>OY856409.1:864495113-865695113 GCA_963693085.1 Alisma plantago-aquatica
ATGTGTGGAGCAATGATTTAGGGATTGATCATTGATAATATGATCTTGAAAACCTAAATGGTTAACAATGGAAAACCCTAACCCTAATTATGGGAAGGTTGTAATTCTCTTATTGCATAAGCCTTGTAAGGCATGTTAAATACTTGTATAACAAGTATAATGATAATGGCCTTGTGAGCCATGTGAATAAGTTGTTGCCTAGCGAGAGGTAACAAGATGTGTAATGGTCTTGTGAGCTATGTGAATAGTTGTTGCCCAGTGAAAGGTGACAAGATGGTTAATGGGCCTAGTGAGCCATGTGAATAGTTGTTGCCTAATGAGAGGTGACAATATGTTTATAAAAGTCTCATGAAAGGAATGGTAATGTGCAAAATAAAATAAGGGAAATGGAAATCAGTAACTTTATTGAAATAATAAATGGTTATAATAATAATATCTTGATCATACATGTTTTATGCTTATAGCCAAATAAGGGCTATAGTGTTTTGAAGATGTTTAAAGGAGATAAGAGGAACACTTGTAGTACGTAAAGAATGTGAATAGATATGATGGCTTTCCACAGGGTATAATGCCTAGTAAAAGGATGTGACAACTAATGATGAATTTAAGGGATTGATATCCCATAATGAATGTGTAATCAGGTTTGGTTAAAGT
This sequence comes from Alisma plantago-aquatica, assembly GCA_963693085.1. Taxonomy (NCBI): domain Eukaryota; kingdom Viridiplantae; phylum Streptophyta; class Magnoliopsida; order Alismatales; family Alismataceae; genus Alisma; species Alisma plantago-aquatica. Next base: position 864,495,768 of record OY856409.1, read on the forward strand.
CCAATACCTGGCAGAGGCTCAATGCCTGTAATCAGGATTGGTTAAAGTCCAATGTTTGGCGGTGTAATCAAGATTGGTAGAGTTGAATGCCTGGCTGTGTGATCAGGTTTGGTTAAAGTCCAATACCTGACAGAGGCTCAATGCATGTAATCAGGTTTGGTTAAAGTCCAATACTTGGCAAAGGCTCAATGCCTGTAATCAGGATTTGTTAAAGTCCAATGCCTGGCAGTGTAATCAGGATTGGTAGAGTCCAATGCCTGGCGGTGTAATCAGGTTTGGTTAAAGTCCAATACCTGGCAGAGGCTCAATGCATGTAATCAGGTTTGGTTAAAGTCCAATACCTGGCAGAGGCTCAATGCCTGTAATCAGGATTGGTTAAAGTCCAATGCCTGGCAGTGTAATTAGGATTGGTAGAGTCCAATGCCTGGCGGTGTAATCAGGTTTGGTTAAAGTCCAATACCTGGCAGAGGCTTAATGCCTGTAATCAGGATTGGTTAAAGTCCAATGCCTGGCGGTGTAATCATGATTGGTAGAGTCCAATTCCTGGCGGTGTAATCAGGATTGGTTAAAGTCCAATACCTGGCAGAGGCTCAATGCCTGTAATCATGATTGGTTAAAGTCCAATACCTGGCAGAGGCTCAATACCTGGAATCGGGATTGGTTAAAGTCCAATGCCTGGCGGTGTAATCAAGATTGGTATACTCCAATCCCTGGCAGTGTAATCAGGATTGGTTAAAGTCCAATACCTGGCAGAGGCTCAATGCTTGTAATCAGGTTTGGTTAAAGTCCAATACCTGGTAGAGGCTCAATGCCTATAATCAGGATTGGTTAAAGTCTAATACCTGGCAGAGGCTCAATGCCTGTAATCAGGATTCGTTAAAGTCCAATGCCTGGCGGTGTAATCAGGATTGATATAGTCCAATTCCTGGTAGTGTAATCAGGATTGGTTAAAGTCCAATACCTGGCAGAGGCTCAATGCATGTAATCAGGTTTGGTTAAAGTCCAATACCTGGCAGAGGATCAATGCCTGTAATCAGGATTGGTTAAAGTCCAATGCTTGGCGGTGTAATCATGATTGGTAGAGTCCAATGCCTGGCGGTGTAATCAGGTTTGGTTAAAGTCCAATACCTGGCAGAGGCTCCCTGCCTGTAATTAGGTTTGGTTAAAGTCCAATACCTGGCAGAGGCTCAATGCCTGTAATCAGGTTTGGTTAAAGTCCAATACCTGGCAGAGGCTCAATGCCTATAATCAGGATTGGTTAAAGTCTAATGCCTGGCGGTGTAATCAGGGTTGGTTAAAGTCCAATGTCTGGCGGTGTAATTAGGTTTTGAAGAGTCCAATACCTGGCAGAGGCACAATGCCTATAATGATACCACATGATGGGTAATACCCAATGCCTGTAACGATAACATAGGATTGGTAATAACCCAATGCCTGTATTAATGATGTATGAGTGCATGACAAATATAATTTCAATATCTATTTAAGCTGATTGGCTAAGGCAACAGATAGAAACAAGAATAATTCATGGGTGGCATTTCACGATAATAAGTATCACAAGAAAAGCTTGACATATTAATATGTTGATACAGTATGATAGATAAATGACATACATGTTCTCCCTATTCCTTATAAAGAGAATAGATGATTTACTGTTCTATCATGGATAGTTGCAATACTTTAAAAAGATGAGAATAATCTAAACTACTTAACCTCTGCTCAGTTTTATATTATTAAACTGCAATAATAATGTTTTTGGTGGAGAGTTATCTTGCTGGGGCAATTTTCAATTGTCTCACCCCCGTGGGATCCAACATTTTTAGGTGGACAAGCACAGAGGAGGTTGAGAACATCTTGCAGAGGAAGAACATCAGCAGTAGCAGGGACAGCAGTGACAACTCAGGTTGAGTGTACTGTTTTTCATGTTTTGTAGATAGAAGTCCTATGTGTCGTCTCTGTACTCTCAGGTCCTCAGAGTTAATAGTTAGTGCTTTCAATGAATCGTTTTGAGATTTTGGCTTGATTCCTCGAGGTTCTTATGTTGTCTGTGTTTAGTTTTTAACAAGGCAGTTGATGTTGTAACCCTCGAGAAGAGATGGTATAAGATATGTACTTATGAACCAAGATGTAAATGTAATGCATTGGTTCTTGTTGAAAGAGTTTACTTATGACTGGATCTATTTGCAAATGGTTTTAATTTTTAGTGAATTTCATTAATCCGTTGTTTAAGTTTAATTCTGCTTAATTAATGACGATTTGTTTGTCGGTTTGGTGACCGTCGTCACAAGTTTTGATATCAGAGCTTAAGGTTCGCTGAGTCTACATAGACATAGGACTAAGGTGTTGAGTCTGTGTTAGTGTCCTCCAGTATACCCTATAGTGACTTTTTTTATGCAGAAGAAAGGGTGAAGTTTAAAAATGATTGGGGAACACGAGGAACACATTGTTGAAAGCAATGTTGTTGCACCAAGAGAGGGTGTGAGGGATCAGGCAAGAGAAGAACAAGTGCCTGAGAATTCCATCATGACCCGATCAGGATAGAAAATCCTATGTTTATGCTCTTGATGGGCAGGTTAGGACAACAGTGATGCATATAGTAGACTGGATACTAGCATTACAACCTAGGTTACCAGTCCTTAATGCAGAAACTTTGAGCTTTGAATGGGTTCCTGAATGACATAGTCATCTTGGAACAGTGGAATATGTGAGAAAGATTAACACATGGTGAGAAAGTAGACTCTGCCATAAGTATAGACAGATAGTACATCTGTGATGGTAATGCCCAAGAAGGGGCAATAAGCTGAGAATTAAGGAAAGGTCTCTACAATTCTAGAGACATTTGCCTAAGTTGTTCTAAAAATCCAAAGTTTTTTGTGCCATCAGTGCAATAAATGCCTAGTGCACCAGGGCAGTAGTCGCTATGTAAAGGCAAAAGTCCTAACTTTCTACCTGTAAGAACCCATGGATTAGTCTCTACATCGGTAATAAGACCGATAAGACCATGGTATGAGGACAAGACATGTTATAGATATGGACATGTTGAGCATACTAAACTCTTTTCTTTGAAAAGAATGGAGGAAATGACTCAACAATCGAAGTAGACTAGATAGGGCTTATGAAAGTTATAGCCCATTGATATAAAAAGGCAAAAAGTAACAACATGAAATAGCTTGACTCTATGTGTTGAGTCAACCTGAAGCGGTAAATGACCGCGAGGGGTAACAGTCAGATAGAGATTTTTCATTTTGATATGCTTTATTTTGATGTTACCTGATAATCCTAAAAAGGATTGCTGTTATGGATTTCCCTATTGATTGTCCTATGGGGACATAGGGAAGATATGATGAGAACTAGAATTTATATTTTATTCAGTATTCTTTTAAATGCTTTATAATTGCTCTTATCTGTGTGAAAGAGGATGAGGTATATATGTGGTGCCTAGAGAAAATCCATGAATGTTAAATCATGTGTTTATAATGGTATGAGAAGTAAGGAACATGATAGTAAACAAAGTGCATACTACCTAATCTCAGTACTTGTATACCCTGGCCAGGTATATAATTATCGGAGATAGAGTAAGTATAGAACTCTTAGATTGTTATCTTTCTGATTACTCTGATCAAGTAGTCATTCTGAGACAATCTAGTGAGTATAATGAAACTGAAAATATGGTAAGGGCATTTGTATTACATCCTAAGTGCATTAATTGGAATCTGAGATGAACTCAGATCAATCTGTATGTATGAGGAAATGAAAAGTATAATCCTCATGAAATGAGAATGAGAACAAGGGAGATGATCCCTATTTGATAAAGCATGTATGAATAGTAAAGATCTTTTCCCATAATGTGGAAATGGGAAATGTGATAAAATCACAAAATGCTCATGAACATGTTAGACAATAACAAAGAAAGGAATAATGATATGTAATCATCCTTATAATTCCTATGTTGATGGCAAGGAACCTAGGATGAAATAAGAGTAAATGACTCATGAATAGTTGAAAGTTCATGCAATAATCAGAGGAGATGATAATCTCTTCTCTTTGATAAACAACCCTGGGTGGTGATAGGGTAATATAAGGAATATGTTCCTTTGTGTTCTTTCCTTTCAGGGACATGGCAATCAAGTGAGTACTATGACACTTGATGTGCATGGATTAGAAATAATCCAATGATGGATACTTAGAAAAGTATCAGTTCGTCTTGGACTTTGGTTATAAATAAAGATATGTGTAATAAGTAATGTCCCAAGATGAAAGAAAGATGAGGATGTGATGTGTTTTGACACATGTGATGGATACCAAGGTAAGAAATTCTGGTATCTAAGAAGTATCAGGTGATATGGCAAAGTAAAAACATAGCTCCTAATTAGATGATTAATGTTGGTTACCTGGAATGGCCAACTGTGAAATCAGTCTAGTTACATAAAATAGTATGAACATCACATGTTAGGGGTTTATGCTCTGCATAAACATAACTTTGATAAATATGTTATGTGAGAACTTTATCAGATGATAAATGAATAATATATGTTTCCCTTTTATCTAGGATTTCAGGGACGAAATCCTTGTTAGGGGTTTATAACTTGTAACGACCTTGATCTGGGTTATGAGGTAACCCTATTTGTTTTGGCTAATAAAGTTGCTTATAACTTTAATATAATCCTCTAAGGTGCTTTGTTATCATGTGACACACTCATGTTTCGAGTTTGGTCCCGATTGAATGTTGTTTGAGCAATTTTCCTTTGTTTTGGACCAAAGTGCAATTTACCCAAATTGAGGGGCTATAATGCAAAATGTCACATGTTCAACATGCCTCATGTGTTTTATCATCATTATAGAGAGAATTATGCAAGGTGGTGTCTTTTGGAAAGCCTAAATTCCAAGTTTGAACTTGTTTGAACAATGTTGGTACCTTGTGCACCGATTTTGCTACAAATTGTAATTTACCCAAAATGTGGGGTTGATATGCAAATTACCACCTCTAGAATGTCAATACTTCCTCTATGTATCATTTAGATGAGAGAGAATGAATAATACACCATGTTTGGATCAATTATGAATGATGATACTCTTGGTGATGAAATGACCAAGAAAAGGGTTGAATATGAAAGCTTAACTTGAGTTGTATCAAGTTGAAAAGATTATATATGAGTGCCTATCGGCCGAGGAGCCTTGGGACAAGCCTGATATAGTTTTTAGAGATCTTGGAAAAGGCCATATCGTTCAAAGCACCTCAAGGAGGTGAGGTGTGACGGCCAACAAGTTTCCTTAGAAAAAGTGTATCGGCTTGACTTAAAATAGTGATTAAACCTAGATAACTTATCAAAATGGATAAGTAATGGACGAATTTGCATCTCTATATGATCCTCAACCTTTTTGCATGACAAGATAAATTTTGATGCATGCATGCACACGTGTCACCCATGCATGACATGTGGCACCTACTAGCTCAAAATAATGACACCTCATTTTTGCCTTCCTTCATGAACAACAAGTATATATACCCCTAATTTCACCCTTTGGTGCAAGTTTTCGACCCTTACCACCCTCCTACCCTAAGGTATCATGCATAGAGCTCCCATATCGTGAAGGGATGCTGTGGTATCGTGCATGGGTCATGGGATATCACCCATAGCAAAAGCATATCGGCCAAGTAGGTAATAACGGCCATATAGAGTGATATCGGCCATAGTGAAGTGTTTTTGGCCCCAAGTGAGTGGAATATCGGCCACAAGTGGTGGCATATCATGAAAGGTATGTGAGGTATCGTTAAAAGGTTCTGGAGCAAGAAGGATCTCAAATATTAACCCTAAGGTGATGCCATGATCAACTTCAACCTTGGATTGAAGCATGATTTTAAGGTTTTGATCTTCCTTTCTTTTCTTCTTCACCAATTGCTTATCCATGGTGATTCCTTGTATATGAAGGAGTTGTGAACGAGCCTTGGACTTTTGATAAGTCATCCTCAACCGTAGGAACGTGGATCTTTGGATCTTGGAGCTTTGAAGTTGTTCTTAAGGGGGGTTATATAACTTGAACTCAATCATGTTATTATTCATCACCTAAATTGTTGTATTTAATGATCTACTTTTAATTCCAAAATTTCCTGAAATAGTTGATCAAATTATTAGTTCTAGTAGTTGTTTAGACCTTTTTACATGAACTATAATAGTTATAATAAAGGTCTAGAGCTTGAAGATGATGATATCACCTTATAAAAGTGATATCGGGTGCGTGCACACAAGCAAGCACCTCTAACCCGATATGGTGATTGAATGCACCTCTAGTCTGACATGGTGATGGTTTAATACCTCATACACGACATGGGTAACACATACAAACACCTCTAGCCCGATATGGATGATGGTCATATACCTCTAACCCGATATGGTGAGTGCTCATACACCTTTAACCCGATATGGTGGTGCCTATACACTTACAACCTGATATGGTGAACATATGCACACTTCTAACCCTAGTTGCCTTGTAAAGGTGAGAGCAATACACTCTTAGGAGTGATGAGTGTAACACCAAGTAATGGTGTGGCTAATACCTTGATAGGTGAAGTACCTAGAGTGGTTGATAATGGACAACCTTATATCAATAATGCCTTAACCCGAGATGAGTCCATATCATTAATGATGGTTGAATAATTCAATTGTGTGACTTATGACCAATACATTACATGATAAATGTGATGAGCTATGCATAAAGTATTAGGATGGGATGTACCCTAATACAAGATAAGTTGATGAACTTAAGTATGTTAAAAGTGATGAGGGAAGTGATACATCAAGACATGATAGATATCACATCCAGCACTTCAAGGTTGATGTACCTTGATGCACCTTAAATCCAATATACTTGGATGAGTAACACATGAAGTGTGTTATGTAAATTGTTACATTGAGATGTAATAAGTTTAATGCACTTTGATAAGTGTGGGCTAACATACCTTGAGAAAGGGTTAAGCCAAGTTAATATAGTATGATGTAATCATACCCTGATAAGGATGAGAGAGGAGCTCATACCTTGTGTTGATGATTAATTTAAAGATAAATGATGAGAATAAATAAGTATGATTGAATACTTATGATATCAATGTTTGCTCCTACATGTGTGGAGCAATGATTTAGGGATTGATCATTGATAATATGATCTTGAAAACCTAAATGGTTAATAATGGAAAACCCTAACCCTAATGATGGGAAGGTTGTATTTCTCTTATTGCATAAGCCTTGTAAGGCATGTTAAATACTTGTATAACAAGTATAATGATAATGGCCTTGTGAGCCATGTGAATAAGTTGTTGCCTAGTGAGAGGTAACAAGATGTGTAATGGCCTTGTGAGCTATGTGCATAGTTATTGCCTAGTGAAAGGTGACAAGATGATTAATGGGCCTAGTGAGCCATGTGAATAGTTGTTGCCTAATGAGAGGTGACAAGATGTTTATAAAAGTATCATGAAAGGAATGGTAATGTGCAAAATAAACTAAGGGAAATGGAAACCAGTAACTTCATTGAAATAATAAATGGTTATAATAATAATATCTTGATCATACATGCTTTATGCTTATAGCCAAATAAGGGCTATAGTGTTTTGAAGATGTTTAAAGGAGATAAGAGGAACACTTGTAGTACGTAAAGAATGTGAATAGATATGATGGCTTGCTCCAGGGAATAATGCCTAGTAAAAGGATGTGACAACTAATGATGAATTTAAGGGATTGATATCCCATAACGAATGTGTAATCAGGTTTGGTTAAAGTCCAATACCTGGCAGAGGCTCAGTGCCTGTAATCAGGATTGGTTAAAGTCCAATGCCTGGCGGTGTAATCAGGATTGGTAGAGTCAAATGTCTGGCGGTGTAATCAGGTTTGGTTAAAGTCCAATACCTTGCAGAGGCTCAATGCATGTAATCAGGTTTGGTTAAAGTCCAATACCTGGAAGAGGCGCAATGCCTGTAATCAGGATTGGTTAAAGTCCAATGCCTGGCGGTGTAATCAGGATTGGTAGAGTCCAATGCCTGGCGGTGTAATCAGGTTTGGTTAAAGTCCAATACCTGGCAGAGGCTCAATGCCTGTAATCAGGATTGGTTAAAGTCCAATGCCTGGCAGTGTAATCAGGATTGGTAGAGTCTAATGCCTGGCGGTGTTATCAGGATTAGTTAAAGTCCAATACCTGGCAGAGGCTCAATGCTTGTAATCAGGATTGGTTAAAGTCCAATACCTGGCAGAGGCTCAATGCCTGTAATCAGGATTGGTTAAAGTCTAATGCCTGGCGGTGTAATCAGGATTGGTATAGTCCAATGCCTGGCAGTGTAATCAGGATTGGTTAAAGTCCAATACATGGCAGAGGCTCAATGCCTGTAATCAGTTTTGGTTAAAGTCCAATACCTGGAAGAGGCTCAATGCCTGTAATCAGGATTGGTTAAATTTCAATACCTGGCAGAGGCTCAATGCCTGTAATCAGGATAGGTTAAAGTCCAATGCCTGGCAGTGTAATCAGGATTGGTATAGTCCAATGCCTGGCAGTGTAAACAGGATTGGTTAAATTCCAATACCTGGCAGAGGCTCAATGCCTGTAATCAGGTTTGGTTAAAGTCCAATACCTGGCAGAGGCTCAATGCCTATAATCAGGATTGGTTAAAGTCCAATGCCTGGCGGTGTAATCTGGTTTGGTTAAAGTCCAATACCTGATCAAGTACTTGTATACCCTGGCCAGGTATATAATTATCAGAGATAGAGTAAGTATGGAACTCTTAGATTGTTATCTTTCTGATTACTCTGATCAAGTAGTCATTCTGAGACAATCTAGTGAGTATAATAAAATTGAAAATATGGTAAGGGCATTTGTATTACATCCTAAGTGCATTAAATGGAATCTAATATGAACTCAGATCAATCTGTATGTATGAGGAAATGAAAAGTATAATCCTCATGAAATGAGCATGAGAACAAGGGAGATGATCCCTATCTGATAAAGCATGTATGAATAGTAAAGATATTTTCCCATAATGTGGAAATGGGAAATGTGATAAAATCACAAAATGCTCATGAACATGTTAGACAATAATAAAGAAAGGAATAATGATATGTAATCATCCTTATAATTCCTATGTTGATGGCAAGGAACCTAGGATGAAACAAGAGTAAATGACTCGTGAATAGTTAAAAATTCATGCAATAATCAGGGGAGATGATAATCTCTTCTCTTTGATAAACAACCTTGGGTGGTGATAGGGTAATATAAGGAATATGTTCCTTTGTGTTCTTTCCTTTCAGGGACATGGCAATCAAGTGAGTACTATGACACTTGATGTGCATGGATTAGAAATAATCCAATGATGGATACTTAGAAAAGTATCAGTTTGTCTTGGACTTTGGTTCTAAATAAAGATATGTGTAACAAGTAATGTCCCAAGATGAAAGAAATATGAGGATGTGATGTGTTTTGACACATGTGATGGATACCAAGGTAAGAAATTCTGGTAACTAAGAAGTATCAGGTGATATGGCAAAGTAAAAACATAACTCCTAATTAGATGATTAATGTTGGTTACCTGGAATGGCCAACTGTGAAATCAGTCTAGTTACATAAAATAGTATGAACATCACATGTTAGGGGTTTATGCTATGCATAAACATAACTTTGATAAATATTTTATGTGAGAACTTTATGAGATGATAAATGAATAATATTTGTTTCCCTTTTATCTGGGATTTTAGGGACGAAATCCTTGTTAGGGGTTTATAACTTGTAACGACCCTGACCTGGGTTATGAGGTAACCCTATTTGTTTTGGCTAATAAAGTTGCTTATAACTTTAATATAATTCTCTAAGGTGCTTTGTTATCATGTGACACACTCATGTTTCAAGTTTGGTCCCGATTGAATGTTGTTTGAGTAATTTTCCTTTGTTTTGGACAAAGTGCAATTTACCCAAATTGAGGGGATATAATGCAAAATGTCACATGTTGAACATGCCTCATGTGTTTTAGCATAATTATAGAGAGAATGATGCAAGGTGGTGTCTTGTGGAAAGCCTAAATTCCAAGTTTGAACTTGTTTGAACAATGTTGGTACCTTGTGCATCGATTTTGCTACAAATTGTAATTTACCCAAAAATTGGGGTTGATATGCAAATTCCCACCTATAGAATGTCACTACTTCCTCTATGTATCATTTAGAGGAGAGAGAATGAATTATACACCATGTTTGGATCAATTATGAATGATGATACTCTTGGTGATGAAATGACCAAGAAAAGGGTTGAATATGAAAGCTTAACTTGAGTTGTATCAAGTTGAAAAGATTATATATGAGTGCCTATCGGACAAGGAGCCCTAGGACAAGCCTGATATAGTTTTTAGAGCTCTTTTCAAAGGCCATATCGTGAAAAGCACCTCAAGGAGGTGAGGTGTGATGGCCAACAAGTTTCCTTAGAAAAAGTGTATCAGCTTGACTTAAAATAGTGATTAAACCTAGATAACTTATCAAAATGGATAAGTAATGGACGAATTTGCATCTCTAGATGATCCTCAACCTTTTTGCATGACAAGATAAATGGTGATGCATGCATGCACATGTGTAACCCATGCATGACACGTGGCACCTACTAGCTCAAAATAATGACACCTCATTTTTGCCTTCCTTCATGAACAACAAGTATATATGCCCCTAGTTTCACCCTTTGGTGCAATTTTTCGACCCTTACCACCCTCCTACCCTAAGGTATCGTGCATAGAGCTCCCATATCGTGAAGGGATGTTGTGGTATCGTGCATGTGTCATGGGATATCGCATAGATGATACTCTTGGTGATGAAACAAAGTGAATACTACCTAATCTCAGTACTTGTATACCCTGGCCAGGTATATAATTATCAGAGATAGAGTAAGTATGGAACTCTTAGATTGTTATATTTCTGATTACTCTGATCAAGTAGTCATTCTGAGACAATCTAGTGAGTATAATAAAATTGAAAATATGGTAAGGGCATTTGTATTACATCCTAAGTGCCTGTATACGGGATTGGTAGAGTCCAATGCCTGACGGTGTAACCAGGTTTGGTTAAAGTCCAAAACCTGGCAGAGGCTCAATGCCTGTAATTAGGTTTGGTTAAAGTCTAATACCAGGGAGAGGCTCAATGCTTGTAATTAGGTTTGGTTAAAGTCCAATACCTGGCAGAGGCTCAATGCATGTAATCAGGATTGGTTAAATTCGAATGCATGGCGGTGTAATCAGGGTTGGTTAAAGTCCAATACCTGGCGGTGTAATCTGATTTGGAAGAGTCCAATACCTGGTAGAGGCACAATGCCTGTAATGATACCACATGATGGGTTATACCCAATGCCTATAATGATAACACAGGATTGGTAATAACCCAATGCCTATATTAATGATGTATGAGTGCATGACAGATATAATTTCAATATCTATTTAAGCTGATTGGATAAGGCCAACAGATAGAAACAAGAATAATTCATGGGTGGCATTTCAGGATAATAAGTATCACAAGAAAAGCTTGACATATTGATATGTTGATACAGTATGATAGATAAATGACATACATGTTCTCCCTATTCCTTATAAAGAGAATAGATGATTTATTGTTCTATCATGGATAGTTGCAATACTTTAAAAAGATGAGAATAATCTAAACTGCTTAACCTCTGCTTAGTTTTATATTATTAAACTGCAATAATAATGTTTTTGGCGGAGAGTTATATCTCTCGTTGGGGTAATTTTGAATTGTCTCACCCCCGTGGGATCCAACATTTTTAGGTGGACAAGCACGGAGGAGGTTGAGAACATCTTACAGAGGAAGAACATCAGCAGTAGCAGGGACAGCAGTGACAACTCAGGTTGAGTGTACTGTTTGTCGTATTTTGTAGATAGAAGTCCTATGTGTCGTCTCTGTACTCTCAGGTCCTCATAGTTAATAGTTAGTGCTTTCAATGAATCGTTTTGAGATTTTGGCTTGATGCCTCGAGGTTCTTATGTTGTCTGTGTTTAGCCTTTAACAAGGCAGTTGATGTTGTAACCCTCGAGAATAGATGGTACAAGATATGTACTTATGAACCATGATGTAAATGTAATACATTGGTTCTTGTTGAAAGAGTTTTCCTATGATTGGATCTATTTGCAAATGGTTTTAATTTTTAGTGAATTTCAGCAATCCGCTATTTAAGTTTAATTCCACTTAATTAATGACGATTTGTTTGTCGGTTTGGTGACCGTCGTCATAATTTTCCTCCGCACCGCTAGTCGGAATACGAGGACTCCCGGATCTGTGTGACTGCCTGACCAAAGTCTTAGGGTATGAATCGAAATAAGATACCTTTAGGACTCTCTCATCTTGTTCATCCCTTCGCAACTCAAATTCTGATAAGGACCTTGAGGATTAAGGTTTTCTCTCTTCTCCTCACCCTCTTGTGGTATGGGTAAGGTTGATAAGGATTAAGGAATCTTCCACCAAATTAATAAAAAGCATGTAAATAAGATGTCATGGACATAAGATTAATAGAGTAAGTGTAAAAGAATAGATACATGCTTAGGTCGTATGATATAAGTTGTCATTGCCCTCAGGAGAAACCTGAGGCTAGACCTTCTTGTTAGGAGGATGAGTAGAGAAAGTGAGTCTTGGAGGTAGATATCTCCATTAAAGTAGAGACCTAGCACATCCTTTAAGGATGATGTTAACCCTAACCCTAAGTGGAGGTTAGAGAGAGAGATGACATGATGAGTTAGATGACATGGTTGACTGGGTGTTTGGATAGATATGCTTTTGGATTGCCATACGAGCCATGATAGGTTGGATGACCTAGAACCTTTGGCGACCCTAGGAAGGGCCGTGCATGTTTGAGCGAAGGATAGCTCCTTCATGGATGAGGTTAGAGAAGAACCTATAGAACCCTATGGGCTTGTGCAAGTAGGGTATAGCTTGCACCCATAGTACGTCAGTAGTGCTGACAGTAGGATGAAACCCTAGACAAGGAATCATGATGGATGTCTTACGAGATAAACATAAAGAGCTAAGGATAATCTTGAGCCAAACATGAGTTGAGCAAAGGCTTCACCCAGGTAGGGATATGCTGGTAAGCTTGATCCAACTTCATGTAGTGAGGCTAGATGTGGAATTAGATCTAGAGAGAGAAAGCAGGACCCAAGAAAGAAGGTTGGAAGCTTAGATTCTGAGACATGAGGAATAGTGGGGAGTTGAGGATGATGCGACCTACGTGGATGATAGTGGTTGCCTTATGCTTGATCCCTGGAGGCTGATGATATCTTGGTTGCCTTTAGAGGAACCAAACCCTAGAGAGAGGATGATGCTTCTAGTACCTATGGTATAAGTGATTACCTATTGGATGAGATAAAGAGTGCTTTAGACCCTGAGGAGGTTTAAGTAACCAGTTATGAGGCTTTATACCTAGTTGGTTGTCCTAGAAGAGGACTCAACTCCGAAGTGTTACTCGAGTAGAAGGATCATGGAAGTACATGACATACCTTAGACATGCTTGATTCGTGGTTAAGAGATTGAGCATGCAGTCGGACACCCAAAGGTGAACCTAGGGTTCCTAGGCCTAAGAGGGGAAGCAGTGTATCCGATGCTCATGATGAGATTTGAGTCTCTATAGTTTCGAGCATGGTACTCCTCATGTGTAGAGGTAAAGGAAAACCCTTAAGTTAAGTGTATGTTTGATGGACCCTCACATCTAAGTTGGTCTAATGTTGAGGATGAGAACAAGTGTGACCTAGCATGGTTTAGTAGGAACGCTTGTGCTTTAGTAGTTGTTGGATTAAGCATGCTCATGTGAATGTAAACCCTAAGGACGGTTGTGACCTTGTTGTTAAGAGTTGTAGTTTCCTACCATCCTGGGAGAGGGACCCTTTGGTTGGGTATATGCCAGTTTTGTTGGTGTTGAGGTAACCTAAAGAGGTTTCATGGGATCTTGAGAAAGCCAAGTGAAAGGTACATGGTATGAGATTGAACCTGTAGACCCATAGTTAACCATCTCTAAGTGCATATGGATGTGATACCATGGAGGTAACCGGTATGGGGCCTGACCAAGGTCGGTAGGTCGCCATGATCCCTGAGAAAGGATAAAAGACAGCCCAAGAATGCAGAGAGAGATGATGAATGATGCAATGATTTGGAGTCGCATATATAGACATATTTTACTTGTGTTTTATGCATTTATTGGTCATTTTGGTGGTTAATATTGCATGATTCATTTACTTTGGTCTATGATCCTTCTCTATGTCAAATCTCCCTTATTTTAGTGTTTTGAGCATAAATGAGTACAATAATATGTTTTATTTCGGGTTATGTGGTTTTGTGTTGAAATTTCAGGAAAAATGAATAGCTGCTGTTGTCGATACCATCGACAGTGGTCGATACCATTGACACAACCACAGGTTGCCAGCCGTAAGGAGCATCGTAGGGTCGATACTATCGACACAGTAGTCGATCGTATCGAGATACCATCAGGTTGCTGGTGAGAAGACAGTCGATACTATCGACCTTAAAGTTGATACTATCGACACGAGGAGCTTCAGCGACGGAAAAGGACAAAAACCGACGCCTAAGAGAGTCGATACCATCGACCCTCGTCGATGGTATCGAGTTAGCATCAGTCGCGACAAAGAAAAGGAAAGAAGACTAGCCTATACCGTGCAAGGTCGATACTATCGACTCGCATCGATGGTATCGACACCGTCAGATACAAGTTTTCTTCAGATCGATCTAAATCTGACGGCTGTGATAATTTGGCGACCTAACTCAATGATTATACCTAATGACGGCGGCCAAGAGCAAGCTATCACGTCATTAGCCACTGCACACGTCCCGAGAAGGTGTGGAGAGAAGAACGGATCCCAGAAGCACGCCCCAGCCATTCCGGACGCTGAAGAAGACGTTTTCCACTGCCGAAAGGCTGGAGATCGTGCATTCTACGCTAAGGAGTGCTTGGATCTTCTCCGTTTAGGGGTTTCTTTACTTATTCACATTTTTCTCCATGTTTCCCCTTTTCTCTACCATGTTTTGCTCTGAGATGAACATGCAGAGCTAATCCCCTTTATCTTTAGGACTGGGAGTAGCCCGGGGAATCATTGTATGACAATCTTATCATAGTAATTCATCATTATCTCTTAAATCCGTGGTATGATTTCATTTTCTCAATTATATTGTTATGCTTGATCACCATAATAATAATCTAATGCCATTAATTACATTGAAAGAAGAATTAATGGTTGAAAAGAGACGAAATTCACATTAATTGACAAATCCCTTGAACAAGGTGGTGTAAGGTTAATGGTGGAAACCTAGAGGTCATTTCTAATGCACTTAGTTTAGGGTATAGGTTACTACGACGGTGGAACCGACCTAAACATAGGTAGTGAATTGTACCACGACAGTGGGCAATTCTGATTACAGGCCACTACCCGGATAAAGCGATGGATCTGCGTTATTATATAGAAATTCATGCAATGATAACCCACGGTGAAACCACAATCCTAAAGATCTCCATTTGAATTGATTAAACTAAACCTTTAATCGATTGTTTTGTTTTGTTTTGTTTTCTTTTCTTTTAATTTTACAACAACTTTCAACTTGTTAACCGGTCTAGCTGATTGCGAGTAGTTAGTAGTAGTCTCCGATAAATTCAGTATCCCTGAGTTCGACTCGGGCCTCAGAAGGGCCTTTACTACATTGACGCGTACACTTGCGTTTGACGCACGGTAAAAGCGTGTCAAGTTTTTGGCGCTGTTGCCGGGGACACGGCAATTGTCGGCACTACGAGTGCTGCAAGCGGCCACTCTAGGCCACTTTTTTATTATTATTTTGAAATCATTTCTAAAATTCATAGTCTATCTTTCCAATTTTTGTAATCGTCTAGCACGGTACTGAACTCAAATTTCCATTTTGCAGGTACTGTACATGGTGCAGACGCGTAGCACCGACTACACGCAACAGGCACCAGAGGTTCCACTGCCAGAACCGGACAACGAGGAGTATTGCAATCAAGACCACTTGGAAGAGACAGATTCCGAATCCGAACAAGAAGAAATGGCAGAGGAACAGACGATATGGGAGAAGATCAAGGTGTCTTCCTCATCTGCTTCAAAAGGGCCAATCAAGAAGCAGGCGATCAACATTCCGATGTACAAGATTGATCATGCATTAATTAATCTGGTCAAGTCGAATGCATTCCATGGGCTAAAGAATGAAGACCCAGTCACTCATATAAGCCAATTCATGGAGAACTGCGACATGATTAAAATTGACAGATTTCCACAGGAGACGCTCTACCTGAAGCTGTTCCTGAGTTCTCTGGCAGGAAATGCACGAGAATGGTTACACAATCTAGACAATGAGTATGTGGAATCATGGAACCACATGGTGGAGGTATTCTTTGAAAGGTTCTTCCCGCCCGAGAAGACCAATGACATGATCAGGAAAATCCACAATTTCACCCAGAAGGCAGGAGAGACCTACTCTGAGACGTGGGAAAGGTTTCAGATCATGCTGAGGAGGTGCCCGCATCACGGGCTTGATAAGGAGACGCAGGTCAAAATCTTTTATTTTTCTCTCTCCGGGCATGATAGAAGTAACTTAGATTTTGCAGGCTCATGTTTCTTTTTGAACAACACAGATACGAGGTGTTGAGAAATTCTAAAAAACATGGCCAAGAAGCAATCCTGGGGCGACAGGGATGCCATAGAGCACATGCGAGTTGCAGGGGAGTCAAAGGCCATCAAAGAGCTGAATGAGAAGATGGACCTTCTAGCAAAGAAATTGCTTGCAAAAGAAGATACTGAATCTGAGGATGAAGCTCAAGTCAAATTCATGTGGCAGCAGCAGGGTTACAGAAATAACGATTACTCATGGAGGAAGGACAAGAAATTCTCCTGGAAGGATCCAAATAACTTTTTGCAGGACCCTGATGCAAAACCCCAGCCGGCGGCGGAAGATAAGAGCACGGAGTTGCTCAACCAAGTGATAAAACAAAACCAAGAACTTATGAACACTTTTGGCCAGCAGATCAAGCAACAAGGGGAATTTATGAATCAGTTTGGACAGACATTGCAGAGCCATGGGGCTCAGATGAGGACAATAGAGACATCGATGGTGCAAATGGCAGCTGAAATAGCCAATCTGAAGAAGCCAGTGCAGTAAGGTTTTTCGGGTAACACAAACGTTCCAGGAGGAAACCAACAGACGAAGGCAATCTTGCTAAGGAGTGGCAAGAAGCTTTTAAACCCCATGGCCGATGAACCAAGCAAACCCCAGTCTGAAACCAAAGGTGAGGCCACTGAGAAAGTGCCAATTTCAGCCACTGATCCAGTTGAAGAAATAGCAGAGGAGGTCACTGCAGACCCCGCAGTTGTTGAGGAGGAGACACAGAAAAGGACACCATATGTGCCACCGCATCAAAGGGCACAGGCTGTCCCGGTCCCATATCCAAATAGCGTGAAAGCAAAGAAGGCGGATGCCCAGTTCAAGAAGTTTTTGGACAGTTTCAGAAAGCTCTCAGTCAACATCCCATTATTAGAGGCAATAGAGAAAATTCCCTCTTACGGAAAGTTTTTGAAAGACATCATTACTAAGAAGAGGAAGATCCTTGACACAGAGGTTGTAGTTCTCAAGGAGCAGGTGACTGCCTTCATCATGGGCACATTGCCACCTAAGAGGCAGGATCCGGGCTGCTTCAATATTTCATGTTACATTGGTAAGGTGAAATTTGGAGAAGCGCTGTGTGATTCCGGGGCAAGCATAAACTTGATGCCTCTTTCTACGTTCAAGAAATTGGGATTAAAAGAATCAAGGCCGAGCAATATGACAATTTAGTTGGCGGACAATTCCGTGGTGAGTCCTTATGGTATTTGTGAAGATGTATTGGTGAAAGTAGATCGGTTAGTATTTCCATCGGACTTTGTCATAATGGAGATGCAAGATGAACAAGGCAATGAGCTACTACTTGGAAGACCCTTCCAAGCTACAGCGGACATGATACTTGAGATGGGTAGAGGTCGTTTGACCTTGGGTATCGCCGATGATCAGTTCGAGATGGCCATGCCTTCCAGCACCACGTCATCTAAAGCTAAGGAGCAGTTCCACATGGCGAAGCATTTTGATCACAATATCTCACTTTGTCTAGGGAAGCCATTTTTAGATATGGCTCATGTAATGACTAAGGTGGAGAAAGGGATATTGGCTGTTGACATCATGGAGCATACCAAGGTTGTATCCCTTAGCAAAGATGTGGGTTTTCCTAATGATGAAGAGGAAGACATCCCTCCCTCTACTGAGGATGAGGCAATAGCAAGTTCTATTTTTGATGCATATCTAGAATCACCATTAGAAGCCTGCTTGGTCAATATAACACATGATTGGATAAGAAGCAAGTCACTGCAGGAGTGTGCCAAGATGCTTCAGGTGCTTCCATGCTTTTATGCTAGGTACTATGAAGACCTTGGCGAACTCCCACCACCACTTCAGTCATCCTTAATCAGGCCGTCGGATTTAGAATTGAAGCCATTGCCACCGCACTTGAAGTACGTATTTCTAGCTGAGGAAGAGAAGCTTCATGTGATTATATCGGCATATCTGAGTACCGAGGAGGAGGACCAGCTGCTGATTGTGTTGAAGAACCACTGAGGTGCATTCGGGTGGTCGGTCGTAGACATCAAGGGGATCTCCCCTACATTGTGCCAGCACAAGATTCGGCTCGAGGAGGGAGCCAAGCCGGTGATTCAGCCACACCGTCGACTAAATCCTAGCATGATGGAGGTAGTAAAGAAGGAGGTGATCAAGATCCTTTCTGTAGGTATCATCTATGAGATATCCGACTCGATGTGGGTGAGTCCTACACAGTGTAGGGATGGTGTCTTACGCAGGTGTGTACCGGAGGTGGAATATGAAAGTGTTCTTCGTCATTGCCATACACTACCGACGGGTGGACACCACACTAGTTCTCGCACTGCAACCAAAGTACTTGAAAGTGGTCTCTACTGGCCTACTTTGTTCAGGGATGCTTATGATTTTGTGCAGCAATGTGATTCCTGCCAAAGGGTAGGTAACATTTCAAAAAGACAAGAGATGCCCCTCAATGTATTTCAAGAGGTTGAGGTGTTCAACTTGTGGGGTATTGATTTTATGGGACCCTTTGTGTCCTCAAATTCTAACTTGTACATTCTTTTAACTGTTGATTATGTGTCGAAGTGGGTAGAGGCAATACCCACTAGGACTAATGATGTTGCTGTAGTGTGCAGGTTTGTCAAAGAATATATTTTATGCAGGTTTGGTGTCCCAAAAATGATCATTAGTGATGGAGGTACACACTTTCGGAATCAAAAGTTCACGACATTGTTGAGAAAGTATGGGGTAAATCATAACATTGGTACCCCGTACCACCCACAAACTCAAGGGCAAGTGGAGGTCTCCAATCGGGAGATTAAGAAGATCTTGGAGCGTACTGTGGCTTCCACGAGAAAGAATTGGAGTACCCTGCTACCGGATGCTTTGTGGGCATACAGGATGGCGTTTAAGACACCTATAGGCACTATGCCTTTTAGGTTGGCTTATGGTCGGGCCTGCCATTTGCCGGTGGAATTAGAGCATAAAGCGCATTGGACGTTGAGGAAGCTAAATTTGAGCTATGATGAAGCGGGAAAGAAAAGGTTGCTTGAGCTCAATGAACTAGACGAGCTGAGGATGAATGCATATGAAAGCTCGCGGATCTACAAGGAGAGAACAAAGTTGATTCATGATCGTCATATTCAAATGCGCGTCTTCAAGAAAGGAGATCGTGTACTTTTGTTCAACTCCAGGCTGAAACTGCATCCTGGGAAATTGAAATCCCGATGGAGTAACCGTTCACCGTAGAGGAGGTCAGGCCACATGGCGCGATCATGGTGCGTGATGGCGAGACAACATTCCTGGTCAATGGACAATGATTGAAATTGTACTTTGGTGAAGATTACATAAGGAAAGTGAATGAGGTCAAACTCATTGCACTTCTAGATGCATGAAGAGCTTCAAGCTGTCTAGACTAAGACGTTAAATAAGGGCGCTTGTTGGGAGGCAACCCAGCCATTGGTAGCTTAGTTAGTTTCTTTCACACTTGTAATTTGATTTGATTTGATTTCGTTTTTAGTATAAAAAAGATACCGTGATCATTTGCTTTTTGTGCAGGACTGAGGCAGAGTCGATACCATCGACCCTTGTGTCGATGGTATCGAGTTGGGTACAGGTTTGCGGCTGCAAAAATTGCTTTGTGTCGATACTATCGATGGCCTCGTCGATGGTATCAACACACCAACAGGTTAATCGCCAAGTCGAGGTCGATAGTATCGACTTGCATGTTGATACTATCGAGATCTCTGGAGATATTCATACGCAAATTGTCTTAGTGAAGTCGATACCATCGACGGCCTCGTCGATGGTATCGACCCAGTACAGGCAGAAGGCGGTGGCCAGGCCTCACGAGGGTGTTGCCCTAACCAGAAGTCGATACTATCGACTTGCGTCGATAGTATCGACGCTACACGTCACCGATCCGTGAGAGGAAATCAACGGCGATTGCTGCATCAAGAGAGTCGATCCGTGGGACGGGTCGATACCATCGACACATGTCGATAGTATCGAAACATCATCGATCCGGGTCCCCCACATCGAGCCATCGATGACCGTCGATACCAGCGGTAGACGGATTGTGCTACAGGAGTCGATACCATCGACTCGCGTCGATGGTATCGACGGGCATACAGCAGCGCCGGCCACAGTTATATAAGGGGTGGATTGTCGTCATATGACGTCACAACTTCAAAGCAATCCTTCTCCACTTGTGCTGTGTGTCTTTGTGAACAATTGAAGCCCGGCTATGAGCATCCACGACACGTGTTCTTCACCGATCCTTCATCGAGTGGAGATAATCTTCTCCGACCTTCTCCGAGCTCCATCTTCTAATCTTTCTTCTCCTACGACAATGGTGCATACTGCCAGCGCTTATTCTTCGCGCGCGATGCCAATGGAGATACCGATGTTCATTCCTCCACTGACTGCATCCATTCCATGTCCGTGGATTGTCCATCCTTCCGCGGAAGTCAAGAAGGTCTACGAGGAACTGATTAAGTGCAAGATTGAGCCGACCTGTTACGTCGACCGCAACATGATCTGTAATCTGGGGTTCGAGGCTAATCTAGCCTACGTGCTCAAGGGCCAGGCAAGGCATACGGGCAAGAGGCCCGATGAGATGGAACTCCACGCTGATGGCCAACCATTCTTCAATGAGTGGACGACATACAAGGAGCTAGTCGCAGAATTCATGGCGTCACTGGACATTTGTGTCGTGCCAAACGACATCATTGCCACTGATCGCGAATGGATAAAAGGCCGTGTTTCTTTCCGGCTGTACAACAATGATTACACTCTCACCCTCCAGTAGTTCAACTCTATCTATAACTAGAATCATGGGCAAGAGAAGTACCGGCGGCCAGACAACCAGACTGATTATGATGCTATCTTCGCTGAGCTAGTGACTGTGCCTCCGGGCAAATCTGTGAGCTACCACAACGCGGCGGTAGCGGATTTCGAGCATCCATTCGTGTGGATTCTTCACTGCATGCTCTGCACCACCTTGTTTGCCTGTGGTGACCTGTCTCTCAGCAAGTTCCAGGAGACAGACCTATTTATCCTGCACAAGCTACTGAAGCGACAAGAGTGTAATTGGGGAGCATTTTTCTTGCAGTGTGTGTTGGCTGTTAAGAGGAGCACGCGGAAGGCTCCAATTCACTTTGGAGGGCTCATCACACCGTTGGACCACTATCTTGGGTTGAACTTCTCCCAGTTGACTCCTCTCTCCAACAGAAGCAAGGTCAATTTGCAGCATCTTCACCGCTCCAACCTCATCCTGCTGCGTGATGGATTGGCGTATGCACACTGCCACGTTAATCACGCTTATCAGGAATGTTTGCTCCCTGACCCTGTCTTCCACATCGAGGGTGCTCAGCATTTTCGATTGCCGGTTATCGCCATTGATGATTCAGATGAAGACGGCGGCAACGATGACAACAATGATGGCGACAAGGCTGAAGAGGAAGAGGAGGCCTACACTCCTCTTTGTGCACGAGTGGCACCTAGGAAGTGTCCTCGCATGCATCCAGGTGCATCTTCATCTTCTCAACCTCTGCCACCACCACCGCCCTCACAGCAAAGCGAGGATGTCTACTCAATGTAGGGAATGTATGCAATGCTACAAGATATCCATCAAATGCAGCAGTAGCATACAACGACATACGCTGGTATTCATGATACAATGAACCGGCTGCTTGACAATCAAAGGGCTATTTTTGAAAATGAGTGCCTCCTCCTCGACAACCAACAACATATTCATGACAGGTTGCATAGGATGGAGATGCAGCAACAACCCTTCTATGATCATTACTGGAGCCAAAATTACTTTGGGGGGTATCCACAACCTCTGCCCATGCCCCAGTATGATCCGAGCTTTCAGGGGCAGTACCCGTCTTGGGACCCCACGGCCCCGCAGTACCCGGCTCCGTCAGAATAGTGATCAGTATCTCTGTTCCACCCTTTAAGGTTGTTTTTGACTATGAGGCCATAGTTGAATTCAAGCTTAGGGGGGGAGTTGGAACAACTCTATCCTTTAATTTTCTCAGTTTTTCGTTTTATTATTTTGTCTGTTGTCTTTTGTTTTTCTTAGTTCTTAGTTTTTTTGTAGGATCCACATTCTATCTAGTGTAATTGTGGATGTCTTAAGTCATTTGTCATCTCATTTGCTTGTACATGGGAATCAAGGGAAAATTTAAAAAAAAATTAGTGTTTGCAAGCTTGTGTTGTTAAACTTTGAGCACATAACTTAAGAAAATGATTGGGTTTATCAACTTTAAAATAGAAAATCACAAATGTACATTCCTAAGGATTCATCAAAAGTGGACGGAATTGGGTGTTTGAACCTAAACTGACCAAATGATAATGAGACCTTAATTTAAAGTAAGAGAGAGGAACCTCTTAATTACTACACAAGTCAATAAGGAGGGACACATAATAATTTACAAAGGTTCAGTCAATTAGTCTTGTGATCTATCCACCTCATTGTTTTTCATAATCCACCATAAGAATTGGAAGTACATTATGGTTTTAATCTCTTTGATTGCATCCCATATAGATAGGTCTTGCATTGCACAATATTTTCACATGTTTTGCATGAAAATAAAAAAATTAGAGTAGCTATACATGCACAATATCCTTAGGTGCGTGTCATTTAGCTGCATTCATAATTTTTACGCATACAATACATCATGTATCTTATTTCTTCTGAAACAATAAGGGTGATTAACTTGTTCCATACCTTCTAAATGCTTCAAACATTTGAGCTATGCATAAAAAGTGAGCCCGACAAATAATTTATTGTCATTATTGGACATAAAGGGCCTTAAAAAAAGAAAAAAAAAGAGAAGAAAAATATGAAAATGAAAAAAAAAGAATTGAGAAGTAATTAAATAGGAATGAGAGGGAGAAAGGAACATGTTTTTCACTACATATTAAGAAGAATAAGCACATGGTGTAGCTTTTGTAGATATTCCATCTTACCTTGAGACGGAATAATAATGCATGCATCATTACACCCAAATGTAGGAATTAGGGCATTTACACTTGCATATGCATCATTTAGGTCATTTTTGTTTTGTGCATGTTGAAACCGTATAATGCTTCCATTTCTTCTATGAGCCACCCATTCCATCCACCCGTTGCTCGAATTGGTAGGCCACCATGATTTTCTCCTCACTTATGAATATCAGGAGAGCTGCTTCCATGTAGATGGTAGTTAGGGGCGAGTAACGTAGCATAGGAGATCTCAAGATGCACCGAGTCTGAACTTGCGAATTTTATTATGTTAACTTCCTTATATGATAGTGTTCATCAATTTTGAGGTAGATATCTTTTATGGATGATTATTGCCGCCTTTAGGGTAATTATCATTCCGTGGTTAGTAAGGGCCGGAATGTGAATGTCCGGTGGGGATCATAGTGATGTTTGTTGTGATGATCTATTCTTTAGTTGACCCTCGCAATTCTATTCTAAAGTTTAGTTGCTCGAGGGCGAGCAATGTTCAAGCTTAGGGGAGTTTGATGCAAAGATTTGGAGTCACATTTATAGACATATTTTACTTGTGTTTTATGCATTTATTGGTCATTTTGGTGGTTAATATTGCATGATTCATTTACTTTGGTCTATGATCCTTCTCTATGTCAAATCTCCCTTATTTTAGTGTTTTGAGCATAAATGAGTACAATAATATGTTTTATTTCGGCTTATGTGGTTTTGTGTTGAAATTTCAGGAAAAACGAATATCTACTGCTGTCGATACCATCGATAGTGGTCGATACCATCGACACGAACACAGGTTGCCAGCCGTAAGGAGCATCGTAGGGTCGATACTATCGACACAGTAGTCGATGGTATCGAGATACCATCAGGTTGCTGGCGAGAAGACAGTCGATACTATCGACCTTAAAGTCGATACTATCGACACAAGGAGCTTCAGTGATGGAAAAGGACAAAAACCAACGACTAAGAGAGTCGATGGTATCGAGTTAGCATCAGTCGCGACAAAGAAAAGGAAAGAAGACCAGCCGATACCATGCAAGGTCGATACTATCGACTCACATTGATGGTATCGACACCGTCATATACAAGTTTGCTTTAGATCGATCTAAATCCGACGGCTGTGATAATTTGGCGACCTAACTCGGTGATTATACCTAATGACGGCAGCCAAGAGCAAGCTATCACGTCATTAGCCACTGCACATGTCCCGAGAAGGTGTGGAGAGAAGAACGGAGCCCAGAAGCATGCCCCAGCCATTCCGGACGTCGAAGAAGACATTTTCTACTACCGAAAGGCTGGAGATCATGCATTCTACGCTAAGGAGCGCTTGGATCTTTTCCGTTCAGGGGTTTCTTTACTTATTCACATTTTTCTCCATGTTTCCCCTTTTCTCTACCATGTTTTGCTCTGAGATGAACATGCAGGGCTAATCCCCTTTATCTTTAGGACCGGGAGTAGCCCGGGGAATCATTGTATGACAATCTTATCATAGTAATTCATCGTTATCTCTTAAATCCATGGTATGATTTCGTTTTCTCAATTATATTGTTATGCTTGATCACCATAATAATAATCTAATGTCGTTAATTACTTTGAAAGAATAATTAACGGTTGAAAAGAGATGAAATTCACATTAATTGACAAATCCCTTGAACAAGGTGGTGTAAGGTTAATGGTGGAAACCCAGAGGTCGTTTCTAATGCACTTAGTTTAGGGTATAGGTTACTACGACGGTGGAACCGACCTAAACATAGGTAGTGAATTGTACCATGACAGTGGGCAATTCTGATTACAGGCCACTACCCGGATAAAGAGATGAATCTGCGTTATTATATAGAAATTCATGCAATGATAACCCGCAGTGAAACCACAATCCTAAAGATCTCCATTTGAATTGATTAAACTAAACCTTTAATCGATTGTTTTATTTTGTTTTATTTTATTTTATTTTAATTTTACAACAACTTTCAACTTGTTAACCGGTCTAGCTGATTGCGAGTAGTTAGTAGTAGTCTCCGATAAATTCAGTGTCCCTGAGTTCGACTCGGGCCTCACAAGGGCCTTTACTACATTGACGCGTACACTTGCATTTGACGCACGGTAAAAGCGTGTCAATGAAGGATTGGGTAAGGTTCTATGTTGGACATGTACTATAATAGAATCCTAAGTCTATCCTAGGGTCAGGTAGGGATAAGACCGATGGAAGAAGGAGTTGCCTAATTCCCTATTTGCACATGACCATAGGGTCGGGAGGTAACAACTATCATTGTCCGAGGGCCATGGGTTAGGAGATTGATCACCTTCATGAACTCATGGTACCCAAAGGGCAGATGAGTAGGGCACTCTCTGGATGCATAAGGGAAAAGGGATGACCCCAAAAGTGTCGGCACCCTATAGACCTAGAGGAGATGACCAAGGATTGTGTGGTGACCCAAGTAGGTTCGAGACCAGTTTTCCATGGAAGTAACTTTGATATCATGATGTTTGTGATGTAGAGACATAAGTTGCACATTTCAACTTAGAATTGAAGGTGTACTGGCGATGTGGATGTATCATCTCTACTCTTGGAACAGGAAGAACTTTGTGTTTGGACGGCCTCCAAATGCTTATTTTCTCTTATTATGAGAGGGAGAGATGGGACAGTATGCATGTCATACACCAAGGATAAAAGATGATGCGAGTTGGAACGTTGCTACAAGGTATGAGGATAGAGATGATAACATACCTTAGTGGAATGAATGATACATAGACAGGTACAAACGATAAAAGTACTAAGATAATCACCTTGTAAGGATGTTCCTAGTAGAAGCTTTGTGGAATTTGCAAGTTATACAAGGTTGAGTTTGATCACCAGGTGGATGAGCTCAGAGTTTCTTGATGAAGATAAACTTAGAGTTTGAGATGAGATGATAAGAATAATACATGGAGGTGTATGTTACCTAACACCTAAGGATAAGAAGTGGTAATGAATGCTTTGGTTGAGATATAATGCCTAGTTTAGCTGGAAGCTAGAAGAAGTTGAGGTTGTTAGGATAACCTTAAGTTGAGAAAAAGAGATAAATTTGGATAACACTCAGATATAACGAGATCTTTTGAACAAGATTCGTGGTTGTTTGGATAGCCAGCCTAGTCCGTGATATAATGAAAGGATGGTTGTCGAACCTCAAATGTACTTATTTGGAAAGGAAAGTGATAAAACCCTATTGATTGAGAGTGGCTTAGTGTTTTTGAGGAATCGACCTTAAGGAATCATGACATACAGGAGATCATGGTTTTAAGATCACCAAACACCGTGAAACTACGAAGATGGTAAGTGATAGTGGCACTTTGGATGCTTAAAACAAAGTTGCATGTAGCATGTGGCCATGCAAGCTAGGAGGCGAAGGACGAACACCAGTAACCCAGTACATGGATATAAAGTATAAAGAGTTCCCGAGAGGGAATGGGAGTTCTTCACTGTGGATGTTGTGAGTCTCCTCTGGACCAAGGAAGGTCGAGATCCAATATGAGTTATGGTAGATCGCCTTACCTAGATGACATGAGAAAGGAAGAGTACTGTCACGGGATAGATTCAGTTGAACTACTTAAGAGAGAAAGATGGTTAAACTACACCATGATGTGAGTTCAAAAGTTCTTGGGTATGACCAAGGTTCACTTCCATGAGGTGGAAGTGAATACATGAAGAACTCAATGATAGTACAGTTTATCACCCCATACTAATGGACAGTATGATCTAGACTAGAGGGTCTGATGAAAGCATGTGTGCTCATTCAGGGTGATACATAGAGACAGTTCTTAAGATGTGATGTTAACCACCATAGCCTTTATCGGGATACAAGAAGTCTTATAGAGAGGTTGTGTCGGTCACCACTTCATTAAGATGATGTTGGTGAAGGAGGCCTCACGAAGGCCAGAAAAGAACCTCAGTGTGTGCAGATGAAGTCGCTTTGATCGTGCAATGGCTGAGAGAGAGCCCAGTGGTGACATGAGTCACAAGCGGATGCAAAGCAGCCTGACATGCAGTTCACTATGGGAGAATATGTGATGTGAAATCCGACCCCTCTAAGCTATAGCTGAGAAAGCTGAGTCCCCAATATAGGGGTCCATTTGAGATGGATCGGTGGAGATGGTTGTGTTTAGCCTTACCCCTTAGGATAACATGATGTATAATGTGTTACATAAGTCTGGTCTAGAGCACTATGTGACGTACCCAAGCCATGTGTTGAGCCCTGAACCTATTCAACTTTTGAGAGGCTGAAATGTCCTGAATCACCTATGAGGGTACGATATACCAAGGTAAGAAAGAACTCAGATGGAAGAATATGAGATGATGAAGGTTCTTGAGAAGAACCATGGAAAGGGTGAAGCCACATGGGAGCCATGATGGACACATGAAAGGCTTATCCTGTTTGTTTGCTTGCTTGATGGAATTTTGAGGGCAAAATTCTTATAAGAGGGGAAGGATGTTACAACCCCAATTTTGGGTTCATTTGGGTGAGAAATGTAATTTCTCACATAAAATATATTTGAACAAATAAAGATATAATTTGTTTTGAATAAATGGATTTCGTTTACAATAGCCTTGATAATTGTGTTGTGGGCTTTATTGGCTATTGGGCCCAATAATAAGGAAATCCAATTAATAAATGAATAATTGAGTTTTTGAGAAAAGAAAGGTGTGGAAACCTCTAGAAGGCAAAATAACTTAATCCAAAGGTGGATTTCGTGCCACATGGGTTCCTTGGGTTCCAAGGAGTCCAAAGTTGCAAAGAAAAACAATAAGAAAAGAAAAGATTAATTAAGTATTTCTTTATTAAGAAAGAAATTGAAAACAATGGTAAAAGGTGGAAAACAAGTGAAAAGAGGTATAATTGAGTTATTCTTAGTGGAATTTTGTATTCCAAGAATTCCTAATGATAAAAGGAAAACTAATGAGGAAAATAAAAGAGAAATAAAGAGAAATCCTCAAAAAGAAATATTTTAATAAGAAATACACATGATAATGAAGAATAATGCATTTAGATGCATCTAGAAGGATAATGAGTATCCAATAAAAAGGATTTCGAAATAATAGAACTTCTTGGGATCCAAGGAGTCCCAATGAAGAAAGAGGAAAGAGAAAATACTCATAATAGAAAATAAGAAGATAATGTGAGTATACAATTAATGTATTATGTGGTATTGCTAAAAAGGAAGTACTTTCTATTAAATAAAAAATAGAATTTCGTGCCAATGGTTTAAAAAGCAAGAACAAAGAGAATAAGAGGGATAGTTTTCAAAATCCTAATATCAAAATAAGAAGGAATACTAAAGAAATATGAGAGAGAGAGAGAACTAGTTTCTTATTGAAGAAATCACATTCCTAATAGGAGAGGACGTGTTTCCTCTTAGATGGGCACCTTAGGGCGAGGATATACTCCCCTATAAAAGGGGCAGAGCCCAGGGTCGAGTTCTAGAAAGATCCCACGAACCCCTCTCTCCCTCATTCTTGTTTCTTGCGCACAAAACCGTAGCGAGAGTGTAGTACTATCCCCGGAGCTAGGAAGGGCAGTTTTGTCATCACGATGGGGGTAGGAGGATTCCACGACAACCCTAGACTAGTGGACTAGCTACCTCCGCCCTGATCTTCACGTCGCGCCTTCCGAAGGTCTGCAAAAATGGTCGCAGTACGGCAGCGACCGCAGAGGGATCTCGCGTGAAGAATGGCCATATTGGCCACGATCTGGAGTCTCCACGTGTGCGCAGGGGTGCTGTGGAGTCAAGGCTACGATTGGGTGGCAAGCTCCGGCCTAGGGAGGTGGAAACGACCCCCGTTTGACTGCAACCGCGGCTGCTCTTGCATCTACAAGTTGCAGGTCCAAACGACCCATCCCGACCAACCTGGCCGTGGGTCAAGGCTTGAGGGGGGATGAAGGTGGGTGGCGGAGGTGATGGAGTCATCCCTGATGGCTATCGAGGTCCCAGGGAAGGAGGAGAAGTCGTACAAGACACGGCTAGGGCGGATGTAGCGCCATCGTGAGGAAGAAGATGGTGAATCGGTCATTGGACCGTTCTACCCCTCTGGGTAGTGAAGGAACAGATGACTTACCAAGGGTATTTCCGACAATTCATTATGTTTGCAAAGCCACCAAGCAACAATGCATGGAAACAGCCACGTGGCGCTCCTGGATTGGCCCAAAGTAAGTGATTTTTGTTAAATTCGTATCTCAATAACCGTAACTCGGATAGACGCACATTATACATGAATTTTTCTCAGAAAAATGAGAGGAATGCAATAAAAATATGTTTGAAGCTTAATTCTGATTGCAATTCGAAAAGTTGTGTAATTTATCAACTTTAGCGTAATAGTGATTAAGAAACCCTATTTGGATATGATTAATGTGATTAGTAGGGTTTAATTGATGGTTAAAGTTGATACTAGCCTGTTAATGATAAAAAGGAACATTAGGAATGAAAAGGATGAACTTTGCATATAATTAGTTAATTTAGAGTTTATGTGCATAAATAGGCTTTAATGGGCCTTGAAACCCTAATGTTGGTAATTAGGACTACTAATGGCTTTAATTATTCGATTTCATGAATAAAACTAAGTTTTCATGGTTATAAGCTATTTCGAGCATTAAAGTTCCTAATTTGTGGATAAATACCCTAAAGGTAGTAATTAGGGTTTTCTCATGAATCAAGGTAGAATTAATGATAAATAACGTTCATATGAGTATTAGAGCATAATGAATTACAAATTGATGATAAATAAGCATAATGATCTTGTCATGGATTAAAAGGATAAAAATGACAGCTTTAATGTAAAATAAGTTTAATGGGTTTAATTGATGGATAATGGTGCCTTTAATTCGAAAATTAGGTTAAATGTTGTTAAGGGATAACCTTAATATCTTTTGTGAAGAATAGATGAATAATTAGGGTTTAAAATAGTGAAAGATGAAAGGAAACCTTAATTGCAATGGAAACCCTAAAAGTGAACAAGAAACCCTAGGAAGCGAGCTAGATTTAATAGATCTTAATGACATGAGTAATAAAAGGAAGTTGTATAATTGTTTCAGGATCTTATTGAATGCTTGCTTGCCTATTGGTTGATTGGATTATTTCTGTCTCACATAAACTTGACAGGTATGTGGTTAATTATGATTAATCACATTAGTTTCCCGAGGGTTTTCCGAATATTTCCTCGCATTGAATGCAATCTAAACAGTTTGGATGTTCATACTGCAATTATAAAGTCACTATGGCTATCACAGTTATATATACATGTAAATTCTCGCACCTACATGCCACCCTGATGGAAGATGCCATAAAGGTCAGGCCCAGGAGGGTAGACCAATGGACACCATGAGAGGTGACCCCAGACACCAAGCTCGGGAATGAGAAGGTGGTCTATGATGCATGACTATGGAGCACCGTGAGAGGTGACTCCCAGGCACCAAGCTCGGGATTGAGAAGGTGGCCTTAAGTCAATGACAAAAGAGAAACCCTAGAGGGGTATGCCAGGGTTAGGGCAAAAGCGGTGGAGAATGACACATTGAAAATGTAAAGTGGCTTGTTAAATAATTTGATTGTGATTATTAAATTGTTAGCCATATTTGC
Source organism: Alisma plantago-aquatica (assembly GCA_963693085.1). Lineage (NCBI taxonomy): Eukaryota > Viridiplantae > Streptophyta > Magnoliopsida > Alismatales > Alismataceae > Alisma > Alisma plantago-aquatica. The sequence continues at coordinate 864,527,009 of OY856409.1, forward strand.
AAGATTTTGGTTGTTCCCACATACTAGTATATTTCGATATACTGACCGACGTTTTGTTTGTCGGCGTTTTAGGAACAACAATTGAAAGAAAAAACAGTAAAGTGACACATTGTGGAAATAAGAAATAAAGTGCAAAGGTGATTAGATAGAATAATTCAAGCTTTGGATAGATAGATTTTCAAAGTTTTCAAAGGTAAGTAAAGTTTTAATTTTATACCACATTCCAGTTAGTTAGTAGAATTTCATAGTTATTATTAATTATTTGTCAAACCTTTGATCATGTTAATTGAATAACGACTCTGACCTTCGGGTCTCCCTTAATTGGGGGTTACCGGGAGGTCGGGTCGTTACATGTATTGTCATGAATGCACGACTTTTGATTGAATGTGGGCACCTACTAGTGCCTTCAATGCACCGACTTTTCATGGAATGCACTCAATTATAGTGTGAATGTGCATACATCTTAGATGTTGCGCATAAATAGTAATTATCACAAATCTTAAATAGAGTACGTGCATAAATAGCAAATTAGCACAAATCTTAACACAACACGCCTAATATTTGTAGAAAAACACCCAAATACGGTGTTAATGCGTCAATTATAGTGTGAATGTGCCTACTTTTTAGATGTTGTGCATAAATAATAAATTAGCATAAATCTTAACATAATGCACCCACTATTTGTAAAAAAGCGTGCATATCATTTTTTTCAAAATATATAAATATTTTTCTTGTTAGATTTGATTTTTTGTAACGAGTCCAATGATTTTTATTTCGTCAAAAAATTTATTACAAATCAAAAGTTATTCATAATTTTTATTTTTGTGCTCTTTTGTGTGTAGATCTGTCACGTGGCAAAAAAAAAAAAAGGCCCGGCTGAGAAAACCACTCCAGCCCAAGCGGAAAACCGTTTACCAGCCCGTGTGAGAGACGCGTCACAACTGGAGCGCATCTACATAACATTTTCATTCTGGATACGCCCCTAGCTACCAAGGTAAAAGGCTCTCATGGTGGGCTATGAGGAGTGTACCTTGAGCATTATTCGTAGCAGGAAGACCCTTAGATTCTTTGAAGTGTTTATCATTATCATTGCCGGTTTGAAGAAACGTTGCAATGATTAAATGGGCATGATTTTTTAAACCACGGAACAGTACCTTCTTCTTATATGTTATTGGTATATACTCGTTCTAGAATTCTACTAAGGTTCCCAGCCGCCATAATATATGTTTGGAGAAAAGTCAACCGGAGAGCTATAAATGAGTGGAGTACAGTCTAACAACAGAGAGGCCTATCTTAAGAGAGAATCTTCGCTCATGCATATGTACAAAAACTCATCTGACCATTTGATATATGTTTACTCCTTTAATTGATTCTCGTCAATAGTAAATTAGCTGGATTGCCCTTTGATAGGTGGATATATATTGTCCTCAATCCCATGTCTTTTTGCGTTTCATTGATAAGGCTTTGTAATTATTTGTTTGGAAGAAACATCTGACAGATGCTACAAGGTGGTGGGTGGCGGGATAGATTTAAGTCTTTTTTGGCTTCAACTTTAATAATGGTATAGATATGACAGCGGAAGTGTATAAATTTACCACAGACTCACAGTTTGATGTAATATACTAATGTGCAATTAACTTAACATTGATTTAACGATAGAGTGCTTCGTTCTCGTAAACTAATAGAGGATCGAATTTTAATCCAGTGAAAAATATGATTAGCCGCGTTTGGACCGAGCAAGGACTGCCTGGAAAAGAATTTAGACGGAATTGGTATCTTAGCTCACAGAGTAAAGATGGCTGCTATGTGGAGTTTGTCAATCTCAGCCGGCCTAATTATTTACTCAGCATCCCCCATTTTTCATAGGTCCAAATTCGTTGTGTCGAGGGCGTTGTTCCGGTATGTTGTATTAAATCTCGACCGTAAAATACTAAATTATTTTTTAAGGGAGAGTCTTTGAAGTTAAATGTAAGATTAAAATTAAAAACAACACGAAGTACAACATCAACTTACAACAGCTAATTGAACGCCTTTTTTACCTGGTTATGCCGCAAACGATGCTAACTGTTATCTTTTTTTAATCTACTATTTGCTACGCACCGCATGTCTTGCAAAATTAACAAACAAACAACGGACTTCTTGTTTTTCATCCAATGCTATCCATAGATGGTCTTTGTTTACTTCTCGGACTAATTTACTATGTCAATTCTAGTGCATTACACGGCTTGAAAATTTAAATTATTTAAAGACCACGACTGTTAGTATCAAATTATACGTTAAAGAAAAAAATTTAAATGTATAGACAATATTTAATGAGTGAAATAATTTATAAAAAATATATTTATTTTGAGTAGTGTCATAATAGACTTAATGTTAATAAAGAAGAAGATCACAATGAAAAGAAGCAATGGATGAAAGAATGATAACACTTCTACATGTTAGCCACATCACTGGTTGGTCTCTAGAAGAAGTCATGTTGGAATGACCACATGTTCCAAGTCATTTGAACTTAGTTGTGACGCACTCCCAACCATAATAATCACAAAAAGACAATATGAATGCAAAAATTGTTGGTCTTTTGAGGCGTTGCATTCAACCTTTTTAGGGCCAATTGATATTTTTTTTTCTTCAAAATTTTTAATTGTAAAATATACATATATTTTACATAAAATGCCTTAATAGGAAAATGAGGAATAAATTAGAATGTCAATCCTCTCCAAATGACAAAGTCTAGACCTGTCAAACGGGTGGGTGGGTTGGGTTTGCGTTGGGTCATTGATGGTTTCAATCTCCCGTATGCAGATAAAAAAGACCCAATGTCAAATGGGTGGAGAAGTAACACACCCAAATCTGACTCGACGGGTTGCGGTTTGTTCGTGGGTGCCCACATAATATGTCCACAATGAAAGATATTGGTAGTTTCGACTCTACAACAAAAGGTCGAATGATTCATTAATACTTTTGCTGTCAACATAGAAAAATGAGGGCAACCTTCCACTACTTTCATGTCAAATACAATGTAATATCTATTTGACGCATTGAAATAATTGTAAGAGGATAAAAAGAAAAACAACCATTTCTGCAATGTAAAATAAATAAATGATATAGATGACATAATATATCACCATAACAACATTATATTTAATCATGTTATGTTAAAAGTTCTTGATATACCATGTTATGATGATTGTCTACTACATAAAGTGAACAAAAAGAGAATATAGTTGTTATGATTGAATATAAAAATATACATTATACTCTATGTTTATTAACACAAACAATAATATAGAATATACCTACTTTGTATCTATTAATATAAACAATTAACAAAAGATATCAATCATGAAAGTTGGACTTTAACTCTTTATATTGTATACATTACACATCATCAATTTAGTTACTCGGTAAATGTATGGGTGTGTCATGTTTTAAGAGTTGCATAAGTATTATATTTATATTAATATACTATTTAGTTAAATGGGCACCCACGAGTGCCATTGAGTCCGTGAAACGTACTAAATAAATGGGTGGGTATGAGTTTAGATGATTTCTAGCGGGTGATAAATTTCATTACCAAAACTCAACTTAGATGGGTCGATCCATGGGTATCCGTTGATTTTGACCCAGTTTGACATGTCTAACAAAATCTATAGATATAAAAATAAAATTATAAGATGATAACACTAGCAATTCAAAATACTAATTGTAAAAGGTACAATTGACCTTTTAATATAATAAGACAACAATCAAATTATAATTATAAAAGTAAAATTAAAAATGACATTCAACCACAACGCAACCTTTAATATAACATCAATACATACAAAATGACCACTTTGTAATTAAAAAAACTAAAAGATACATCTAAATTCTTTTTTTCTCTCCGCTTATTACAATAACAGAGTAATTTATAAATAAAAATATAAAAGAAATTCATACAATATCCTTACCATTTTTTCCTATCTACTGGATTAGGATACAAAGTGTACTTTGTAATTAAAATTTACACCAAAAAATGCATGAGAAATCATTCACGGACTTTTTATAGTATTGATTAGTAAACATACACGCACCATGCATATGAAAGCTAAATCTATTCAATTTACATAAGTGAATTTAATTTATAGAGTATACTTCTTTTGCTTTAAAGGGGATGCATTACTGTTTAATATATGGAGCACTTTGTCCATTTCACACCGTAGTTTGTTAGATTGACCGATGTATTATTCGATCTAACAACTTAATCACGTAGGATGCTAAAGAATTAGTTTGAAATCGTATTTGGGTCTAACAATCATTTGCTTCGATCAAAGACTAACCTAAAACCAACTCTACCAGGATATTGACCAACTTTTGAAGTTAGTAATAAACTTAGTTTTATAATGTGTAATTTAAAAGTGAACTCAAAATATATGACATCTCGATATATGAAATAATAATTTATATGAGCTTTGTCATCTTGGAAAAGTTTTACAGTACAATTTGTTGCATGTCTTTTTTATAAGATGAAGATCAATTTGTAAAACCATGAGATAGTCAGAGAAACGAAATTTAGGAGATAATTGAGGTTATCATGGGGAAATATGTTAATTATAACTTTATCTTAAAAACTTTGCAGAATTTTGAATTTTAAGATGTATCTTTGGAATTCGTGTTAGTTGAGACGGGTCTAATTATGGACTGGGTCATGTTTCTATACAACTTAGATTATGATTATTATTTTACTAATATCCATAATAAAATAACTGCATGTTTGACACAAATCAATGGTTGGATTCCGATCGGTCAACGCAAGTTCCAGGCGGACATTTGCAACTCTTGTATGTGTCCGGTTAAATTTAAGTTCAACTTACGTGAGTCAGGGTGATAAAAAAAACCTGAGCCAAGTCAAGTATATTAGAACTTGTCCACTATGATGCCCATTGAGAAAAAAAAAGACTGAAAAAAATGTAAACGGTAAAATTAATAATGTAATTGGAAAAAGGGATGATCATAATAGAGATATTCGAACCTTGAAGTAGACATGATACACAAGGGAAAAGAAAGGAACAACCAAACCGTTTCTTGTTAACCAGAAAGTAACGACATACATGGGTTTTTAAGCTTTAGAGAAAATAAAAGCTTATATGAAAAAGAAGGGATTTTGTTTCGAGAAAAATAATTATGATATGTTAGTATAACCTTACAAACTAGAAGCCACTTACACATGTCATTTTAATGTCAAAAAAGCGTTTTGCCTATTTATTTTATTGTTACCGAAAAAATATGACAGACTTAGAAGGCATGTCTATTATTTTCTAAATGTCACCTTCTTCATTCCATTCAGTTAAACAAGAGAATAAAATGATTTTTCTTAAAACCGTTTAAGGCTGGCGTCTACCCAGGTATAGTCAGCTAAGGGTCATAATAGTTCGAAAATGCTGTGAACGTAATGAGTCATTTCGTAAGGAGATGTGAAAGGAAAAAAACAATAAACATATGAGAAAAAATTAGAAAAATTGTAAAGAAAGAGTAAGGAAGAGGATGTCATTTCAGAAACCTGTGTTCTGACTAAAATGACATGAACTTGTAATTAAATAAAAAAACTCTCTTTTTATTGTAAGTATAAGATAGATATAGGAAGTGTGAAATCATAGTGCTGTTCGGGCCAAATGTTAAGTATTGAAGCGCAATTAGCCCAGCCTTAAAGGGTTAACGCCAAGAAAGCGGTAAAACTCTCCTCTCCAACGGGGGAGATTCCTTTCTTTCTCGCTTCATCACTGCTTGCCCTCGCTCTCCTGCCATCGGCAATCCCAAGACCGGAGTTGCGATGGCGGGACGAGCCTGACTCCTGTCTCTTCTAGTGAACTCCATTGGGGGAACGGGCGGCGGTATAGTAACCAAAAAAGCTGGAATCAAGCCTTAGTCATCCTTGCTGCTCCTGTTGCGACAATTGTCGGCAAGCTTAACTGAGAGGCCGGCGAAGAGGAAGGGGTGCCGACGGCAGAGTTCAAACGGCGAGGCCAGGAAGCGGAGATGGGGCTGCTATCGAATCGCGTAGAGAGAACGGACATCAAGGCGGGTGACCACATCTACACTTGGAGAGCTGTCTATACCTACTCCCACCATGGTAATTTCGCTGAGTTTTACCCGGCATTGATGACAATTGTGTACAGTTCTGCGTATTTCTTCATTTTCTTTCCGTTCTTCTTTCTTTTGACCGGTGGCCTGTATGATTCTTTGTATGGCCTACAATGTGCATTTCGAAAATTCTTCCGCACATCGTCTTAGAATTAAGGTTGTTCAACTCTTTACATCTTCCGGGCGGCACTGTGAAAACACGGTAAAACATGAAGTACATTATGTCTTGCTGCACGGGGTTAATCATACAACCGAATTTTTCTCTTCTTCTTTACGGGTTTGGTGCATTTGGCATAGTCGGTTTGATGCTTTTGTTCCCCAAACTTTGTTTGTGGTCTTCACACATCTTGGCACAATATTGGCTGCCAAACCCATCTGGAGAGAGCTTCTTTGTAGCTTGCGAAGATTTTCCTACTTTCTCGACCTCTTTTGGATACCTGTTCTGACCTTAATGGAACTTGCATCAAGTTTTTGCTAAGCTGCGTGGCCCACGCACAGGTGTGAGTTTTAGATTTCATTGATATTTCTACTCTGGAGTGATGTCTGATTGAAGGGTGCACCTGCGGATCTCCAAAGCCTTAGTTGTTACAGCTGCTTTATTTTTGGTACCAACAATTAAAAAATGTTTTCCTCCACTTGCGGCATCAAAAACTAATGTTAGGCAACTGCTCCTGGTTACTTAGCAATGCTTCTAGGCATCTTTGAAAGGTCACTAGAACGATGATATATGAATTGGATAGATTCTAACTCTAGTTTTGTTGTAAAGCTTTTGCATACTATTGTCCCTGTATTTGCTCCTGTACCTTTTCTTAACAGGGGCTTCAAATCCCTTTGCCTATAACAACCATGAATTTCATGTTTCATTTGTTTTACTCATGCTTCCTCACTAGGAAAACTCTGACAAAGATCTGGTGGATGATTTATTAATTCTCCACCCTAATAGTTTCCAGGCTCTCCTCTTATGTCGCTGTCTTGACTCTCATGGGAAATTTTAGGAAATTATCTTTTGTAAGATTCTATTTTTTTTTTAATTTTCTCTAGGAGTCTAGGCTCTATTTGGCATGGGAATAGGGATTTAGCGGAACCTTTGGTCCTACTTTGAAGTTCCTCTTATCCAGAAACACATGCAGCCCCATTTGCAGCTGAGATAGCATAGCAAGCCTGATTTCAGAAAGGGAACAACAAAAGATGACAAAGACATGTTTTTGTGCCCCATAAACATGTGCCACTTTTTTTCCTATCTTCAAAGTAACTAAATATTTGATCACAAATTACAATATTGACCTCCCTAAAAGACAGAAATCTAAAAGTTTTGAAGCCAACAACTACAATATCTTCGAATTTCTCTGAGTTGCAAATAGGGTTGCATGTGTTAATGTATAAATGGAATTTCATTTTGGGACCAAAGGCTAAACTTACAGAGGTAATGAGGTATCAAGTTGACGAGTCACACAATGAAGCTTTGGGAGAGGACTATTGAGTAGAGGCTAAGATCTATAACGCAGATATCAAACAACTAATTTGGTTTCATGCCTAGAAGATCAACAATAGATGCTATTTTTCTGATAAGGAGGCTTATGGAGAAGTATAGAGAAAGCAAAAGAGATCTTCATATGGTGTTTATTGATTTGGAAAAGGCTTATGATCGAGTACCTAGAGAAGTGTTGTGGATGATTTTGAAGAAAAAGTGTGTGCCCATCCAATACATTGACTTGATCAAAGACATGTATGATAGCTCTACTGCAAATGTGATGACTCCTGGAGGAGAGACATCAACTTTTCCTATCACAGTTGGGGTACACCAAGGATCCGCACTCAACTCATACATGTTCGTTCTTGTTATGGATGGGCTGACAAAGAATGTTCCAGATGATATTCCTTGGTGTATGTTATTTGCTGATGATATTGTTTTGATTGACGAAACTAAAGATGGATTAAATGATAAAGTTGAACGGTGGAGAGGCATTGGAGTCAAATGGATTGATGATTAGCAAGAGCAAAACTGACTATATACATTGCAATTTCAGCCAATCTCGCAGTGTGAATGATGGAGCCCAGTTGGACGGAGTAGATATACCTAAATGTGATAAATTTCGTTACTTGGGTTGGGTTCTATTATTCAAATAGATGAGGATGTCCAAAATAACGTTTGTCCCCGGATCACTGCAAGATGGTTGAAATGGAGGAGTGCAATTGGAGTATTGTGTGATCGGAAGACCCCTCTTAGGTTAAAACGTAAGTTTTATAGAACAACTATAGGGCCAGCCATGCTCAATGGGAGTGAATGCTGGGCCGTGAAGAAACAAGGTCTCAACAAGATGAATGTGGTTGAAATGCGTATGTTGAGATGGATGTGTGGGAAGACAAGAAAAGATCGCTTGAGAAATGATTATATCAGGAATAATGTGGGGGTGGCGAGCATTGAGGACAAGTTGCGCGAGGGCCGACTCAGATGGTACGAACATGTGCAACAAAGAACGACTAATGCGCCAATACGAAGCAATGCTATTGAGTCAAGCTTAATAAACAGAAGAAGAGGAAGACCTAAATTAACATGGGATGAGCTTATAAAGAGAGATTTTGAATCTCTACATCTCAACCAGAATATGGCCCATGATAGAGCTGGAATGGAAACGAAGGATCCATGTAGCCGATCCCAATATAGTCGGGACTGAGGCTTAGATGATGATGATGACCAAAGGCTAAACTTAACTCCAACTCCAACACCGAGTAGATCCTCATATTACACGTCTGATCTCACCAAGGGAAAAAGAAAAAAATAAAGACGTGATTTTTCACCCTCTAAACACCTGTCCTTTAGTATTATCACCAGAGTGAATGATCAAACTTGATCAAAAATTTAAATATCCACCCCCTAAAAGAAAGAAATGTAAATTGAGACAACAATTCAATCATTTGATCAGTTGTAGGAACCTTAACTCTATAGCTTTGAAATCATATTTGGCAGTTGTCTGATCTTAGATGTTCTGCATGCAACTCACGATCTACTAGTTTGAAATAATATTCGCCAACTAGTGAATGTAGAATTTTAAACACGACTCACAACTCAAATTTCTCGCTGTGGAGAGCTCGGCCCATTTCTTTTGATCTTTATGAATTTGTGTGTAACTAGCAATGTGGGAGAAGGAGACGACCTCAAAGCTCACAGTCTGTCTCACGTATCATATATATGTAATAAGAATGCATTACAACATTTACAAATAGATCCCTAACCTAAACATATAAGACCATGTCATTTACATACAAGTCCCTATACATTAACACTCCCCCTCAAGCTGGAGCATACATATCATATGTGCCCAACATGGTACATAAGAAGCGAACTCGACAACCATTCAGAGACTTTGTGAATAGATCAACTAACTGGTCTTTAGACTTGACAGGTGACAACCGCATCAACCCCTTCTGGATTTTCTCTCTCAGAAAATGGCAATCAACCTCAATGTTTTTAGTTCTTTCATGAAAAATTGGATTCTAAGCAATGTGAAGAGCAGCTTAGTTATCGCATTTCAGATCCGTAGGAGCATCTTGGGCAAATCCAAGTTCCTCTAACAAATGTCGAATCCGTAGCAACTCATATGTTGCCAAGGTCATAGCTCTATATTCAGACTCTGCACTCGATCTGGCTACAACTGTCTGCTTCTTGCTCCTCCATGATACTAGATCTCCTCCCACAAACATACAATAGCTAGAAATAGATCTTCAATCAATGCTACATCTTACCCAATCAGCATCACAAAACCCTTGTACTTTCAGGTTGAGACAAAACAGATTTGGGAAGCGTAGGGTTACACAATGTGTTGTACCCTCATATATATATATTAGTGGAACAATTACATGTAGGTCCAAATAGAAAGGTAAATTAACAGAACAGTAAATAAAGACATATTAACACTCCCCCTCAAGTTGGAGCATAGATATCAATCATGCCCAACTTGTCCACAAGCGAGTTGAAATGTTTCTTGGCCAACAACTTGGTAAACATATCAACAACCTGATCTTCTGAGCGAGTGAAAGGAGTGCAAATCTTGCCAGATAAGATAGTCTCTCGAATGAAATGACAATCGACTTCAATATGCTTTGTGCGCTCATGATACACAAGATTATTAGCAATGAAGATATCAGCTTTATTGTCACAGTGCATATGGATAGCAGTAGAAGATTCAACCCTGAAGTCTTTCAGAAGAGATTGTACCCATAGGAGCTCACAAGCAGTGTGGGCCATCGCCCTGTATTCAGCTTCAACACTCAACTTCTATGAGGAAGGCTAAGCAAAAGAGGCTCGAAGGCAAATCTCTTCCGTTTTTTATTATGGTGAGTTCAATAGATCTGGCAACAACATTTTGTTTTTTACTTCTCCAAGTGACCAGATTACCTCCAATATAAGTACAATAGTCTGAAGTAGATTTTCTATCAATCTTACTTCCAGCATAATCAGAATCAGAGTAGCCTTCCAGAGAACAGTGTCCATGCTTTCTATAGTAGATTCCTTTGCCAGGTGATTTCTTAAGATATCTCATAATATTACAGAGAGCATCCCAGTGACACTGTCTAGGCTTATCCAGGTACCTGCTAAGAAGACCAACTGCAGTAGAAATATCGGCTCTAGTAACAGTCAGATAGATCATCTTACCAATCAGTCTCCTATATTTTTTATTGTCTGGAAACATAGGAGAAGAATCATCATCTCAATTAATATTGGGATCCATAGGAGTATCAGTAGGACCACCAAGCATCCCAGTCTCCTGTAACAGATCTAGAACATACTTCCTCTGAGATAAAATAAGAGCATTAGAAGTCCTAGATACCTCAATGCCAGTAGCAAAATGTTTGCACAAGTGTGCTTTAGTGGCCCGAATCTCAGAATGATCGCTGCCAGATAGAACAATATCATCAACATAAACAATCAGAATGATAATACCAGAAGGAGTCTTTTTTGTAAAGACATAATGATCAACCTGTGACCTCAGAAAACCAAAAGCAGTCAGGATTTTACTGAGTTTATCAAACCATGCCCGAGGACTCTGCTTAAGTCCATAAATAGATTTTTTTAACCTACAAACTTTATGTGACTCCCCCTGAGCAACAAACCCAGGAGGTTGCTCCATATAAACCTCTTCTTGAAGATCCCCACACAGGAAGGCATTTTTAACATCCAGTTGAATAAGAGGTCAATTAAGGTTAATAGCAACAGAAAGAAGAATTCTGACAGAGTTAAGTCTGGCATATACTAACACAGGTGACCATGATTTTGATATAAGATTCTCCTTCCAGGGGACTTTTTCAAATACCTCAAGATGTGCATCACAACCTCCAAGTGACCTGTACATGGCTTCTCCATAAACTGGCTTACAACACTTGTAGCAAATGCAATGTCAGGTCTAGTGACTGTCAAATAATTCAAACTTTCCTATGAGTCGTATATATCTCCAAGGATCATCAAGCAACTCCCCTGCTCCATGGACAATTTGACTTTAGGGTCCATTGGAGTGTCACTGGATCTGGTCCCAAGCATCCTATCTCTGTGAGCAAGTCAGGGACATACTTCGTGTTGTGAAATTACTATCCCAAATTTTGACTTGGCAACTTCAATTCCCAGAAAATATTTAAGATTTCCTAGGTCCTTTGTATGAAATAGTCCATGCAGAAAAGCCTTCAATTATGCAATGCCCTGACTGTCATCACCAGTAATCACAATGTTGTCAACATATACCACAAGAAATATACATCCCGAACTATGTCGCTTGTAGAAAACAGAATGATCCATAGTACATCTCTGGAGCTTGGACTGAGTAAGAGAACTGCTGAGTCTACCAAATCAAGCACAAGGTGATTGTTTTAGACCATAAAGAGACTTGTGCATACGACACACTAGATCACACTCCCCTTGAACAACAAACCCCGGTGGTTGCTCCACATAAATTTCCTCATCCAAATCACCGTGTAAGAATGCATTCTTGATATTAAACTGATGTAGAGTCCATGAATGTATGGCAACAAGAGACAAGAAGATACGAATAGATGCCATCTTTGCAACATGAGAGAAGGTCTGTAAATAATCCTCATCGTAAACCTGAGTGTATCCCTTGGCTACTAATCGTACCTTAAGTCGATCAAAAAATCCATTCGCACCAACTTTAATAGTGAAAACCCAACGACATCCAACCACATACTTATTCGATGGGCGCTGAACAAGAGACCATGTATGGTTCTGGACTAGTGCTGCCATCTCTTCTTCCATTGCATGACGCTAGCCTGGGTGATCCAAGGCAACTGCAGGAGAAGAGGGTATGGAGGCAGAGGACATGGAGGATAGAAAGGCATGAAATGAGGGTGATACATTGCTATATGAAACAAAATTAGAAATGGGATGAAGAGTGCAAGATCGAGTGCCTTTCCTCAAAGCAATAGGACGGTTATCAATACTTGTATCTACTTGACTTTCAGACAAGGGAGCTACTGGAGGAACTGAACTGGCAGGAGTCTCTGTAATACCTGTACATGTACTTGGACGACGAGTATACACCTGCATGATAGGAGGTCTAATAGAAATGGGTGGTGCACTATCATGAGGACCATCATTACCTGGACAAATGGGAATAGACTCAACAACAATTGGAAGAGGCAAGAGCTCTTCTACAACTACTGTTGTCATTGATGAACTGTCATCAAAGAATGACGTGTATTAAAAAATGGTGACATCGACTGAGACAAAAAAGCGATGTAAGGTAGGACTATAGCACTTATACCTCTTCTGAACTCGAGAATAACCTAAGAAAACACACTTGGTCGACATTGGACTCAACTTGTCCTTGCCAGATGCTAGGTAATGAACAAAACAGACACATCCAAACACCTTTGATGGGACATGGTACAATGGCCTCATAGGATGAATAATCTGAACAGGTAAACGATTTTGGATTACAGATGATGGCATATGATTTATGAGGTAAGTGGCGGTGAGAACTGCATCACCCCAAAATTCTCTTAGGACATGCATGTGAAGAAGAAGGGTATGTGCGGTCTCTACAATGTGTCAAATCTTTCTTTCAGCCACTCCGTTCTGCAGTGGTGTGTGTGGGCAAGATGATTGGTGGATGATGCCATGGGTGGAGGTGAAATGGGTGAAATCATGGTTGAAGTATTCTCTGGCATTATCAGAACGGAGAGTACACACTTTCTTTTTAAATTGGGTTTCCACTTCCGCACAAAAAGATTTAAAGATGGACAAAAGTTCAGATCTTTCTTTCATCAAATAAAGCCATGTAGCACGTGAATAATCATCAACAAAGATAACAAAATACTTATAACCAAGCTTAGAAGTTGCATGACTTGGACCCCATACATCTGAGTGAACTAACTCAAACAAAGACTCTGCTCTTTGACTCTTTTTAGATTGGAAAATAGACCTTGTATGCTTCCCTAACTGACACGACTCACACTGCAACACATCTAGGTGGGACATACTTGGGACCAAAACTTTGAGCTTATCTAATGGTGCATGACCAAGACGACTGTGTACCACCAATGGGGAAGCTGCGATACAAGTTTTGGGGGACCTACTCAAGTAGTAAAGTCCAGCCAATTCATACCCTTCACCAATTGTCTTCCTCGTCTTCAAGTCTTGTATAACACAAGTATCAGGTAAGAAAGTGACTGAGGCTTGAAGACAACGGGTTAATTTGCTGATAGATAATAAATTAAAAGGGAATTGTGGGATGAACAAGGTGGAAGGAAGGGAGATATGTGGAGTCGGTGACACTACCCCAGTTCCCATGACAGATACAGTAAAACCATCTGCTACAGTAACACCGGGTAGGTCTGGCTTACTAGTATAGGTGGTAAACATCTTAGGTTCCCCATGATTTGATCAGTTGCACCTGAATCAAGAACCCAATCTGACTTGGACATTGATTCCTTGGAAGCCTAAGAGATACATGTTGAAGGGCTGGCAATTTGTGCAACGGAGACAACTGAGACGTGGCTTGATGTGGAGCTCGGAGACACATCAAATGAACATATTCTTCTTCAGACAATGAAACAAGATATGAAGCCTCTTCTTGAGTATTCCTCTTATCATCCATGTTGACTAGCATATATTAAATCAGCACTATGGGGACTTGATATCAGACCAAATCAATTGTAAAGGACCTTGAAATCAGACTTAGCAACTTGAAATCAGACTTTGCAGACTTAATTTCAGACTTTGCACACTTGAATCAGACTTTGTAGCAGCACTATTTTAGTTTGGATGCCCTTGTAGGAAGGAAGAACTTTGTAATAAAATATACTTCTTCAAATGTCCAAAAGATCCTTCAAGAGAACCCAAAATCAGACTTTGTAATAAGGCTGCACTATACAACTACAGTAACCATGGGATATAGATCGGAGGAAGACTGCTCCCTCCTCGGTGCTCCTATGCCCTTGACCTTCTAGGGTAAGGTAGCAGATGTAGGGGTGCCTTTCAGGGACAGGAAAAGAAGAGCTGCAGCTGATCCGTTTCTCCTCAAGAGAACCCGTAAACAGGCTGCAGCTACGGCACTTTTCGCTCAAGGAGGTTGTTGGAGTTGGCGGACAGCCAACCGAATAAGCAACTTCGTCGGAATCCAGCGGATGGAGGCACATAAGCTCTTCCCGTGGTTGAGCAGCTATAGTACCGCACTGTAGCAGTACTACAGAAAACGTGAAAGAAGAGGAAACAAGGGGACAACTTGCTTCCTGGACCAAGTAGGGATGAAAACCCTAGGCTCTGATACCATGTAACTAGCAATGTGGGAGAAGGAGACGACCTCAAAGCTCACGGTCTGTGTCACGTATCATATATATAAGAAGAATGCATTACAACATTTACAAATAGACCCCTGGCCTTAACATATATGACCATGTCATTTACATACAAGTCCCTATACATTAACATTGTGGAAGGATTATCACAACACCAACTCAATTTGTTCCAGAGATATGCTATACTACCTTCCAATACTTCTCAAACTTGGGCGAGGAGTTATCATATCCATTTCCCAGTGTTCTTCTTTCTTTTGACTGGTGGTTTGTATGATTGCTGGGTATGTCTTATAATGTGTATTTTGAGTTTCTTATGCATGCTGTTTGTAATTAAGATCATTTCTCTATTTAAAGCTTCTTGTGGTATCGTGAAAACATGGAAAACTACGAAATACATTATGTCTTGATGCACGGGGTCAGTCATTCAAGCAAAGTTTATTTTTCTTGTTATGCAATATGGTGCATGTGGTAGTCTCTTAGATGCTTATGTTACCTGAACTTTGCTTGTACACTTTACTACTTGCAGTAGCCACATGATTGTCTAGTAAACCCATTTGGGGAAAGAGTTTTTTTCTCACTTGTATAGATTTCCTTCATTTCTCAACTTCTTTTAAGAACCTATTCTGACCTTAAATGAACTTGCATTGTTTGCTTCCTTGCGCACATGCACATGCATGTTTTAAATTTTCATGAGTTTCCTCTATGGAGCATGAATTCTGACTGGAAGGTGCACCTGCAGTATCTTGATAAACTTAGTTGCTAGCCAACTACTCCACTGGTTTTCTCAAGTTCTTATAATTCTCAAGCCACACACTAGAAACAATACAAAATGGACACATGGAAATATAGTTTTGTTCTAAGGTTTTTGCATATTGTTGCCCCCTTATTTGATCATGTACCTTTTCTTTACAAATACTACAAATGGGTTTGCCTATAACAATTTTGAATTTCGTGCTTTTTTTTTTCCCTATGCTTCCCCATTTGAATAACTGTTACAACCCTAATAACCTCCAAGCTCTCCTCTTCTGTTGTTATGCTTTGTATTCATGGGATATTTTAGGAAATAATTTCTTGTGAGGTCCATATCTTTGATCTTTTCTAAGTCTTTATTTGGCACACAAATAGGGATATATGCAAGTCGTTGGTCCTAGATTCAAGTTCCCTTGATCCGTAAACACGCACAACCCCATTTGCAACTAAGAAACACATTTGATCTTAGCAAGGGAAATGCAAATGAAGACAAAGGCTTCATTCGTTTTTAAATATCTACCACCTTTTTCTCTCATTAAAGTAATAATCAAAATTGATCACAAAATCATAATATAATTGATATTTTTTAAGGCAACACTCTGATATTCGATTAGCTGTAGAAACTTACAATGATCTATTTGTCTAAAGTCATCTTTGGCAGTTTTCTAACCTTTTATGTTCATCATGCTACTCATGATATACTAGTTTGAAGCTATCATTTGGAGCTGTCTGTAACATTGCCCACAAAACATAAAACAAATGCACGTCGAAGTACCAACCAACATATATTTTGTAAATCCTTGGGCAATGTCATATTTAAAATCAGAGCAACATAAGACAAATCACAATAGAAAGTTTCTACATATGTTGGAAAAGAATGAAATTTGGGAGCAAAAATCTCTCTCTACATAAGGATAGTATAAATAAACTAGATGACTAATAGGATCATCTAAGATAGCAACCTATAGAATAGAAAAGTCTTTATTTGATGTGTCTAAAACAACTACAATGCTCTCTCTTTTATAGGATAAGAGAGTAAGTCAGAAACCGAACTAGACAATATGGGATAAAAGAAAAGCTAAAGACAAGACAAGTCTAAAGCCAATACAAAACACACAACATAGCATAACGCATAACACAACACATAACATAGCATAACACAATAAAGCATATATACTAATAGTCCCGCTCAACTTGGAGCATAGATGTCAATCATGCGCAACTTGTCCACCATGGTAGTGAATCTGGCCTTGGGAAGAAGCTTTGTGAAGATATCTGCTACTTGATCAGAAGTATGAGTATATGGAGTAGAGATGTTGTCAGATAAGACAGCTTCTCGGACAAATGGCAACCCACCTCGATATGCTTGGTGCGCTCATGAAACGTTGGATTGCTGGCAATGAATATAGTAACCTTATTGTCACAATACATAGGAATAAAATCAGGATCAGAAATGTCAAACTCCTTCAGAAGACCACAGACCCACAACAGTTCACAAGTAGTATGAGCCATAACTCTATACTCAGCTTCAGCACTAGAGAGGGCAACTACAATCTGTTTCTTGCTGCGTCAAGTAACAAAAATTACCTCCCACAAAGGTACAATAACTAGATGTACATTTACGATCTATCCTGCTGCCTGCATAATCAGAATCAGGATATCCTGTGGTTTTACAATGCTCATGTATTATGTAGGATAAGCCTTTTCCTGGAGAGTTTTTCAGATATTTCAGAATATGACACACAACATCCCAGTGGCATTTGCTAGGTTTGTCTAGATATTTTACTAACTTGCCTAACTGCAGATGATATATCAGCCCTTGTAACAATCATATATATAAGTTTACCAACTAATCTACAATATTGTTCGTTATCTGGGTATGGATGAGAAGAGTCATCATCTCAATTGGTATTAGGATCTAAGGGAGTACTAGTAGGTTTTGCCCAAACATAGATGTTTCCACCAAAAGATCCAGAACATATTGTGATAAACAAATACCTGAAGAAGAGCGGGAAACTTCAATACCCAGAAAATATGTCAATTTCCCAGTCTTTCGCAGTAAAGTGTTTTTCCAAGTATTCTTTAGTAGCCTGGATGTCTGCTTGATCACTTCCAGATATGATGATATAAGATGATATCATCAACGTAGGCAATCAGAATTACAAGGCCATAGGAAGTTTTCTTAATAAACACCAAGTGATCAGAATGAGAGCGGCGAAAGCTAAATTTTTGAAGAATATGACTCAATTTGTCAAACCAGGCATGTGGACTCTGTTTTAGTCCATAGATAGCTTGCGTAACCTGCATATTTTAGAACACTCCCCCCGAGCAACAAGCCCATGTGGTTGCTCCATATACACCTCCTCGTGTAGGTCAGCATATAAGAAGGCATTTTTGACATTTAATTGAAACAAGGGCCAAACAGTTCACAACCACAGAGATAAGAACACATACAAAATTTTGACATGCAACATGAGAGAAAGTCCTAAAATAATCAACTCCATACATTTGGGTATTGCCTTTGGCGATAAGATGAGCCTTTAATCTTTCAATTGTGTCATCCGACTGATATTTTATCGTAAAGATCCAGTGACATCCTACAAGAGAGCAATCAACAGGAGCATCAACCAAGTCCCACGTATGCCGATCAGTAAGGGCCTGCATTTCAGTCTCCATCCCCTAGTGCCATGCAAGATGCTATAAAGCCTGAGGCCCTGAGCATCATTCTTAGGAATAGAGACAACTGATAAAGCAGAGGTAAAATTGGCTAAGCTAGTGCCCAGATTAGCAGTAAAACAAAAATTTCCAACAGGATACGGAGTGCAAGACCTGGTCCCTTTACGTAGACCAATCAAAACATCTAAATTAGAAAATACTTGAGATTGAGGGGGATCTGCCGACAAGGATGTAGGAATTGATGGAGGGACCATGAAGGGAGGTGTAGCTTCCGGTCTTCGTTGATACACTTTTAGAGGTGAAGATGGTGCAACATCAATAGGAGGCAATTCAGTTTCAACGGACACGTGCAGTGGTGTATCAACCAACGGATCAGATGACAGAGTAGATCCTGTTGCAGAGTAGAATGGCATATGCTCAAAGAAGACCACATCAACATTGACAAACCATTTCTTTGTAGAGGGATCATAGCATTTGTACCTTTTTGAGTCCGAGAGTAGCCTAAAAAGACACATTTTGTAGACCGCGGATCAAGTTTAGTTAAACCAGGACGTAAGTTCTTGAAAAAGCAAGTGCTTCCAAAAATCTGAGGAGGACAACAAAAAGTGGGGCATCAGGGTACAAGATTTGATAAGGATTGCCAAGAATAGAGGAGGGCATGCGGTTAATGAGATAACAAGCAGTAGAGATAGCTTTAGACTAGAAAGTTTTGGATATCTAAAATAATAAAAGGCTTCTTATTAGATGAGTAAAACAATTACAGAGGTCTCTCTTTTATTGGACAAGAGAGTAAAGCATAAAACAGAGACAAGCAATATGAGATAAAAGAAAGAGGCTAATAGACAAGACAAGTTTAAAGCCCATGACACAATAATGAATAATAAATCCAGTAAAACATATATACTAATACTCCCCCTAAAGCTGGAGCATAGATATCAATCATGCCCAGCTTGTCCATCAGAGTAGTGAATCTGGTCTTCGGAAGAGTTTTGGTGAAGATGTCTGCAACTTAATCTGAAGTATATGTATAAGGCGTAGAGATCTGACCTGATAAGACAACTTCCCGCACGAAGTGGCAATCAACCTCAATATGTTTAGTGCGTTCATGGAATGTGGGATTGATGACAATAAAGATGGCTGCTTTGTTATCACAGTGCATGGGAATAGGTTTAGAATCAAAGACACCAAAATCTTTCAGAAGTCCTACCCAGAAGAGTTCACATGTAGTATGAGCCATCGCTCGATACTCCGCTTCAGCACTAGAACGAGCAACTATTGTTTGCTTCTTGCTTGTCCAGGTGACTAGGTTACCACCTACAAAACTGCAGTACCCAAATGTAAATCTGCGATCTATCTTGCTTTCGACATAGTCAGAATCAGAATAGCCAATAAACCCATGTTTCTTGTAAAGTAGGCGTTTTCCATGAGAACTTTTTAGATACTTCAAAATATGGCAGACAACGTCCCAGTGACATTGTCTGGGCTTATTGAGATATCTGCTAACTAGTCCAACAACAGACGTGATATCGACCCTAGTGACAGTGAGATATATAAGTTTCCCTACCATTCGTCGATACCGATGATGGTCAGGGTAAGGAGGATAATTCTCGTCATCCCAGTTACTATTGGGATCCAAGGGAGTAACAACAGGCTTGTCCCCACACATTCCTATTTTAGATAGGAGATCTAGAGCATATTTCTGTTGAGACAACCATTGACCAGAGGATGAGCATGAAACCTCAATGCCCAGAAAATATCTCAATTTGCCTAAATCTTTGGTAACAAAGTGTTTTTCCAAGTAGTTTTTAGTTTCCTGGATTCCTGCGGAGTCACTACCAGATAATATGATGTCATCAACATAGACAATCATGATTACAAGACCAGAAGTAGTTTTCTTGACAGACACAAAATGATCAGACTGAGAACGACGAAAATCAAACTTTTGAAGAATGGAGCTCAACTTGTCAAACCAGGCTCGGGGACTTTGCTTAAGTCCATAAATTGCTTTGCGCAAGCGACAAACTTTGGACGACTCCCCCTTAATCACATAACCGGGAGGTTGCTCCATGTATACCTCCTCATGCAGATCGCCATATAGGAAAACATTTTTAACATCTAATTAAAATAAAGGCCAGTCAAAATTTACTGCCATAGAAATAAGTACACAAACCGAGTTCAGGCGAGCGACAAGACAAGGTCTCAAAGTTATCTATGCCATATGTCTGAGTGTAGCCTTTGGCTAGAAGAGGAAGATAGAAGAGGACGTGAAGGAAGAGGTGGGGAAGAATGGGAGTAGAAGAAGAGGAGGAAGAGCCGTAAACATAGAAAAGTAGAAAAAGGAAGGAGGAGCAGACAAAGAGGAGGCGAGGAGTTCACCTGGTGCCGTAGTGGGTGACTGCAGGGAGAGTGGCACTAGGAACTCTACGGTGGCTTCATGGCAACCTCGGGTTAGGGCGGCGACGACGACGACAACAACTGGCTTCATGGCAGCCGGTGACCGTGGCGGGGGAGAAGCACGGGGTTTAGGGCTCAGCGGGAAGTCGGGAGAGAAACGCGGGGGTGCGCACTGGGCAAGCTTGGTCGGGATGTTTTATCGTCTCGGGCCGCTTAAGTGGCTGGGTGAGAGACTTGGTCGATTGGAGTGTAACCGGTCCGGGTCATCGGTTTGCCGGTTGAACCGGTCGGTTCACCGGTTTCTCTGGTCAGATGCTATTTTTGGCTTTCGGGGTGAACCGAACCAATAGGGTGACCGGTTCCTGGTTCAACCGGCTGGTTCGGTTCGAGTCTGATAACCATGCACTTAATTGCCAAGAAGAGAAGAAGGGATGCGATTAATGAGATAACACGCAGTGGAAACGACTTCCGGCCAAAAACATTAGGGGACATGGTAGTGGAAAAGGAGAGTGCGTGCAACCTCAAGAAGATGATGATTCTTGCATTAGGAAACCCCATTCTATTGAGGTGTGTATGCACAAGATGTTTGGTGAATGGTACCCATTTTTCGACAAAAATGACCGACTGAGGTTTGTATGAATTCAAAGGCATTATTAGTACGGAATATTTTTATAGTTTTATCAAATCGGGTATGAATCTCAGCAAAAAAGGATGTGATATTATCAATGATATGCGATCTGTCTTTTTTTAAAAAATAACCAGGTAGTTCTAGAGAAATCATCAATAAAACTCATAAAGTACCGAAAACCAGAAATGCTAGAAACAGAACACGAGCCCCAAATATCAAACAGCTGTTTTGAGCCAATACAAGTTATTCTAGTAAAAGTAGATCTAGTCTATTTGCCCAACTGGCATGTTTCACAGTGAAAAAATGAATAAAAAATATCAGGTAGTAACTGCTTCAACTTAGCCGGTGAAGGGTGTTCCAAATGATAGTGCCACTAGAGGCCGATCATAGAAGTAGTCAGTAGCGCAACAGTCTTAGGCGTGTCCAGGGAGTATAAGCCGTCTGGTCCCTCATGGCCCGAACCAATCTTCATCCTCGTGTGCAGATCCTAAAAGATAACACCATTCGGGTCAAAAGTGATGGAGCATCGTAGACTCTTAAGAGTTCTACTCACAGATAATAGATTTATTGCAAATTTAGGAACATATAGTACTGAACGTAATAAAAGACGACCAGAAGTGCATATATTCCTAATTCCGGAAATGGGTGTTTGAGAACCGTCGACAAGAGTAACAGGCGGAATAGCAGAAGTTTTATGCAGTTTAGAAAATAAAGTATGATTGCCAGTAATATGGGAGGTTGTATTGGAGTCGATCACCCATGTATTTTTACCGGACTGTGCTAGGAGAGCAGAACTGCCATCAGTAGAGGTCTCAGCAGAGGAAGCGAGTCGTGCTTGAAGCAACTTCTCAAACCAAGATCGGATCCATTCTGCAGAAGGTGGGGCAGATGAGGATGCAACAATGTCGGGCTGTTCAGACGTGACTTGATTTGCCCTGACAGGTTTGCCATGCTTGATCCAGCAACAATCTTCAGTATGATTGGTTCGTTTGCAGAAGTTGCAGTAGCACTGTTTAGTAGATTAAGAGTTGGAACCAGATGAGTAAGATCCGCAACCAGGGGAATCTATTGCAGATATTAATTGGATATGATATTTTCTATTACAAAGTATCAAATTTGTGTGCTGCCTAGGGAGTAATTTCTATTTCCCACGACCTTTTCTTTTCTATTTATTATTGACTTGACTTCTTCATATTATTTTGATGTTTTTATTCTGTTTTTGATGTTCTTTTTCTATTTTTACTTTGAACTACCATGTGTTGTGTTACTGTGGTTATTTCTATTGTGTTCATTCAATAGATGTTCTTTTATGAATTGCGTGTTAGTGTGTTGCATTGTTTGTTTATTCTAGTACATTATAAAAGCGTAATATTTTTTAATTGATTTTTTTCTTGATTGGAAATTATGTGTTTCTTCTTCCATGATGTAATGATCTGTTGGTACATTTTGGCTATTAGGTTGCACAATTACATGTGATTATGATTATATTTTTTATAATAAATATATTATAAAATATGGAATTTTATAAAAAAAATCCAAAAATGCATCTACCTCGCTTATGCTCCCGCATTCCGCTTATACTCTATGTGGTACCCTGACCGAACGCATACCGCATAACACATTTTAGAACATTGTCTTTTACGGAGTTCCAAGTCCTCACGACAAGGTACATAGACTCAAATTTTATGTAGGGGACCTCGATAAGAGGAGATCTCTCACTGGCAATGTATTAAAAAACGGGAAGCGGGAGGCGTGCGTACGGGACCTTGTAGCCGCTCGAGCGGCAGGAGGGCGATTTTTGAAAAAGCGGATACTTAAACTCTTATATATTTATATACAAAATTACATATATGTGTATATAAAAAATATATTTCTAAGGAAATCAGTAATACTAACCAGTAGTATCAATTACTAATGAATGAAATTTGCAAGAATATCAGTAAAATCAGTAAAACCATTAGAAGTATAATAGAGTAATATGATATTTACTTGGATATATTACAGCAGTACCCTATTATATACAACTTACATACAAAGTTTGCATTCTAGAGTAGGACTAGGTATATCATAGAACATTTAATGTATGCAAGCTTCATATATTATACTCAATACTACTTGGATTATATAATTAATTAACATTACATGCTTACAACAGTAATTTTTTTCAAAAAGCGGGAAAAAAGCCGGCAAAAAGCGGGTGAAGCGGGCGCTTAAGGGCGATATTAGGCGGATGGGCTTTGCTGCCCGCTTAAGCGGCCAGGCGGCCGTTTTTTAATTCACTGCTCACTGGTTATATGTTCGTAGTGGGATAGACAACTGTTAGTTGGAAAACCACTTACAAAGTACTTTTGCTTTATCCAATTCCGAATTAGATTACATATAGTACATGGCGGCAAGGGAAGCCTCGAAGGAGGCTGTTAACGTAAGGGAGACGGGATCTGTGTGTTGCACTAGGCAACGTAATAAACCCAATAGGGTTCTCCTCTCTTATTTATATTAAAGGGAAAATTACATGTAGGTACAACAATAATATGAAATATGAAATAAACATAAAGGAAAGATATATTAACACTCCCCCTCAAGCTGGAGTGTACACATTGTGGATGCCCAGCTTGCCACATAAATTCTGGAACACTGCTGGACCTAATGGCTTTGTCAAGATATCAGCTAGTTGATCTTCAGACTTGACATATGGCGTCACAACATTGCCATTCTTTATCTGATCTCTGATGAAATGACAGTCAACTTCTATATGCTTTGTGCGCTCATGGAAGACAGGATTCCTGGCAATATGTATAGCAGATTGATTGTCATACTTGAGAATCATGGGAGTTTGAATCAAAATCTTCAACTCAGATAAGACAGATTTGATCCATTGTAGTTCACAGCATGCATGTGCCATAGCACGGTACTCAGCTTCAGTACTAGACCGTGCTACCACTTGTTGTTTCTTGCTTTTCCAAGTGATCAGATGATCACCAAGAAAAGTGCAGTAGCCAGATGTGGATCTTCTATCAGCTTGATTACCAGCCCAATCTGCATCTGCATAACCTGTGAGAGTCAAAGAAGATAGAGGACTCTTTGGTTTATAATAAGTGATCCCCTTTCCAGGAGCACTTTTCAGATATCTCAGAATCCTGCATACAGCTGTCCAGTGTGACTGTCGTGGTGTGCACATATGTTGACTCACTACTCCAACAGCAAAAGAAATATCAGGTCTTGTGACAGTTAGGTAGATTAACTTCCCAACTATTCTCCTGTAATGTCCTGGATCTGAATATGCAGTATCATCGTCCATCTCCTTGATGTGATAATCCATAGGAGTGGATACTGGCTTAGAATCAGTCATACCTGTTTCCTGTAGCAAGTCAAGCACATACTTCCTCTGGGATAGATTTATACCTGCATGGGATCTAAGAACCTCAATCCCTAGAAAATATCTCAGTTTCCCCAGGTCCTTTGTGTGAAAGTGTTGTTGTAATCCTTCCTTCACACGTGATATGCCTGTAGAATCGCTGCCAGTAATCACAATATCATCAACATAGACAGCAATAATGATTGACCCACAAGAAGAGTTTGAATAAAATAGAGAGTGATCAGTCATGGAACGAGAGAAGCCCATCTGTAAAACAACAGCACTGAACTTGTCAAACCAAGCTCGAGGAGATTGCTTTAGCCCATAGATAGCCTTCTTCAATTTGCAGACTTTCTGACACTCCCCCTGAGCAACAAAACCTGATGGTTGCTCCATGTACACTTCTTCTTGAAGATCTCCATGAAGAAAGGCGTTCTTGACATCCAGCTGGAAAATAGGCCAGTCAAAGGTAGTAGCTAGGGATATAAGGATCCGCACAGAATTGAGACGAGCAACTGGAGAAAAGGTCTCAAAGAAGTCCACTCCATATGTCTGTGTGTAGCCTTTTGCTACCAATCTGGCCTTCAACCGTTCAATAGATCCATCAGGGTTGTGTTTGACTGTGAAAACCCATCTACAGCCCACAACTTTCTTTCCCGCAGGTAAAGTAACAAGATCCCATGTGCCATTGTCAATCAGAGCAGAGATTTCCACCTGCATTGCCTGCTGCCAACCACTGTCCTTCAGAGCATCTAAGTGATTTCTTGGTATCGTAATGGAGTCCATCCCAACAGCAAATGCACGAGCCTGTGTAGATAAGTGCGACAAACAACATACATTTGATATGGGATGTCTAATAGTACATGAACGTATACCTTTCCGGACAGCAATAGGAAGATCAAGGTCAGAAGCCTCTGCATGAATCTCTTGAGTAGAAGATGACGAAGGAGGCTCATGGACTTGTGTCGCTGCCTCATCTGGATCCTGTCTACCTCGCCTGTGATAAACCTGGTTATAGGGCTGAATGATAGGTGGATCATGCGGTATGTCCTCAACAATGATAGGTGGCACTCCCTCACTTGGCACATGTGGTGCCACGTGCTCGCTTGGAATTGTGGGTGGCACTCCCTCACTCAATTGCTCCCCCTTGCTCATAGAATTTGCAAAATATGGACTGGTTTCATGAAAGGTGACATCCTTAGAAACAAACATACGACGCAAACTCGGGCAATAACACTTGTAACCTTTACTCGTACCAGAGTATCCAAGAAACAAGGTTTTCAAAGACCTAGGAGAGAGTTTGTCTTGTTTGGGATCAAAGTTATGAATGAAGGATGTACAACCAAAAACCCGAAGCGGAACATGAAACGGTTTATCCATAGGGCGTAAGACAGAGAAGGGAGTGCGTCCATGCAAAACAGAAGAGGGCTGCCGATTAATCAAAAAACAGGCAGTGAGAAGAGCTTCAGACCAGAAACGTTTAGGCACATTCGATTCAAACATGAGAGATCTAGTGATATCCAAAAGATGGCGATTCTTTCTCTCAGCAACGCCATTCTGCATAGGAGTGTGAGGGCAAGATGTGTAATGAATCATACCAACCGAACTGCAAAACTCATTCATCGCTTTCTGAACATATTCAAGGGCATTATCAGATTGAAATTTTTTGATATTGCAGTTAAATTGAACCTGAATTTGTTTATGAAAATGTTTGATAATAGAAAGCACAGATTCACGACTTTTCAATAGATAAATCCATGTCATGCGAGAGTAATCGTCCACAAAGGAAATGAAATAGCTAAAACCATTATAACTCTGGTTTTTAACAGGACCCCATACATCACTATGGACTAACTCAAACGGACTAGAAGCCCGATTATTGACACGAACAGGATATGATAACCAATGATGTTTGCCCAACTGACACGACTGACACTCTAGAGAAGACACATGAGCTAGATCTGGTTCCAACTTCTTCAAGCTTTCTAAGGATGGATGTCCATATCTGCAATGCCACAGCAAGGGGGAACCACTCAGCATGGCGGAGGAAACTGGAGCAGGAGGTGGATGGCGAGATAGATAATCACCAGGAAAGAGGTAGAGATCACCTTTCCTAGGCCCCCCACCAATCATCTTCAAACTCTTGAGATCCTGTAAAACAAAACAAGAGGGCCCGAATGTTACTGTGCATTTGACAGTGTCAATCAACTTGGCAACAGAAAGCAAATTGAATGGAAATTCAGGTACAAAATGAACATATTTCAAATCAATATCTGGTGTAAGAGACACAGATCCACTAGCTACCACCTTCCTCACAGAACCATCTGCCAAAGTAACAGATGGATGAGGAATATATGAGTCAAGTGTGCGGAGCAATCTCCTCATACCAGTCATGTGCTGGGAGGCGCCAGAGTCAACCACCCAGGGATTTGCGGATCCAGAAGCCATAAAAGATGTAGCCTGATTACCCGCTGTAGATGCAAGGTTTGCTGTAGAAGAAGATGAGGCGCCCATATTCCAATGTTGAGTTGCCCGAATAAATCTGTCATATTCCTCCTGAGTAAGTGTGATGCCAGAAGAACTAGAGCTCGCAGCAGTAGAGTCTGAAGTGGCACAATTGGCAGCTCCAACAGGTGGGGCTGCAGGTCTCCCATGTTTCTTCCAGCATTTCTCGACAGAGTGCCCAGGTTTGTCACAGAAAGTACATCTAGGACGAGTCCCACGTCCTCTGCCCAAGCCAGGTCTGTCAGACGGTGTAGGTGCAGGTCGTCCTCCTCGTACTGCTGCAACAATAGATGCATGAGAATCTCCAGAAGGAACAACAGGAATAGGATCAACTGACTCAAAGGTGGACTGCTGAATCCTAGAGAAAGCTTCTGCAAGGCTCGGTAATTTATCTGACGCAAGGATCACACTTCTTGCTGAACCAAATGAGGGGCTAAGTCCAGATAGAAATTTAGCAGTGACAAGATCATCTCTATCCTTAATCTGCTCAGCAACCGTCACTGGATGATAGTAGCTCAACTCCTGGGAGATAGCTTGAATCACACCGAAATACTCTTCAAGTGGTCTATCACCCTGTCTCTCTGCAAACAGACGATCATAGATCATAAACTGGCGAAGAGCGTTATTCTCTTGAGCATAGTGCTGCTTGACGGCATCCCAATTCTCCTTAGCTGTAGAGTAGAACATGAACCTGGAAGCAATAGAAGGTTCCATGCTACCCCATAGCCAAGTCTTCACTAGGCTGTCAAGACGTTTCCACTCGGCATAGTCGTTGTCAGTGCGAGCGAGGGGTGCAAAATCAACGAACTTTGCCCGATCTCGCGATTCTAAGACAGTATGAACCACATTCATCCATAGCAAAAAGTTCTTCCCATTGAGCTTGATAGGAATAGGCGAGACCTCTCCATAATAGGTCTTATTCTCCATAATGCAACTGGGATATGTGTGACGGAGTGATACACGTCACAAAGAAGGCTGAGTGGACGGACAGATACACGTCCCGTGACGGAGAGATACACGTCACAACAAGAACTGGATAAGGGATGCGTTACTGACGCATCGACAGCCTTCAAGCGAGAAGTTCCTAATCACACATGAAGGAGATGTGATTAGGAAGGCACGATGGAAGAGACGAGACCTCCGATTAGGGCTTTAGAGAGCCGTTGGATCAACCGGAAGTCCCCAAACAGCAAGTTTGGCCTCCAAAAACGAACCGAAAAGTTGCTGAAAACTTTTTGAAAAACGTAGACGAAGCCCCGGTGCCGAGCTACTGAGCCTACGGTAGCATAGAGAGAGCCACCGGAGGCCCAGCGGCAAGAGACGAAGGCGGAGAACCCCTAGCCGGCTAGGAGCAGCGGCGCCGACAGTGTGAAGGGGCCCCGCTGCTGCCGCACGCCGGCGGCGAGCAGAGATGCCGCACGGGCGGCGGCGGCGGCCTGGAGAGAGGGGGGGCCGACGGCGCCCTGTTGGGAAGAAGGGAGAGGGAGGGAGGGGATGCGGCGGCGCTAGGAGAGGGAGAAGCGGAAGCGGCGTCGGATCACGTTGCTCTTGATACCATGTTAACGTAAGGGAGACGCGATCTGTGTGTTGCACTAGGCAACGTAATAAACCCAATAGGGTTCTCCTCTCTTATTTATATTAAAGGGAAAATTACATGTAGGTACAGCAGTAATATGAAATATGAAATAAACATAAAGGAAAGATATATTAACAGAGGCTTTATGGCTCAAGGGTTTGATGAATCAATGAGGCATGGATCAAGAACAAGTCACTGTTCATTGTGACATTCAAATTGCCATACATCTTAACAAAGATCATTTTTTTCATGAAAGAACAAAGCACATTGATGTCAAGTAGCACTTTATTAGAGAGGTCACAACTGGAGGTAAGTTCAGATGAAGAAGATTGGTACGTCTGAGAATCCATTCCACATGATGATCAAGGCTCTTCTATTAGCTAAGTTTAACCTTTGCTCAAAACTAGTTGGTCTTCTTTCTATCTGAGCTTCTCCCATGTAGGGCATGCAGAGGAGATGGTATCTTATTTCGGTTTACGATAGTGGAGAAGATTACAAGTAATTTTCTTCCATTATTTTCGAGTTGAAGGCTAGGTAGAGTTTGTTGACGGAGTGTCTTAAACCCTCAAGTATAGCTTTGTTGATGACCCGAACATCTACACCGAGCCTCGCATCATGATTCATATTGGGCATCTACAAATGCATTTACAATCATCCATTGGACCATATACGTATGGACTATATCTTGGCTGGAGCAGAGACATGGGCCATTTATGGTCCAAGCAAGACCATATATGGTCCACTTAGACCGTTAGCTTGACTAGAAAAGATCCTGGTGACTTTGACACTTTGGCTATGGGTCCATTCTTATAAATAGACCCTCCGAACTCATTCCTAACATGAAAAGACACGAAGAGACATCAAGAGATGTCATTCTTCGAAGACCTAATGCCAATGACGGACCTAGGCTTCTCCTAGGGTTTCAAGCCTCCAAGAACTTTTCAAGCAACCATCTTCTTCCACGGTGGCTTTCGGGTGTAATGGAGATTGGATTCTTTTCTCTTATGTAAATATCCTCTTTGTAATTCTCTCCATTAATAACAATACTATCTCCACCAGTGGATCTAGTTTCCCACATTGGGAATTTGTTAAACCACTATAATTGCAATGATTGATGTTGCTTGCTTGCTGCTCGTCGTTGCTTTTGTCATACACATTCGGTGACTCGTTCAATCTCACGCTTCTGGATCTCTAAAACAAGCTCGCTGGACCTTGTTTGGGTCTCCCATCACGACTATATCCCAACAACTACTATACTTTTAAATTTGTTATTATTACATAAATTGTACTTAAAATCACGCTGTATGGAAATAATATGTGAATTTTAGGTATTGCTCAGTAAATCAATAGATATTTGCTTGTGATACAAAAAAGTTGAAGAATTTGATTCTTAGAATCTTTAGCAAATTTCATAAAGCGATGAAATATCAGTTTCAAGAAACTTCCTAGAACATATCGGTTCATCACCAATCATCATGAGGTTGCATGTATTCAACATTGAACTTCATGTTGGATGATAGGAGAGTTGGTAAAAGAGATGTGATAAATATATTTGTGTCTTCTTGAAATGAGAAACCAAGACTGGATTCTGAACCCCAAAACTAGGCTTTAATGAAGAAATTTTAAAAAAGATTAGAGAAGTGAAAGTTCAAAGAAGATAGAAACCCACAGGTTCCAGATTGATAAGCTAAGCTAACGCTTGAGCAAGCAATTTACTATGACCCAACTCTCCTTTGATCATTCCGCTTCATGGACAACATGGCCACAATCATTCATTCGTTGCACTTGACAACCTTTGGAGTTCCAGTTGACACTTTACAGACCTGATCTAAAAGAGTCTGCTTTCAATTTCTAGAGTTATGTGGTTTCTGTTGATCCACTTCAGAGGTCTAATGTGTAGCTTCATGATCGTTGGGTCTTTTTTTTCCAAGTGCAAGTGTTCTGCATATTCGCAAACATGTGCAGGATGGGCCCAGATTGCTACGCCTTTCGTGCAGGTTGGAACTTACCAAACAAGGAATTCTCCTACCACAAATTTTTATAGATATGGCTGCTATGTACTAGGACTGTGGTCCTGGCTCCCCTGTTATTAGGTCACCAACTCTGCTAACCTTCTTGCATTGGGCTCTAATACCTTGTGAGACAGAAGCAATTAGGTGGGGTGAAATAACCAAAATACCGCACATGTTAATTATAGAAATGAGCCTTAATGACCAAACTCAGTTCAAGACATTTGGTTATATAATCAGGTTACATAGTTGCTGATAGCTAAATTATATACATCTGCCACCTGGGAATCTCTTTAGTTTTTGGGAGGAACGCCAACCACTCTTTTGTACATTAGCTATAAATCTATTTCTTGGTACATGTAAATTGATCTTTTTGTAAATGAATCACCAAAGTTCATAAGGAAATTAGTTTTACATGTATACTGGGAAGCATGGACATTGCTGAAGTGCATAAAGTCAGTGTCAGACACAGACGTGGCTAGGTTATGTATCCAATATGCCCAAATCTTGTCATATTTATAATATCATTCTTGCCTTTGCCAGGACACTACAAAGCACAATTTTAGGATTAGTTAGATTCATTTTGTGCGCGTTGCAAACTATGTTGCCGAGTAGAAGTCAATGTTCATGATAATGGCCGTGTAATTTATGTATGATAGAACACGCCACAGCCATTTTCATCCTCATTTGCTAGTTAACTTATTTTCCTGCCTATGTTTTTAAAGCACAGAAACCATCAAATCATTCGGATACACAATGGTATAAATTCTCCATTTTTTAAACAATACAGAGAGATCCACGCCAACTGCAGTGCTGTAAATGGTTTGACTGATTTTGGTCAGTAAACTAAAAAAGAGGCCACCAAACGAGGCCTTAGCTTACCATTGGTAATAAACATTATAACAAGCAGATGTAATAATTTCTGTTGGAACCTAAGATTGAAACACCAAAGCTCATGCTGAAGGCAGATCATACCCCAAGGGCCACTTTCTGTTTCTGGGCATCTTGTCCATGCCGTACATGTGCTCCCCATGGCATCCCGTTCTCTTCACTGTTGTAGAATGAAGTCCCCGAGAAGCTCAAATTGACGGCACCCAGGTGCATGTTGAATGGAGGAACTCGGTGATGGATGCAAGGCATTGGTGAGAGCCATCCTGGTCTGTATTCCAGGAAGGTACAAACAGAGGAGCAGGTGTAACGGCCAGAGTTTTATTTCTCCCAACTTGTAGAAAGCTTATTTTTCTACTTAACCTACTATCCCGGACAATTTTTAAATGATCATCCTCCGCGAAATTGTCATTTAGTACTTTGATCTTATGAGATGATATATAAACAACTTATTCTTTTTATGACCTCTCCTCTTTGCCCCTCCCTCCCCGAACACACACAGTTTGCGTATAGAAATCTAATCATGCCATTAATAAGTGGGTATCTACTTTACATTACCTGCCATATACACACACAAACACAAATAAATGTCTACTTCATCTCCCTCTTTACATATGTGTATGTGTGTGCCTGCTCGCAACTCCTTTTGTCCTTGTCTTGATTTTTAAGATGTTGCGATGTCTGTGTCTGTGTTGTACTGTATCCGTGTGTTTTGCATTTAGGTTCGTGCTTCATAGTTTACAAGTCTTACCTGCTAGTTACAACTTTCATATACTAAACCATTTGAACCTTGAAAACATTAAAAAGACAGAACAATCATTCTATCTAGGGATCATATAAACCAATATGTTGGTTCAACTCATTATTTACCATCGTCGGCGAACATCCAATCATGTTCAATTATCCCTGACCAAATGATTGAACCAATGATATGTCACTAGAATAGCGACCCTGTCAAATTGGTTATCCGCTGTTTAGACTGGGTTTAGGAACTGTGACAATTGCACACTAATATTTGCCAATTTTACTACGTCATTTGTAAATTATTGAAGTATCATCAGGATGTTAGATATACATGAGCTAATGGTAAAAAGACAAATGAGTTACTTATTGGTCCAGTGCAGTCCGTATCTCTGAGGCTGTAGCTTTCTAAGATATTTGATCCTTCTTCCTCTTTTATTTATTCATTGGTAAGAGTAATGTTTATTGCGCTATGTTTCTTTCATAACTTGAATCATGGAATATAAAACTTTTATATGTTACATGCGTTATTAATTGTGAACGACAGGTAGTATGATTAACCTTGAGACTAAGCTGCTAGTAGAAGTAGAGCTCATTTCTACTCCAAGAAGCTATAGTTTTTTTATTTGCTAAACTAAATGATATGATTTCATTTTTACTCCATGCACAAATATATCTACTGTTTTCCATAGCTGCGTTAGGAACTATATCTAAAATTTGATCATCGTATAGCATTCACAGAATTAGTACATTACTGACTAAGTTGCAAACGCAGGAATCTACGTTGGAGGAAGCAAAGTTGTTCATTTTACCCGCAAGAAAGAAAGCTCAGACTCTGGTTCATCATTAGAGGCAAAGTCTGACATGAATGCTCCCTCTTTCTGCACTAATTTTCCTGATTGCGGCTTCCAACAGCCAGACAGTGGAGTTATCCTTACATGCTTGGATTGCTTTCTTGACAAAGGCTCCCTATACGTTTTTGAGTATGGGGTTGCACCATCACTTTTCCTGGCTAAGCTGAGGGGTGGGACTTGTACAACTGCAGTATCTGACCCTCCTGAAACTATTATTCATAGAGCGATGTATCTGCTCCAAAATGGTTTTGGCAACTACGACGTCTTTCAAAACAACTGTGAGGACTTTGCACTCTACTGCAAAACTGGTCTCTTAACCCTCGACAAGACAGGTCCTGGAGGAAGTGGGCAAGCATCTTCTTTCATTAACATTCCAGTCTCTGCTATCCTGTCTTCTCCTTTCAAGTTATTGACTGCTGGTCCAGTGGGGATGGCTACCGTAAGTGCCGGAATATATTGTGCTAGTAGGTACATGACAGACTTGGGTGTGAGGAAGGATGTCATCAAGTTGGAGGTTGAAGACATGGTTGCCAATCTTGGGCTAGTGAGCACCTTTGAGGACAGTGGAGAGGGCGAGGTGGTAGATTCTAAAGGACAAGAGATTCTTCTAATTGATGTGGATGATTGAATTTGAACTGCCGTTGTGGATTTATTCTGACAAATTCTGACAAAGCCATGTTGTTCTAGCCTTAATATGGCGTTAACATTTCATGTATCACACACTGGATTTGCTCCTTTTCTTTAGTAGAATGTTCTGTGCAGTTTTTTATTCACTGTTTTTTGTTGTTCTGAAGCATTCTTCGTAATATACTTCGGATAAATCATGTTATCTGCGTTCGTAATGTCCAGAAAAATGATACGTACAGCAGATATACTATTTTCAAATTCACAGACCAATTCTGCATCTTTGTTTAGTTGACTAGGTATATCAATTAGCTTCCGTTATTTTTAATAACATGGTCTCTTGCTAATAATATTATATTACAGTATGTATAATTGGGTTTCATTCATGTATATATAGTGAGAAGAATTAATTGCTTCCTTTTTCTGTATTCTCCTGCTCTTGCATTGTCTCCGCCTTGGTAGTCGGGTTGGTCATGCTTGATATTTTGCGCAGTCTTTAGTTCATATATCCACTCTACAATCCTTTACTGCATGAAAATCTTGTGCTTCTTGTTCACCCGCTTCCAGTTACATTTGGACCTAGTTCTTTATGGTCATATAAAGGTTGCCACTATATTTCCATTGAGGAAGGAGATAATGCAGACTGAAGGGTAACATGTATTTGTTGCGATCCATTTATAAGGCGTAGTACATAGGATAAAGAATAGATTGAAGATGGAGAAAAAGAGAACCATGGAAGAAGTAGAAAGATGAGTGGTGGACATTGCAAGTGGAAAATAGGATCTCAACTCTATAATAACTCTCAGGGCGCTAAAATACTTGATAAATATTATAGACCAAACTAAACATGGCTACTACAGAAACAAAACCCGACTAAGAGTTTGCAGGTCATTGGCAACGATAATTTTAACAAATATATTGTTATTACAACATTTCGTTGATTCCCTAGAACTTTGAGTGTCTAAAAGATCACGAACTAAGATTTTTACCACATCTAAACAATGCAGTTAGTAGTGATGATTTAGATTTTACGCCGCTC
Organism: Alisma plantago-aquatica; assembly: GCA_963693085.1. Lineage (NCBI taxonomy): Eukaryota > Viridiplantae > Streptophyta > Magnoliopsida > Alismatales > Alismataceae > Alisma > Alisma plantago-aquatica. Next base: position 864,561,973 of record OY856409.1, read on the forward strand.
AGGCTGCTCTATGGGCTCTCAGCCTCAACCTAAAACATAATTAGGTAGAGTGTGATTTATCAGCTCAATAAGTGGTATCCTCCACATACATGTAGATATCCCCTTTCTACTAGGCTAGAACATAAAATAAACTAAGACAACGTTGTCATAGTTTGACAAAGAAAAAACATAAAATGAATTTATGGTTCAATTATACAGAATTGCATAGGTTAAGTTCAACGTTACGAAAGAGTTTAACTCATTATCTATTGTTAAACTTTATAAATCACTCGACTACCCAATTATTAAATTCCAACGAACAGATTGTTTAGATTCATTTTCAGTCATTTTCTTAGAATTCACTTGGAATGCACAATCTAAGGGAAAGCTACTCGGTTGATTTTGTGAGTCACCTTACAAGTCTTAAGTTATACATGAGATCTTAAGACAAGCTAACTAATCGATGAAATGAGATATGCCACATCTGTTAACAAAGGCTCTACAATTTCTGAAATAGGCCTATGTGTGTGGGTATTAAGGAGGGGTGCCATGACTATAAACAATGAAAATAGACTAGTGAACAGGTTCCTCAAGGGTTGTCTCACTCTAAAAGAATGAATGAGAAGAATTTCTCACCTCCTCACGAGTAATTAACTAAGTTACGACTAAGCTCTTCACCCACTTCCTTGAAATTAGGAGTTCCTTCCTTCTTAGAGCGTAAGCCCTCACTTTCAAGTAAACCTCTTGGTGTACGTTAGCCTACTTCCTCTTAGTAATTGCTCATTGCTATGCCCATTTCCCCTTTTGTAGTATACAACTCAGGTAAAGGATCTAGAGTGTTTAGAGAATCTAGGATTGTAATAATATTCATTTACTAGCTCTTCAATTGACCTATATTCATTAACATAATGAAATTATTTGTTTTTATTTGGCTACATCAGTTGGTCCCTATCTTATGTACTCTCGTTATTTTCCTTGGGTATAACAAAAACCACATGATCTCCTATATACAAAAGCCCCATGTACTCCTTTGTTTTTTACAAATAAGAAACCACAATTTTGATAGCTGGCAATGAAAAACAACAAACTAACCAGAACCTGTTGACCATGACATGTCAAATCAACAAATACAACATTGGCCTCTTCAAGAATTCCTTTTGGTAATGTCATGATGTGTTGTATACACACCAATATCAATTTTAATCCAATTTGGCCAGAATTCATGTATGTCACAAGTGGAGTAATACTCAGATATGCTCCAAGACTACGAAAAGTCTTTTCGAATTCATGTATGTCACAAGTGGAGTAATACTCAGATATGCTCCAAGACTACGAAAAGCCTCTAGAAAAGAGATATCTGGGATACTTGTAGGGTGTAACATTCAAGATCCTTGTCCTTATGTGTATATTTCTAAAGAAATTATCTATGTTTACTATGTCAAGGAACCATCTTCCCATCCTAATCCTTTAGAAACCGAGAGAGGACAAGTTCAAATGACATAAATAGAGGGATCTGGGGAGGGGAACATCGATGTAAATTTGTTTTAGTTTCTCTAGAATTTTCTCATTCTACATTCCATCTAGCACCGCTCAAGGCTTCATGAAAGGGAAACTTGGCAATAGTTTTAGTATATGGTCCATGCCTCTTAATTATTCGTATAGTCTTCTACTCCCGAAGGATTTTGGAAAGAGGTTTTTCTCCAAGGCAATGACTTTGGAGTTTAGTTTGTCTTCATTATGTGTAGTGTGACTGCATTCACATGCTCTCTTTGAATTTCTTTGGGCTCTTGGAATATAACAAGATTGATACAATATAATGTAAGAGAGAATTTCAATATAGAAAGAGAGTGTAGAGACGGGGAGGATGAAAACTCCCTCAGACAATTTTGGAAAACTCAACAAACAAACAAACAAACTAATAGCGTTTGTTGTACAAACAAACTTGTAAAATAAAGAGGAAGAAGGAATGAGACAATCACACATCATTTGTGTAAGACCCCTAACCTTGCTTTATAGTTGAACATGCTTTATTCCATAATTAGATTCTTGGAACCTTAGTTAAACCCTAACATGTGTTTTGATATCATGTGACAATCTTATATTTCAAGTTTAGTCCAGTTTGGACACTGTTTGAGCAAGTTATTCATTTATATGCTTATTTTGGGCTTTTATGCAATTTACCCATATCTAAGGTTTTTCATGTAATTTTCCACATGCTTGTTGTGCCTCACATGTTTATCATGATTGGTGTATTTGTACCTTGGGGTTCCTAGTTGCACCTTGGCTTTTGTGGTGGCATCTACCTAGGGTTGAACTTAGGGTTTCCTCTCATGAATGGGCTACCTTGAGTGCTAGAACTCAATGGTTCCCCATGTATAGTTGAGTCCGATGGTTTTATTGGTGTGTTGGGATCCAATGGTGGTCCCTTGAGGTGTGAGGGTTGATTATTTTCTCCCTTGGAGATCCTTGGATTGATGGTTCACCTAGAGAGGTGCAAACCGACAGTGATGTTAGGGTTTTCACCCTTGTGACAAAGGATGTCAATATTAGATGGTCACCCTATTGTTGGAGGTATATGGATGACATGGGAGTCAATATTTGATGGTCCTTCTGACTCCCACAACTAATGGTCTTGTTGGTTTGCATGGACATGATGTTTCAGCCATGAGACATATGGCATGCTTAGCTAGACACCTCCCCCTTCCTTTATCTCTCACACATAGCTTTATATACCTCCCTCCTTGCATGCAAACGAGTTATTTACACACCTATATATATCTCTCTCTATCTCCTTCCTTACTGCTTGTAGCTCATCCCTCTTGCGTGGTGGAGAAGAAGGAGCCAATGTAGAAGGAGCTTGGTTGATCATGCTTGCATGTGCACCTAGGGTTTGGATCTACCCCTCTTAGAGATTGTGGAGGTTCCTTAGCTTGTTCTTTACCTAAGAAAGTAATATATACCCCTTCCTTCATTTTCCTTGCTTCCCTACCCTATCTCTCTTTCTTCTTGGTTAGATCCATGATGTTTCTTGGTGAGCACCTTCCATCTTGCTTCTTTGACTTAGGGTTTTGCTTGCTTTTGGAGAAGGAGCTAGCTTGGCCATGGCGTGCTCAAGCTAGGGTTTCCTCTCTCTTTTTCCTCAAGCGACCTTTCTATTTGGATCTTCATGTTCATCCTTGAGGCGAGTTATATAACTTTCTCCACATTTATTACTTACTCTTAGCTTGCATGTACTAGATCTTGCTCAAAAACGTAGTTCTAAGTAGATAGATACTATTCTTGCCTAGGGTTTGGGGTTATGTGATGATTCTTGAGTAGTTTATCTCCTTGAATGACCCTTAATTTGTGGAGGAAGCGTTAGACCTTGCATGCATGTGGAAAACGATGGCTTTTTCTCTCTCAAAGGATGGTTCTTACTTAGGGTTTTGAGATGACGTTCCTTCTTATTTTGCAATCTAGTGGTTTGGTTTTGGTGCCGCTTTGTTTGACCTTCATGTGACAACCGATGGCTGATTTTAAGTTGCTATTTTAGAATTTCTCTTGTTCACACAACCGATGGTTATGTTCCCTCTAATAACTGATGGCTTGGTTTCTCCACAAACGACGGTTTTGACTCTCACATGTAGTGGTTATACTTGATGGTTTTCCTCCCTATTCAAAATGATGGTCTTTACTTGGTTTTTGGATATGTTTTCCACATGTTGACCACACCCGATGGTCCCACTGGATCATGACTTTATGGTCCACATCCAATGGACTTACTAGTCTACACTTGATGGTGTACCTGGTTCCCAAGGTCAATGGTTTCTCAAGGTTTTTGTCTGATGGCTCTCAACCAATGGGTTCACTGGTGCAAGATTTGTTGGCCTACATGGTGTCCACATCCTATGATGGACCTGATGTCCACAACCGATGGGTTTCCTAAGGTCAACAAATAATGGATCATTTATGTGTTAAAAATTGATGGCCTTTCTAGGTCATGTTTTGATGACTCTTTTAGGTCATAACTCGTGGTTTTATTAAGTGTATGGTTCAAGCCTTTAGTTGTATGGAATCTAATGGTCTTGGTTGAGATTCATAATTTGATGATTTGATGCACCTAAACCAATGGTCATGCTTGACCTTATGCATCCATGATTCGTTGGGGATGCTAAGTACTATGGTTTATCTTTGAATGTTGATTTATAACTTCAATTCATCTTATCTTGTCGAACCTAACCCTAATACAAATTGGAGATGATGGTCAATCATAGTTATCTTCCTTGTATGATTAGTACGATGAAGGAATACTCCCTCGATGTTATTGTAACCCTAATATGTTTCCATATGAACATCATATGCTTCTTAATGCAATGTTATGCTAAACCTATGTATCACAAGTATGATGATGGTTTGTTGAGCCTAATTATAAGGTATGGAAAGATAATGATGTTCTTAAAGGAATGATGTGATGGTCTTAAGGACCTTTGGGCATGGTTGAGCCCTTATGAAGGCGTGATCCTCTCCATGATGTGACAAGGATTGGTATCATGTGGTGATGTGATAAGAATTATATCTCATACATTTTATATCTTCTAGAGTTGTGATATACCCATGATCTCTTTTAGGGTTTGTATGTAAGTTGATAGATGCAAACTTAACTCACCTAATTGACATTAAGTAGTCAATTGAAACCCTAATCATGTAGTTTCCTATGCTTTAGAGCCATTCTAGTTTCAAGACTTGCTGGATGGGGAAACGGGTATTCCTAAGGGAAGATCAGAGTCACATATCGTTGAGTATGTGTAGGAGCAGGGAGTGTACATACTTGACATCCTGATTCCAAGGTTATGGAGGATGCTTGCGGTCATATTGAGAGTGGTTGAGGTTGTTTCTCAGTTATTTGTATATGTGATGTGATTGAGGATAGATGTGGTTGTACCTTGGATGATAGGGTTTGTATACCCTAGTTTTGAGTGTCGTGACCTTTATACCAAGGACAGACTGGTATTAGAAGCTTGACTATATGTCATTGTACATAGTTTGATTATTATGTCACTACATCTGACTCGTACTAACTGAGGGTGTGAGATCTTAGGATACTGGATCTCCTAGATCTTTTACGAAATTGAATATCACTTTGTAGTGGTCAGTTGGAGCCTGAGTGGTATACCTCAAACTCCCTAGAGCTTAATAAAAGACGTAATCCAACTGTGTACTATATCTATTTAGGGTTAAACATGATTCACATTAGCTGTTAACCCTTGCCTTGTTTTTTATACTAATAATTGTTATAATGAAGTAAGAGTAGTCAACTATCAACACATGATCATTTTATTTATTCCTTTCTATACCTTGTTAATCAAGCTTGTTGCTTTGCCTATCTATTTAACTTGCTTAGTCTATTTACTATTACTTAACCTACTGTAATCAATAATCATTGGTCCGACTTATATCTCTCACTGGGATGTTGGTCTCACCTCGTGGGTCATCACATCTTTTTAGCTGATCATCAATGATGCGTGTCCGGTTCGTGGTGTTGAGGAAGAGCAACTTGGAGAGCAGTAGGAGTAGAAGGTTGGCTAGTAGTTAGAGTGTCCTAGATTCATCCATATACTCTCAGGTCTAGGTAGGGGATGCTTTGTAGGTGATATGTACAATGACTCAAGTTTTTGGCAGTATGTCAATGCTTGTATATGGCATGTATATGTGAAACAATATGTTTTGTATACAAGTTTTAGCCTCAGCCACTAGGCATACATGTATACACATGGTATGGTATATGATATTATGAAGGAGGTCAGACCTTTATGTAAATGTTTCTAGACATGTGGATGATGTTTAATTCGGTTTTAATTATTCCTCTTTTTTGGCTATGCGGTTAATTAACAGTTGATCACGTGTTTTGTTTTAATAATCTTGTTTTGTGTGGTGGGGTGCCACCATTTGAAGATTTTCAAAAAAACATTAAGACTTCCTAATTTATGTCTGATTGATTTCTAAGACACGAAATTTGGGAGAACAATCATTATCAAGTTGATAGGATATTTAATAACTAATTATATCTCTAAAAATATAAACAAAGACCAAATCCATGCACACTCACCCTTATCTACTGGCCACACAAGAACGCCTTTCCTTTGCCAGACCGATAGGAAACCTTTTTGCTATCTTCTTATGATATGTATGATAGAACATCACTACACATTGTCCTCCTTTTTAGGTTGGGGAGGGACACCGAATTTCCTCTAGACCAATTCCCATTTCACTCACCTTGAATTTAATCTATAAGACTTATTAAAAAGACATGGAAGTAGTGAATTACATAAGCTTGAAGAATTTGTTGAATGAGATCTCAAAATGATTGAAAATCATTTTCTACATGAGATCTACTTGATCACTAATGGGTCACTAAGGAACAAAACACACTAGAATCTTTCCACAACATTTTCTATGGATCAAGTGTGTCAAATTGATGAATAATGGTCCCCATATACAACATTAGGTTAGAAATAGATTAGGAGAGCATCTAGGAGAATCCTTGACCAATATGTTTGTTGGGTCAAGTCAAAAATGAAATTGTGAGGCTAATTGAGCATTTGAATAATTCTCTTAGTCAAACATGTACTTTGATGGAGCCAACTTTATTTAAATTGTTACTTTGATGAAGTTCATGGCAATGCATAACATTGGATAATAACAACTAAAAATTCAAATAATGGGTCATTTTGACTACCCTTCTATTGAATTAGAGTCTGGGCAAGATGAGACTCAGTCAAACTAAAAGTTTAGTTGAGAGATTACAAAAGTAACATAACTCCTTAGATCATCTCCTAATCATCTACAAGTTGGATCGTCATCATCTTGGTCGAACTAAGTATTTGACTGAAAATTATAGTAACCAATAGTCATAAAAAATGAATTTTGTCTCTAGACATAGATGTAATAGAATATATACAATCATTGGCACCCTAGGGTTCTAAATAATGTCTTGTGACTCAACATAATCATTTAACAAGATAAAACATAAATGGACAAATAGTAGGTCTACAATGCACTGGAAAACGAACTTTCATATAAATACATATTATTTGTATAACATGAGTCTATTTGCCATTGTTCTATCTCGCATGTTTCTAAAACACTTAATAATACAATGAGAAAAGGAGTGTTTAATTCTCCAAAATAAGTCAAAGTAGTGCCCTTGGCCCAACACTACTATTTCATCTCGATGAATTGGATATCAATGAATTGATGAATTATTCTAGGATGATATAATCATGTATATTTTCCTTCTTGCTGATATGTGATTTATATTGTCATTGCATCTGGAATTTATCATTTTAGTATAGGAACCTTGTGATTTTGAGAAGTATTCTACGTGTCGACCCTCACATGGTTATGTTATAAAGTGAAATAATCATATTTACAACAAGTGCATTTATCTTTGTGATCATATATTAGATAATGTTTACTTTAACCTTAGATGAAGCTTTTTTGCTGTAGAAAATGAATTAGGCACCATTTATTTGTTTCACTATGTATGTTTTGTGGAGATTTCCTCAACCAAAATAAAGGTTTTCTCTCAATTCTATTCATGAGCTACTTCATATTATTGCACCCATGATCTAATTAATTTAGTATCTATTACTTGTTAGAGAATACATAAGAGAAGATCATTATATACATAATGTCACGATTATGCCAATGAAGGTACCTGATAAGACTTATTGAAATTATAATACATAAAATACATCAATGAAGTTTTTCAAGTGAATTTGGGCATTTTGAGGTTCCACCTATATATTGATTTTGCAAAATTCTTTAGCTGAATCAAGTTTGATTTCCAAAGCACCTCTATATCTAGTTTTTCAACTCTAAAAGGATCATATAAATTCTTTGGCATGACAACACACACAAATGTTGTTAAACCACACTTTTTAATGTATCTAAATTCAAAAGTAAACAGTCATAAAGATATTTATTGATTTCAAAATAGAATAAATAGGCATACCATAGAAACAAGAGAAATAATTAAACATGATTTGTCTAGTTGGAATCTTGGATTTTATGTTCCTTTCTCCTAAAAATGGTATTAAAGTTTTTTTGAATATAAGATTGTATGCAATTATTAAAAACCTGATAATCATGAAAGCACCTCAAAGGTGGACACATCACATGTTGTATATAATAGAGATAAGTTACATGTCATGATGAACCTTTGTCCAGTTATTCATTTTGTGGATCAATACAATATTGCTTTGTAAAATTAATAAAAAAAAGAAATGAGACAAAGTTGATGATAGATAAAAGGACTCAAATCTATTTAATAGAGGATCACCATTCTCGTGATCACATGTAAACCTACTATATTTGTTTGTCAGTTCTAACAATATTTTGCTAATAGTTGTGTATGTAATCCTCATCCCTTATCAATAGACAGTGATGTCTTGTCTTCTAGAAGGGGTTCTACATATTATTATGTCAAGTAGTATCTTCCTATACTATTTAGATTAAAACTTAGTTCCCATGACTCACCTTTCCCCTACTTTTATTGGAGATACTTCAGATGCTATTAAGGAACAAGTAATGTCTCACTCTTTGTGTGTAGTAAACATATAAACATATCAGGACCAATTTATTGATGAAATTATTGCAAACTAAAAATCATAAGAAAAACAAAAGCAAAATAATCAATTATTCAACATAAATTAAGAAAAATATCAGGAATCACATTGCACATAAGTATTAATACTATACTAGAAGTTCCCTACTTTTCCATATAGAAAGATGTAATTAATATAACGATACAAAGAGTATATTAAATAAGAGAAATGTCTAAGGATGGAGAATATATTCATACCAAATTTCTTCTCATTCTATTGATGAATATTCACAATGAATGCTCATACCCTGTCTTATTTCACTTCTAATATATACCCTTTGTTTAGGGAAAATTGGTCAAAATTAGTTCCTCATCCATCTTGAGGGGTCCCACTATATAGGCTTAATGTTGGGTTCCAAATACACATGGATTTGTAAGGGGTGTTAGAAATAATCCCCATGTTTCAAACATTCATGAGTGTCAGAATCACTATAGTGAACACTTCATTGTGGGTTGATCATCTATGTTTAGGGTGATCTAGATGGTTTCACTATTTTGGTTAAGGCCAGGAAACTAAGTGATTCATCGTGAATGAGTTGAAGACTTGTCCTCTTGTGTCACATTCATGTGTAATGATCATACTAGTCAAATATGATAGTTTTCCAGTGGAAAATTTTATGTCTTTGCTGAATGAGCACAAATTTGGTGATTCAGAGCTTCACTTATCTCATGGAGAGTTTACTATTACTATATAGACACATAATTTCTCATATCAAATATTTTGTCACTCAAAATTTATTTTGGTCCATATATGCTCCTACAAGACAAACTCATGGTTGAGAATACATTTAATATAACATACCACAATTAATATCTTAAAAGGACTATTATCCAAGAATAACATAAAAGTAAATATCTATGTTATGTACATATATGAAAATATTATTTTCTAAAGTTATATTTTATGTATGATACATGGAAGTTAGAAGTGGCATCTAGAATCATATCTCTATGTGACATTGGTGATTGTGGTATTTATAGGTAAAGTCACTATGATGATCACATGTTGTTCGGTCTACTTTAGTACCATTCAATGTGACCTTAAATAAGGACTATCATACATGTAGTGCTTGGGTGTACTATGAAACATATGGATTATTGCAAGTGATGTAGATGAATTTTGTCCTTCATATTGGAGTGACATATTAACCACTTGATGAATAAGACTATGAAATGCATGGCCATACTAATATGACTTAACATATGATGTTGAGGTCATATGTATCTCAAATAGTTAATCTAGATCAAGAAACATGGATTGAGAATTAATAGGATGATGTTTTAATGCCTTAGATTTAATATGGATATCATAGGCAAACTGATTATACAATCACTATAACAATGGTCACAACACTGGGTGGAAGTTTTTCTCCAACTTTTCCAATTACTTGGGTGGCAATGAAATCTTGCTAGATACCAATTATTATCTTTGATGTCATAATATGATTATAGACACACTACCAACATAATGTGGAGCCTATAGGATCATACACATATGATGCATAGGGAAGAGGATCATAATAATTGACACATGATTAATTAGTTACTAAAATATTTAGGTAATCAATTGATCATTAATGGATTGACTGGAAGCCCATTTGACCAACTAGAAAGTGTAGTGACCTAAGTAGAAAGCTCAGTTGCCTGAAACAAAAGAACAACCACTCAGTTGGATAGACTAATTGATTGAATGGAAAGTCCAATTGATTGACTGGGACAAGATCAATCCAATTGGCAACTAGCTAGCCCAGTCAACCAAATGGACAAGATCAACCAATCAGTTGACTAGTAGTCTACTCACTTGATTGAACCGGATCAATGTATCAATTGACTAGATCCAAAATGTTCTGAGCCAACCTAGTAGCCCAAATGGCAGTGTCTGAGCTGAAAACTCAAATATGGTCACTTCCTTTTTTTTCCTAGGGCTTAGTAGAAACCATGCTTCCTTACTCCTCCTATAAGAATGAAATTACTACTAGGTCATGGTTACACCTTTTAACACATGTGACCTAGCTTTCATTACCCACAAGGAGAGAGAGAGAAGGAGAGATTGTGCAATGCTAGAATGTTATCAATGTAAAGAGTGTGCCTTCATGCTAGATCTAGGAGCACAACGTGGAAATCCCATACATCCTTGTAGATGATATAGAGACATGGATGCCTTTGTGACTACATTGAGAGAATTCATTACATATCCATGTGTTTCTTATTCTTCGGGAGCAATTTCACTAGATCTATTGTGCAACAAGGTGTACCCCACATCCCTTCATTACCTATATATTGTTATTGACAAGATCTTATTGTGGGGACATGGATTATTTTGTTGTTGCTTCAGTTTTACCTATCACATCTATGATTCTCAAAACAATTATGGGAAGAATTTTTTTTTGTTGACAAATATACTTTTACCGAGTTGCAACTCAGGTTTGGAGAAAAAAAGATCCATTGAGTAGAGATTAAGGAAGAACTTCCACATTGCTTAGTTTTTAAGGAAAATGTTGTATTAAGTAAACATGATTTTTTTTCCATTCCCAAAAATTGGAAATTACAGGTTGACTTTAGTTCAGGTGGAATTTTGATGTTGCTTAATCTTTTTAGAAGGTGGTACCAAGTTAGAATTTTAGTGAAGTTTAAAATTGTTTGGGTTTTGAGACAATAAGAGGTTGTAACTAGTCAATTTATGGGTGATATTTATGTGTTCCTTAGGTTTTTAGAAAAAGTGGTTTTACTGAGTTGATCCTAGGCCAAATTTTGAAGCTGCTTTAATATTTAGAAAAAACAAATGTATTAGTTCAGAAATTAGGTGAAATTTGACATTTCTCAAGGTTAGGATGTAATATGGTTTTACTAAAAACTTCAACATGATTCACATAATAGAAAAAACGTTTTACTAGGTCATGAAATAAAGGTTTTACTCGGTTACTCGGTTCAAAACATTGATGTGACTTGGAAATTTGAAATAAAGGATTGCGTAAGTTTGAGAATTTTTTTAATATGATTATTATTTTTTAAATTTAAGGGTTTGAACAAATCAAAATTTGTTTATAACATCAATGTGATTCTATTTTCAAACCAAAAAGTTTAATGAGTCCATGCTTGATAAAAATACATGGCACAATTTGGTCTCTGAAATAAGGTTTTTTTTCAGGCAAAGTTTTAGGCATACTTTGGTGTGGTTCATATACTTTTTGAGAAAAAGGGTTTGACTATTCTAGGTGCATACTATAGGTTATATGCCCCGAGGTCCATTTGTGATGACCGTAATAGGTATATATTGTATATGACTTGATAATTAATAAAGGAAATTTAACTTCTGATGTTTATTTGGTATTGAGATAACAGATACATGTTATTATGTCCTAAGAATGTTTTGTCCTGATGACATGTGGTTTGGGTTGAGGACATAAGCATGAGATCATATGGATACTCAAGAGTGTTCATTTTTGTTATGTCCTTGTCCATTTATTATTATGGATATTATAGGACAACAATACTACATAAGGATAGTGCATATCTTGAATGATGACTATGTCTCATTAGTCATGATATTGAATATCAATTTAGGTACACAAGTACTTGTTAGAGAACAAGTTGTACTAGACATACCCACTTCGAGAATGACACATGGATACATGTCATGGAAGTTCGACCCACATCTCAATGTGAAAATAGTGATTGTGATCCTTAGACTTGAAGTCACTACAATGATCACATGTTAATCCGTGTACTTTAAGATACCCAACATGAATATGAATACTGGTCTCCATACATGTACTAATTGGGTGCATTGTGGCACTTGTGAATTATTTTGAGTGATGTAAATGGATTTTTTTCTCCCATTGGAGTGATATCATGGACTCCAAATAAGTGATACTATGAAATGAACGACCATTCTCATGTGAATCAATATATGATATTGATCTTGCATAGTCTCTGTTTCAAGAAATATAGGTTGAACATTAAAAGGATGACTACTCCATCCCTCAATTTCAATCTAGATATCCGTGACAAACATATTAGACGTTCATGGTTTCATTGGTCACTTACAGGTTAAAGTTGTTCTCAACTTATTCCAATTACTTAGGTAGAAATGACATGTTTCTAGACATAACTCTTTTCTTATGATGTCTTTGACATCATTGCCAATGTAATGTGGAACCTACGCGGCCGCACACAAAAGGATGCTAAGGGAATTGAAGTTTGCAATCATAAACATGATTAGAATGATTTTAAATAATGTAAAGACTATTTATAGCCATCAAGTTGACTGAATTGTCTAATTGATTGATTGGATAATTGAGATCAGTTAATTGATTAATTTTCATAATGATTGACTGATCACAAAATAGAAAAGTGACCAATGAACTGATTGTGTGAACCTATTCATCAGATGGAAACAAACTAAGAAATATATAGAATTGCAAAAACTTGTTTGACTATAATCAAATTGGTTGATTAAGTTGGATTAGGAATTGTGTGGTCTTAATAATCAATGGATGGGATGTACTAGTCAATAAGCCAAAAGGATCTTTGAGTTATTCCTAGTTTGGTTGTATTTATGATTTATGAATAGGAACATGATTGGAATTTTTGAAATCCAAGCCCATGCGCGTCCTTTCTAAAGAGGTGGAAACATAATAGGAGATACACACATTCTGATAGAAGTTGAAAAGAGTTATTCCTATTGGGATAGAAAAAACTCATCCAAAGGACAATAAACTGCAATAAGAGAAGAATGAGAGTGAGTGATGCTAGCTCATAGATGACTCTGAGTTCCACTTATTATTGGTGACCAACGTAGTGCACCAAGAGCTCCCACATCCACATAGAAGATGTAGAAGTTGAGGTCCATGTGTAGAAGCTTGAGTATGAGCATCTTTTGTAAGGAAAATACAAGGTGTGGATGTAAGGATGAGGCAGGGACAATAACAATAAAACCATCTTCAGATCTAGATCCTGAAGTGTGAGTTCTCCATTGACATAAGATGTGTCTAGTTGTTGGAAAAATAGTGTGTGCCAAGTTATATTTGTTATCTCTCTATGTCTTTAGTATACCAATGTTTCATGGTTACGACAAATCCATTGGCTAAGGATTTTTGTGGGATTTTTTAATGTGTAAACACACCCCATCCTCAAAACTAATAGTGATATCAAAGTGCGGTTGTACTCTTTTAATGCAAGTTTGGGTTTTGAACCACATATTGCTATTGAACGAGTAAGTGTGCAATGTGTAATCATGTTAATTACCATCTATCATATATGATATGATATATCTATAATTACATAAACCAATGTGACACCTTTGAAAACATATTATTTGATGGACATGGATATGGAAACTAGTTCATTCTGGTGCTTGTTATGTGAGACATGTAAACTCATGATTTTTCATTGTGGTCAAAATATGTAACATGTAAATGGCTTCCATGCCCTCCATCTCTACATTCTCCTAAAACTTTAAATTTTGCAACTAGATTGGACCATAGTGGAGAGAAGGACATGATCAAAAGCCCATACTAATGAGGAAGGTCCTTGAAGGGTTCATGATGAAGATGAAGTGACGAATCCATTAAAAACTGAAGCCAAACATGGAATCTAACCAATCAACTAGCTTTCCAGTAGATCTATTGAAAATACCTATAAAGATAGATTTAGAGTTACATGGGATCGAATCTTTTGGTTGTTTGTTTAGAACTTTTGTTCACTCAAAGTTGTTATACGATTTTCCATATCATGCTTTATCGTTTGTGGTGATTTTATAGTATAGGATACATATAGTAATGTATGTGTGATGGTCATATGACACATGTTAATATAATATAAAATCACTAAATTTAATATTAATCTTAAGATGCATTTCAATGTGCATTACACAAGAACTACTTGATAGTCTAATTATATAATTTGAAAAGGAATTCATTTCTAAAGGAAACAACGAGAGGAAAGTGGATGTTAAGTAAGTTTCAAGGCCAACAAGATAACACTGAACCTATGGAGGTAGATGAGGAATAATGAGAATCACAAGTCATTGTAGAATCTCAAATTCCTAATGTAGCAGAAGAACCTAGAAGGTCTTCTAAGACACGTATGGATCTAGAGAGATTTGAATTTCTTGTGACTCAATCAGATGATTCGTTGGTCATGAATGATGATGAGACAACAAAATACATTCAGGATATTTAGGGAGTGGATTCTAGTAAATGGTTTGAGTCCATGATATCTAATATGAAATCAATGTACACCAACAAAGTAGGACTTTGTTGGATGCATGCGAATGAGTAAAGCCCATAGAGTCAGATGGGTCTTCAAGAAGAAGACATACATTGATGGTATTTTATGAACCTATAAAAGATTATTGGTTGTAAAATGTTTTTGACATGTTCAAGGTGTTGACTATGATGGAAGGTTTTCACCAGGTTCCATGGTTAAATCAATTGGGATCAAGCTTTCCTTTACAACTTATCATGACTATGAGATTTGGAAAATGGATGTAAAAATTGTTTTTATTAATGGGAATCTTCTTGAGGATGTGTGCATCACACAAACTAAACGTTTCATCACTCCAAATGAAGACAATAAAGTACTGAAGCTGCCGAGGTTAATTTATGGATAAAATCAAGTATCCAAAATTAATTTCATGAGTTATTGTCTCTAGTGCAAGTGAGAGACTATTGGTTATATGCCAAAAGAGCTCTCATGTGCTAATTTCAATAGAGATACATTGTACATGATTTGATAAATAATAAAAGGAAATTCCACTTATTGTGTGTGTTCTAGTATTGAGATAATGATAAATGTAATAATCTCCTAAAGATGTTTTAACCGGATGACATATGGTTTGAATTGACAGACGCAACATGAAATCATGTTTAACAAAAATATTCATTATTGTTATGTACCTGGGTCAATTATTATTGTGAATGTTATAGGACAAAAATAATATATAACACCAATGTGTATGTTGAATGATAACTAGTCTCTTTAGTCATGATATTGGGCATCCTTCCATGTACATGGGTACTAGTTAGAGAACAAGTCATACCTAACAAACCCACTTTGAGAATGAAACATGAAATCCATGCCATGACAGTTAGAGTCATATCTCAATGTGACACTGGTGACTATGATCCTTAGATTCAAAGTCACAACAATCTTCATATGCTATTCTTTGCAGTTTAACATTACATGTTATGACTTTAAATAAGGATGCCCATACATGTAACGATTAAGTGGATTGTAGCACTTGTGGATTATTAGTCCTGAGGTTGGAATGATATCTTGACCACCTGATAAGTGATACTATGAAATGCATGATATTCTCGTTTGGGTGAATATATAACATTGAACTCACATGATTTCAATAGTATGATTTGGTTTAATAAACTTAAATTTAATATCAAGAGTATGAAATTCCATGCCTCGATTTCAATTTGGATATATGTGAGAAAGAGACTAAATGATCATGGTAATTAGGGGTGCAAATGAAGTGGGTAAAGTGCGGGTCTGACCATACCCATGTCCTTACTGTCAAATTTAGAGGGTAAGGGTCTTGGTCTAGACCTGAAAAAAATAGACCGACACTAGACTAATACCCATGGGTATGCAAGTAAGAAGTTTTGTGTAAATTTCATTTTATTAATGTAAGGAAAATTACAATATGTAGTATTTATTCCAATAGATAAGATATCATTATGTATATGATATTAGTATCACATTATTATAGTAAATAATGAAATATATTTTAGGTGGACTATGAGTCAAGTTCATTGTTTACATATTTTTATTCAACGTCATAGTGCTTGAGTTATGTAGCATGCCATGCTAATGTATTGAATTTAGGTTTAGGTTTCTCTAATTTTGGTTTGTAATTAGAATGGGTAGAAACTATATTCAATAATGTAATCTCAACTGTTTTATTAATTAAGGTAGTACACAATCTCAATTATTATATTAATTAGAGGAGTAATATATAATGTAAATAATAATTATGTATATAGTTTCTTACTTATAGTAAGTATGTGTGGTTAGTAGGTATCGATCTATGCATACCCATTTGTAGACCCCCCACTAAATATGGGTCTACATGTATGTGGGTCTACGAGCATGTAAGTACAAAAATATAAACCTTTGACAAGTTTTGAAGGGTATGGATTTGCGAGTAGGTGGGTATACCTGGACCCATCCACAACCTAATATAACATTGGTCACTTACATGTTAAAGTTGTTCTCAACTAATTTCAATTACTTGAATAGAAATGATGTGTTTATAGATATCACTCTTTTTCTTGTGAGGTATTTGACATCATTGCCACCGTAATGTGGAACCCATGGCATCACATGAATAAGGATCCTGAAGGGAATCCAAGTTCACAATCATACACATGATTAGTCTGAATCATGAAATTACTAATTTTGAACCCAACCAATCGAATGGATGGTCCAATCGATTAATTAGATAATTATGATCATTTGATCAATTTCTTGTTAAAATGATCAATTGACTCAATCAAATGGGTGAATCAATCAACTAAACACAAATAAAGAAAGAATTATAATTGAAAAAACTCAGTTGAATTGCAATCAAACTGGTTAGTTCAACTGGATTTAAGAACTTCCTAATAGTACTTATCGATTGATTGGGTTTATCAATTGACTCAAAGCAAATCTTAGTTATTCCTAGTTCAATTTTGATATGCAATTATGAATGTGTTGACTTTTGTGTAATCCAAACCCATGACTCTCTATATAAAGGGGCGGACATCCAAAAGCATTACACGCATTGAGACACAAGTTGTCTAAGACTTATTTCTCTTGGAGAGAAATAAACTCATCCCAAGGATGGCATCCTATAATATGAGTAGAAGGACAACAAGTGATAGTAGCATGTCGATAACTCCAAGTTTTGCTTGCTCTTGGTGACCAAGGTGGTGTTCCAAGAGTGCCCACATCCATGTGAACTATGTAGAGGTCCTTGTGTGCATGCTTGAGGATGAGAAACCTCTCCAAAGAGAAGACAAGATGTTGATGTGAGGACGAGGCTGTGAAAACAACAAGAACAACAACATCTTTAGATTAGGATTCTTAAGTGCAAGTTATACATATATATCAGATGTGTTTAGTTGTTGGACAATTAGTGTGTCGGGGTATATTCTATATCCTTCCATGCCTTTAATATACATACATTTTTTGGATGCAACAGATCATTTTCTCACGATTTTTGTTGTGACTTTTGTATTTTTGTTGTTCCGTCTTCATCCAAAATCCAACATAGACAACACTTTGACGTTATTTAATATTTAAATAAGCATTTTAACAAGTTGAAGGTCAACAAGAACTCCGATGCCATTTATGTTTATGGAATAAAAGTCTTACTGAGTTGAGGCTTCAAAAGACTTTTAACATGGTATGAATTTTCTTTTATAAATAAGAATGTTCCTTGTAAATTAAAATGCAAGAATAAATTGAGAGTTTTCTGAGTTTTAAACTAAGGGCTTTATCAAGTCAAGATTTTGTGAGGAATTTTGGTTATATTTGTACTTTTCCAGTAAAGGGTTTTGCCAAGTCAAAGTTCAGGAAGAACCTAGATAAAATTTAGCCTTTTGAAATTATAGTTAAACTGAGTTCAAGATTGGGTAGAGCTTTGATGTTGAGTAAATTTTTAAATAAGGATTTAACCAAGTCAAGGTTATGGTATAACTTTTACATGATTTTGATTTTTTTGATATAAGTGGCTATACTTAGTTGAAGTTGAAGCACAACTTCAATATGACTTTTATTAAATAAATAAGAATTTTAGTGAGTCAAGGTTTATGTAGAATTTTGATGTATTTGAATGTTAAGAAGCATTTAATTGAGTCCAAGGTTCAAAGTCTAATTTAAATGTGGTTCAAGTTCTTGAGAAAAAAAGTTTTCTCATGTCAAAATACAAGCAATATTCTATGTGATTTGGCTTTTGATACAAGGGTTTTACCTAGTAAATGATTTGATAAAACTCTCATATAATTCCAGATTTCTAAGAGATAGGGTTTTACCAAGTTGAAATTGTAAATATTGTTTTAGTTTTTAAAATAAGGGTTTTATGTCAAGGTTTGGGCGTAATAATTTATGCGAGTCATGTTTTTGAAATAATGGTTTTACCAAGTTGATGTATGAAGAGAACTCAAGAAATATTTGGTTTTTTGAAATAAATTTTTAACTGAGTTGAGGTTAATAATTAAAATATTCTGGTTTTTGAAACATGATTTTACCATGTGAAGATCCAGTTGAGTTTCACATGATTCACATTTTTGAAATAAGGGATTTCACAGTTGTGGCTTGTGTTAAACTTCAACATGTTTTGGGTTCTTTAAAATAAGGGTTGTAGAGAGTGGAATTTCTAGAAAAACCTAGATGTCATTATGGTTCTCATTTATAAGTTTTCCCTATCTAATTTTTAGCATAATTCTGATGCAATTTAAGTTTTTTATAGAAATGATAACTAAACATTGTGTTACAAAGGAGTTAGCTCATGTGAATAAATGATAAAAAAAAATACCCCCTTCATCCCACATGATAAAAATTATCTTGAAAAAACCTCTATTGTTATCCATGCACATGGAAAAATTGATTCCCTTAACTTCTATGGTGACAATATAATCCATCCCACATAGGTCTCATAGATCACCATATATAAGAAACCACCATATTATGGATGCAATTGATAGTTGGAATGTTGGAGAAGAGACTTTTGAGGTTAACAACTTCCCGCTTACAGAGGTTCCCTAGGATTACCAATGAGTTGAAAACTTTCTAGACAAATTGAATAAGGGCTACAATGTTTTGCTTCAAACATATGAATAAGTGAGTGAATCATGTATTTCTGTATATAATATCCTATACAAACATGTAAAATATTGAAGTATACATTATATTGCATAAAAATAAGAGAGCCTTTGCAAACATCTAGATAAACAAAAGATGGTATACAAATTAATTTTTTTGAGACTTCCTTTAATTTGTATCATTCGATCTTAAACTCATGAGAATACATGCTTGTTCTTAATCAATAATTTATCTATTTTGGTTTGAATCTAAGCCATGTCCTTTTATCAAAATGTAAGTGCCTCAATATTAATGTATATATATTATATAGGCTTGACTTGGATTTGAAGAGGGAACACAACTATAAGGTACTCATATTTCATAGGTTTTTTGGGCCAAAATTACATAAGTTCCCATCCCACTGCATCATAGAAAATGTAGAAAAATAGAAATGCACTAGATAATCACACACTTTCTATCAATTGAGGAAAAATAGGGGTAGGATACATGACTTGTGGATATCATCTAGGCTAAAAGAAGGGGTGTTCAACTGAAGGAAAGGGTGCCCTATATTTCTAATTTTAGCTAAAACACCACTATGGATATCCATTTTGATCGGATGACAAGTCAAAATAAACACATAAGCACAAAATAAGGACACCCCTTAGTGGTCACATAATATCATGATTGGTAGCAATGAATGTTGATGGTTGTATGCATGTGGAACCCAGATAGTAAAGCATGCACACTTGTGCAACATGTCAATTCTATAAAGCTACAAAAATAAAAAATAGTCAATCATTGGACCTTAATAGGGTTTTAGAAACTACATTACTATCCCTAAGAGATTACTCACTCTATTTTTTGTATAAAAATGGCAGGCGGAGGGTCATCAAGGGGTTTTGAATGGTGTTGGAAATAAGAATGAAAGGGATTCATTGTTGGATATGCGATCTGGAGGGGGTGAATGGATATAAAAGCCACTTGAACAAAACTTGTTAGACCTTCATGTTATATCACAAGTTAGGTGCAAATAGAAAAACAATCAAGGAAGAGAGAGACTAAACAATCCACAAATTGAACACAATTGTTTATAATGGTTCCACCTCTAGCTCTACTCCTTAGAGAGGTCAACCTCTAGGGTTTTTAACTCTTCATTACATCCTTACATTATTTTATGAAAGTTATATCAAGAGATCACCCTTTTCTGGATTAAGGTAACTAGCTTTCCATTTTAGGCCCCAAGAGCCTATAAACATTACAAAGGTCTTCCCTAATCTTACCATGAGTCATCGATATTCACCAAGGACTTACCCACTCTAGATCAAGAGTCTTATGCCATTACCTTTTCCTTCCTTCACCAAGGAATCACCTCCCTTAACCAAGGAATCTTTCTTCAAAGCATAAACTTAAAAGAGAGAGATTGGGAGAAAGAGTGGATAACTTTACATAGAACAATTAGACTAGCTCAGTTGCACATTTCCTAATTCATTAAAATGAATGTAGAGAAGTGAGTGAGATGAAGTGTATCTAGGGTTCTATTTAGCAGAAGAGCTCAATATAGCACAACAACAAATAAGGTAACATTGGTATGAAGCCCATGGGTCCCTAATTATAGTTGAGGGTGCCTACTAGCAAGTAGATACATTTGGATAGAATTCTCGACGTTTTGGGGTTCCAATAGATCTATTTTTCAAGTTTAAACCCTCACTAAAAGCTAAATGCACCTTTTGGAAGTTTACAGTATAGTGTTTTCAGCCAAGTTGCCTTTATGGAAAACTTAGATGACAGATGGTTCTGTCTAGCCAACAATTATTGTTCAACTAAGTTTCATATTGGTAAAGAAACTTGGCTGGAAGAAGTTCATTTCAAGCCAATACAAATGGTTGTCACACTATTACACTAGGAAAAACACGATAGATAAGACCTCCTATTTTGGACATAACCAAAAGTCATACAAACATCATAAATCATTTACAATGAAATTCTAAGAGAAAATCTATATTTTCTTCATTTCTTGATTTTTTGTTGTAGGAATTGAGTTTTGGAAAACTAGGATTTGTAAATTTAATTCCTTTTGGTGTACCTATTAAAATGAAATGGTATCAAGTAAAATTTTAGACACACATGAATGGAATGGTTAAGTCGTCATAATAATATGGACAATGTATATCTATTAGGTCAACATTCCCCCCTTTCTAAAGATAAAAAACCTTTCCTAAAACTATTGAAAGGATAGCATTGAATTTATTTAATTTTATAATTAAGGGGTTTTTATGAATTTGATAGAAATTGTTGTTCCCCTCAATGTATTCTTACTAACATTTTGGGTTAGTTCTTTATAAGATATAACAATATATATGGAAATTTCATTCATGTATTAACATAGACAAGAGTATCAATGAGATCCATTTCAGTGTAGCAACTTTTTTTATTCCTTTATCATATCAAAATGAGGGGGTTAATATGGGCTAAATCCTACTGAGGCATGAGCGGAGCTAGGGCGATTCCAGAAGCGAACGAAGAGGCGATTCTGATTGCGGATGGGGATGTTGCGGTGAGCGGATCTACTCTTCCTGAAGCTCCGCAGATCGGAAATGTGGTGGATCTGAGCAATGTGGAAAAAATCAAGGATCCAGGGAAGCAGGGAAACACTCGAGTTGGGTCGATCAGAGTGTCGTCGCAACCAAGATCGTGGGCAGATCTGGTGAGTTCAAAGAAAGAATCCACGGACAAGTCGTTCAAAAAGATGGAAGTCCAGGTTGAGAATGGAAAGCTATTGTATCCAAAATCTATTGCGGAGCGAAATGTTCAGAAGTGGAGGTTAGCAGTAGCAGGTTACATCGTCGGGCTCACGCCTCATTGGACTTCTCTGGTGCGCTTCCTTGCACAACTATGGAAATTGAAAGGCTCTCTGGAGATTACGTCAAGAGGAAAGGGTTTTTTCGTTCTCCTATTCTCGAGTGAGGAAGATTTAGCCACTGCAATTGATGGAGGTCCATGGTTCATCACCGACAAGCCATTAATCATTAAGAAGTGGGAGAGGGGTGAACCAATGGAGAAAGTAAAAATGACTGAGATTCCGATATGGCTGAAGATCTACGATCTGCCGCTGGAGCTATGGGATGAGGAAATGTTTTCTAGAATTGGGTCATTTCTGGGCAAGCCGCTATGAACTGATACACTGACATCAGAGCTTGTTCGTCTGGAGTATGCTAGACTCCAAGTTCTGGTTGATACGGATTTCACCTGTCCAGAAGATTTGGAGCTGCAAAGCGATGATGGACAAACGGACAGAGTTCACTTTGATTATGAGTGGAGGCCTAAAATATGTAATGAGTGCGGGAACTTTGGGCACGAACCTGGACTATGCTGGGTGAAGAAGAAGAACTCTGTAGCGGTGGTGGTTCAGTCGATGTCGAAGCAGGTTTGGGTGCCGAAGAAGAAGCTAATGCCTAATTTAAATATAGAAGAGGAGGTGGAGGTTTTCAGTGATGCGGTTGAGAACATCACTCATGCTGGTGACAATTCTGGGATTGGTGTGGAAGGTCATGCTGTGGAAAAAAAGCGGAGCGACTAGTTAGCTGTTGTTACGCCCATTTCTTTGCCGGAATGGGTACAGTAGAGAAGAAGGTCCAAGTCCCCCCCAAGAGTAGCATTGAAGCCTGTGTCTGGGGTAAGAAATATCCAGATGTCTCCGAATAAATTTTATCTGCTAGCTAATTTGGGAGAAGTAGTAGATGGAAATGGCAGTGCGGGAGGGGAAGGTCTGCTTCGTCCAAATGGATAGGCCCCTGTCGATTCGCACCTGGAATGTGAGGGGGATTCACAATAAACTACCCCACATTCGAGGTGAGATAGGTAGGGCAAAGCCAGACATTATGATTATCCTGGAGTATAGAACTAATAAGGAGGATATGTCGAATGTTGTTGATGATCTGTGGAATGGCGTGTCCTATATCTCTAATGAAGATTACTACATGTATACTAGAATTCTTATTATGTGGAGAGATACTGATATCAGTGTTAAGAAGATGATGGATAATGATCAAGTGGTTCACTGTCGAGTTGATATTGCTAGCAGACACACCAGGTTTCATCTTTTTGTAGTCTATGGTTTGAATGATGATGGTGATAGGGGTAGATTGTGGGAGCCCCTGAATTCCTTTTCTTGTTTGAAGGACTTGCCTTGGTGTGCCCTTGGAGATGTTAATGCAGTTAGATTCGCGTATGAGAAGCTTGGGAAGCAACCACCTATGAATAGAAGCATGAGGGATTTCAATGCCTCCCTGGAGTTCAATGGCATCATTGAGATACCTACGAAGGGCCCGTTTTTCACTTGGGACAGTCATAGTAAGAAGGGTGTTAGCACTTTCTCTAGAATTGATAGAATGTTCTGTAATTTCAAGTTCCTATCTCTCTTTCCTGCTATGTGGGGTGAAGTGGTTTCTAATAGTATTAGTGATCACTGCTCGGTGGTGTTACACCCGCAAGCCAAGAAAAAGAAGGGCACTCCTTTTAGATTCATTAATAGTTGGATTACTCAGCCGGGGTTCCATGGTGTGGTGGATGAAACGTGGAAGAACTTGAATGTGAAGGGTGCTCCTATGTTTAGAGTGTATAGAAAGTTGAATGCGGTGAAGGATGCATTGTTGAAATGGAACATGGAGCATGTAGGTAATTTCTCTTCTAAAACGAAGGAGTTGGAGGTTGATGTTTTAGAGTTGCAGAAGGCCATTGAGAAATCTCCTAATGATCCTGACTTGCATAATCAAATAGCAGGGTTGAGGAAAGCTTTAAGTAAAGCTGTGCTTGATGAAGAGTTATTCCTGAGACAAAAGTCTAGAGCTATTTGGCTGAAGGAAGGGGATAGGAACACCTCTTTCTTCTATGCTTCTCTAAAGACTCGAAGGATTCACAATGGTATTTTTATGCTTCAAGGTGGTGACAAAGTCATTTGTGATGAGAATGGTATCTTTGATTGTGTTGTGGGTTTTTATAAGGAGTTGTTTAACTCTTCTGATAATAGTATGGTTGATTGGGAGGTCAATTGGGAGATTCCTATTCTTTCAGATGAGCAAAGAATGAATCTGAGAAGATGGGTGACGAGAGAGGAAGTTGATTCTGTGGTTAGGAGTATGAATGGGGACAAAGCCCCGGGTCCAGATGGCTTTAATGGAGCTTTCTTTAAGTGCTGCTGGCCGACTATTGGAGAGGAGGTTACTAAAGCTATTCTTAGCTTCTTTGACACAAGCAAACTTCTTCATGAATGCAATAGGTCTTTTATTACCCTTATCCCTAAAGTCCATGGTGCTTCTAGTCTTAAAGATTTCCATCCTATATCCTTATGCAATGTTATCTTTAAGATTATCACAAAGATCATGGCTAATAGGCTGCGAGATGTTTTTGCCAATTTGATTTCTAAGAATCAAGTTGCGTTTGTCAAAGGAAGAGGTATTATGGATGCCATTCTCCTAGCAAATGAGTTGCTGAGTTCTTTTTCTACTCCCAAAGGTTCGTCTATGATGTGCTTCAAAGCTGATTTATCAAAAGCTTATGATACAGTGAGAAGGGACTATGTGATGTTTCTAATGGAAAAGATGAACTTTCCATCTTGTTGGATCTCTTGGATCAGGGCATGTTTCGATATGGCTTCTTTTCAGGTCCTTATTAATGGCTCGACTTCCAACCCTTTTGAAGCCTCTAATGGGGTAAGGCATGGTGACCCTTTAGCCCCTTATTTGTTTGTGATTGCTATGCGGGGTTTCACCTCAGTTATGGAGTCCGCTGTTAATGCCAAGCTTATTACTCCTATTAGAGCTTCAGACAGTTTTGGGGTGTCCCATATTATTTTTGCAGACGATTTGCTGCTCTTTACCAAAGCTGATATGAATAATGCTTGTCAGATTGTTAAAGTATTGGATACTTTCTGTCACATCTCAGGCCTTAGACTCAATAATCTTAAGAGCCAGTTGTTCCTTAGCAAAGGTGCTGCTAGAGTGGCCGATGATCTGGAAAAAATTCTTGGCGTGAGAAGGTGTGATCTTCCAATAAGATATTTGGGTCTTCCTCTTTTTACAGGTCATTTAACTAAATCTATGTGTGTGCCTATTGTTGATAAGATTAAGAAAAGGTTGGATGCTTGGAAAGGCAAATTACTTTCTTTTGTAGGGAGGGTGGAATTAGTTATTTCGACTTTGTCCACTTATCATATTTTTTGGTCAGCTGCTTTTCCCCTGCCTAAAGAAGTGATCAAGGATATTGAAGGACATATGAGAAACTTCATATGGGGTGATTATGATGATCATAAGAAGATACATACAGTTTCTTGGGAACAGATTTGTAAGCCCAAAGCTGAAGGTGGTCTAGGTGTTTGTTTGGTGAGTGATTGGTCAAAAGCTGGTCTTCTTAAAAACTTATGGGATGTTGCTAATAGAAAGGAGACGCTGTGGGTTAAATGGTTGCATGAGAAGTATATTAGGGAGACATACGTTTGGTCGATTGGATGTAAATCCATGACCAACTGGGTATGGAGGAAATTGCTCAATGCTAGGGGTCTGCTCCGAACTAATATTGACTTTTTTGTTGGAAATGGAAAGAAATTTCTATTTTGGTACGATCCTTGGATCCCTGGGAAGAAGTCTCTGCTTGACATTTGTGATGATCATCTCATTCTCAGATTGGGGAAAGGGCCTTTCTATAGAATCCATGAGTGTCTGCTGAATGATAAGTGGGAACTCCCTAATATTCGGGGTGTGGAAACGATTAGAAGGGTTATTTCTGTCATGAAGGATCTTAACAAAAAAGAGGACTTTATACTTTATAAGGGAAGGAATGAGTTCAAGTTAAGGGATGGATGGGATATTGCTAGAAGAAGTTCTGAAGAGGTGAGCTGGGCGAGGTGGGTGTGGAAGTCTAGTTTCCCGAGGAGCTGCTCCTGTTTTCTTTGGAAGTGCTTTCTGAGAAAGCTTCCTACCTGCGACTATTTGATGAGAATTGGTTTTTCCATGGCGCCTAGATGTGCTCTCTGTTGCTCTGATAAGGAATATATGGAACACTTGATCTTTGGTTGCTGTTTCAGTTCTGAGGTATAGGCCTCCTTTCACGATGAGTATGATGCTAAACCCAGGTGCTTGGAAGATATCTTGAGATACTCTGGGGAGAGGAAGACTGTTGCAGGCCTTATCTGTCAAAGACTGTGGAAGGAAAGAAATCAAAGAATTTTTTGCAGTTCTAATAGGAGTGCGGGAAGGATTTGGAAGCAAGTCTGTATAGATACTAAATCGATACATGGATGACTTTGTACAGTTAGTTTAGTTTTCATTTTTCTATTTTCCTTTTATTTCTTCCTTTTGTTGGGCTCTACCCTAGGCATTGTACATACTCGTTCTTCTCATCAATGGAAAAAGGACACATGCTAGGTTCACCAAAAAAAAATGAGGGGGTTATAAGAGTTATGATGGTTCTTATCTAGAATCACAATAAAATAAAAGACACTCAACAAAAAAGACTCAATTCCATAAGCCATAAACAACATATGCTTAGAAATTCTCAAAACCCAAACCATGTGCAATGAAAACCAAGTGTCAAGTACACAAATGGATGTATTACAACTTACAAAAAGGTGTACAATGACAATTAACATGAAAGTGGATTGAAAATATAGCCTCAAATACAAATTCACTATATAATACATGTTAAGCTAAAAATATTATCAATAGGACACTCTATAAGCTAAGACTAGTCATCTTGGGTAGGGTCATATTACTCGTCATTTTCATCATAGAGATGGGTGGTGCTAGGGCAGTTAGGGACATCCTCATATTCACTCTCATCAATATCATCATAAGCATCATCACAATTCATCATCACCGCCATTTCCATCATCTTCCTCTCCATCCTTTTTCTATCTAAGATCATTATCAACAATCATATCCACATCACTAGATAAAAAAACCAATTTGCTAGTCATTTAACATTATTTTGTGACCAAGTCATCGTGCCACTCTCAACAAGATCTTGTGCCTGAGGATACATAGGCATACCATTTTGATCAAAATTAGTGAGAACAATGAAAGAAACTCGAGCAAGCACCATAAGCTCAGTTAGAGGTGGAGACTGATGGAAAGATGCTGGTGGAGGTCCATGAATGTGGGAAGAGTAATGTGGAGAGTCAACAATGACAAGGGTAAACTCGATATAAAAAGAATCATAATGTGATTAAGGGTAGAGCTAACCATGTGCATATGTAGCATAGTCAGTGCAAGATAGGAAATGTTGGTAGTTAGGATAAGGTGAGGGGTAGGAGATGTTCATGTTGGACATGATATGGAGGAGATCTTGGTGTAGATGGTTTTGGACCTAGATATTTCTAGCATTTTGATACATCATGCATCCCATTAGAGACATATTGTACATAGAGAAATCATCCCTACTAGGTCTAGGTGGTATGGGTGGAGGAGTAGGTTGGGCCCATAAGGGTGTGTGGGAGGAGAAAGAACCTAGAGTGGATGGAGATGCATATTTTATGTTCTAAACAAAATTCTTATTTAAGGTCTCACTTATCACAACCCTCTATGACTGAAGCAATACTTGAAGTCAATAATAAGAAACTTTTTTGTAAGAAATTGAAAGAGATCACAAATAAGATTAGGATAGTGTTGATGGATGTCCTTCGTATTTTTCTATGAATCAATAGCAAGTCATGTGATGCAGTATCTATTGAGCCAACTTGACTTTCATTATCTCCTAAGTCGATAATCACTATGATGTCTCTATGAAATTTCTTTAGTTGGTCATTGTTGTTCACTATCAAGGTAATGATTCTGTTCTTGATGTCTAGGATGTAAGGATTGCTTTCATCCTAGAAAGATGGCCTATCTTCTTGAGGTCCATGTAGATGTCGTGGAGGGTAAAGCAAAATCTTAAAGAAATTTTCAATTAAAGAAAATCTAGTTTTTGGGGGTACGTTTGCATCTAATAGCTCATGAAGTCATCACTAGTTTGATAATGATTGAGATCACTATCAGATACGTGGAATCTAATCCCAACAATCATAGTGGAAAGAATGATTTTAGAATTAGTTGGGGTGTAAGGGAGGTGTAGTTCTAAGAAAGGTTAGCATGAAAATAATTTACAACCTTCTTGCAACAATACTCATAGGAAAAGGCAAGATCATATGAGCATAATGCATATAGAGATTGATAAGCAAAATGAGCTATAATGTAGAAATAAAAAAGATCAACATCAGTATAGGCTCTAAAAGGTAATGGCGCTCTTAGGAGAAGGCCCATATACCTATCAACAACCTTAGTATTGATGAAGGTTGTTCCATCGTAGATGAATCCTGTCATAAATGGAGGAGCATGAGTTGCAGATTCATCCGTACAAGAACTATGATTGGTTTTCTTCTTCCAATGACCATTTTGATGGAAAGGGGGTAGAACACAAAGAGGATGACCTAGGGTAGAGAAAGGTTAGAGGGAGAGGTCAATTAAGGACATGTAAGGCTATTTGGGAGCGAAGGGTCTAAGGGTGAAGGAGAAACTAAAATAAGATCAATTGGTTGAGTTTCTCAAGTTAAGAGGGAGAAAACATGGATGGTTAGACTATATATAGTTAGCGACATAGTTCTTTCAGTTGTGTTTAGTCAGTGGGTAACTTAGTTGCCAATAGCTGCTGGATTCTTCAAAGAAGTACTTGCGGTTGGGTTTCCCCAGAATTCTATACCAAGTCATAGAGACTAATAAGTAAAATAAGTGAGCCTATATATCATGCAAATGAGATAGAGCTTACAATCTTGAAACAACATGAATTAAATCTCATCATAGCCCATTTACAAGTATTAAAACAACATGAATTAAATCTTAGGCATTTGATAAAAAAACATGAGATAGATGTTATATATTGAAAATTTAAACCAAAACAAGTAGATGATACGAAAATAAAACATGATATAGGTTTACAAAGACTACTCTAGATAGGCTGCATGCAAGTATCATTAATGTTGGTGATAAAAGATTTAGATCTAATGAAATTGAATTGCTCCATGGGAAGAGTTTTACTAAAAATAGCTACTAATTGATTTCCAATGTCCACATGTGTGATATAGATATATTTCTTGCTAATGTGTTCATGAAGGAAATGATGGTGGACCTCTATATGTATATCCCTTCTATTATATATAGGATCATAAGATAAACTAACTACACTAGTATTATTGCGATAGAGAGGAGAAGCATAAAAAATATTACCTACATGTTGGTTGTAACCTTGAGATGCGAGCCTTGTATTGTATCTTCCCACCTTTACATTATCATCGGGCTTGTTCTTGTACACCCATTTGTTGCCAATGATCTTCCTATCTTTTGGCCTTGGTATAAGGGTCCACACTTTTTTGTTTTAAAATTATTCAAACTCTTGAATGTCTAGGATTCAATCGTCATCTCCAAGATCTTCTTTGATGTTCTTTGGCAAGAAGGAACCATCGTCTTGATCTTTGTATGCATTTAGGTCTTCACTATTTCAAGTGGATATGAGATCCTTGAGATGATCATTTACAAAGTAGAGGACATGATCGTTCTTTTCTTCATCATGTGATCTAGGACCTTGTTCATCTTGAATCACCTCTTTATCTTTGATAGCTAGTTCTTTTATTTTGGGAATCACTTCACCTATTATATCATCAAAAGTACAAAAGGGTTTAGTCTCAATAAATTTGACATCAATATACTCTTCAACCTTTTATGAATATTTTTTAGGAATGATAAGCTTTACTAGTAGTACTACAACCAAGGAAGAATGCTCTATAAGATCTTGCATCAAATTTATCAAGAGAATCCTTTATATTTATAACAAAACAAAAACATTCATAATATGTTATAACTATATGGAGAGAGTTCTACCATGTTGTAACTCATAGGGAGTATTCTTGAGAAAAGGATGAGTGAAAACTCAATACTGCACAAAACAAACACTGTAAACGAATTTGCCCCAAAAGTCTAGAAAAGTATCTTATTCCAAAATCATGGTACTAGACATCTCTTGGAAAGACCTATTATTTCTATCTACAAGTCCAATTTGTTAAGGGGTACAAGGAGAAAGAGATCTACGCATGTAACTGGACTCATGAAAAAACTCTTTAATCGATCATTTTTCTAATTCTTCCCGATGATCATTGTGGATAGAATGATCAACAAGAAGATTTGTTTTCAATCCATTTGAAAATATATGATAAAAATTTAAGTGTGTCACTCTCATAAATAAAAATAAGGTCCAACTAAAGTGAGAGATATCATCAACAATACTAAAGCAACACATGCTACCTCTAAGTGTTTGTGTGCACATTGGTCCTAAAATATAAATGTAACAAAGTTCTAGAGCTCTTTTGGTACTAAGAACTCTCTTAGTCTTGAAAGAGTATTTGGTTTTGTTTACTTGAGTATAAGGTTGACGTTCTACATCATATTTAATAATTTATTTAGGAATCCCTTGACTAATCCTTCTTCTCAATTTCTACAATTGATGCATGTTCACATGACCAAGTCTAGGATGCCATAAACTGATATCATTTTTATATACAATAAGTAATTTACCAACAAAATGCTAAAGAGAGATAAGAACAATAGTATATATATTACCGATCCTAGTTCCATTATATATGACATTACAAGTGAGGGAGTCTAGCAATAAGCATTCAAGAGTAGTGAATAACACAAGATAACCATTATAACAAAGTTGGATAACACTAGTAAAATTGTGATATCGACCATACGCAAGAAGGATATTCTTAATACATAGTGAATCACTTACATCACCCTCTCCTATTGCCTTACCCTATTTGTTTCCCCCAAAGGTCACTAATCCACCTTTATTCTTCTTGAGAGTGTTGAAGTGGACTTTATCTATGGCCACATGCTTGAATCATTTACTATTAACCATACCTTTTTCATTCACCTCACCTATCTCAATTATCTCTTCACTTGTTCTATACAGAAGATCCATGTTGCACTCATCATCTTCCCATAAGGAAGAACCACTAAAATAGGAGTATTGAGGAGAGTCCCAAGTGGCATGTTGGGATGATTCTTTGCCCCTTCTTTGCTTCTTGTCCCTCTTCTTATAATGTGGTTCCTTGTGTCTTCTGTTGTTGTTTCTGTGATTACACTTCTCACCTTGGGAGAATCATTCTTGAAGTGCCCCTTTTTTATGCACTCATGGAACCTTGGAGTAGAATATGCTAGCTTGCCCTTAAATGGCTTCCTCTTGGAGTAATGAGCTTCAAGATCACTAGGGGAGCCATCTTCACTAGATGAGGAGATTGAGATTTGCATTGGTCTTGAACACGGGCCTCCACTTGGGATTTGAAGGCTACCTCCTTCTTCTTGGAGTACTCTTCTTTGTTATCTTCATCTCTAGAGATGAGTCTCACTTCATAGGCTTGGAGATTTCCTAGAAGATTCTCAATGTGAAGAGCAAAAAGCTTGGAAGTTTCTTCAATGGTGGTCATCTTCCATTTCCATCAATGAGGAATAGAGTGGAGTATCTTTGAGTTCACCATGCCATTTCCCATGGTGTCACCTAGGGTAGAAAGACCATTTACAAGGGTGTCGAGTCTTGAGTACATCTTCACAGTGCTCATCTTGGACATGCAAAAGTCCTCTAACTTGGATGAGCATGTAGAACTTGTCTCCTTCACTTCCTAAGTATTCTCATAAGTGACACAAAGATTTCACCATATATATTTGGCTTTGTTATAAGTAGAAATTTGGTTGAATTCAGTAGGGATGAGAGCAGAGTAGATGACACAAACATATGTTGTAGTTATTTGAGTTTTCTTTGTGCCTTCATTCCTATCACCATCTCTCCTTTCAGTGGTGTGTAGGGGAGATCCACTATCTCCACAACTCAAAGTGCATGCATTGTATTTAGAACTACATCCTCCGCTCCCAATAAAGGAAGATGGTGTCTTCAAAGACTGGTGGTTGCATGGAGAAATCCCCCTCAAGGTTGAGCAAACCTAGAAAGTTGTCACCCATCTTCTCTTACTCATGGGAGTCATAACTTGTTGAAGACCTTATGTTGATACCACTTGTTGTTCTATGAGCTCTCGAGGGGGGTTGAATATAGATATAAACTACATAATAAAAACTCGTTATACATTTGAATTATATCATAAAATTAAGTGCAAATAAGGCAAACAAGCAGGGATGAGAGAGATTGGACAATTTACAAAATTGAACACAATTGTTTATAGTGGTTCACCTCTAAATGATGGGTCTCCACTATCTTTATAGGTCAACCTCTAGGATTTTAAACACTTGTGTGATGCCCAACACACACTAAAAGAGATTACTCAAACCAAAACACACGATCAACTACTAATTAACCACATAGTCAGAAAAGAGGAATAACTAAGAGCAAATAAACATCATATACATGTTCTAAAACATTTACTTAAAGGTACAACCCTTCCATGAGATCATATACTATATTAGGTATTTACACGTGAGTCCAATGGCTTCAGCCTCAACCTATATACAAAAGAGATGTTGTTCCACATATACATGCCATATATATAACCATAGGCATACTGCCAAAAGCCGCGTATCATTATAAATATCATCTATAAAACACACCCCATGCCTGGACCTGAGAGTATAGAGATAACACTAGGACTCTACTACTAACAACCACTACTATCCAACCTTCAACGTCTACTGATCTCCAAGCTGCTCCTCCTCAACAACACCATCATGACCACATCGTCGACGACCACCTAAAAAGATGTGTTGACCTACGAGGTTAGACCAACGTCCCTCAAGAGATATAACTCTCCAAAATGATTATTGATTATACCAGGTTATTAAATTAAGTAGGTGAAATAGATTAACTAGTTTAAGCAATTTAAATCAAGTTAAACATGTAAGCATAGCAACATGCATGATTAACTGAGTATATAAAGGAAACGAATTTATCTATCTCTTCTAAAAGTTGATTATTCAGATTGCGTAAGGCAAGGGTTAACATACAATGTGAAACACATTTAACCCTGGTAGATATAGTGCACAAATATATTACATCTTTTATTAATCCCTGGGGAGTTTAGGTCGTACCATTCAAAGTCGAAATTAGTTTCATATAAGACCTAGGAGAGACAAAATCCTAAGATCTCATACATGCCCAATCAGTATAGGTCCAATCCAGTGACATGTTAGTCAAACTACCAACAACAACATATAGTCAAGATGATAACATCTAGTCTTCCCTTAGTACAGATCAAGACACTAGACATCATGGTATACAAAACCCTACCACCCAGGTACAACCGTAGTTGTCCTCAAACATATCACATATACAAAATCTGAGACACGACCGCACTCGTTCTCACTCTGAGGTATGACTGTAGCCACCCTCCAAAATTTTGAGGTCGAGATGACAAGGACACATTATCTCTTACACCTCGCATACTCAATAGTATGCACTTTGAGTTTCCCTTGGGAATACTCCTTTTGCCATCTAGCAAGTTCTGACACTGAAAATGGTTCTACGACATAGGGCACTACATGATTAGGGTTTCACTTTGATTAATTATTACCAATTGGGTGAATTAAGGCTAAATCAAACAAGTGGACATACAAACCCTAATTCATCACTGGAAAGCATTAAGTATAACAACTCCAAAAGATATAAAACGTATGAGGTATAGTTCCTAATCACAACACCACATGGTACTATTTCATTGTCATTCATGTTTTGTCATCATACCACCACAAGATATCAAATCCTTATCAAATTAATCCAGGATTCCAACCCTTATCACATCATGAAGAGGATACACTTCCGTAGGGCTCAACCATGCCCAAAGGTCATTAATACCATCACATCATTCTCTGCAAGGTCATCGTTATCTTTCCATGCCTTATAGCAAGGCTTAACAAACTATCATCATATACGGGACATGTAAGTTTAGCATAACAAGGGCTATGATATTCGTATAGAAGCATATTAGGGTTTCTAAAACAATTAAGAGATTATTCCATCATCATATTAATCATTCAAGAAGGTTGATCATGAATAATAATTGTCACTTATTTGCATTAGGGTTAGGTGTAATAGATACACTACAGTAGGGTTACACATCAACTCAGTATGTTGACTGCCAATTTATATTCATACGAGGGAAAAAGTAAGACCACATGGTTAAGGGCATTTGAACCATCGGTTTAACATCATCAAAACCAAAACGTCAAACCATGAGCTTCATTCAACATCAAACCCTAACCTTTAAATCACAATCTTCATCTAAGACCATCAGATGAAGTACAAGCAAGACCTTGGATTATTTGACTAAGGAAACCATCAAGTTAAGACCTAAAAGAATCACCATAAGACCCAGTAAAGACATCAGTTGTAGTGTTCAGGACCAACATTGGTTGTTGTGTCCAAGATCACCATTAGTTATGACAGTCAGTGTCACCATCAGTTGTGGACCATCAGCTCATGAGTCTAAAGAACCATCAACCTACAAGTAAGAAGAGCCATCAAGTGTTGAACCAGAAAAACCATTAGTTGATGACCCAGGATAGACATCAGTTGTGAGACTCAGTGTCACCATCAGTTGTTGTCAACAGGTGAAAAAACTGATTGAAAAACCAAGGGGAAACCATCATTTGTTGAACTAAAGGAACCATTGTTTGAATCATCACATGTAAGCACCAAATACCATCTAATGTGGGAACCCTAACCATCTTTTATGGAGGAAAAAACATGAAATTGGTTTTACTCAAGAGAAAGAACCCAAAAAAGTGCTAAGTGACTACCATCGGTTGGCACACAAAGGCCAAGAAAAACAACAAAAGGACCAAACCATCAAATTGTAAAAGAAGAAGAGAAAATAGCTCAAAGACCCTATGTATTACCATTGTTTGAAAAAAAACCCATCATTTTCCCACATGCAAGCAAGGAATAGAGATTCCTCTACCATGGAAGGTGTGCAAAAGATTTAAGGTCTATCCATGGTGATAAACTACTCAAGATACGTCACTTAAGCTTAAACCCTAGGCAAAGGTAGTATCTTTATACTTTGAACTTCATTTTAGAGCAAGAACATGTGCATGCAAGGTAGTAGTGAGAAATAAACATGAATAAAGTTATATAACCTGTCTCTAGGAAGAACATAAAACTCCAAGAAGCAAGGAAGATTGAGAAAGAAGGAAGAAAACCCCATCTTGAGCTCCCCACTCAGTCGAGCTAGCTCCTTCTCCAAAGGGGAAACCAACCCTAGGTCAAGGAAGAACGATAAGGTGTTATGTAGGCTCTAGAGAAATATCTACCATGAAACACCATGATTATGACCTTGAAGAAGGAGGAATGTGGTAGGACAGCAAGAGAAATGAAGGAAAGAGGGGAGAACATACTTTCTTAAGTCAAGAACAAGCAAAGGAAGCTCCACAAGCTCAAAAGGAGGGTAGATCTAAGCCCTAGCCACACATGCAAGGATATCAAACACATTCTTATACCTTGGGAACATTATTCTCCACCTAGACAAGAAGGGACGAGATATATACATAAAGGAAGAGAAAGGGGGTCCATATGGATAGTTTGCATGCATGAGGGAGGGTATATAAAGCTATGGGAGAGAGGGGAGAGAAGGTTAAGGTGTCCTACTAGGTTTGCCATGTGTCCATGGCCTAAAGGGTCATGTCCATGAAAAGAAGAAGATATGAGTCTCTAGTGCCATCAAATAATGACCTAACAAGGTGGACATAGAGTTCCAACACATGATGACCATCGATTTTGGCACCCTAGGTTACAAGGGTGAAAACCATCGATTGTAGCACCTTCCTAGGTGAACCACAGAACCAAGGAGCCTCAAGAGGGGAAACCATCAACCCTCACACATATAGATATCACCAAGGAACCACCATAGGATCCCAACACCATAGTATCTCATAACCAAGGGATACGATGGAGTTTCACCCCTCAAGGTAGCTCATCCATGAGAGGACAAACCCCAACTCAACCCTAGAAAGGTATCACCACCAAACCAAGGTGTAACAAGGCGCACCATGGCACAACAAGATCAATCATGATAAGAAAACATATAAGGAACCACAAGAATGTGAAAAATTGCAAGAAAACCTCAGATATGGGTAAATTTCAAAAAATCCCAAAATAATCATATAATTGCATAACTTGTACAAGCAGTGTCCAAACTAGACCAAAATTGAAACTTGAGCTTGTCACATGATATCAAAGCATATAAAAGGGTTTAATTAAGTTTTAAAGCATTTAATAAATATAAGAAAGCATGTTCAACCAAAAATCAAGGTCAAGGGTCTTACAACCATAAACCCCTAACAAGGATCTTGCCCCCGAAAACCTACGTGAAAAGAGATGGGCACTTCCTATGAATATCATCCTATAACTCCCACATGGATTCATCCACACCATGGTGATGCCGCAAAACCTTCACAAAGACTATATCCTTTTTCTTCATCTTCTTCACCCTCCTATCCATGATCAACATAGGTCCTTCCACATAGGACACATCCTCATCCAACTCTACTTCCACTGGTTGGATCGTCAACTCTATATTTAGATGACAATTCCTAAGCATGGAAACATGAAAGACATTGTGCAACCTATGAAATTCTGGCAGTAACTCCAACTTGTATGCCACTTTCCGAACATGATCCAAAACAAGGTATGGTCCCATAAAACTAGGAGCCAACATACCCTTCTTACCAAAACTTAACACACCTTTCCAAGGGGAAACCTTGAGGTACACTTTGTCTCTGAATTGGAACTCTAACGGTCTGCTTAATTTATCTACATTCGACTTCTGTCTGTCCTAGGCTGCTTTCAACTATTGTTGTATCATCTTGATTTCCCCTATAGTCTGTTGCACTAACTCAGGAACCAAAAGCTAGTACTCACATGTATCATACCAAAAAAATGGTGACCAACAATGTATCCTGTTCAAAGCCTCATAAGGTGCCATATCTATACTATTTTGATGACTGTTGTTGTAGGAAAACTCTATCAAAGTTAGATGTACATCCCGGCTACCAAGAAATTGCAAAACACATTCCCACAAACGATCCTCCAAAGTTTGAATAGTCCTCTCAAACTAACCATATGTCTATGGGTGGAAAGTTGTACTAAACCTCAACTATGTCCCCAACGCTGTATGCAGACGTTCCCAGAAATGACTTGTAAATTGTGGACCCCAGTCAGACACTATGGTAACTGGAATACCATGCAAACAAACTATCTCATCAACATATATTTGTGCCAACGTCTCTGTTGTATACATCATCTTGTCTGGAAGGAAGTGAGCTGACTTACTCAACCTGTCCACTACCACCAAAATGGAATCATAACCCTTGGTTGTCCTCGGAAGACCAAACAAAAAGTCCATGGTGATATGATCCCATTTCCACTTCCATATTGGCATAGGCTTCTGATGTTCAGCCTTGACCTATTGACATACTAGACATCTAGCAATGAACTCTATCACATCAAGCTTTAAACCAGGTCACCAATACAAATCCTTCATGTTATGGTACATCTTGGTACTGCCTGGATGCATCACATATATTGAGGAATGAGCTTCTTCAACAACCATCTTCCTAAGCCCATCAGCATCTGGAACCACTATTAGGAAAGAAAATTGTCCCATCATTTGTCTAATGAAAACCATCATACTTCTTGTTGCCAAACTCTACCTCAATATTGTGTATCACGGTATCATCCTGCTACACATCTCTAATCTATTGCATCAAGGTAGGATTCACATACAAGTGTGCCAATAGTCTTGCCAACAAGGAAACCTCCTACTTCACATTCATCTACCAAAATGACAATAACATAACCCACTTGTGGCATACCAAGGCATTTAACTGTGCCTTATCTGCAGATGATGTCAAAGATGACTTCCTACTAAAAGCATCATCCACCATGTTCGCCTTCCCTATATGGTAATATATCATGCAATCATAGTCTTTGATCAACTCCATCCATCTCCTCTACATCATGTTCAACTATTACTTAGAGAAGATATATTGAATATTCTTATGGTCCGTGAAGATCTGACACCTCCCCATATAGATAGTGCCTCCAAATATTCAGGGTGTGAACCACTACTACAAGCTCCAAGTCATGTGTAGTATAGTTCTCTTCATGCTTTTTAAGATATCGTAAAGCAAAAGAAATCATGTTTTTATCATGCATCAACATTCATCCCAAGCCATTCTTCTAAGCATCATAGAAGCCGATGTTACCTTTCCCTTGTTCTGCAAAACTATCATTGATGCACTGGTCAACTTCTCCTTTAATGGCTGGAAAGAACGCTGACACTTGTCGACCCAAGCAAAAAGAACACCCTTCTTGGTCAACTTAGTTAGGGGTAACACTACAACACTTAAATTCTTTATAAATCTCATGTAGTAACATGTCAAACCAAGGAAACTTTGGACTTTTATTGGTGTCTAAGGGTGCTCCCTTCCCAACATAGACTACACCTTCTTAGGGTCTACACAAACACCCTTAGAAGATATAACATGCCCTAGAAAAGACACCTCGGTCAACCAGAACTCGCACTTTCTGAACTTAGCATATTAACTGTGATGCCCCAATAACGTCAACGTCTATCATAGGTATTGCTCATGTTGCTTACTGTCTGTGGAATATATCAAGATATCATTGGTGAACACAACAACAAACTAATCTACATAGGGTCTTAATACCCTATTCATCATATTCATGAAAGTTGTTCGTGCATTGGTTAGCCCAAACGGCATAACCACAAAGTCATAGTGACCATACCTAGTCCTAAAAGCAGAATCGAGTATGTCATCAACCTTAATCCTCAACTAGTGGTAACATGACCTTAGATATATCTTTGAGAACACTATAGAACCTCTTAACTGGTCAAAAAGATCATCTATCCTCAACAACAAGTATTTGTTCTTTATCGTGACCTTGCTCAACTTCCGGTTGTCTATACATAGCCTCATTGAACCGTCTTTCTTCTTCACAAACAACATGGGAGCAACCCAAGGGGAAGTGCTTGGTTTGATAAAGCCCTTCTCTAACAGATCATGTAACTATTTCTTCAACTCTTCCATCTCTACTGGTGCCATCCTATAAGGTGCTTGTGCTATAGGTTGTGTTCTAGGAACAAGATTGATCTAAAAAACAATCTCTTTTGGAGGAGGAACACCAGGAAACTCCTCAAGAAAGAAATCCTCAAGAAGTACCTCCTAGATACTTGGACTCCTCTTAGTATCGATAAGAAAGTGTCACACCCCTATCTCATCAACCTCTCCATTATCATAGCTGACACCAAATACGTAGGAAGAATCTTCCTATATCCTTAGAAAAACCATGAAGAATCTCCTTCATAAAACATTGCCATCTTGGAACTACAATCCAAAACAACCTTATAGTTCTCCATGGCACTACTACAGAAATGGCTTATAAAATCACTTTTAAAGGCGTCGGTTGTATAAATACACCGACACCTAAAACCTAAAACATCAGTTTAATAAAAAAACTGACATCTATCTATGAAGGGCGACCAGACACGGGTATCGCTTTTATTCAGTGTCGGTTCCTGAATAATAAACCGACGCCTAAAATTAACCGCCAAATCCAAAATTTTGCGTGAAAAAAATTACCTCTAAAGTTTTACATATGGCATCGGTTATTTACTAAAAAATTGACGACGAAAGGTTATTCGCGATACAGAAATTGGGCACATTTTGGTCGTCAGTTTTACTACAAGAACTGACGCTTATGGGTTTTCGCGCGTTTTCCTGGGAAAATTTTCACACCCCTTTGAGCGTCGGTTTGAGAAAGAAACCGAAAACTATGGTCATTAGTCGAGAACATTTTTTTTAATCGGCGTATGTAGATAGACGTCAGTTTTTTTCTAGTAAAAACCGACGACTATCATTGAGAATAGGTGTCGATGTATTTGTAGAACCGACACCTTTCGGTTTACGTGTCGATTGTTTTTAATAACCGACGCCGATTGATAACTTAACGGCACCCACACGAGCCCGACTCTTTCCCTTTCTCTATTTCATTCATTGTCTCACGTTGCTACTCCAGGGTTTGGTCCGATGATTTCCGGTGATTTCTCCTCTTCCCCCACCTTCGCCGCCATTTACTCCGGCTGCGCGCTGCTCCGCTCGCTTGGCTGGTCCTCTGCCCACCTCCGCCACCGCTTGCCCTCTGCCCCCAGCTCCGGTGGCCTTCTCTCCTTCTCCGGTGACCTTCTATCATGCTCTGGCGGCCTGCTCTCCTGCTCCTGCTGCTCGCTGCTTCTACTCTCCCCGCCAACACCGCCGAAGGTACCTGCTCTGCTCTTCTTCCTCCTCTTATTCCTCTACCCTCAATCAGGTACCTTGCTCCGTGATTGAGGTGTGTGAAATCACAGGTTAGCATGGTCGTGCTGGGCAACACGACCATGTTGGTAGCACGGCCGTGCTGCATAGCACGACCATGTTGGTTGATTTTGTGCTATATTGCTCAATCATAATCAGATAGCCTATAATGTTGTGCTACATTACTCTTCTAAAATTATTCTTATATTGTTGAATCGGGTCAATGACCACACCTGCTATTGTGCATGAATTATGCCATGTATGTTTGTACAAAGTGAATCTTATCTCTCTAATTGTGAATTATTGCATGTTTGAAACTATTGAATTCTTGATTTATTATTTAATAATGTTCTAATTGTGAGTGATGCAATGTAAGTGAGCAAATACATGTAGTGGATATGTACTCATTAGCCTAGAAACCCATCCAAGATGTACTCATTAGGAGTAAATCTTGGATAGTCCCCGGTTTGGGACTGTTCTTGAACACCTAATCTCACTTAGGATGTAAGTGTATAATGTGTATTGGGTTTTCAAGAAAATTTCAGTAGCATTTCCCCGTTTGTTCTCTAAGTACATATGTACTTAGAGAACAGCAGGGAAATGCTGCCGAAATTTTCTCAAAAACCCAATACACATTATA
The DNA here is from genome assembly GCA_963693085.1 of Alisma plantago-aquatica. Lineage (NCBI taxonomy): Eukaryota > Viridiplantae > Streptophyta > Magnoliopsida > Alismatales > Alismataceae > Alisma > Alisma plantago-aquatica. The sequence goes on from OY856409.1 coordinate 864,603,431, forward strand.
CACTTACTAGTGAGATTAGGTGTTCAAGAATGGGATAGGTGGTACACATTTATTATATATAAGAATGAAAACACATGTATTTGTTGGCCTAAAGTTTTAACCATGCAAAAACTCTAATCTGTTAACCCTAGACCCTAATCTTGTTGTAATATATACTTGTTTTCTCTTTGATCATAGAATGGATAGATCATGGATGTCCATTCGCAATCGCTGCACCCCAGAGTTTATTTCTGGTCTTGACTAGTTTATTAGACTTGCCGAGGAACATTGGAAACAACCATGAGATAGGTTCTACTGTCCATGTAGGCATTGCGGTAACAACTTGAAAGTCAACACTGGTGACGAAATCAGAAGTCATGTGCAACGAGATTATACAAGGCTATACATAATGGGACTGGCATGGAGAGATTTCAAACCCGAAACCAGTGGATGTCGATAGCAATGCTTGTGTGGAGGAAGAAATTGCCTATGATGATGTAGATGTGAATGAACCAGTTCCAGTAGACACCGTTGATGCGATGCTGGATAGTTGTGGGGTAGAGCACACCGATCCACCTCCCATTTTTAGAAACATTGTACATGATGCTGAGATATCGTTATACACAGGTTGTACTAAGTTTACGAAGCTTAGCATTGTGTTGAGATTGTATAAGCTGAAAGCTAACAATAGATGGAGCGACAAAAGCTTCACGTCATTGTTGTCTTTGTTGAAAGAAACACTTCCTGAAGGAAACGAGCTGCCAATATCAACATACCAGGTAAAGAAATTGTTGTGCCCAATGGGAATGGATGCCAAGAAGATACACGCATGCCTGAATGATTGTGTATTATTTCAAAAGGACTATGTGGAATTGAAAGATTGTCCAAAATGTGGTGCGTTACAGTATAAATTGACGACTTCGGGGGAGTCCAAAACTGGTTCTCCTGCCAAGGTGATGTGGTATCTACATATAATATCATGGTTTCAACGCTTGTTTGCCAATCTGATAGATGCGAAGAATTTGAGGTGGCATGTAGATGTTAAGAAAAATAATGATGGGATCCTACGACATGCGTCTGATTCCCCACAGTGGAAGAAGATTGATCTATTGTACCCTGAATTTGGTGAAGAAGTCAGGAATCTAAGACTTGGGCTTTGTACAGATGGAATGAATCCGTACGGGACAATGAGCAGCCAACATAGCACTTGGCCAGTTATGCTTGTTATATACAATCTTCCTCCCTGGCTGTGTATGAAAAATAAGTACGTAATGTTGTCGTTGTTGATATCGGGCCCTAAACAACCTGGAAATGACATCGATGTTTATCTTGAACCTCTAATTGATGACTTAAAGAAACTCTGGGGTGAAGGTGTGATGACCTATGATGCTTCATGAAGAGAGACATTTCATTTGCATGCTATGTTGTTTTGCACTATTAATGACTTTCCAACATATGGGAATTTGTCTGGATATAGTGTCAAAGGAGCTAAAGCGTGTCCTATATGTGAAGAGAACACTGATTCAACAAGACTAAAACATGGTGGTAAGACTGTATATCTCGGTCATCAAAGGTTTCTTACAAAATTCCATTTGTATCGTAGGAAGCGCAAAGCATTCAATGGATTGAATGAGGAACGGAGTGCACCTAAACCTATACCAGGGGAGGTTGTTTATGAAAGAGTAAAAGACTTTGTCAATGAATTTGGTAAGAGATCACAATGTACTATGGCCACACGGAGTGACAAATCTTTATTCAAGAAGAATTCAATATTTTGGGATCTTCCTTATTGGAGTTCTTTGACAGTCAGACATTGTATCGATGTCATGCACGTTGAGAAAAATGTCTGTGATAGTGTCATTGGTACTTTGTTGAATATACCAGGTAAGACTAAAGATGGGATAAAATCCAGACTGGACCTACGTGAAATGGGAATAAGGTCAAAATTAATAGAATTTCGTGAAATGGGAAATCAGAGAACATACTTACCTCCCGCTTGTTACACATTGTTCAGAAAGGAGAAGAAAGCTTTTTGTGAATGTTTGGTAAATGTTAAGGCGCCACAGGGTTACTCATCCAACATCCGTAGATTGGTATCAATGAAAGATCTGAAGTTGATAGGTCTTAAATCTCATGATTGTCACACTCTAATGCAACAAATATTGCCTGTGGCAATTAGATCTATATTGCCGAAGCATGTAAGGTTTGCAATCACCAGACTTTATTTCTTTTTCAACAGTATGTGCAGCAAAGTTATTGACCCTGATACTCTCGATAAATTGCAAAGAGAAGTGGTTGTTACCCTATGTCATCTTGAGATGTATTTTCCTCCGTCGTTCTTTGATATCATGGTACATCTTTTTGTCCACTTGACTAGGGAAGTGAAAATGTTGGGACCAGTTATCTTGCATTAGATGTATCCCTTTGAACGATACATGAGTGTTTTTAAAAGTGATGTTCGAAACTGTTATCGGCCTGAAGGGAGTATTATCGAGGGTTATGTGGCGAGAAAGGTTATGGATTTTTGTAATGACTTTCTCAGTGGTAATGACACTCCTGATAATGACAAGAATATTGACGAGCAATTTGGCAAAGGAATTTTGGGATCACGTGTGAAAGTAATCAGCCGTGAGAAGTTGGAACAAGGTCACTTGTATATTTTACACAACATGGACGAAGTGAAAATTTATATCGAGGAACATACCAATTTCATCAAGAGACAATATCCTCGAGCCAATACAATGTGGCTTGCTAGAGAGCATAACAAGACATTTATTAAGTGGTTTGAAAATAAAGTCTTACATCAACTATCTCAAACACCAGATGATATTACTGAACCTATCAAATGCCTCACCTTTAAACCAAAATTGACTGTTATGTCTTATGAAGGGTATGACATTAATGGATTCAAATATTACACAAAGCTCCAAGATGATAAGAGTGTCGTCCAAAATAGTGGGGTCACCCTTCAAGCATCGACTATGTTTTTTGCAAGTGCAAAGGATAAGAGTCCACGTGAAGCTAAAATGTCATATTACGGTGTCATTGAAGACATATGGGAGTTTGACTACATAGATTTTAGAATTTTGCTCTTCAAATGTAATTGGGTTGATAACACCAAAGGAGTTATAGTGGATGAATTGGGTTTCACTTTAGTGAACTTTGAAAAGATTGGCGAGAAGGGTCAACCATTCATATTGGCATCACATGCGAAACAAGTATTTTATATCGATGATCCTGCAAATGATAAATGGTCGGTTGTTCTTCATGGTAAAAGACAGTTCATTGAAGATCCTATAGATGAAGAACAGTACTATGATAAGTATGATGACTCCAGTCGATTCTCAGTTGGGTTGCCAACACCAGCAAATATTGAAGCTAATGATGACTTGTATGTGCGCGGAGATCACAATGAAGGATTGTTAATTGATAAAAAATCGCAATATTAGAGGCATGTTTATATTTTTTTATATGTTTTATTTTTCTGAATGTGAACTTTACAATGTGAATTACTTTATAATGTGAACTTTACAATGTGAATTACTTTACAATGTGAATATGAACTTTACAATGTGAGATTTACAATGTGAACTTTACAATGTGAATGTGAACTTTACAATGTGAATTTTACAATGTGAATTACTTTATAATGTGAACTTTACCATGTGAATTACTTTACAATGTGAATGTGAACTTTACAATGTGAGCTTTACAATTTGAATTACTTTACAATGTGAACTTTACAATGTGAATGTGAATTTTTATATGGTTGAGCATTCTCCTGATGACCGTGCTGATGATTACCGTGAGGGTGAGGACATCAATGCGCCGCCTCACAATGTAAGTTTTAAAAATATATCATATATTTATATCTATATGTCCATTTATAGTTAAATCTTGTAAATGTGTTTATTTTGTCAAATTTTAGGTTGATGATGCACATGTACCATATGAAGCACTTGAGGCACTTGATCAACAACACCAAAAAGTTGACAAGAGAAGGGGCATCACTATGATGAAGAAGTTAATAGAGCAAAAGGGCAATGGACCCAAACTTGTTGTGGATTTTGATAATGTAGGAAATGCATCTGGTGTGAATCGCAATTCATTTGTTTCATATCTTGGGTATGTTACTCGTAGCCATTGCGGTTGTAAGATAGATTCTTGGCATAAAGTTTCTAAGGAGAAGAAAGACATAATATGGAAGGATTTATGCGTGAGTTATTATTAATTTGCAATTCTATTTTGTAGAGTACTAATTTTTTGGATACTAGTTAATAGCAATTCTATTTTGCAGAGTATATTTGAATTGGATGAAAAGCTGCATCATAAATACGTGATGCAATGATGTGGGAGAGTCCTAAGGAACTATAGGACAAATCTCACCCGAGAATACATAAAAGAAGCTGACAAGAGGAAGAAGACAACCACTGAACAGTGGAACTTCCTGGACAAAGAAGAATGGGACACATTTGTTGCTTCAAGACAAACTGATGAATTCAAGGTATTAGGCATCAGTCCCAATCTCATTAATATATGTTGTATTCACCTATTCAAGATTAACATTTACTGTTACTAACCAAATCATTAATGTGCATACTAACTAGGCCCTCAGTGAGGTACAAAGATCAAGGCGTGCACTGAATGTGCATGACCACACAATGGGTCCAAAGGGGTATGTAGGCATTCGCCAAAGACTACATTCTGAGGCTACTGCTCAGTCTACTGCTACTCAGGAGTCCTCCACTATAGGTAGCACACCTCTGCCTCACCATGATGTCTGGATAGCTGGGAGGCAAAATAAGAAGGGAGAAATAAGGAAGCCCGCAACTGCTGAGGCGGCTGCAAAAATGGTAAAATACAACTCTTACAGCAATCGTTCGAATATTGATTATTTGTGGTGTTTACTTAATTACAAATTTTTGTTTTGGCGATTAGCGGGAGCTGTACGAGCTGAGGAAACAAGGCAAGTTCATCCCTGAGGGCACAAGGGATGAATTTACAGTTACTCTGGGTAACCCAGAGCATCCTGGACGTGTTAGGGCTGCAGGCGCTGGTGTGGGCATCAAAGCTTTTTTTGGGCCATCCCAGCGCAAACATGTCCCAAAAGTGGGACTTTTACAAGAAGAGGTAACATATTTTTTCCTTGTAGATGTTACTGTAAAAGAGAATTCAATAATTAGAATTTGACGTTTCTTTTATCCATGTATAGGTAGATAAGCTATTTGATAGGAAACTCGAAGAAGCAATGAAAAAGTGGTAGGCATCTCAGACTGCCACTTACCAGACAGTACCTATGGTGTCTCCTACTGTAGGCTCTACTCCTACTACAGAGGTTGGGAGTAATCTTGTAGACCCACCACCTAGCAAATCCGCTGTAAGTATTTTTATGACATAGTAACTAGTTTTTTAATTCAAGATGATATGTTTTCAAGATGATATGTATATATGAAATTGTAGTCATTTCAAAAAAAGATGATATGTATATATGTATATAACATTCTTTACACAAAAATTTGTAGGGGTTGAAGCCATGCCGTCTAAAAGTTAATGAATATGTCGTTGCAGAGGCATCGGCTTACCCATCCCTACCAGGGGAAATGTTTCACGGGTCTCCATTACCATCTGGTTGGATTCGTGTGAGCCCGGTACATATATTCCCCAAGTGGATGGATCTTCCATTGCCATACGCCCACCCAGATTGTGAAACGCTTGGTGAGGCAGAAGGCAGAGTGATATTGTGGCTAAAAGTGGATGTCATCTTTACTGAAACTGTATGGTAAATTTACATTATGTTAAATTGTTAGTGTGTGTATATGATGTCAGTTGATATGAAATTATTATATATATATATATATATACATGTTAAAAAGAAGACACTCACAACATCTAGGCCTCCACTTCCACCTCCTACATTACCCAGTTGGGTTCCACATGACCTACTTGTCCCGTTAGGTCCTAACTGTAGGGGTATGGCAATATGGTTAGGCGAACATGATATAAATTTCCCTATAACTGTTTCTATAGATTCAGATGTTGCAGGTCAATCATACGAAAGCAAACTATTTATACAAGATATTTTGGAGTTGTTTCGATATGATTGGCTAAATACATCTGTGATAGAGCTATGGATAAGGTGAGATCTTCTTTATACATCCATATACCTTGTGTAGGATCTGGTGATCTGGTTTCTTATTTATTAATGCATGCATAATTAATACATATTTTGTAGCTACTTAGACAAGATATGTACAGATTTTGCATTCGAACATGTAGGATTTTTGATTCCACCTTTGATTAGTCTAGTAGCTAAAGACCCTCCGTCAGTTCAACAATACTGCTGTGAGGCTTTTACAATTTTTGCTCAAAATAAGAAGACGATGATAATGGCTCCATTCAATGTAGAGTAAGTTTACTTTTCTTATTATAATTTGGACTTAAGAAAATTACATTTTTATTGTGGATTTTGAGTTATTAATTTTTAACTTTTTTACCTCTAGTGGTATGCATTGGGAGTTACTGGTTATTGTCCTCGAGACGTTCACTGTCTATTATCTAGATCCTAAGGGGAGTAAATTGAATAAAAAATATGGACACATAATGAAAATGGCATTATTCCGGTGAGAAATATTTCATTTTCATATCTGTTAACATATGTTATTACATTACTATTTAATTATGCAATGTACTGTGTTACCTTAACATGTAGGGGTTTTGATGAGTTCAAAAAGGCTAGAGGAAAGGTTCCCATGAAAAAGAACCAGCCAATAATTTGGAAGAACGTGAAAGTAAGTTCCCGACTGCAATATATGTATATATTATTTATGTGAACAATGCTTAATTAGTTGTATTTTTTAATATTTTGTATGTTTGAATTTATAGTGTGCTACACAAGACAACGGATGGGCATGTGGATACTATGTGATGTGATCTATGCACATGATTATCAAATATGCCGCAATGGACATCGATTGTATTGCTAAGGTATTATATAGTCTCATTAGATAATATGAAATATATCAATCTTATTTATAGATCATTAATTATATATATACATCATTCTCTTTACATGTGTTTAAAACTGACCACACTATAGGAACGGCCTTACCAGATGTACATGCTCCCTATACGACGGGAGAATTAAATGAAGTAAGAGAAGAATGGGCAACAACCATACAAATAGTGGGGGTTTTAAGATATAATTGGGATGTTGATAGCGAATAATGACTAAAGAATGATATTTTATAAATGAATTTCTGAATTATAATATATGTGAATGTTTCTACATGTCTGGATGTTTCTACATGTGTCTGAGTGAAAATGAATGAAACTGTTGGTTGCTATATGAATGTTTCAACACGTGTGAATGTGAAAATGAATGGAACTACAAATTGCTAGCTACATGAATGTTTCTAAGTGTGTGAAAATCAAATGGAACTGTAGGTTGCATTGCTAAATGTGTGAATATTTTTGTTGTTAATTTTACAGGTTTGTGGCATGTTGTTGGCTGATATCAATGGATATCGTAAAACCTGCAGTTCATAACTGAACTGCAGGTTTCTCATCCTGTGACCAGCCATACAACAGGTCTACAGACTGACAGAAAAAAAACAAAAAATAGGCGTCGGTTATTTGTATAAAACCGACGCCACATAGTTACAGTTTCGATTTCTAATAGTAATCGACGTCTATTTCCTTAACACCACGGACGTGCTGGACAGCACGGTTGTGGCAGCAGACCAGACACCACGGCCGTGGCAGCGGACCAGACATCACGGCCGTGCTGGCCAACACGGCCGTGTTGGGAGTTATATGACGTCGGTTTCTTATCTAATAACCGACGCTGCTAGTGCCCAAGATGGCGCCCTTCTGTGGCATGAAGGTATATGGCGTTGGTTTCTTATCTAATAACCGACACCTATATTGCCCTGCTGGCGCGTTTTCGTTGGCGCGCGAAGGGTTTTGGCGTCAGTTTTTGAACCGACGCGTAACGGCTGGGCTTTTAGCGTCGCCCACATAGGTGTCACTTAGAAACCGACACTAAAGGCCTTAAATAACCGACACTAAAGGTCGGTTATGTACTAGTGTGGTATCCATCCCAAGGATCACATCAAATCCATGCATGACAAGTGGCATAAGATCCACTTGAATGTTACATCCTGAAAAAGAGAGAATGCAGTATGGAAACACCTAGCACAACTTGGTGGAACCTACTAAAGGGGTTTCTGATCGAAGACTATCAGATCTACTACAAAGAGGCAGTTAAAAACTACTTATCACCTCTCTAGTGAAAAAAGAGTGTGTCATACCCAAGTTAACCAAAATAGATATGAAACAAGAAATAAACAAATTAAAATGAAGGGACATGTCATGACCCATGGATTGACCACTCCCTCTGGACGACTCATAGCATAGAATGTCACCGTATCCTATTGTCGTCCATGCCCTCTGCTAGCTTCTTTGGATGATACTCCTTACGATACCTGATTGTGTCCTCAACCATGGCTATATTATTATTGTTGCAAACCTAACTGACTATGCCTTGGTTGTTGTGTCAATTCTTCATCCTTCATAGGGCAAAACAACATTGTATGCCCGATCTACTCACATTCAAAACAAGTTTTAGCCTTGTACCATGGCCTATATGGCCCTATCACTGGGACTGATGTTGCACTACATGCTCCTGTAGGTAGAAAACTACAACCTTTGCCCTTACTCGGGGACCATTGTGACAGTACGTGTGATCTCATCTCAATAAAGTTGACCTCAGATGATACTACGCTAACAAAAATTTGACTTCTTAAAGACACCAGACAACTGCCCCTAATACCGAGTTGGCCGCTTCTTAGCATTGGCTTCATGATTCTCGAAGCAGACCTCTCAATTTGCCTCACCGACTCCAGAAAGGTAGAAAACCTCTCTTTGTTCACCAAAGCTGACACTGTCGTAGTCAACTCCGTGCTTAGACTTTTCTCAAACCTGTGCATCCTCTCTTCCTTCATTGTGGCCATATGAGGATAGAACCTCAAAAGCTCCATGAACTTCACCTCATACTCATTGATCAACATCGATCCCTGACAGATCTTCTCAAACTGCTCTATCTTCTCATACAGATACATCTCTAGGAAATATCATCTCACAAACTCCCACCAAAACTCCTCCCAACTGATCATGACTCCATCTCTCTTCTCCTCTTATATGGCCCACCAATATCCAGCACTGCCCTTCAATAGGTAAACAATGTGTTTCACCTTGTCCTCTTTAGGGATGCTAAGAATCTTGAAGGCCTTCTCTAGATTTGTCAACCACGTGTCAGCATCTGCTGGGTCTTACGTACTGACATGCTCGATCTCCCCCACACGTCTCAACCTCTTGGGCCTCTTTCCGGAACCCTGGGATTCTGCATTAGGGATGACTTCCCTAGCTTAAGGTATGAGTGATCTCTCCACTAGATGTGTAATCATGGCCATAAGATGTCTAAACATGGATTGGAATGATGGATTGGCCATGGTTTTTAGGTCAAACTGAGGCATCATGGGTTGCTCCCTCCCCATCTCTAGCACTCTATTATCGCATGCATGCCTCCTCGTGAAACCTCCTAGTATGATGTAGCTACTGTCTGGGTGCTCTTAACGTTATCTAGACATATCTGAACAAGCATAAGCCATGATCAAATATGCTTGATTATGTAAGGACAAACACAAACCTAAGTCGTATGTCCCTATAGACTCAAAGAACCTAAAGCTCTGATACAAACCTAACTTGCGACGCCCAACGCCATGCTAATCAAGATTACTCAAACAAAAACACATGATCAACTACTAATTAACCACATAGCTAGAAAAGAGGAATAACTAAAACCAAATAAACATCATATACATGTTCTAAAACATTTACTTAAAAGTCCAACCTTTCCATGGGATCATATACTATATTAGGTATTTACATGTGAGTCCAGTGGCATTAGCCACAACCTATGTACAAAAGAGATGTTGTTCTTCATATGCATGCCATATATACAACAATAGGCATACTGCCAAAAACCATGTATTGTTATACAGATCATCTACAAAACACATCCTATTTCCAGACGTGAGAGTATAGAGACGACACTAGGACTCTACTACTAACAACCACTACTATCAATCTTTAGTGCACTAGTACATAACTGGCCTTTAGTGTTGGTTATTTAAGGCATTTAGTGTCGGTTTTTAAGTGACACCTATGTGGGCGCCGCTAAAAGCCCAACCGTTACGCGTCGGTTCTCAAATCGACACCACAACCCTTCACGCGCCATCGAAAATGTGCCAGCAGGGGGTATAGGCGTCAGTTATTAGCTTAGAAACCGACGCCATATACCTTCGCGCCACAGAAAGGGCGCCATCTGGGGCACTATCGACGTCGGTTTATTAGTGATAATCGACGCCATCCGTGGTGTCTGGTCCGCTGCCACGGCCGTGGTGTCTGGTCTGCTGCCACAGCCGTGGTGTCTGGCCTCATTAGGGAAATAGACGTCGGTTACTAGTAGGGCAACCGACACTGTAACCATATGTCATCGATTTTATACAAATAACCGACACCTATTTTATGTTTGGTCCGCTGCCACGGCCATGCTGGTCAGCACGGCCGTGGTGTCTGGCCTCATTAGGGAAATCAACGTCGGTTACTAGTAGGGCAACCGACACTGTAACCATATGTCATCGGTTTTATACAAATAACTGACGCCTATTTTATGTTTTTTTTCTGTCAGTCTGCAGACCTGCTGTGGATAGTCGTAGGATGAGAAACCTATAGTTCAGTTATGAACTACATGTTTTATGACATCCATTGATATCAGCCAACAACAGGCCACATACCTACAAAATTAACATGATGGACAATATTATATATATGTGATTCACACTCATGTATAAGAACATTTAATTCATATTATTTTTTCATCACACACATGTAGAAACCAGTAGCAACCTGCAGTTCCATTTATTTTATCTCTTTTCACATTCAGACACATGTAGAAACCTTCATGTATTGATGATTTTCACACACATATGACAATTCATAAAAATGATTTAACTTCACACAAAATTAATTATGAGAACAAAGTTATTCTTTATTCATCATTTTCATCATTGTCAGCAAAATTATATTTAAAAATTCCCCCTCTTTGCAGGGCTTTTGTCCAATCTTCTCTTACATCATCTAATTCATCTCTCGTATAGGGAGCATGTACATCGAAACGCTTTGCACCTGTGTTGAAGTCCTCAGTTTTAAAGACCTACAAAGAGAATGACGTATATACATAATTATAATAATATATAATAAGATTCATATATTTCATATTATCTAATGAGACTATGCATAATACCTGTTGTATGTTATCGATTTCCAATACGGCATGTTTGATGATTAGGTCCATAAATCACATCACATAGTAGGCACATGCCCAACCGTTGTCTTGTGTAGCACACTATAAATTGAAACATACAAAATATTCAAAAATACAAATAAGCACAGTCACATAAATAATATATACATTGGAGTCAGAAAATTACTTTCACATTCTCCCAAATAAGTGTCAGGTTTTTTTTCCTGGGGACCTTTCCTCCAGCTTTTTTGTACTCTTGTAAAGCCCTATATATGTTAATGTTACACATTAAATTGCATAATTAAATAGTAATGCAGTAACAGATGTTAACATATATAAAAACATTAAATATTTCTTACGAGAATAATGGCCTTTTAATTGCATGTCCATATAATAAATCCAACTCACTCCCCGTAGGATCTAGATAATAGACGGTGAATGTCTTGGGGACAATAACTAATAACTCCCAATGCTTAGCACTACAGGTAAGAAAGTAGAAAATTAATAACTCAATATCCGCAATAAAAATGTAATTTGCTTAAGTCCAAATTACAAGCAAAGTAAACTTACTCGACATTGAATGGAGCTACTACAATAACTATTATCACCGTCTTATTATTTTTACCAAAATATTCAAAAGCATCACAATGGTATGAAGTAACTGAATACGGGTATGTATCTACAAGACTAATCAAAGATGGAACCAAAAATCCCACATGGGAAAACCCAAAATCCGTACACGTCTTGTGTAAGTGGCTGCAAAACATGTATTACGTATGCATTAATATATAAGAAACCAGATTGATGTATATAAAACAAGGTATATGGATGTATAAACCAGATTGCTATATGCATTAATCTCACCATACCCACATCTCTATCATAGATGTGTTCAGCCATTCATAACTAAACAACTCTAAAATATCTTGTATAAATATGTTGTTTCCGAATGTTTGACCTGCATTAATATGTATGCTAAAATTGTATAAATAGATTATTATCGTATGATTTACCTATAGCATTCTCCGGAATAGTAACATTTATAGGGAAATTTGGATTATGTTCGCCGATCCATACTGCCACACTCCTACAATTAGGACCTATCGAGGCGTGTAGGTCCCCTGGAAGCCAACTTGGTAGTCGAGGAGGTGGAGGCCGAGATGTAGCGAGTCTCGTCTTTTTGACCTATATATATAATTTCATATCAATTGACTCATATATATATACACACCAAAATATTAAAGTAATGAAAATTTATCATACAATATCAATATAGAGGACATCTGCTTCGGGCTACAGTATCACTCCGCCTACTGCCTCACCAATTATTTCAGCATCTGGGTGTGCATGAGGCAGTGCAAGATTCGTCCAGCCAGCGAGTATATGTATCAGGCTCACACATACTATGCCATCTGGTACTGGACTCCCATGAAACATGCACCCTTTAAGGGGTGGGTAAGCCGATGTCTCTGCAATGATATATCCTTCACTTTTTAGTCAGCATGGCTTCAACCCCTATAAATTTACGTAAAGAATGTTATATGCATATATACACAAACATATCATCTCGAATAGACTAGATATTATCATCATCATCATCATCATCTAAGCCTCAATCCCAACTATGTTGGGGTCGGCTACATGGATCCTTCATTTCCATTCAGCTCTATCATGGGTCATATTCTGATTGAGATGTAGAGATTCAATATCTCTCTTTATAAGCTCATCCCATGTTAATTTAGGCCTTCCTCTTCTTCTATTTATAGTGTTTGGCTCAATAGCATTGCTTCGTATAGGCGCACTAGTAGGTCTGCGTTGCACATGTCCGTACCATCTGAGTCGGCCCTCACGCAACTTGTCCTCAATGCTCGCCACCCCCACTTTATTCCTGATATAGTCATTTCTCAAACGATCTTTTCTTGTCTTCCCACACATCCATCTCAACATACGCATTTCAGCCACGTTCATCTTGTTGAGACCTTGTTTCTTCACCGCCCAACATTCACTCCCATAGAGCATGGATGGTCGTATAGCTGTTCTATAAAACTTACTTTTTAACCTGAGAGGGATCTTCTAATCGCATAAAACTCCAGTTGCACTCCTCCATTTCAACCATCCTGTAGTGATCCGGTGACAAACATCATTTTGGACATCCCCGTCTATTTGAATAATAGAACCTAAGTAACGAAATTTGTCACATTTTGATATATCTACTCCGTCCAACTTGGCTCCATCATTCACACTGCGAGATTGGCTGAAATTGCAATGCATATACTCAGTTTTGCTCCTGCTAATCATCAATCCATTTGATTCCAATGCCTTTCTCCAACATTCAACTTTATCATTCAATCCATCTTTTGTTTCGTCAATCAAAACAATATCATCAGCAAATAACATACACCAAGGAATATCATCCTGAACATTCTTTGTTAACTCATCCATAACCAGAACGAATAGATATGGGCTGAGTGTGGATCCTTGGTGTACCCCAACTGTAATAGGAAAAGTTGGTGGCTCTCCTCCAGGAGTCTTGACACTTGCAGTAGAGCTATCATACATGTCTTTGATCAAGTCAATGTATTGGATAGGCACACCCTTTTTCTCCAAAACCATCCATAACACTTCTCTGGGTACTCGATCATAAGCCTTCTCTAGATCGATAAACACCATATGAAGATCTCTTTTGCTTTGTCTATACTTCTCCATAAGCCTCCTTATCAGAAAAATAGCCTCTGTTGTTGATCTTCCAGGCATGAAACCAAATTGGTTGTTTGATACCTGTGTTATAGGTCTTAACCTTTGCTCAATAATCCTCTCCCAAAGCTTCATTGTGTGACTCATCAGCTTGATACCTCTATAGTTTGTACAACTCTGAACGTCACCTTTGTTCTTGTAGATTGGGACTATAATACTATTTCTCCACTCATCCGGCATCTTCTTGGTCTTGATAATCTTGTTAAAGAAATCTGTTAACCATGTAACTCCCTCATCTCCCATACTCTTCCATACATCAATGAGAATATTGTCTAGTCCGCATGCCTTTCTCATTTTCATCTTTTTCAAAGCATGCTTGACCTCAAATGGTGAAACTCGTCGTGTGTAAATGATATCTCTTGTATTCATGTCACACGAGTCACTAACATTATATGCAGTATCTCCATTGAAAAGCTTATGGAAGTAATTTCTCCACTGGTTTTTGATATCATCATCCTTCACCAATACTCTACCATCTTCATTCTTTATGCATTTTACTTGACTCAAGTCTCTTCCTTTCCTTTCTCTTATACGAGCCATTTTATATATATCTTTTTCCCCTTCTCTAGTGTCCAGCTTCTTATACATATCATCAAAGTATCTAGACCTTGCCTCCTGAACCACCTTTTTAGCTTCTTTCTTTGCTTGCTTGTATCTTTGGAATGTTGCATCATCTACAGATTTGGGCAAGCTCCTATAGATCTCCCTTTTCAGTTTAATAGCCTTTTGTACTTCATCATTCCACCACCAAGTCTCCTTCTGTGGAGGTCCACAACCTTTAGACTCCCCCAAAACCTCTTTGGAAATTTTTGTTATGCAGGAGCTCATGTTATGCCACATAGTGTTAACATCAGACTCCAAGTTCCAAGTTACCTCCTTGATGAGTTTATCATGAAAAGTCAATTTCTTTTCTCCTTTAAGATTCCACCACTTGATCCTGCTATCTTGGTTTCCGTTATGTTTGCCTTTATTCATCTTCATGTTAATATCTAAAACTACCAACCTATGTTGGGTCGTGAGTTCTTCGCCAGGAATCACTTTACAATCCTTGCATATGTTATGATCCACCCGCCTTGTAAGGAGGTAATCAATTTGGCTACAGTTGTGCCCACTCTTGAAAGTAATCTTATGAGATTCTCTTTTCTTGAAATGGGTGTTTGCCAAAATCATATCATATGCAACTGCAAAATCTAATATCCTCTCTCCTTCTCCGTTCCTGTTTCCATATCCAAAACCACCATGAACTCTCTCAAATCCAACATTACCACTCCCCACATGGCCATTTAAATCACTCCCAATAATAATCTTCTCCTCGATCGGTATTCCTTGCATCAATTCATCCATGTCATCCCAAAAATCCTTCTTCGCATCCTCGCTAAGGCCAACTTGGGGGGCATAAGCGCTAATAATGTTAAAAATATTTCCCCCAAGAACAACCTTGATAGCTATGATTCTATCACCCATCCTTGTAATCTTGACGACGTCATCCTTCAACATCTTATCAACGATAATACCTATGCCATTTCTATGTTTATCAATACCTGTATACCAGATTTTGTATCCTGTGTCTCCAATCTCTCTACAGCGTTCCCCTGTCCACTTGGTTTCCTGCAAGCAAGCTATATTGACTTTTCTTCTCATCATGGTATCCACTATCTCCAAAGATTTCCCTGTCAAAGAGCCAATATTCCAAGATCCAACTCTAAACCTTTTTTGTTGAACTTGCTTCTTTACTTGCCTTCGTCGAAAATGTTGCCCCTGCACATTTTTCACTGCATCTGGGCAATGATGCGGCAGGACTAGCTTCTTTACCCACACCCGTCCAAGATGTGGAAACCCTTGCACATTTTTCACTACATCCGGGCGATGATGCAGCGGGACTAGCTTCTTTACCCACACCCATCCAAGATGTGGAAACCCTTGTTTATCCTTCAACACAACCGGGTGTAGTTGTGTCAAAACCCCTTGCATATTTATCACTGCACCCGGGTGCCGGTGCAGCGCGTCGCTAGGTAGGGACGCTCCAACGATATTCTTATAAGGATCCATGTCATAGAAAGAGTGACAAAGTTTTTATAGGCTGGCTGTCAACCTACCACCAACCCTCCTCCTTTACCCGGGCTTGGGACCGGCTACATTTACACACAAAAATGAAAACATAGGCGGAGTTATAGACTAGATATTATATATGCCATAAAAATACTTACAGAGGACGTGCTAGGTTGTGGGTCTATAGGATTACTCCCAACCTCTGCAGTACAAGCAGTAAGAGAAGAGAGGTCCGCCACAGGTACTGTCTGAGTGGCAGTCTTAGATGCCTGCCACTTGTTAATTGCTTCCTGGAGTCTTTTATTAACTACTTCCTCGACTCTCCTATCAATTAAGGAATCTACCTATACATGGATAAAAGAAATGCTAGTTTCTGATTATTGAATTCCCTTTCACAATAACGTTCTAAAATAAGAATAAGTTACCTCAGCTTGTGAAAGTCCCGCTTTTGGGATAGGTTTGCACTGGGATGGCCCAAAGAACGCTTTGATGCCCACACCAACGCCTGCACCCCTTACACATCTAGGATGCTCTGGGTTACCCATAGCAACTGTCAGTTCATCCCTTGTGCCCTGAGGGATGAACTTGCCTTCCTTCCTCTGCTCGTGCAGCTCCCGCTAATCACCATCAACAAAAATTCGTAAGTAAACATAACAATAATCAATATCGATAGATTGCTCTAAGAGTTGATTTTTACCATTTTTGCAGCCGCCTCAACGGTTGCGGGCTTCGATATCTCTCCCTTCTTGTTTTGCCTCCCAACTATCCACATAGCATGGTGAGGCAGAGGTGCGGGAGCAGTAGTAGAGGACTCTACAGTCTCCTGAGTAGCAGTAGGCTGAGTAGACTCAGCCTATAGTCTTTGACGAATGCCTGCATATCCTCTTGGACCCATTGTGTGGTCGTGCACATTCAGTGCACGCCTTGCTCATTGAGCATCGCTGATAGCCTAGTTAGTTAGCACATTGATTTGGTCAGTAACACTAAAGGTTAATCTTGAATAGGTGAATACATAAAAACGTATATTAATTAAATTGGGAGTGGCACTTAATACCTTGAATTCATCTTTTTTTCTTTGGGTAACAAACTCCTCCCAGTATTTGGGGTCCAAGTAGTTCCATTGATGTGTGGCTTCCTTCTTCCTATATTTTTTTCAAAAAGAATACAAACAAAAATTATTAGTGTAGAGTTAGTGAAATACTGATCAATGTCTAGAATTGGAATCAATCAAGAACCTATTTTCAGCATCGCGTATGTAATCTCGGGTGATATTGGTCCTATAGTTCCTTAGGACCCTCCCACAACGTTGCATCACACATTTACGATGCAACTTTTCATCCAGATCAAATATGCTCTGCAAATTAAATAGAATTTCTATTAACTAGTATCCTAAAAAATAGTAATCTACACAAATAGAATTACAAATAATAATAACTCACACATAGTTCCTTCCATATGTGGTCTTTCTTCCCCTTAGGAACTTTATGCCAAGATTCTAGGATAGGACTGCAATGGCTGTGAGTAAGAACCCCAAGATATGAAACAAATGAGTTGCGGTTCACTCCATATGGATTTCCTGCCTGATCGAAATCCACAGCCAATTTGGGTCCATTGCCCCTTTGATGTATTAACTTGTTCATCATTGTGATGCCCCTCACTTTCTCAATTTTCTTTTGCTGCTCATCAAGTGCTGTAATTTCTTTAGGGGGTACATCATCAACCTAAAATTTGATAAAAAAACATACTTACATAATATAATTATAAATGAATATATAGATAGAAACCTCAGGGATATATTCTTAAAACTTACATTGTCAGGCGGTGTAAGCACGTCCTCACCCTCACGGTGATCATCAGCACGGTCATCATGAGAATGCTCAGCCATCTGAAAGTTCACATTCAAATTATAAATTGCACATTGTAAAGTAACACTAATTGTAAAGTTCACATTGTAAAGTACACATTCACATTGTAAAGTTCACATTCACATTGTCAAGTTCACATTCACATTGTAAAGTAATTCACATTGTAAAGTCCACATTCACATTGTAAAGTTCACATTCAGAAAAATAAAACATAATAAAAATATAAACATCCATGCCTCTAATATTGTGATCTTTTATCTATTAACAATCCTTCATTATGATCCTCGCGAACATATAAGTCATTGTGATCCCCAGCTTCAATGTTTGGTGGTGTTGGCAACCCAACTGAGAATGGACTGGAGTCATCATACTTATCATAGTACTCTTCTTCATCTATAGGTTCTTCAATGAATTGTCTTTTACCATGAAGAACAACCGACCATTTATCATTTGCAGGATCATCGATAAAAAAATACTTGTTTCGCCTGTGATGCCAATATGAATGGTTCACCCTTCTCGCCAATCTTTTCAAAGTTCACTAACGTGAAACCCAATTCATCCACTATAACTCCTTTGTTGTTGTCAACCCAATTACATTTAAAGAGTGGAATTCTGAAGTCTACATAGTCAAACTCCCATATGTCTTCAATGACACTGTAATATGACATTTTAGCTTCACGTGGACTTTTATCCTTTGCACTTGCAAAAAACAATGAAGACGCTTGAAGGGTGACCTCGCTGTTTTGGACGACACTCTTATCATCTTTACACTTTGTGTAATATGAGAAACCATTTATGTCAAACCCTTCATAAGACATAACATTCAATTTTGGTTTAAAGGCGAGGCATTTGATGGTTTTAGTAAGATTATCTGGTGTTTGAGACAGTTGATGTAAGACTTTATCTTCAAACCACTTAATAAATGTCTTGTTATACTCTCTAGCAAGCCACATTGTATTGGCTCGAGGATATTGTTTCTTGATGAAATTGGTATGTTCCTCGATATAAACACTCACTTCGTCCATGTTGTGTAAAATATACAAGTGACCTTGCTCCAACTGCTCACGGCTGATTACTTTCACCCGTGATCCCAAAACTCCTTTGCCAAAATGCTCCTCAATATTCTTGTCATTCACGGGAGCATCATTACCACTCAGAAAGTCATTGCAAAAATCCATAACCTCTCTCGCCACATAACCCTCAATAATACTCCCTTCAGGCCGATAACGGTTTCGAACATCACCTTTAAAAACGCACATGTATCGTTCAAAGGGATACATCCAATGCAAGAAAACTGGTCCCAACATTTTCACTTCCCTAGTCAAGTGGACAACAAGATGTACCATGATATCAAAGAACGACGGAGGAAAATACATCTCAAGATGACATAGGATAACAACCACTTCTCTTTGCAAATTATCGAGAGTATCAGGGTCAATAACTTTGCTGCACATACTGTTGAAAAAGAAACAAAGTCTGGTGATTGTAAACCTTACATGCTTCGGAAATATAGATCTAATTGCCCCATGCAATATTTGTTGCATTAGAGTGTGAAAGCATGAGATTTAAAACCTATCAACTTTAGATCTTTCATTGATACCAATGTACGGATGTTGGATGAGTAACCATGTGTCACCTTAACATTTACCAAGAATTCACAAAATGCTTTCTTCTCCTTTCTAGACAACGTGTAACAAGCGGGAGGTAAGTATGTTCTCCGATCGCTACTAACTACTTCTGTTAATTCTGTCCTTATTCCCATTTCACGTAGGTCCATTCTGGATTTTATCCCATCTTTAGTCTTACCTGGTATATTCAACAGAGTACCGATGACGTTATCACATACATTTTTCTCAACGTGCATGACATCGATACAATGTCTGACTGTCAAAGAACTCCAATAAGGAAGATCCCAAAATATCGACTTCTTCTTGAATAAAGACTTGTCACTCCTTGTGGCCATTGTACATTGTGATCTCTTACCAAATTCATTGGCGATGTCTTTCACTCTTTCATAAACATCCTCCCCTGATATAGGTTTAGGTGCACTACGTTCCTCATTCCGTCCATTGAATGATTTGTGCAACCTACGATACGGATGAAATTTTGGAAGAAACCTTCGATGAGAAAGATATACAGTCTTGCCGCCATATTTTAGTCGTATTGAATCAGTGTTCTCTTCACATATAGGATGCGCTTTAGATCCTTTGACACTATATCCAGACAAATTCCCATATGCTAGAAAGTCATTCACAATGCAAAACAACATAGTGTGCAAACAAAATGTCTCTCTTCGTGAAGCATCATAGGTCATCACACCTTCACCCCAGAGCTTCTTTAAGTCATAAATCATAGGTTCAAGATAAACGTCGATATCATTTCCAGGTTGTTTAGGGCCCGATATCAAAGATGACGGCATAACATATTTATTTTTCATACACAACCAGGGAGGAAGATTGTATATAACAAGCATAACTGGCCAAGTGCTATGCTGGCTGCTCAATGTCCGGTACAGATTCATCCCATATGTACAAAGCCCAAGTCTTAGATTCTTGTCCTCTTCACTGAATTTAGGGTACAATAAATCAATCTTTTTCCACTGTGGGGAATCAGACGCATGTCGTAGGATCCCATCATTATTTTTCTTAACATCTGCATGCCACCTCAAATTCTTCGCATCTATAGGATTGGCAAACAAACGTTGAAACTGTGGTATTATAGGTAGATACCACATCACCTTGGCGGGAGAACCAGTTTTGGACTCCCCCGAAGTCATCAATTTATACCTTGATGCACCACATTTCGGACAATCTTTCAAATCCACATAGTCCTTTTGAAATAATACACAATCATTCTTGCATTCATGTATCTTCTTGGCCTCCATTCCCATTGGGCACAACAATTTCTTTAACTGGTATGTTGAGATCAGAAGCTCGTTTCCTTCAGGAAGAATTTCTTTCAACAAAGACAACAACGATGTGAAGCTTTTGTCGCTCCATCGATTGTTAGCTTTCAGTTTATACAATCTCAACACAGCGCTAAGCTTCATAAACTTACAACCCGTGTATAAAGGTATCTCAGCATCATGCACAATGTTTCTAAACATGGGAGGTGGATCAGTTTTGGTGTGCTCTACCCCACAACTATCCAGCATCGCATCAACGATGTCTACTGGAACTGATTCGTTCACATCTACGTCATCAAAGGCAATTTCTTCTTCCACACAAGCACTGCTATCGACATCCACTGGTTTTGGGTTTGAAATCTCTCCATGCCAGTGACATTCTGTATAGCCTTGTACAATCCCGTTGCACATGACATGACTTCTGATTTCGTCACCAGTACTAACTTTCAAGTTGTTACCGCAATGCCTACATGGACAGTAGAACCTATCTCCAGGTTATTTCCTATGTTCCTCGGCAAATCTAATAAACTGATCAAGACCAGAAATAAACTCTGGGGTGTAGCAATTGCGAATGGACATCCATGATCTATCCATTCTATGATCAAAGAGAAAATAAGTATATATTACAACAAGATTAGGGTCTAGGGTAAACATATTAGAGTTTATGGTTAAAACTTTAGGGTTTATACATGTGATGTCATTCTTATATATAATAAATTTATACCACCTATCCCATTCTTGAACACCTAATCTCACTAGTAAGTGTATAATGTGTATTGGGTTTTCAAGAAAATTTCAGCAGCATTTCCCCGCTATTCTCCAAGTACATATGTACTTAGAGAACAAATGGGGAAATGCTACCGGAATTTTCTTGAAAACCAAATACACATTATACACTTACATCCTAAGTGAGATTAGGTGTTCAAGAACAGTCCCAAACTGGGGACTATCCAAGATTTACTCCTAATGAGTAAATCTTGGACGGGTTTCTAGGCCAACATAATATAACACCAGTCCCTTGTTCACAACCTCATTCAACACACAATTTTCTTATAAAAACACTTGTGGACAGCCATAACAACATATCAATGCTTCCTAAATTAATCAATGTATTATTTTATAACACAAATCGTGGTGGGTATAACATAGAAAAAAACTCAACATGTCACAATAGAAACATGTCCTTAACCTGATATATAGATATTTGTAACAAAACTCGTGGTAGCTATACCATAGAAAATTAAGTAGCATGCCCAATATATAACAAAAGCAACATTTTTCTAGATTGTTATAACAAAAGCAACATTAAGGTTATTCATAACAACATATGTAGTGGAGGAAACTCGTGGATGAGCGATGGTTTAAAATCTTGGTCTAATCTTTGTGCAAGTCTGGATGTGATTTGACTAGGGGACAAACTGATATGTTTCTAAGGTTGTGATTATTTAACTGATAATTAAGACAAAAGTTGGATTGATTGATTATTCTGTGATTAATAAAAGGGTTGAATTAAACATTGATTATTCTAAAGTTGTGATTAATAAAAGGGTTGAACTAAATTATCATATGAAAGTAACACAGGTCGGAATGAATTTCACCATCGCTACCTATCATTCAATGTCTTACTGCATCACATTAAGCATTAACATATATGTTGAGGTCGCGTTAATCCACTTTTGGTGTTAATTAGAAGACCCACGTGTGAGTTAATTTTGACATTCAACATCAATGTATATTTAACATGCATGTTTCAAGGGTTCAAAGCACATAATCAAATCAAATTAGGATGCTAGAATGGACAAGTTTGAATCTTATTTCAACATGCATCAAAATTTATTGAATTAGGTCAAGCATTAGAATTAGACAAGTTAAAACAGTACATTATTACTAATCAGTAGATAAATGAATAAAAACTAGTAGATAATAAATACAAATCAATAGATAAGTAAATATAAATCAGTAGATACAAATTAGTTAGATAAATTGAAGATATGCAACCCACCTAGTAGGGGAAGTAGAAGCTAGCTCTGGTGACCTCAGGCTCAAGCTCCGACGGAGCAACAGCTCCTCCGGCAACCTCAGGCTGGAGCTCCGATGGTGTGAGGAGTAGGGGGCGGAGGCTTGATCAGGTGGCGGTGGCTAGACCACGGTCGTGCGACAGGCGGGAGCAGGGCAGGCGCAGGACCGGCGGCAGTAGAAGGATAAGGAGCAGGAGTGGTGGCAGTAGCAGGAGCAGGAATGACGGCGGTAGGAGGTAGAGGTGGTAGAAGGCGACGGCAATAGGAGGCGGAGGCGGTAGCAGGAGCGGCGGCGGTGCACGTGACAGCAGGCGATGGCAGGAGCAGAACAAGTGGTGGCGGAATCGCAAATCGCCAGCCCTATGTTCTCGGCAATGAAACAGAGAGACAGGGGGAGAGTATGGCTCTAGCGGGTGGTTTTAAGTTATACAATAGGTGTCGGTTATTTTAAAACCCGACACCTAAATTAAATAAGCGTTAGTTGTAACTAAAAATTGACGTTCAATTGGACAAAATTTACTGGCGGGAACCATTATCAGAGTCGGTGACCCCACGAAAACCGACGCCCATATTGGAACTTTGCACACAATTTTTGGATTCTTTAGGCATCGGTTATGAAGTAAAACACTGACACTGTATGTGACACTTTGGGGGCAATTTTTTTCGCTCGAAAAATTGGATTTCACGGGCTATTTTAGGCATCGGTTTATTTTCTTCAGCCGACGCTGAATTAAAAGTGATACCTATGTCTGGATGGTCTTCAAACATAGACATCGGTGTTCGTTAAAAGTCGACGTTGAAGGTTTCCAGCGTCGGTTTTTGTAAATAATTGACGCCTCTAAAAGCGACGTTGAACGATGTTTCTGTAGTAGTGGTGTCTATTGACCTCCAAGCTGCTCCTTCTCAACAACACGATCCTAACCATGTTGTCGACAACCACTTAAAAAGATGTGGTGACCCACAAGGTGAAACAAATGTCCCAGTGAGAGATATAACTCTCCACAATGATTATTGATTACAACAAGTTATTAAATTAAGCACATGAAACAAATAAGCAGTTTAAGCAAGTTAAAGAAATTTAAATAGGTAAGTGTAGAAACAATCATGATTAATCGAGTATATAAAGGAAACAAATAAATTTATCTCTTTTAACAATTTATTATTTTGGTTGCATTATATAACAACTAGCTATATAGGAGACAAGGCAAGGGTTAACATCCAATGTGAAACACATTTAACACTAGTAGATATACTATACAGCTGTATTACATCTTTTATTAATCCTAGGGGAGTTTGAGTTGTACCACTCAAAGTTCAATTGACCGCTAAAAAGTCAAAATCAATTCCGTACAAGACCTAGGAGAGTCAGAATCCTAAGATCTCATCCACACCCAGTCAATTGGGTCCAATGTAGTGACATATCATCAAACTACCAACAACGACATATAGTCAAGTTGATAACACCTAGTCTGCCCTTAGTATAGGTCAACAACACTAGATACTAGGGTATGCAAAACCCAGCCACCGGCATACAACCGTAGTTGTCCTTAAACATATCACATATACAAAATCCAAGACACGACCGCAATCGTTCTCACTCTAAGGTATTACCACAACCACCCTCTAAAATCTTGGGGTCAAGATGACAATAACACAGTCTCTTACACCTCACATACTAAATAGTATGCACTTTGAGTTTCCCTTAGGAACACTCATTTCACCATCCAGCAAGTTCTAACACTAAAAATGGTTCTACGGCATATGGCACTACATGATTAGGGTTTGACTTTGATTATTCATTTCCAATTGGGTGAATTAAGGATGAATCAAACAAGTAGACCTACAAACCCTAATTCATCTCTAGAAAGCATTCAGTACAACAACTCCAGAAGATATAAAATGTATGAGGTATAGTTCCTAATCACAACACCACATGATACTATTTCATTACCATTCATGTCTTGTCATCATACCACCACAGGATATCAAATCCTTATCACATTAATCTAGGGTTCCAACTCTTGTCACATCATGGAGAGGATTACACTTCAATTAGGGCTCAACAATGACCAAAGGTCATTAAGACCATTACATCATTCCCTGCAAGATCATCATTATCTTTCCATGCCTTATATCAAGGCTTAATAAACCATCATCATATATGGGACATGTAAGTTTAGCATAACAAGGTCTATGATTTTCATATAGTAGCATATTAGGGTTTCAACAACAATTAAGAGAGTATTCTGTCATCATAGTAATCATTCAAGAAGGTTGATCATGAATAATCACCATCACTTATTTGCATTAGGGTTGGGTGTAATAGATACACTAAATAAGGGTTACACTTTAGTTCAGTATGGTGACTATCAGTTTATATTCATACGAGGGAAAAACTAAGACCATAAGGTTAAGGGCATTCAAACCATCGGTTTAACATCATAAAAAACAAACCATCCAACTATGAGCTTCATTCAAAAACCATTGGATGTTGGAACATCAAACTCTAACCTTTAAATCATGATCTTCTTCCAAGAGCATCGGATGATGTACAAGTAAAACCATGGATTATTCAACTAAGGAAACCCTTGAGTTAAGACCTTAAAAAATCAGCACATAAGACTCAGTCAACCCATCGATTGTGGTGTCCAAGACCACGATTGGTTGTGACACTCGGTGTCACCATCGGTTGTGGACCACGGATCATGAGTCAGAAGAACCATCAACCTACAAGTCAAAAGATCCATTGAGTGTTGAACCAGGACAACCATTGGTTGATGACCAACAGGCTAGCCATCAGTTGTAAGACTCAGTGTCACTATCATTTGTTGTCAATAGGTGAAAAAATGGATCCAAAAACCTAGGAAAAACCATCATTTGTTGAACCAAAAGAACCATCGTTTCAATCATCACATGTAAGAACCAAATACCATTGAATGTGGGAACCCTAACCATCATTTGTAGAGGGGAAACATGAACATTGTTTGTACCCAAAAAAAGAACCCAAAATAGAAGCTAAGTGACCACCATTGGTTGGCACACAAAGGCCAATCAAAACAATAAAAGGACCAAACCATCAAATTGCAAAAGAAGAAGAGAAAACAGCTCAAATGCCCTAAGTATGACCATCGTTTAAAAAGCAAAAATCATCACTTGACCACATTCAATCAAGGTCTAGGACTTCCTATACCAAGTAAGGTACATGAAAAATGTTTAAAGTCCATCCCTAGTGATAAACTACTCAAGATACATCACTTACGCTTAAACCCTAGGCAAAGGCAGTATCTTTATGCTTAGAACTTTGTTGTAGAGCAAGAACATGTACATGAAAGGTGGTAGTAAGCAGTAAACATAAAGAAAGATTTATAACTCGCCTCCAGGAAGAAGATAAATCTCCAAGAAGTAAGAAAGCTCAATAAATAAGGAAGAAAACCCTAGCTTGAGCTTTCCACTCGGCGAAGCTAGCTCTTTCTCCAAAGGGGAAGCAAACCCTAGGTCAATGAAGTAAAATAATAGGTGTTCTTTAGGCTCTAGAGCAAGCTCTACCATGAAACACCATGGCTCCAACCTAGAAGAAGGAGGAAGGAGGTAGGATAGTAAGAGAAATGAAGGAAAGAGGGGAGAACTACTTGCTTAGGTCAAGAACAAGCAAATGAATCTCTACAAGCTCAAAAAGAGGGTAGATCTGAACCCTAGACACACATGCAAGGATATCGTCCACCTACACCTTATTCTATACCTAGACAAGGAGGGAAGAGATATAGATAGAAAGGAAGAGAAAGGGGGTCCAAATGGATCAATTTCATGCACGAGGGAGGGTATATAAAGCTACGAGAGAGAGGGGAGAGAAGGTTGAGGTGTCCTACTAGGTTTACCATGTGTCCATGGCCTAAAGGGTCATGTCCATGCAAAGAAGTAGATCCATCAGTTGTGGGAGTCTACAGGACCATAGTATGATGACCTCCTAAGGTGGTCATTGAGTTCCAATACATGGTGACCATCGGTTTTGGAACCCTAGGTCACAAGGGTGAAAACCATCAGTCGCCGCACCTTCCTAGGTGAACCACTGACCCATGGAGACTCAAGAGGGGAAACCATTGACCCTCACATCTATAGGGACCAGCAAGGTCCCACCATCGGTTCCCAATACCATAAGATTCCATCAACAAGGGATACCATCAAGTTTCACCCATCAAGGTAGCTCATCTATGAGAGGGCAAACCCTAACTCAACCCTAGAAAGGTATCACCACCAAACCAAGGTGGAACAAGGCGCCCCATGCCACAACAAGCTCAAGCATGATAAGAAAACTTATACGACACCAAAAGAATGTGAAAAATTGTAATAAAAGCCTCAAATATATGTAAATTGTAGAAAAGCCCAAAATAAGCATATAATTGCATAGTTTGCACAAATAATGTCCGAACTAAACCAAACTTGAAGCATGAGCTTGTCACATATCAAAGCACGTAAAAGGGTTTAATTAAGGTTTGAATCACTTAATTATGATAATAAATCATGTTCAAACAAAAAGCAAGGTCAGGGGTCTTACAACTTGAGTACCTACTTATATTATCTTATAAAAAATATACCAAGATAGCACGCTTTACTAGATCAAGGAATAACTAACATTCTATTTTAGGCCAAGGGAGACAATAAACATTAGAAAGGTCTTATATACTGATGAATACATCTTAATCCTAGTTTAGTTGTAAATTTCTAAGTAGATTTCATGCATTTTGTATTCTTATTTTCTTATCTTAGCATAATTAGGCTTTATTTTCTTTTTTTCCTTTTTATGATTTTAATGACAATATCTTGCTTTGTTGTAGGAAATAACATAAAAGACAAGACCTAACCTCCATTGTGATGATTTGGATCTATTTCCCCACATCTCCAAACATCAAGAGGTGATCTAGACAGATTCAAGATGATTAACACTCATAGAGCAACCCAATAGGGCAACTAGATCACCCAGTCAGATTGTTGGGATTAGGAAAAAAAGAAGGAATTCATACTAGGTGAATTGGGAAGTTGTCTATGCCAGTGGGTTGGTTCTCTAAATGAGAGAAATTTATTAGGAATCACAGTATCCCTGATGCCTCTCCATTTGGTTGATTTGTCGACCATACGACCAAATGTCTAGAACCTACCTCCATTGATATGTAGATGAGTTACCTGATTTGTCCCTCCAATCGAACGATTGGAAAATTCTTCAGTTCCTTCAATAAATGTCCAAAATGACTAACTCAGTAGGTGGGTCACTCGACCTAGAATTACTACTGACGTAGTAGTCAGGATTGATCCCCAAGTTAATTGTGGACTGGTCCCTCCAGTCTGTAGGTTGGTAATCAAAGCAAGAAAACCCTAAGTGGTTAGTTTCCCAGTTCATGATGCTTTAATGCACAACTAGAGAGTGTTTTTGGGCCAACCATTGACTTATATGGTGAACCAAATGACTCCCATATAATTTATTGTTCATCCTAAGGATCAGGGGTTCGACCCCCATCGACCCTATCATGATCTTTGGATATTTACACGAGGAGAAGAGGAGGAAGGACATCTTTCCCTATAGTTTCACAGATTGATATTCTCTTTAGAGTGTTGACTGTTGCCGAAAACCATAGTTATGCCCCCATCACTCTTTGACATGGATTCTTCTTCTTCTTCTCCCATCTATACATTATTCTTAATTCCCATCATGATCAAGTAGACACTTCTGCAAGGGTGTGGGGAGTAGCCATGTTACCCATATCTTGTATATTACATTATGAATATGTATTTCATGGTTGTGGTGATTGATTATCATTTGCTTGAGTGTTTTCTTATTAGTTTGATCACCTAACCTACATGAACGTTATAATTATACACAAGGGGACATTGAAATGTAGGATTAAAATATCAAACAATGTCATTGAACCCTAGAGGAAACCACGTGCTGGCATTTTCTAGGGTGATGGATTAATGATCTGTAGGTAATAAAACCTTGAACCTAGGGGAAAATCTATACATGTGGAATTAATGCTCCAAAAGGATATGAATTTCCTTGACCCCAATATAATTATCCATGAATTGAGATATGTAATGTGAGAGAAGGAATATGCAAACAACTATGGTGAAAACCAACTCACCCCAATGCTTTCTCATTGATTATTCAACCCAATATTCATTCTCATTTATATTCCTTGCAATTAGTTCAATAATGAAATCAACCATAGATCCAAATATTAATTCAATACAAAATGGACCAGTCAAGATTCTTAAAAATGTTGTCTCTAGGGTTCAATCTTAAACTATAGTGCAATAAGATTTATATATTTCCGGGTGCTAACTATTACATGTAGAAATGTAAAAACCTAAGATTATTTCTTAGGTGAATTTGTTTGGAATTTAAATATCCACATCACATTTTGGCATCATTGCTAGGGACAAAAATAGCTTTTTGAATCTAATTTTCTTGAGACAGTTTAGGATTTTCCTTTTTCATTTGATTCTATAAAAAATTACATATGTTCAATTCTCTTACATCCTAATGCACAACTTTTGTATTTTTTATGCAACATAATTAGAATGGAGTGGTCTGCACCACATCTTGAGCAATGTCAAGTGTGTGGTTATTATAAACTTACATCAATAAAATGTCCAAATGCTCCTATAAAATTGAAAGAAGCATTATGAAAAATCATGCAAAGTGAAATATCATGTATTGTTAGGTATACATTACCAATTCCAATCCATCATATTCCATAGGCTACCTTCAGGAACTCCATTGTCCAAATAAACATCCTAGAGAAGGGAGATATGATCATCAATATTGTGGAGGTTATGGAGGATATTGATTATAATGCTCAATAATAACATGGGTTATAGGAGAGAATTAATGCCCTAGAGAAGATGCTAGTTGAACAGCAAATGATATTTGAGGAGAAAGCAATTGAGGGAACAAGAGTGTGGAAACAACTAGCCTAGTTGAAAGAACTACTCGTCCAACAATCTATCTTTAACATTCAACCAGATGGTTCCCAGGGTAAAGTGGCCTCCAGTCATGATTAGTGACAAGGATGATACGATGGTCATCCTTGAGATGACTATACCTAATACAATGATAGAGGCACAAGATGAGGTTTAGAAATGGAGTCTGACCTTCCAACCCTTTCCTAGGAAAAAACATGGGTAAGTCAATTTAATGATTAAAATGATGAGCATGAAGATAACACAATAGAAATTCATGAAACTCCACCATCCCACCTTTTAGCAAACAATGATCCTAATGCTCCCAGTGATCAGACATCATCATATTCTTATGATTTAGAAAATGAACAACCAACTTCTACTATTGATCCAGTTGTTCCATATGAAAAGGAACTTATTCAATGGGAGCTACTCTAGTATCAGGTTATGCTAGATGAAGAGATACTCCTCCCCTACAAGAAGTTCAAATTTCACTACTAGTTGATTTTTATATTGATCTTCATGTTCTATTCCTTCTCAAACCACATGAGTTGGTTACATAATACTTGGAGGAACCACATCAACATATTGAGTCAATAATGGACCTCATCTCTTTTATGGATTTTGATCATTATTATATGATTTTTAGAGAGACTTACAACTAGATACAATTAATCACTAGGTTGATCCTTCTTTTAGACAACACCTCCTACTAGATCCACACCTCCTGTATGTAAATCCAGGAGATGAGGAAAATAACAATTAAGATCCTCCACCTGATTCACCACAACTAGCATTACATATTGTGACCCTTTAACCTACTACCTTAACCCCTAAAAAAGTAGTCCACCATTAGTTTTCTTAGACAAGTCAATTCAGAAGATGCCACAGAGGCAATGCTTCTTTATTTTTCCATCTTTCCAAGTCCACATTTAGCTACATCATCACCTCTATCAATAGAGGATTCCTTATGGATCTTACTATATGGATCATATGGAGAAAAACAATTTAAGCATCATGAATCCCCCCTTGAGATGCCATGACCTCTTAATCATTGGGTTCACCATGGTGTTGGTTGTCCATGGTCTCAACCATTGCCAACATTCCATTCATATGGACCTTCTTAGAGTTTCTAGGACAGCCTAGAACGACGGTCACCTTGCTAATAGTTTTTCTTCCCCTCCATTTAGAATTTAGTTTTTTTTGGATGAGAACATTTCTAAATTTGGGGTAGAGTGTGGGTGGCATGTATATATTCCACCCACATCTATATTTTACTTTTAGTTGATGTTTCTTGATTAGTATGATCTTTTCCATGTCATGGATGCATTCATACCACTGTGTTTATTGTAATTTTTATTTTTTTTCATTTAAATTTAGTATAACGAAGTCAATATGTATCCAGCTTAGGTCAATTTTTCTTGCTTAGCATTGCATGATTCTCATTCATTTCATCTTGTAAACCCACTAAATGAAGTATATCCTCTTTGTAATATCTATCATGAGATACTTCCATTGTTTAGATTCTATCCCTCTGCCAATGATCTTAATCATTTTTCTCCCTAGAACTGATGGCAAGTTGTATGTACACATATAAATCAAATGTAACATATGTTTTACTGATTTGCATATCTTACTTATGCAAATATCAATTGTTCCCTATATCTCCACTGTTTGAGTGAAGTGAATATGATAATGATCCCAATGTTATAAATTTGAATAAAGGAGTTAAACATGACTAGGCCCTCTTCTACACACCCTCATCTATCTTCTAACCTTATATCCACTAAAATTAAGTCAAAAAAGCCAAAAAGAGTGTCAAACCTCAAGTTTGGGTAGGAACACCCACCATCTCTCTCTAATCACTTCTTCCACACCCCTCCCATGTAAATGGGGTGTACCACAAAAGGGAGAAGATTCCAATGTAAAAAAAAAGAATGTACAATATATGTATATGCATCCATAAAATGAAAGCTTGAGTTGAAATGAGAATAGATTCAAAAATTTCCCTTACATACCGCCATTCAGTCCAATCTCCACCTAGTGTATTCACCCCAATCATCCAATTCTATATCTCATCATTGACTTTATGCAAATCTCATTGGATTTTGTGGAATGCTTTAGAAATTCATGTATATCTTATTTATGTGTGATATTTTGGGAATTTAACATTAAATAATATATTGTAAATTGACTTTGGGAATCAGGATAGAAAGGTTGTAATATGTTGTTTTAGGAAGTCAAGATCGATTGACCATGTTTGGTGGTAGGTACAACAACAATCTTGGGAAAGAGAGACATCAACATATTGTTAGAATTATCTGGTAGTTGTATTTGATTTCATATCACTTGACGACAAGAAACGCTTGAGTTTGGGGTTATTTGATGGATGCATGTTCATCCAATTTTAGTTGTACTCTTCTGAGTACATTTCATGCATCTTGTATGTTTGTTTCCTTATTTCAGCATAATTAGGTTTTATTTGCTTTAGTTCTCCTTTTAAATTTCTTGTGAAAATCTCTCACTTTGTTGTGAAAGCCAATTATAGACCTATATTGTGATGATCTAGATATATCTCCCCCATCTCCAAGCATTGAGATGTGATCTAGAAAAATTCAAGATGATCAACACTGATAGAGAAACTCAATAGGGGACTAGATCACCCAGTTGGCCGATGGGCTAAAGTAAAAAGAAGAAATTAATGCCAGTGAATCTTCCAATTATATTTTCTAGTCATATAGTTTGCTAAACAAGAGAAATTCATAAGGAACCATAGTAACCCCAACACCTCTAAAATTGGATGATTTGTTGACTAGTTGGCCGACTGGTTGACCCATGCCTCCACTAAGCTACATGTGAGTCACTCGACTCATCCATCCACTCAACTGATTTAGTTTGTTGACCACTGTCTAAATTGGATGACTCTACAAGTAGGTCTCCCAACCCAAAATTACCCCTAGAGAAGTAGTAAGGAATGATCCCCAACCGATCACCCGACGCGTTGGTTGGGAGACCAATCAAGCAAGCAAGCACTAACTTGATAGTTACCCAACTGTCTCACCAATTTCCCAATTTGTGGTGTTGTCACGTGTAAAGAGTGCCTCTAGGCCGATTTTTGACATATTTGACAAAACACGCAGCTCCCATATAGAAGATTATTCATCCTAGGTACTAGGGGTTCAAGCCATTAGCCCTATCAAATTTTGGAGGTTTGGACAGGAGAAGGAGGAATGACGTCTTCCCCTAGAGTTTTTGGACTACTATTCTCATTGGAGTGTTGACCATTGTCGAATACTATGGTTTTCCCCCATCATTTTGTTTACATGGCTTCTTGTTCTTCTTCTCCTAGAGTTTTTGGACTACTCTTTATTATTAATTTCTATCACGATCGAGTAAACTCTTTCAATGGGGTGTGGGAAGTATCCCCATTGCCTATATCTTATATCTTTTATTATGAATCTCTATTTTGTGTTATGCTAACTGATTATCACTTGGTTGAATGTATACTTGTTATTTTGATTGTCTCACATGCATGAATATTATAGTTCTAGACATAGAGATATTCAAATCTAGGATTCAAATACCAAATGATGTCGTTGAACCCCGGATTAGACCACATAAGAATGTTCTATGGGGTGATGTATTAATGATAGATAAGTAATGAGACCTCTAGCCTATTAGGAAAATCCTTTGAAATTCATACTCTTAAAGGATATAAATTTCCTCGACCTTGGTATAAGTATCCATGGAAATGAGAGATGCAATGTTGTATAAGGAATACAAAGGTTGTGGATGAAATCGAATTGAACCCAATGATTTCCCATTGATTATTCAACCCAATTTTCATTCTTAGCTAGTTTCCTTGCAATCAGTTTGGTAATAAAATCAACAATTCAGTTCTATATATTGATCACGTTCTGAATTGGACCAACACCTATTCTTAAAAATGTTGTCTATGGGGTTTTATCCTATGATATAGTATAATAATATCCATCCACACATGGGGGGAAACTATTGCATGTAGAATGGGTAAGAACCTATAATTAATTAAATAGGTCAATTTCTTGTGCATTGAAATACCCACACCACTTTACTACGTCCTCAACCTTCATCAAGAACTTACTTACTCTAGGTCAGGAGTCTTCCACCTTTTCCTTCTACCTTCCCAAGGAATAATTATTCAAATCATCAACTTGATAAAGAGAGAGAGATTGGGATAAAGAGTAGAGAGATTCATGTAGAACAATTAGGACTAGCTCTCTTACACATTTTCTAATTCACTGAAATGAATGTAGAGAAGTTATTTAGCTCGAATACAATTAGGGGCTCTGTTTGGAACAAGCAATCGACTTTAGTAGAGGCACATATAAGGTAACATTATTATGAATCCCAAATGTCCCTATTTATAGTTGAGGGTGCCTACTAGCAGGTAGACACATTTATATTAAACTCTATCAATATTTGGGGGTTTCAAAAAATCTAGTTTTCAACTTTTAACCCCCTCTAGAGGCTAAATGCACCTTTTTAAAGTTAACCAGACACTGCTATTGGTCGAGATACCTTAATGGGGAATTCATATTATAAATGTCCAATGATATGTCCAGTCGAGCTACATACTAGTAAGAAACTCGACTGGCAGAGGTTCATTTCAGCCAATACAAATGGCTTTCAGATGTACTATTTAAGGGCAAACTTAGTCGAAAAGACCTCCTATTTTGGACTTGACCAAAACCGATGAAGTGCATATAAATTCACTTTGATGTCTCTAATTTACAATTGATCTTGATTACAAGTCATACAATCATTACAAATGGTTTTCAACAAATTTCTAAGAGGAAATATATATATTATTCATTTCTTAAATTTGTGTTATATGACTTGAATTTTGAAAAACTAGGGTTTGAGAATGTGATTCCTTTTGGTGTACCTATTTATCTAAAATGATCTCAAGTAGAAATGTTGGATACAAATGAATGGAATGGTTGATTGTCATTAAAATATGGACAATTTATGATTTTTAGGTCAACATCACCACCATATGTATGTAAGAAAATATAAAAACTCATAATTGAGCTCTTAAGAACCATTTATATAAGGAAGAACTATGGCCTCAGATCCGATCAAGTCACAAATTTTTGTTTGGGGTAGGTTCTAGGAACTCCTACATGTGCTATAGATGGATATACGGAGGAATAGAGTTCTACATTCATATGGTACATTTACCTAAATTAGATTTCAAGGAGTTGAAGGAGAACATATTTTTCTCTATTATTTAGGCTAAAATGAAGTAGAGATAGTGGGTTTGATACTTACCTCATCAAGGATTCTACATAACCTTATTGCTAGGGTTAGGGTTTCGAAGAAAGTACGAGATGCATGTGAAGTATCTCAGATTTTGTAAGCTCTAGTCTTTCAAACCCCTATAAATTAAAGGTGTCAAGTCATTATGCGTGTTTAGGTTTTGAGTGGTTATTGACTTCACCACATTCATGATTTCTAAAACATGTATAGACAATACATGAACTAGCATGTACTAGGTATCCATTGTGCAATATGGATTTTAACAATTGATTTAGTATTGATCAATAATGTTTTTGTGAAGCTTAAAGATAAGATATTTTTGTGGGCACACATCTTTTGGGTACCTATAATTTTATTAATATAATTCTATAATAATGGAATAAAGACAATGATGTGTACAAATCATATCACTTTTGGACCTTTTTGGATGTATTTTCACTCATTTTGACCATAATTCCATTCTCAATCATGCTAGATTCTTCAAATTTTAGTTGTTTTACTCATTGCATATTTTTTTACCATAGGGACATGACTATGATGAGGAAATAGGGTCAATCCAACCAAAATTCGATCTTAGTTTGATTCCCCAAGAGGTCACATATATCATGAAGTATTTTTTAAAGTTTATGTAGGAAACACGATGTGTGTGTTTTAGCATACGGCATGTAAGTTTATAGATGGATTTCACTTCCCCTAAAGAGAAAAAACACAGCGTGTCTCTTAGACTACACGATGTGTCCATTCAGTCAGATGATCTTGCCAAAAGTTCTGGTAAAAAACATGTTGTGTGCTTATTAGCACATGTCATGTTCGATCCGAACATATTTACCAGGTCCTCTCTGATTTTGAGTTGCATGTAGTGTCTTGTAGATGAAACACTATGTACTCATCAGGCAAGGCATTTTTGAAGTCAGATAGATACTCAAGGTGACACATTGTGTGTCTTCCCAGACACGTCGTATCGTAGGCAATTTTTGGAGATTTTTAAAATAACCATCCCTCAATTTTAAATATGAAATACCACACAAGGGAAAGCTACCTCTCATCATTTGAAACACTTCTCGACAAAAGAATGTACCAGAGTAGAGTAGAGGCAATTTTGGGGAAGAAGAGGTGGTTTCTTGACAGAGAACCTCTTTTCTACTCATTTCTCCTTCAAGGATTACAGCGGAAGCTTCTCTTCTCCACTCTAGTCACTTGGAAGAGAAGGTTGTTGGAGAAGACACACCAGGAAGGGTGAATTTCATCTCCAAACTGGAGTTCTTACTTGTTCTTTGAATTTCCTTTGTCCTTCCTTTCTCTAGTCATGCTTATCTCCCAAATATGTATCATGCACTTGTGCTTCACCATCATGAGAGACTAGACTTTCATTTCTTGGGCATGGGGGGTTAACTCCCATTTCATAACATTGTTGAATACAAATTTCATGTATTTAGTTATTTCATTGTTCTAAGGTTTATCAGTGTTTAATTCCTCTTACATCTTTTGTTAGCCACTTTGTATGTTTTATTTATGTTCTTTATATAATCTAGGAAGATATGCATAGGAGTAAGGATATGTGCCTTAGCTGCACTACATTGACCACGGGAGTGGCTAGGTTGTGTTGGAAAATCAAGGTTTGTAGCTAGAAGCTAAGTCTATCCACATGATTGGTAGACAAGGTTAGGATTGTTCTACATTACTTGGGATGAATGTAGGATACAAATATCCCTTGTGATAATTTCTAGCATTCTTTACTTATGTTGTTCTTTGTGTTATGATATGGATGTGAAACCCTATTCTCAAGAATCCTTAATCAAATCTGATAATTAATACAAAAGATTTCTATTTAGTTTCTTTCTCTAGTTTGCTAGTTTACTAGAGTTAAAACCAAATCAACCTTTGAAATCGATCAAGATTATTGAAGACTAACACTCTTGCTCCTAACGATATCCTACTCCTTGGACGACCTCTATAGTACTACACACACCCATATACTTACAGGGTAGTGTTCGAGTTATAAATTTAAGACTTGTGCATGCAAGCTAACAAGTGTTTGGCACCGTTTTCAAAAAGTAAGAAGTGTCAATTAGTAAGAAAGATTATATCACACCACTATTTATCACCATCATCATCGTTATCATCTACCATATTCTCCATTGTTTTTTAAGTGTTTCTCATCCACTTGTGGAATTGTAGGACTGCATGCGGCGTTCAAAATGTAGTTTTCAACCATACGTCTTCTTAGACCCATAGATCGAGCGTACCTTGAGCAGCCGCAGACAAGCAAGGAGGAGTGAAAACTTTTCTAACTTGAAGATTTTGCCTTCATATTCAAAACCATATTCACCAGACCACCAAGAACCAATTATGGAATATGATTGTCCTCTTAAGGACTTCACCAGTCCCGCAGCCATAAATATCAATGGGGCCATTAACAGCCCACGGATTGAGGCAAACAATGTCTCCATCATCCTGATGATCATGTAGATGATTTAGCAGAACCTCTTTGGAGGGACTCCCATGGAGGACCCTAATCTTCATGTAGTTGAATTCTTGCAATACCTGAACATATTCAAGAATAATGATGTTGCTCCTATTTTTATATACCTACTTTTATTCCCATTTTCTTTAAGGGACAAAGCCAAGGTGTGGCTCTCTTTTTTGCCAAGAAACTCTATAAACAACTAGGAGGAACTACTTAAAGCTTTTATTGCTTTGTATTTTTTTCCAAGCAAGATAGCCCAATTGAGGATCCAACTTACAGTATGGAAGCAGAACGAAGGTACCATCAAAACAATGACGATCCAGCACTGCCAGTTCCAAATGCATTGAAACCTCTCCAGATTGAGAAGGAGAAACAACCTGCTCATCCTTCTAGTTAAAACTTCAAACTATTGAAGTCTTACTCTAATCCCAAGCATTGGACAAATCTATCTGTGGTTATAGGGGAATGAAGAGACTCAAATATAAAGAAAATAGAAGTGAAGACGGAGGATGGAAGTATTTGCTACCCTAGATCTGAAGCAAGGAAGAATGCAGTCAGATGGAAGAACTATTTGGATGGCTATGTGGTTGATTTCAAGCCTCATTTACCTACTCTTTTGGACTATCTATACTAGTCGTAGGAGCCATAAGATGTGATAGAGGTAATTGGTAAGAGTGACAGATTCTTTATCATCAGATTCATGAAGTCTATTGATCAAGACTTCATTCTCAACAATGGTTTGTGGCTAGTCAAGAACAAACCAATGTTTCTTATCAGGTGGTCACCTAGAGATGCCCTTATCAAACATAGATTTGAAGATGTGCCTATGTGGATACAAGTTTATGAATTACCTATTGAATTATGGGATTGTAGGATGTTTGAATGGATTGACTCTGTATTCGGAACTCCGATTTGCACTAACCATCAAACCAAATATGTGACTCGCATTGAATGTGCTCAAATTCATATTCTAGTCCCTGCTACATCTACTTTTCCCATGGAACTAAATCTTAAGAGTGATGAAGGGGATGTGAATATAATACACATCTACTACGAGTGGAAACTAGAGGTGTGTGTTATGTTCGGGATGCTTGGGTATGATGTGTAGGGCTTTAGGGGAGACAGATAAGGCAGCGGAAACAAAAATTTTCTCCCCAAACACATATTGAGGAAACGCGTCAACGTCTATATAATAGGAAAGGATGGTTTGTGGAATCATACCTTGTCCCAAGGCTTGCTCGGCGACAATACCTCGCGCCTTGCGTGGTCTTCAACTCCGGTCTTGGACGGTGTCTGTGCAGCTCCTGGTCGCACCGGGACTGACGACTCCTCCTCCTACCGGACTGTCAGATGACAGTTGTCCTCCTGAGCGGCAGTGTCCTCCCGCCTCTGTAGTAGTCCACACGGACCACCTGGAAATCCACACTCCTTGTCCCACAAGGAAGTGGAAGGAGTCGCACCCTCTTGTTGATGTACTAGTCACCAACACACTCTCTTGCCTCCAGTTGCAACTGCAGTTGTCTTTCCCTTACTGCACCTCCCTTTGCGGGAAGCACTTGCTCGGGCTCTCTCTCGGTTATCAAAACCAGAGAGAAGGACAACTTTACAGAGAAATTGGTTGCAATGAAGTGTACTATGAGAAGCCCCCAATACCCCTATATATATAGGAGGGTCATGGGACAGAGTTCTCATGCCCCGGCAATACAGGACTAAACGCAGTAGTAGAAGGGTTCAAGATTTTCCACAAAAGGCAACCGGTTCGCAACTTGAAACGATCGGTTCACAACTGAACCGATTGGTTCGGCCATTGAGCTGATCGGTTGGACCTGAGCCGATCGTTTGGGGCACTCCAACCGATCGGTTGGTGCCCTGAACCGATCGGTTCATGGTCCTAATCCGGCTCAAAAAGACTTTCCTTGTTTCGTTCCCAATTGGTATCGAATACCAATGTTATTCCCAATTGAATTGGGCAATTTGAAACCAAAGGAAAATTCTTGCCGACATGACTTTTCCCAACTGATCGGTTGCACCAGTTGAACCGGTCATTTTAACCTGGGCATGAGCCGATCGTCCTGGACACTCCAGCTGACCGGTTCAACAACCTCAGTCGACCGGTTCATCACATGAGTCGATCGGTTGGGAGCACAGGTTGGGCAAAATCAGTCAATTGTGATTTCAATCAATCCGATACTCCAATCAATGTGTCCAACACCTTGAACCATATGATATTGAGCCATCGACTGATTGAGTGTTTAATTGAACTACTAAACTCCTTTAGTAATCAATCTAAACATTGCTTGTGGACAAAACTCCTCTTCCAGGTAAATCCTATGTGTGTGACCCTACAGGTCCATTTCACGTTGGCAGTGAAAGTCCATAACACTTATGACTTCACAAGCAAAGAGCGGTGCCTAGTCACACATCAGTGCTACCCAAGTGAAAGTAGAAAGTTGGAGAACAACTTTCATCCTACAATCCGTGAATGGTGTTACAGCGAATGTATAATTCCTTTGTCACTGATGTCCCGAATGAACTCGAGGCATGGAACAGTCATCCTGTCAATGTTCATTCACTTTCTTGATCTCAGAGCAGATTGAACGAGATATGTATGACATCAATATCACATATTGATTCACACATGCGTGCGCACGCCTATCTCAATCCTACTCATCAAGTGGCCTTGGATATCAAACTCCCTCAGGAGGGACAAATCCCATATCTATCACTCACCCCTCAAAAGCCCCATGTGTCAAAGCCACCCAATCATCACCTTTATAACAATCCATGTTTCAGGACTGCGTTTGATGATGTCAAAGTGTGTCCAACGACATGTGTTGAGTGCAGTGATTTCAGGTCTAAGAATCACACTCACCACCATCACTGTGAGTATTGACTGTGACTACCATGTCATGGTTCCATGTGTCAAACTCACGGTGGGTCTGTCCGGTACACTTGTTCTCTAACAAGTACCTATGTGTTTGGTTTGATATCTCTATATCATGACTAATGAGATTCTGTCATCAACCAACACCACAATCTAGTCTTATGTGTCATAGCTGTCTATATACCTTCCACTATGACATCTGACTAGGGACATAACAAGAATGTACAAACTCTTAGCATCCGTATGATCTCATCGTTCAGGTCCTTAACCTGAAAGCATACGTCATTGAGTACTGTCATTCTCTAGACATTCAATATGTTCTACCACTATCTCAAATGACTGAACCAGAAAGAATTGGAAGCTTGCCTTTGATGTTTATCAAATCAATCTTAATGTATCCCACCAATCATCCCATGATTGGCTCTCAGGGCATACATACCAACAGACTCCCACTTGCACTGCGAGCCAATCACCCTTGAATCATATTCATAGTGATCTTCAAACATGTCCCACATGTTACTGTGCTCTTGTGCCAACATAGTGAGTAATGGCAACACCTTGCCAAAGTCAGTATAAATTGCATGTCTCACATCTCTTTGTTGTACGTCACACGTATGAGATGGAGTTGCCGTAATATGCGATCTAGTATTCCTTTAGCTAACCTTTAGCCACATTGGATGATCAAGGATTCCAGACTTGTCATCAATGAGTGGAATATAAGTTCATCTCATGAACTTTTAGATCCATATAGTATCCACTGCTATTCACTAACACACAGATACTCGGCATTTCCCCTTTTTAATGGTTTTATTGGAACACTTCCAATTATCAACAAACTTTCACTTTTATATATCTTATATATATTTTGCGATTAATCTTTCTGTCCTTTTGGAAGTTCGCATCAATGTAACTCTTTACATCAAACTCTTCCTCCTCACCACAGAACTAGTATTTCACAAGTACTTATCAAGTTCTCATGGTGTTCCAATAACCTTTACTGGAAGTAGACAAACATCCACTCGTCATGTCCCACATATGAGTTATCAGGATGAGCACATCATATTGCCATGTCCTACATACAAGATGATGAATGCATTTAGTTCTTGCCATGTCGATACATGCAAGATAATGGGATGATTACATACATGATAGATCCATATCTATTCTTAGTGTTCACATTCTTCATAAGAATTGGACACTTGGCTTTGGGATACTAACTCCATGTGACATGGACTAGTTTTCTCCCACTGAATCTGTGCATACTGAACATTTCAGTACAGATTGCCAATGTATGCTTTCTCTCTTCAGGTCAAGAGGTTTTCGAGAACTATCTCTATAGATCTCTATTCCTATCATATAGGAAATGTCTCTATCTTCCTTAAAGATAATTTCCACTTTTGGATTTCCAATCTAGAACATTTCCA
The DNA here is from genome assembly GCA_963693085.1 of Alisma plantago-aquatica. Lineage (NCBI taxonomy): Eukaryota > Viridiplantae > Streptophyta > Magnoliopsida > Alismatales > Alismataceae > Alisma > Alisma plantago-aquatica. The sequence goes on from OY856409.1 coordinate 864,645,393, forward strand.
TTTCACATCAACATGTGGAATGTGAATACGCTCCCACTAAATCACAGATCCCTCTTTATCTTTGACATATCAGTCAAACCCTTTGACTATATCATCAAAGTAAAGATCCAATTCTGAGTTGCTTGTACTCAATCAATCACATTGATTAGTCCATTGTAACTTATAGACTTCATTTGCATTAGTGGATTCATAAACCTTATAGGTTTTTTCACATACACATCCTTGTTTTATTCCTCATAGGAATGCGGTTTTAGTATCCATATGCCAAATGTCATAGTTTTTAAGTTGCAATCAACAAGCATCATCCTTCAAAATGTTATCCATGTGTCTTAACACTTAAGACTCATTTTCACTTATGGATTTACATCCAATGGGTGCTACCATCAAGGTCATACCTTATGGTTCACATGGAAGTCATTTAGGATGTAATGGTTATAAACCATAACTCAAAATTCGGTTCCTCATATTCATCTAGATAGTTGACTCATCACATGAACAACTCATCACATAGATAATTGAGGTGTATCTGTCAAGGATATAAGAACTCACAACTCCTTGTGATTCTTAATGTCCTTTATGAGTGTGGGGTATTCTTTATTTAAGAAGAATTTAGTTATTTGATAATCATTCTCTAACTCCTTAGAGTATGACTCCCTTTTGATTTAGACATCACCATGCCTTAATCACGAGCTCATTATGATACACTATCATAATCACTCATAAGGTTCTCAAACATTTGGTTTAAGTATTTCATTCATTGATCTCATCAAGAATTAACACTTTACCAAATTCATACTTCATCTATGATATTCTTGAACACTTCAAGATATTCATATTGGTATTTCTCTAAACACCATTTGAAGTATTAGCATTTACTCCAATAGGTATGTAAATACATCACATGTATTATACCTAATTGGATAATCATTCTCCCACTACCATTAGTGAAGATTAATTAATCATGTACAAGAGATTCATGTCTCTTACTGGTTCTCTAACCAAAAGAGTCTAGATTTATCCATCACATGGAAACTAGAAATGAATTTCTCATGATTGATGCTAATTTGATTGTTTGAGTTATCTATAACTTTTAGGTATCATTTTATCTCATGCATATCATATACCATAAGATAAACAAAGCATTGCCACAAAGATCATATCTTTAAGATTGAAAACGCAACTTTATTAATTTCCATCATTGTCATACAATATGCAAAATAAAGTGTTTCTATCTATTGGCAAATATGAAATAGCAGTTCATAACTGTATTACATGCCTTGTAAGCTGAAAAATAAACTAAAGTACTCTATCTATGGCGGAAACACTTGCCCCAATTATGAGTGCTTTACACTTTACATCTTGGTATCATATACCTCAAAAAGTGTTACAAGTTTACTTTCATGACACCTTTAAGTAGAGGCTTCAGTCGCCTCCTTCTTCTTTTGTTCTTTCAGATAGAGAGGACAATTCCTTTTCCAATGTCCCGGCTTTTGACAATGGTGGCAATTTCCTTTCTTGGTCACACCTCCCTTGGCCTTGAGAGCTGAAGTCGTCTTGGGCTCCTGGCTAGCATCAGAACCTTTCTTAGCTTTGCCCTTGCCCTTACGCTTGGACTTGCCCTTCTTTCCCGTGATCACCATCACAGACTTGGGCTTGTCCTTCTTCATCTGTAACTCGGTTGTCCTCAACATGCCCAACAACTCTGACAGTGGCCTATCAAAGTTGTTCATGTTGTAGTTCATCACAAACTGACTGTAAGATTCTGGCAACGATTGCAGTATCACGTCAGTAGCCAACTCTTGGCTCAGTGGAAATCCCAGTCTCTGCAGGTTCTCCACATACCCAATCATCTTAAGTGTGTGAGGACCAACTGGATCTCCTTCTGTCATGACGCACTTGAACAACGCCCTAGAAACATTGTATCTCTCTTGTCGTGCCTGATCTTCATACATGTTCCTGAGATGCTGAATCATCTCAATGACACCCATGTTCTCATGCTGTCTTTGCAACTCATGGTTCATTGAACATAGCATCAAGCACTTTGCATCAATAGCATCATCAGAATGCTTCTTGTAAGCATCCCTTTCTGCCCTTGGTGCATTAGGAGTGGGTTCCTCTGGAATTGGAGTATCCAGGACATAGAGCTTACGCTCTTGAGTGAGAACAATTCTCAATGTCTGATACCAGTCGTGGAAGTTCGTCCCATTTAGCTTGTCCTTGTCAAGGACCGATCGCAAAGAAAAGTTGTTGTTGTTTCTTTCCATTTGTACTACAAAAAGGAAAATATGCAATTTTAGTCCAAAAACTCATTTTTGAATTGTTTGATTGATTTGAAAGTTTGACGATATAATTAGGCATTTAATTAATTATCGCTCCCACTATTTTAGTTCAAATTGATAGCCCTCACCGTCAATTCGGAAGATTGCAGCGTACAACCTTCTAGTGGGCAAGATCCTGAAATCTTCTAAGTCATGGACCAGCTAGGGTTGTCACCCACAACATAGATCTCTCAGGTAGGTAACACTTGCCAATTGCATCATATGCAACTCTTGATAAGATGTCATATGCAACTCCTTGCCATGATCATCTCCATGCCTCAAGGCGCTAGATCCTATCTAGGTCACCTTGTTAAGTCCGACCCAAAGCAAACACGATGAATATGCACCATGCTAGGGCAGACCCACACATTCACCCTTCACGCTTCCACGAGATAGACGGTGCACCACGCTAGGGCGTGCCCACACTTGGTCGATCAAGCTTTTCACGTGTGTTGCATTTGGAAGGCATCTAAAACTTAATATTTAATGAGGGATTTGGTTTTATATTCATATACATATCCAATCACCACAATACATAGTATGTATCATATACATGCTATATCCCACATAAAAAATGCACAAACGATAAAAAATGATGATTATGGCCATCCTAATGTGATTCCTCGAGCCAAGAGGAATCACGGTCATCTAGGTCAACATCACATGCAACATGTACAAGATGAACATCTGTGCCTTGCCATCCGAGTTGATCAACTCATCACATGAATGATCTATACTCTCCAGTCGGTCGTCTGCGTGCCACCAACCGATCGGTTGGCTCCTCCAACCAATCGGTTCGCCTGGTCGTCGTGCATCTCATCATGTCTGCCACCCGCTCGTCTCGCTCCTCGAACCGGTCATCAACCGATCGGTTCACTCCTTGAACCGACCGTCTGGAATGTCAACCGATCGGTTCACGCCTTGAACCGATCGTTTCATTTGTCGTCTTGATGTCCGCCGGTCTTCAACATAACAGGAAATAAAATCTATCCTATTTATACATTGCTTTAAAAGGGGAAACCCCGAGTTACATTCGGGGGGAGCAAAGGTAGGAAAGAATCTTGAATTATTTCGAGTTACATAAGGAATAAGAGAGGGAAGATCGGTGCGCAGACCGATATGCAAGCATCCACAAGCAACCACACACAGATAGGGGTTTATAGGCCATAATCACGCTACACACATCCACCACAAAACTCGTTTAAGGGTGATGCGTATCGAGTGCATTAATAATACATATCATATATGTAATTTGGGATTTGTGGATTTAGGATTGGACATGCATAAAGCCGATATTATTCACATCGCATGCAATAAATAAAGGCGACAAAACAAAATCGATCATATCAATATTCCTAAAATATAGAGCAGTTGATGTGGCTCTGATACCACTGTAGGGTTTTAGGGGAGACAGATAAGGCAGCGGAAACAAAAATTTTCTCCCTAAACACATACAGAGGAAACACGTCAACGTCTATATAATAGGAAAGGATGGTTTGTGGAATCATACCTTGTCCCGAGGCTTGCTCGGTGAAAATACCTCGCGCCTTGCACGGTCTTCAACTCCGGTCTTGGACGGTGTCTGTGCAGCTCCTGGTCGCACCGGGACTGACGACTCCTCCTCCTACCGGACTGTCGAATGACAGTTGTCCTCCTGAGCTACCGTGTCCTCCCGCCTCTATAGTAGTCCACACGGACCACCTGGAACTCCACACTCCTTGTCCCACAAGGAAGTGGAAGGAGTCGCACCCTCCTATTGATGTACTAGTCGCCAACACACTCTCCTACCTCCAGTTTCAACTGTAGTTGTCTTTCCCTTACTGCACCTCCCTTTGCGGGAAGCACTTGCTCGGGCTCTCTCTCGGTTATCAAAACCAGAGAGAAGGACAACTTTACAGAGCAATTGGTTACAATGAAGTGTACTATGAGAAGCCCCCAATACCCCTATATATATAGGAGGGTCATGGGACATGGTTCTCATGCCCCGGCAATACGGGACTAAACGCAGGAGTAGAAGGGTTTGAGATTTTCCACAAAAGGAAACCGGTTCGCAACTTGAAATGATCGGTTCACAACTGAACCGATTGGTTCGGCCATTGATCCGATCGGTTGGACCTGAGCCGATCATTTGGGGCACTCCAACCGATCGGTTGGTGCCCTGAACCGATCGGTTCATGGTCCTAATCCGGCTCAAAAAGACTTTCCTTGTTTCGTTCCCAATTGGTATCGAATACCAATATTATTCCCAATTGAATTGGGCGATTTAAAACCAAAGGAAAATTCTTGCCGACATGACTTTTCCCAACTGGTCGGTTGCACCAGTTGAGCCGATAGGTTCAACCCTTGAACCGGTCGTTTCAACTTGGGCATGAGCCGATCAGCCTGGACACTCCAGCCGACCGGTTCAGCAACCTCAGCCGACCGGTTCAGCACATGAGCCGATCGGTTGGGAGCACAAGTTGGGCAAAATCAGTCAATTGCGATTTCAATCAATCCGATACTCCAATCAATGCGTCCAACACCTTGAACCATATGATATTGAGCCATCGACTGATTGAGTGTTTAATTGAACTACTAAACTCCTTTAGTAATCAATCTAAACATTGCTTGTGGACAAAACTCCTCTTCCAGGTAAATCCTATGTGTGTGACCCTCCAGGTCCATTTCACGTTGGCAGTGAAAGTCCATAACACTTATGACTTCACAAGCAAAGAGCGGTGCCTAGTCACACATCAGTGCTACCCAAGTGAAAGTAGAAAGTTGGAGAACAACTTTCATCCTACAATCTGTGAATGGTGTTACAGCGAATGTATAATTCCTTTGTCACTGATATCCCGAATGAACTCGAGGCATGGAACAATCATCCTGTCAATGTTCATTCACTTTCTTGATCTCAGAGCAGATTGAACGAGATATGTATGACATCAATATCACATACTGATTCACACATGCGTGCGCACGCCTATCTCAATCCTACTCATCAAGTGGCCTCGGATATCAAACTCCCTCAGGAGGGACAAATCCCATATCTATCACTCACCCCTCAAAAGCCCCATGTGTCAAAGCCACCCAATCATCACCTTTATAACAATCCATGTTTCAGGACTACGTTTGATGATGTCAAAGTGTGCCCAACGACATGTGTTGAGTGCAGTGATTTCAGGTCTAAGAATCACACTCACCACCATCACTGTGAGTACTGACTGTGACTACCATGTCATGGTTCCATGTGTCAAACTCACGGTGGGTCTGTCCGGTATACTTGTTCTCTAACAAGTACCTATGTGTTTGGTTTGATATCTCTATATCATGACTAATGAGATTCTATCATCAACCAACACCACAATCTAGTCTTATGTGTCATAGCTGTCTATATACCTTCCACTATGACATCTGACTAGGGACATAATAAGAATGTACAAACTCTTAGCATCCGTATGATCTCATCGTTCAGGTCCTTAACCTGAAAGCATACGTCATTGAGTACTGTCATTCTCTAGACATTCAATATGTTCTACCACTATCTCAAATGACTGAACCAGAAAGAATTGGAAGCTTGCCTTTGATGTTTATCAAATCAATCTTAATGTATCCCACCAATCATCCCATGATTGGCTCTCAGGGCATACATACCAACATGATGATGTTGTTTATAAGAAGATACTGGATGAGAAAGGGAAATCCAAGTGTACTAAATCTGATAATTTTGTACAAAGTAATGGTTCTAATGTCATGTTTCAAAGCTACTTAACAAATAGCCTTGCTGAGAAAATTACTATGGAGGATAATGTCCATGTAACTAACTCCATATATGTTCCTACTACTCCAATTCTGGTCTTCATAAATGAACTCAGCTAGTCTACAGACCAGGTCAAGATACAAAATCCTAATATTCCTCCTGAGGTAATACCAAAAGCAAATAATAGTATCTCACAGAGACTCGTTGATTCTATATTATCTCCAGCAAATAAGAAAGAGCTGAACCTAAGCTCTGGTGAAAGTCTAGATGATACTGTGGTTGGCAGTCAACCAGTCGGTCAGAAATAAATCAACTACAAATCTCTTCTTGGAATGTAAGAGGCCTGAGCAATAAAGTGATCAGTGTTTAGGAAGAGTTAGGGAGAGTCTCTGGCCAGATAGTGATCCTTTTAGAAACAAAAATTAGAAGAATACGTCTTGATTCTTTTATCTCCAAGTATTTTCCTCAATTTGCTTATGTATCTAACCATAATTCTCATCCTTTGGGAAGAGTTCTGGTTCTATGGGATCAAGATATATGTGATGTCCATAAAATTTTTGAGAATGATCAGATGGTTCACTATGAGGTTTTTATTGGTAATTTCTCCTTTCTTATTTCCACCATTTATGGACATAATGATGATAATGATAGGTGTAACCTCTGGTCTTCTGTTGTAAAATATTTCGAGATCTGTTGAAATTCCTTGGTTTTTGCTTGGAGACTTTAATGTTGTGAGAAATGAGGATGAGAAAATAGGTATACAGCCCCCCTCTAACCAGTCTATGAATGATTTTAATGAGTGTATGCTTGGTTGTTCCTTATTTGAACTTGATATGAAGGGCCCTATGCATACCTGGGATAATCATCAAGTGGGTGGTAGATTTATTACTTCTAGAATTAATAAAATCTTGTATAATGTTGCTGCTTTGAATGATATATTTGATTTCTTTAGTAATGTGGTCTCTAACATAGTGAGTGATCATAAAATCATTGGTATTCATATTGGTTCTTCTCGTGCTATTAAATCTCCTTTTAGATTCGTCAATAATTGGGTTGATGAACAAGAGTTCTTGTCTATTGTTGAAGATGTCTGGAAAACAAACATTAAAGGATTTTATATGTTCAGAGTGTATAGGAAATTTCAGATCTTGAAGAGAAGGCTTATTGAATGGAATCATACTTATGTTGGGGATTATGTTTCGGAGGCTAAGATTGAAAGAAACTGAGCAATCATAGCTCAAGATTTAGCTGACTTAAATCCTATGGATATTGGTCTTATTCAAAATACTTAAATTGCACTTGAAGCTTCTCTGAAGGAGGAGGCTCTTCTGAGACAAAATTCTCGTGTTTAGTGGCTTAAGTGTGGTGATTTGAACACAAATTTCTTTTACTCTTCTTTGAAACCAAGAAGACATAGAAACAACATCAGAAGTGTGAATGTTGATGGTGCCATTTCTTATGACATTGTCTACTATCAAGGGTTTTGTTACGAGCCATTTTGATAACATTTTCAACAATAAAGATGTGAGTTCGGTCTTCTAGGGGGTTTGGTCAGGTCCATAGGTATCTACTTCTCACAAGAGTATTCTAATGAGCCTTATTCTTAAGTCTAAAATTGATGAGATTAATCAAGATCTTGATGTGGACAAGGCTCCTGGCCCATATGGCTTTAATGCCACTTTTTTTAAGAAAACTTGGAGTGTTATCAGGGAAGATGTATGATGTGTTGTTATGGAATTTTTTACTAATGGAAGATTGATTAAAGAAGCAAATAATACCTTTATCTCTCTTATTCCTAAAGGTGGGGATAGTAGTCTAATTAATAATTTGCATCCTATATCTTTATGCAATCTTATATATAAGATTATCTCCAAACTCATTGCAAAATGATTACAAAAAGTTCTCCCTGTTATTATTGGTATCAATTAGTGTGCTTTTGTGAAAGGTCGAAGCATTAAAGATGTTATGCTTATGACTAGTGAATTGATTCATGATTTTAATAGAGGGAATTCTAAAGGTAAGATGTGTCTGAAGGTATATCTTTCAAGAGCTTATGACTATGTAAGTTGGAAGTTTCTGTTCTCAATGCTTCATAAAATTGGTTTTCCTACAAGATGGATTAGTTGGATTGAAGAGATCTTTATTTTGACCTCTTATCAAATTCTTGTAAATGGTTAACCTAGTCCTAAAATATTTCCTTCTAATGGAATTTGATAAGGGGATCCAATATCCCCTTATCTGTTTGTGATTATTATATAAGGTTTTCTATTTTGATTGATGAGGTTGTTGTTGATAAAAGGTTGACACCTTTAAAAGCTTCAAAGAATTTTGACATTTTTCATATTATCTTTGTTGATGACTTGATGGTTTTCTTCGAGGCAACTGTTGAGAATGTAAAAGTTATTAGTGATGTTATTGATTTGTTTGGAAATATGTTTGGTCTAAGAATTATTGCTAGTAAGATCTCCATTTTGTTTAGTAAATCATCTCCTAAGCAGGATATTCTGAATATTCTTGTCTTCCCTGAATGTGTTCTTCCATCAATATATTTAGGTGTTCCTCTTGTTATTGGAAAGCTAAGAAGAAAGACTATAGTCCTCTCCTTGATAAGATCAAGTCAAAGCTTGAGTGTAGATACTTTTCTTTGGTAGGTAGATGTGAGCTCGTGAATTCCACCCTTTCTGCTTTGCATTTATATTGGATATCTACTTTTCCTCTTCCTTCTGTAGTCTGTGATAAAATTGAAGAATTTGTTGTAATTTTCTATGGGGAAATTTTGAGAAGAATGCTAACCTAAATCTTGTTTCTTGGGATAAAATTACTCTACCCACTTGTGAAGGGGGTTTGGGCATAAGGAAAACTGAGGAAGTGTCCCGTGCAGGTCTATGTCTAAATGTCTAGAATCTAGCAGCAAAAAAGATGTTTTGTGGGTTAAGTGGATAGGTGAAAGATATTTCAAACATTCTTCCTTTTGGTCAGTCAAGATCAGCCCAAACTGGTCTTGGCTGCTGCGAAAGTTAGTTAAGCAAAGATCCACTCTTATTCAACATGTAAAATTCACTGTTGGAAATGGTAAAAGAACTTAACTCTGGCAAGATCCCTGGGTCAATCATAATGCTTTTCTTGGAGATATTTTGGGCAATGAAGCCATACTAAAACTTGGATTACCCATTGATTGTTTAGTGGATGAACTTATTTCTGGAGCTGAATGGAATTGTCTTGGTACTCATATGAAAAAAGTATTGTATGATCTGATCATCTCAAAATGTACCTTGTATGAAAGATGATATGATAGAGTTGGTTGGTTTACCTCATCTAAAACTAAAGGATATTTGGAATATTATTCATGTCAAAGGTGATGAAAATAGTTTTTTTCCTAGTTATGGAAATACAAAGTTCCCAAGAGGTGTATTTTTCATATATGGAAGGCCTTCCTGAATAAGCTTCCTACTAGAGAGACTATGTCAGGAGAATTGGCATTCAATCAGAATCTATGTGTTTCCTGTATTGTAATGGTTATAAAGATGTGAAACATCTTTTGTTTGAATGCTCATTTGTTAAGAAGTCGTTGGACTTTGCTTACAGTGATTTGGGGATAAGCTTATAAGCTTATCTTATAAGAACTGGAGTGAAATTGGAAAACTGATGGGTGACCAGAAGCTCCTCTTTTTTCTAGTACATTACTCTTTCTGGATTGAGAGGAACTTTAGAGTTCATGACAATAAAATCAATTCTATTAAGGTCCTTTGGAATCAAGTTAGAGGGGAATTTATCAGTTTAAAGGAGTTCTGGTATCTATGTTTATTGATCTTTTTTCTCTTCTGGTGATCTTTCTTTGGACATTATTTTTTCTTGAGAAATTCTTTTGAAGTTTGCTCGTTGGTTCTTTGAGTGATCAATAGTTGTGTATATAGAACACTAAGTTGACTACTTATACAATGTATAGCCATACTATTCTAATTTTCCAAATATAGCTTTTTGGCCTCTTTTTTTGTGGAAATTTTTGAGCTAGTTCAGAGATATAGTTGTCTTGTTGCACTTGAATAGATTCCAATGAAGGATGATCATACATGTGACTAATATCTTGCTGAAGATATAGTTTTGATGATTTATTTTTTGTCTCTACACACTTCTGCTTTTGGTGATCAGTCAAATGGCTCCTTGATATCTGGTGTTTTACATTTGGCATCAAATGTCGAAGTTTCCTTGGTGGACTTTTTGTTTAGAAATTCCTTGAAGAAAAAGGCAAGATCTACTGATGTGCTTGTTGTCGATGTCTGGACTTCTCCGGAAGGGATCTACTTGATTCCAATATTTTGAGGCATCTGAATCTTGTCTTCTCCATTCTTCTTTATAGATGTTTTATCTTGTATAGATACAATTTCCTTTTCTTTTGTTTCTCATTTTTGAGAAATGATATGCACTGTAAACCCTTTTACAAAAAATGAAAAAAAGGCCTCATGAGTTTTGTTGACCAAAAGAAAACTTACAAATTTCTCATAAAGAGATGGAGAGACTCTATGACACATGGGAGAGATTCAAGAACCTTTAGTGTCTTTTTATCACCATGGCCTTAGCAACTGGCTACTCCTTAAGACTTTCTACGATGGAATATTTTACAACACTAGAATGTCTATAGATGTTACAACTAATGGAGCTTTAATGAATAAATTCTATAGGGAATCTTATGTAATTATTGAAGACATAGTAATACACCATTTCCAATGGAGTTCTAAGAGGAGAAATTAGCCATCCTCAACCTTTGTGGCTTCCAGAAAACAAGTCAACAAACATTCTTTTGGTGTCATAAACCTGATTTCAACCAAGTTGGATGCTCTCACATGGAAATTTAAGAGGTTGAATACTCAACTAGTTCAACCGGTAAACCTAGTTTGTGATGCATATCAAGCTTTAGGGTAGGTATCTTCTTCAATATACCCTTATTTTATTCCTTCTAAGGAGACTATGGACCAATGCAATATGGTAGGCAACTATCTAAACAAACACCTCTATAACCCATACTCCAACTCCTACAATATGGGTTGGAGAGACCACCCAAAATTTTCCTACCACAATAATAACACTCAAAATCCTCAACAATCAACCACAACCCATTGGAAATAGGCCCAATGCAAGGAATAATCCTCCAGGATTTAATAATAATAACCAAGATTTCAACCAACATCAATCATATTCAAAACCCAACCTTCAATCACTTTTGTAAAATTTTATCTCATGTCAGATCAAGCAAAATGAGGAATTTCTCCAACAAGGGAACCTAATGAAAGAAACCATCCAACAAATTTCTAAAAAGTGGATGGGATTGCCACTCACACAAAGATGTTAGAACACCAAGTTTCTCAACAAGCCCTTGCCAACAATCAAACTCAATGATATCTTCCAAGACAGCCAGAATTGAACCCAAAAGATAAACGGAAGTTTGTTGCATCCAACTCCTTGTCTGGAGCACATTGAAGAAGAAGAATGAAGAGTCTTACTTAGGACTCTAAATGGATGACCTAGTGGGATTTGACCCCACAATTAAGATAGATTTGTTTTCATGCATTTTCTCTAGAACATTTTCTTTTTAAAATAAATTTGCCATGAATGAATGTAATAATTGTATCCCTTTATAACATATGTATCATTATCATTGCAGGGGTGAAGGAAAAGCTAAAGAATATCCAAAGTTCTACAATTATTTAATCGAGACACAACTTTTTGAACAGAATACATGGCGTGTACAACTTGACAGAAAATTTTGTTGAGGTCTGGAAATCACACATGGCGTGTATGATATCAAACACGATGTGTCTTCTGGGTAGTTCATTGTTGATAATCCTCTAGAAACACACACAACGTGTGTAAATTCAGCACATGACTTGTTGTGCTGAGTGAATCATACTAAAGTTTTTTTGGGGATGAACATGGCGTGTGTTAATGCTCAACACGTCGTGTCCACACCGAGCAAGGAAAAAATAAAAAGTGGTAGGCTATACACATGAAGACACGACGTGTAATTTAGCTTGCACAATGTGTTCAATGTTTTGAAATAGGTTTCACCAAAATTTTAAAAACATTTTATCCATTTCAACCTCACACTCACATTGTGTTCGAGCTAGAGAGACCACTTTTTGCCACTATGTGTTACACCAGCAACTTCCTTCCTTGATGTTCCTCCATCATCACTGTATTTGACACCAAGAATCGTCTTCCCCACCATCGATCCAAGCAGTCAAGCATCAACTTCTCTGCAAGCTTGTACCCTTCTTTGCCTCCAGTCCAGATCCACAGCCAAGCTTCTTTGTCACTATAACCTCCTTCGACATCAGCAAGCAAAGGCTCGCGTACCGTTTCCTCCGCCCCCTCATTCAAGGTCAGTGATCCTAGAACACCACATGAACCCAACAAACATGGTGTGAAGCCACAATCATCATCAACCTAAAAGTCACCCAAATTTCAAAAGAACATTGTGTTAGAGGACAAGCACACCATGTCTTACATACATCATCACATCTATGAATGAAGAAGACACGATGTGTCCTACCTACAACATGTCATGTCCCCATCTTCAGCAACAACACAAAGTACCAATGTCTCCAATTAAGCAAGCACAAAAGTGTCACCCTAGTGAGAGTTCTTCTTTTGCACCAAGCTATATCTCTTTAGTGCAATTCAATGTCGCCAAGGAAGAAGACAAAACCTATCAAAACTTATTACTTGTAGAGTTCTCCCTATGCATTTTGCTTGTGAAGAAAGACTGGAGGTGTTGGCGTTCAAAGATGATGTCTTGGGACTTGTCAAGGAATTATGGCTCAAGTATACATGTCGCACTATAAACCCTACGTATCCAAGACTCACTTATGAATTTTTGACTACCTTGCATGCTGAAGATGACCCAAAGAATCCATATGAACCATTTGTCATTATCACTTTCTGACTTCTTGGGAAAAGTTACAAAATCATTTTCAAACAATTTTGTGAAGCTTTTCAATGCAACTATGGAGGGAGCTTGTCATACCCTCAACAATTTGACAGTGATGAATTCTAGAGGGAGATTATTGAGGATGATATCCATGACGTCAAAGTATCTACAGCAAATCACATTCATAATCTTATTTTCCATTACATCCACATGCTACTTAGCACATGTGTCTTTGCTAAGAAAGAAACTCAAGGGGTTTGTGGTAAGTAAGACCTTTTATTTTTATGGGCAATGTTTTATGACTTTAAGATCAATGCAAGTACTTCATCCTCCGCCAGTTTTTTGAAGTCTGATGCAAGAAATCGGGTGATATTATGATATGAGATTTGATTACTCACATTATCCGCTAAGTTAATGAATATTTGATAGGTTTAGAGACTGCACTTGGAAAGATCAAGGTGGAATTCTAGTTCTGTCTCCTCATACCTAATTATTATGCATAATTTAGATGATAAAAAATTAAAACAATATTTTCATGGTCATGAAGAGTACATTGAGCTACTGATTTTGAGGGGGTCACCTTAACTAGCAAAGAAAACTGGAAATTTATCTTTGCTGATGAGAATGATTTTGAAGATCAAATTGAGGTCTTTCGTGTAGTCGTAGCACAACCTCCGCCTCCCTCCACTGGCATTTATACAAAGTAGAGTTGGGCTATGCCTAATGTCCAACATCTCTACAGTTATGTCCAACATTATTTTGATCAACAGGAATCCCACCTTGACATGATGAGCCAGTAGTACTCTGACTTGCACAACATGCTATAGAGGATGGATACATGGCATATCTCTCAAAACCACTATCAAATGAATCCACCACCACCTCCACCACAGTAGGAGTTGACTTCCACCGACATCCCTGATGATGATCTTTTGAGCCAGTATTTTATAGTTGGAGATCATGGGACTAGCCCTTCATTTTGATTCACCATGGTAGGTACCCAGTTGCTATCCACTTGAGTTTGATTGATACAGTGATGAAACTACAAATTCCAAGTTTGGGGGAGCAACCGACTGGTAGTTTTTAGTTTTAGTTGATTTCCCCTTCATGTCATTTGCTTATGTCATTTGTATTTGCAATTTTCTTTTGTCTGTGTAAATTCCCAAACTGTTTCATCCTATCTTGTTGAGATCTTACATGATGATGAGTTGATAGTCTAGTTATGGTCAATATCCCTTCTTTTTCTTGAATCATTTGCTTACATTAGAATAATGTTTGTACAATTGATAGTTTGGTACACATCATCCTAATTGAAATTTTTTGAATCATGTCTATTCATCTCTACATTTTGGTATTTGGCTAAACTTGAATTCCAATTCTTTCACTCATGCTCTTAAATCATGTAACAATTCAAATGCCTTGAATATCTCAACTTTATAGCTTTGAGTAACATTATAATGACTTTGCCAATTCTATAATGCATTTTCACTATTCCACTTGAGAAATTTTTGAGCAATAATGAATGATTTTCCACCTCTTGTATTATCAATATGCATGAAGTTTTTTAATAATCTGGGGAAAGTGACTTAGCACAGGACCATGCGGTTCCAAAGTGGAGCCTGAATCACATTAAAAAAGGTATTTTAGATCTTGTTTTGAAAAAATTTGAACCCCACAAAAGATGGCTAAGTCACTCAAGTTTTCTAGAAACTTGATGAAGGTTGGGGATTGTGTCTGAACGATGGAAATGAATCTCCAAATGGTATTCCACATGCGCATAAGCCTAAATTAGTAGGCAAGTACCATAAAAAAGAAGCCAATATTGAAATATTTATGATTTGAATAATAATGTCATTGCAAATGATATATATTTAAGGGATTTTCATTTCAATTCAATTAAACTATCAATGGATTTATGTGGAAAATCATTACATCTTTGGCGCTGTCATCTTATTTCTATTGATTGTTATCTAGTTGATTCATCCAAGGCAATTTGAATATCTATTTGAACTTAATTTCTTATCTTGAGAGATAGAATTGATTTCATCACATCTAAATGATGAATTATCCATCCTATAATTTATCAATTCATGTTCATGAGGATCTAATGTTATGCCCATATGTTTATCATTAGCCATATATCTATTTCTTTTTTCTTGAGCATAAGAAATGGTTCAAGCATAGGGGCATTTGATGTGCACAAATCATATCACTTTTTGGACTATTTTTGGATGCACTTTTCACTCATTTCGACCATAATTCCATTATCACTCATGCTATATTCTTCACTTTTTATTTGTTTTACTCGTTTCATATTTGCGACCACATGTACATGACTATGACAAGGAAATGGGGTCAATCCAACCAAAATCTGCCTCAGTTGGATCCCCCAAGAGATCACACATATTTAACAAGATTTATTGAAGTATAGGGAACATGGCATATTGTTTTAGCACATTGTGTGTGAGTTTATAGATGGATATCATGCCCACCTAAAGAGTAGAAAAGTGGTTTGTCCCTCATACCACATGATGTCTCCAATCAGTCAAATTATCTCATCATTAGTTCTGCTAAAAGACACACCATGTGCTTATTAGCACATGTCGTGTTCGATCCGATCAGATTTACTTAGGTCCTCTCCAACTTTCATCTACACACTATGTCTCTCAGATGACATGTCATGTACTCTTAAGGCAATATTAGTCAAGGTGACACGTTGTGTCACACTCGATTTTTGCAAATTTTATAAATAATCGGTCCTCATTTTAAAAAAGAAAGCCCATACAAGGGATATTTATCTCTTGTCATTTGAAACACTTTTCAACCATAGAATGTATCAGACCATACCAGAGGCACTTTTGGGGAAGAAGAGGTGGTTTCTTGAGAGAGAACATCTTTTCTACTCATTTCTCCTTCAAGGATTCCAGTGGAAGCTTCTCTTCTCCACTACAGCCACTCGGGGGAGAAGGTTGTTGGAGAAGACACACCAATATGGTATAATTTTATCTTCAAATTGGAGTTCTTCCTTATTCTTTGTATTTCCTTTGATCTTACTTTCTCGAGTCATGCTTAGCTCCAAAATATGTAGCATGTACGTGTGTTTCACCATTATGAGTGAGTAGACTTTCATTTCTTGGGCATGGGGGAGTAACCTCCATGTCATAACATTGTTGAACACAAATTTTATATATAATGTTAGTTATTTCACTATTCTAAGGTTCATCAATGTTTCAATCCTCTTACTTGTTTTGTTGTCCACTTTGTATGTTTGATTTCTTCTCTTTGTATAATGTAGGAAGATATGCATAGGAGTAAGGAGATGTGCCTTAGATGTACTACCTTAGCCACGAGATTGGCTATGTTGTGTTGGGGAATCAAGGTTTTTAGTCTGAAGCTAAGGCTATCCACATGAGTAGTAGACAAGGTTAGGATTATTCTACATTATTGGGAGGTGAATGTAGGATACATATCTCCCTTGTGATCATTTCTAGTACTCTCGATTTTTGTTTTTCTTCATGTTATGATATGGATGTGAAACCCTATCCTCAAGAATCCTTAATCAAATATGATCATTAATACAAGTGATTTCTATTTATTTGATTTCTCTAGTTTGCTAGTTTGTTGTTGTTAAAACCAAATCAACCTTGGAAATTTGATTAGATTGTTGAAGACTAAAACTCTTGCACCTAATAATATCATGCTCCTTGGACAACCTCAATAGTACTACTCACACTCATATACTTGTGGGGTAGTGTTCGACTTATAAATTTAAGACTTGCATGCACATACTAATAGGCAATCTATTACAATAGTATTGGAGACATTCCAACATGGGTGTA
Organism: Alisma plantago-aquatica; assembly: GCA_963693085.1. Lineage (NCBI taxonomy): Eukaryota > Viridiplantae > Streptophyta > Magnoliopsida > Alismatales > Alismataceae > Alisma > Alisma plantago-aquatica. The sequence continues at coordinate 864,662,214 of OY856409.1, forward strand.
CATCTGTATGCAACCCTTATGTCTATGTATCCTAGTGATTTCAAGTCACATTGACATGGATGGTTTGTTGGATCAATTTTTTTACATTCTCATCATAGGTGCACCTTTTTTGGGCATCAGCCTTGACATCTAATACTTTGGTTAATGTTTGGTTGAAAATTTAATTTTTTTTGGATTTGGTGGAATTGGGTGTGCCCATGAAGTTAGGATCATGAATGATCTCTTTGGTGGGTTCATTCTTAAGCAAGTAGTCCAATAAAGAGTGTCAATTGACAAGACATTCATTTTGGAATTACTCTATAAAGTTGCATTAATCACTGACGAGTTCACTAGTATGATCCTCATAATAATAGATGTTAGGATCATTACTATAAGGACCTATAAGATACAAGCTAAAAGTGATTCAAAGTCATTTCATAAGTATGATTATATATTTACCCAAAACACTCGTAGGCAATTGGTCTAACAAGTAAAGTAATGAATATCTTTTTGAGGTCCTAAAATACCTTAGAATGTTGAGCCAAAATTTCCTCTTCCATTTCTCATTATAGTATGGTTGTAGTGCCCTTGGGACATACTCATTCAACTTCATTGTGGCCACAGTTTGTTAATTGAATGTGCTATGATCCAATATGCTTGGATGTTTGAATTAAAGTTTTTGGTTGGTTTTATATTTGGTTAGTGGACGTGTATTATTAGTTTGAGTATAGATCACAATGTCATGAAAGTCTTAGATTTGAGTAGGACAAAAAATGGTGTGTCAAAACATATAAACAAGACAAATAAACTAGAAGGCATGTTATACTACTAATTTAAATATAATTAGACATAAATACATAATTAATAGTAAATGAGGATTACCTGGATAAACTCAATATTAGGTCTCATAAATATACCCTTCTTTTTATAGTTGATTGAAAACCCTAGAGAAAAATGGAGTGTGGAAATCGCATGTAATCATGTATCTATTGAGTCAATTTCTTGTTTCTACTTTCAAGAATCATTTGTCTTTCTTGTTATGTCTCAATCTATTATTTCAATGTCTCTTATAAGCTTATTTTTTTTATTTTACTACATAAGAAGGGTTTTCCATATTCGGTCATTAGTATATTAATTTGATCATTAGGAGTATTATTTACCATGTTTATCATTGAATTCACAATCCCTCATTTATAAGAGTTGGATATTAGTTCTTAGCTTGTATTGGTATTCATCTTATGTTTAACAAATTTTAATTATTTTTGTTTGATCTCTAAAAGGATATGTATTGTAGCTTGATATGACTTCTATATTTCAACTTATATTATATTCTTTAGTTACAAAAAATTGCTACTAAAGATCAGGTTTAAATTTTTAGGCTATATGATCAATATTTCCCAATATGTACCTCTATATTTGTTTATTAGTTGATTAAGTTTGTATCACTCTCTCTCTCACTTCAATTCCATGATCTTATCGCTATCTTGTTAGTTATTATATTTGTGGTTTGTCTTCATCAGGATACTTGGTTGGAGCACCCAAAAGGAGTATAACCAATCACCTTAATAATAGTTACCTAGCTCTAGTTTCTAAATAATGAGTTTAGTTAGTATTCATCTTAATTACTTTCAATATATAAGTTATCTTCTAATACAGAATCTTATTGGCCCTACATACTTATCTAACATTTTCTATGGTGCCACACTAAAAGGACCACCCTGATATATTAGCATTGATTCCAAACACAAGGGTTTTCCTAAAATTAAACCCCGACTTGAACTATTGGAAAATGATTCAAATTATTGAATCTAGAACAAAATCCATAAATATGGGTAAGTTTTCCCTTTGTCCTTTCAACAAAACCAAACAACACATAATGATTAGATATCATATATACACCACTATAAATAATCAAGATTACAATATGTGGAATAAGCAATAACTTTGTTGAAAATAGAATCAATCACATTATGAATTAACTATTCAAGTTACATATACAAGAAACAAACAATAAAATACATGCATGCCTTGAGAAGTGAGAGCACATGAACATAAATGCATGTTGTTACGACCCAACCCATGCTTAAATTATAAGCCTTGATATTGAATAAACTAACCTTGTTTAGTATGGTTTCACAAAAGTCATAATACACTAGGAGATATAAGAAATGTCTAGTTTTGTACCTCAACTAAGAATGTAAAGAGACATGTCTAAGTTTGATGAGAGAAAAAGAGTATCAAACATGTAGTAAGAGAAATAATAAATTGATAGAAGATACACTCTTCATAAGGACATAGGTCTTTTGGGTGTGATTTAAACACTTAGAATAGTGTCTTCAAACAACATGTTGGGGTTCTAAGCTAGTTTTGTCTCGATAAAGGTTAATATACACCCCCATTGTAGTATGGTGCCCATCTTAGACAAGTTGCAATGCACTAAGATAGATTTTTGAAGAGTGGTCCAAGTTAATGGAAACCTAGGTGGCCACCAGAAATTAATCAAAGGGAATCAAAAATCATCTAGAAATGCTAGAGTGAAGGGTTGGCAACAACCATTATAGGCCTCATGGACCCAACCTTGAATGCCATAAAGGTTGTATATTGTTGGAAATCATTTCAGAGAAGTAGCTTGGGTAGTGAAAAACTCATGTTGGTGATTGGTAACACCAAAGGATTTTCCAACATGAGTCAAAGATATATGATGAAGCCATGTGTAATGAAAATTGTCAATTTCTAGCTAGGCTAGTGAAAAGACATTGAATGGTTTAGAGAATTAGCTTAGGGTTGGGGTTAATATAGACTTGGAGAAATCACGAATAACTATTTTTGGTTATATAATTGGAGGTTGCCATCGTACTGCTAGGACACTGTCGTAAGATCCTCATTGACTGCTAATATGTTGCTTAATCCTATGTGTTAGATATTAGAAGGCATCTATATGACCACCTATAAAACCCTTCCCTCAACATATCCACTCTCTTTCATACTTATTTTAAATATTCCCCTTGCTATGAGTTGTGATTCTAAATCTATTTGGAGGGTTCAAAGAATAAAAGGAACAAAGAAGAGGGGAAATAGAGAAGAGTAGGAAAGCACACAATCTCCTTCACCCTTCATTTAGTGGCAAGATTCTTTTTTATCCTATAGTTAATTTTTTTGTCCTTGAATCTTGCATTTTACCATAATAATATATTCCTTTTTATCATATCTCAATAGTCACTCTACCTTCACTCTAAGCTCAACATGGTGCGTCATCTTCTTCTTCCTTAACAAAAATAATCATTTCTTCTTTAAAAACTTGTGATAGAAGGGTTTGACATAAGGGAGAAGCATTGTGGTCCTACATATTTTTAGATGACATTAGACGAGTGAAACATTGAAATGAATTAAAATTAATTATTTTTCTACACTATTGTACATGAAAGTCATGCATGCAAGTACTTGTGACACTCATTTATGATAAATTTTCATTGCCCTACGAATTTTATAGGTGTAGTTGTGTCATACTCCCTACCTTATATCTTGTATGATCTCATGTGTGTTATCAAAACTACATATAGGGAGGACTATTTGGGATTTGTAGGCATAGAATGAATTTGGTTAGACATATTTTACAAACTTTTTATAGATGATTGTAGAACAAGTAAGTCTATTTCAAGTTCTAGTTATATGATAAATTGCTTGTGAACATTAGTAAATCAAACAAGATCATACATTATGAGACAAATAATATGTGATTCCAATGAATAATTTTGTATAGACTTCGGTGCTCTTATATTTTTGATTTTGTTGTTGATGACTATATTGTGATGGATGAAAATGTTCATGTACTGATTGAGATCAGATGAACTAACATGGGATCACACCCTACTAGAGAAGTGTGTCAATCCATATCTAGATGAGCACTCCTTACATATTTATGGTTCCTAACTCCAACCAAAGAGCCCAAAGGTAACATAGTAGATTAAGCATGAGGGTAAATAATATAATTCTCATTTATGTATGATATAATGTTCAATTAAAAAAGGAACCATTTTTCCTAATACTTAGGATAAAGAGCCTTTGATGCCTCACGTGCATACCCATTTTAGTGAGATGTGTCTAGTTAGTGACCCACCAACTAAGATAAATGCCAAAGCCAGATGTTGTGAGACCTATGGAAAACCACAAAGCTAGTTTATACGTATGAAGGTGCATGGATTTTACCTTAAGACTGGAAATTTAGTCAACATGGACTTTTACATGAGGGTTTCATATCATGCGAGTTCAAAGCAATATGAAGAAAAAATATTAACCTAGAAGTAAAGTTTTATACTATCTATCAAAAGCATCCAACTCTATGTTATCTTTTTCCATGAAATCTAAGTTGTCTACTAATTTAATTATACTGGGTTAGTATTTTGGAAGTGAGAATTTTCCAACCCAGTGATACAGTAGCTCATAGTCTACTAAAATAATTTTAGGTATCCCACCTTGCCTCATATCATAGTATGTCATAGAATCCCATGCCATTAATTAGTATAGTCTCTTGCACCACTCATATCTTAAAGTATGAAATATAGAAAGAAAACAAATGTGACTTTCAACAATTTATATTGTTTGTACACTTTTGTTTTGTGTATTAACTAAAAAATGCGTCAAATGGACCTTTAATGAGATATACAAAGTATTAAGTGTGTCTTATGATCTAAATTTAACATAAACGGTCAATGTCATGATTATTGGGATAAGAAAATGGAGTAATATGATATAACATGCTACTTTTAGGCTTAAAAGTCACTAGGTTCATAAGTATCGTCCAAAATGGCCTCTATTCCAAGAGTTAGGGTCTTGAGTGTCACAAGTTTTGGTATCAAACCTTAGGTTGAGGTATTATGTAAGAGATCAGTGAGTTCCAAGATTGATTGACTTCTTGCTTATGAAATTACCAAATCGTTTTTTTTATTATGGGTATGTAGTTGGCATGAGGTGATAATAAAAGGTTTGGGCAAGTCAAAAAAAGCTTTGCATCTGAATAAGTCATAGTTGGTCAGTATTACCATATTTTGAATGGACCAAGTATTGAGGATAGGGCCATCTCAGTGGATCAAGACCTTATCAAAGTGCTAGATAGTATAAGACAAAATTGTTAAGGAGTCAATCGCATGATCTTCTTATTACTCAGGAATCGATAATCAATATGAGATCCTAAAAGTTGTTTAAAATGATATTGTTGTCTTGTACAATATATCTCTCTAAGGAATATGAGTGCTTGAGATAATTAGAAAAGATATTTTGGTTGATGGATATCTGATAGTTGAAGCATTAGACCACAAATTTGCCTTTTCAAACAAAATATTGATTGTGGTTAAAGGATGTCGAGAGAAAGGGAAGGAAGGAGATCTAACCTAGAAGGATTACACTAAAGAGTTTCACCTAAAGCACTTCATACCAATATTTTTTAGTAGCAGTATTAGATGGTTAGATAGCTTTGGACAAGGCATTTGTCTATGTGGGATATGAAGCACTGTTCACATGGTTGGTGAACTTTTGTTTATAAATGGTGACTAAAAATGATAGATAAATGTTCAAGATTTAAGTAATGACAAAATTATGAGATAAGATTCAAAAAAGAATGTTATGAAAATTAATAAAATGGAGATCCTAAGAAGGCATACATACAGTCAAATACCAAGAATAGAGAATATGGATTTAGTGAAGGTGTACACAATAATAACATATATTTATTCATACTTGAGTATAGGAACCCTTCTTTTGCATAACAAATCAACACCAACTTAGGGGGTTATTTAAAAACCAAGGTAGATCTAGTAGGTGGATTCCATGCCTAGGTGGTCCCAAGAGAGTGTTGGCATTAATTCCCCAACAAAGAGTCATATAATGATTGTGTTGAGATTTTTTGTACTTGATTTGATTGTTAATAAAGTCAATTACATTTAATATGTTTATTTTGGTCCGAGATAATGATTAGACATTATATGTCCTAAGAACACTTTACTTAGTGACATGATATCATTATATAATGATTAGAAACTATATAAGAAGACATTATATGACATGATTTTGGGTTGATCACCTAGACATGATATCATATGTATGATAAGAGTATTCATTCTTGTTTAGTCCCAAGTACTATATTTTTGTGGAAAATAGGAAAAGAACAATACATTAACACTAGTGTTTCTGCTTACTAATGACTACATAGTGAAAAAGTGTACTAGATAGAACCACTTTGAGAATGATATGTGGAAGCCATGGAATGGAAGTCAAAGAATCTTATATAATTGTGATAGTGGTGATTGTGATCCATCTTCATGAGGTAGATACAATGATCACATGTTGGTCACTATACTTAACACTACTCGGTATGACCTTAAATAAATGTTTTCATAAAAGTAGTGATTGAGTGAACTATGACATATGTGGATTATTGTTAGTGACATAGATGGAACTTATCCCTCCTGTGTGAGTGATATCATGGACACTTAATGAATGAGACTATTAAATGCATGACCATTCTCATGTGAGTCAATATTATATATTGAGTTCCCATGTACCTTGATAGTCTTCACTTAAGCAAAAAAACATACATTGAATATAAATATAGTGGCAATTCCATGCCTCAAGTTCAATTTAGATATTAAAGTAGAAGGGATTATGCAGTCATGATAACATTGATGGCATAAGGTTGAACTTCCTCTCCAACTTATCCAATTACTTGGGTGACAATGATGTATTTTTAAATACCTCTCATTACTTGTGAAGTCGTAATATGATTAAAAAGATCGTTACCAACATAATATGGAACCTATAGGGGAACACACATTGGATACGCAAGGAAGATGAGTATCATCACCGACATGATTTGAAGTGTTTCATATTGATAAAGGCCCCAGTTAGACTAGTCGCAGAATTGATATGGTACTCAATTAGAACTATTTTTCATTGTCTAGAACCCTACACATTGAACTAGAGGGTCTAGACAATCGAATAGATGTAAGATACTCAACTCATGTGATGAGTCAATTGATTGACTAAATATATATGTGACTCTACCCTAAATGATCAATTGGATCTACTAGTTGATCAAGTGGATAATAGTCAGTGCAATGATGCGATTAGTGAATCATATTCTTAATAATATAGATTCTAGAACATCATGACCAGTCTAGTCTGATCGATTGGTGAGTCTAAGAGTAGTGAAAAAAATTAGTCTCTAACTTTTCATTTCTTGGGTTTTATCTGAAAATTATATTCTCTACCTCCCCAATATAAAGGGGCATGATGGCCAGGGTTCAAGAAATGAATTTTTACATGTAAGAAATCTAAGTCATCATTACTTAAAAGGAGGAGAGACATGAAGTAATAATACAAACACCATTTGTACCTTTGGTTATTTTATGCCTTCAATGTTCGTTATGCATGGACACCTAAGTTGTCAACAATACAACTAAGGACCTTTTGTGTCAGTTTCTAGGGTAATAGACAATTGACGACACAAACCTAGTGTCGGTTTCTAATAAAAGTGAAATTAATGTAACAATAGTCATGTATCTTCAGTTGAGTGTAAAGAAACTGGCGATGTAATCTTATATCAACAACAATTTTAAGATTATTTTGGGATTACAGTCGTCAATTGGAAGGAAGAACCCAATGTTGAAGAATAGTTATCATCGTCGATTCCTTAAAAAATTGACAACATATTTCCTTATCAGTTAAAATTTTAACTGATAAGGAAAGATGTGTCATTGGTTTTATTGAAAAAATTGACAACATAGATCTTCATCGTCAATTTTTCTAAGACAACCGAAGTTGCATGTTTGAATTTTTTATAATAGGTCTGCAAACCTACGATCTGACTATTCAACAAGATGCAGAACCTATAGTTCATTATAATAGTAGGTTCCATCATGTGTTCACTTTAGCAACAAGCCAATAGTACTTACAAAACCTGCAATAATAAACACATACAAGAGTCTATATCCACACATTTCATTCACACGCATGCAATTCCATTCTCATACACACTTCATTCCATTCTCATGAACATGCATATACACAATTTAAAAAACACACATGTAATTTAATTCTCATACACATGTATAAATGAATTGCTAATCACATTTATTTCTCTTTTTCATTTATATACATATGCATATATACACACATATGCATCAATAATTCACTTACGTCAAAATTAAAGTTGCAAAAAGTCATTAGCATCACATGTATATATAAATCATGACATCAAAGTTCTTAAAATATCATATTGCATCATAATCAAACAAAAAGATGACTTCCTAAATGAAGGTCTGCGTCCACTCTTCTTGTATCTCATCCAGCTCTTCTTTTGTATAGGGCTTTGTAGTGTCAAATAGATTCAAAGTGAATGACACAATTCAAGTGTGATTTATTTTATATTATCAAATGAGATTGTTTACTTATTCAAGAATATATAGATTACATTTTCTAAATAATGGGTGTCTAGTACCACTTGTTTAACAACTAGGTCCATATACCGCATCATGCAGTATTTACATGTCTGATTACTGTCTTGTATAGGGCACTATAAATTAATAGCTATGTGAAATGTTAATAAATAAAAATCAGCATAGGTGGCATATGTATGAATTGGCATCATAAGACTACTTAACATTCTTCCAATTTATTGTTTCATTTTTAAATCTACATCTCCTCCTGCCTGTTTTAATGCTTTATACCCCTATAAGTTAAAGTAATACATTTAGTCAAGTTAGTCAACAATCATGTAATGATGCAAACATTAATATATGTTGATGGATAATTTTTCTACTTAAGTTGTAGTTTCCACTTTCTTTATTGTCCCCCACTCCCTATTTTTCTACCTGAAGGATCAAGATAATACACAGATAGCGTATCGGGCACAATACCAACAACTCTCAATGTTTATTACTTACTGGAAAGAAGGCAAACAAATGAAAACTCAAATTACATAATGGTATGTAATTAAATCAAAATTATAAACAAAAGTGCTTGAAACTTACCCAAGTTATAAGGATCTATAATCACAGTCTTCTCATAGTACCAAAGTATTTTTATGTGGTATATCAATAATCACTTATAGAATTTTGGTCTCTATCTACACAACTAATCAATGAAGGAACTAGAATTGCCACACTTGCCAAGTTGTAATGTGCAATCAGCGTATATAAGTAGATACAACATATATGTACGTTGAACATATTAGGAAGTAATTCAATAAATATTTTCACATATATAGAATGTGGTAATTAGGCATAAGATTTCACCACAACTAAAGTTCTATCACGGTTGTATTCAGTCAATCATAACTAATAGCTCCACAATATCTATCAAGAATATACTAGTATCATACTACTTCTCTATAGTGTACTCCTAGATATAGACCATCATAGTCGACCCTTCTTCTATAGTGTCTAACCTTAGTACCAACCCCTTGAACTTATGACCTAGCAAGTCAAATAGGTCCTTTGCAATACAAGCAGGTAAAAGAGTCTTTGGATGAGGAACTAGAGGAGGAATTGTATGGGAATTCTTAGTTACTATGGTTTTCATGTAATCTCATATGAGTTTTCAATTATATACACAAATATAAAAGAATCAAAGATACAAATGCAATGTAAATTTGTCATATATTTTCATAGTTAACTTCCATTCTAGGCCATGCAACCCCGATGACTTCTTCATATCCTATTGTTTCATGCATGAGATGGTCAAATGAGAGTGGTTTTTGTTTCCACTCTGGATAGACAAGCCTAATAGTCACACAAAGCACATTTTTGGGTATTGGAGCACCATGAATCTTGTTACCTACAAGGTGTTGGAAAGCCTCCCAGTCCCATGACATAGAAGCTAGGTTATGCTAATGCAAACAACATTTTATCGACACCTACATTTTTTATATATACTCAATGACTAGCTTCTTGCTCTTGTTACTCATTATGTAATAATTTGTCATATTTGTCTTGGAATTCCTCAATATCAGCCCACATCATTGTAAAACACTTTTATGATGCAATTTTTCATCAAAGTTAATGATTCATTGTATAAGTTCCTATACTACTTTAAGAAATGTGAACCAAAATATGAAATTGTTTAAAAGCAAAATTATACATATCTTAAAAAAATATGCATATCTTTACTGAATATCTCATAGATATTGCCGGCTCCTCTATTTTGATCAGCATAGAGAGAAACCCTAAATCTAAAATCAGATTAAGATACAAAATACTTGATTCATGATAACCACGATTAACACATTATACAAAAACATGTCTAATTTTTTCCTTTTTCCTTTCTCATTAAAGCTCATAAAGGAATGTCGCATCAAGGATAACATAATCAGTTATCACAAATCCTTTCAACTCTATTAAAACTAGATCCAAATCTTATTGCTCATATGTATATCAATTTACATCATATACATGTACATTAAAGAACAAACTCAGTATACTACTCATCCCTAGAAATAGAGAATACAATGACATTCGAATCTATCTAGATTATTCTTCTATTTACATGTTCTTTTTCATGACCTCTCCCCTGGCTAGCATTATACCTGAAAAGGTATTTGAAACAACCTCATGAGACTCATATAGAGATCTAGTGAGTGGATACCTCTCACTCAAGCTTGATACATGCATCATCATGAGATTAAGTATATGGAACATAAACCAAACTTGAAGATATTTAAAAGCCTAATTTATAATTAAATCATTTAGAAAATCTATTATATAACAAAATCTAATCATTCAAATACAATATTCACTTCGGACAATTCCAACTTTAAAGCATCTTTAAGAGAATGTCTAGGAACTAATCAGTATATAATAAATACTAATAATGAGTATCCAATTGTAGGAGTAAAAACCAATATCTTGGTAATTAGAATCCAAATATAACAATAACATCATCTTTGTGACATCCCACCAACCGGAATAGGAACGCATCTTGTAGTGTTGAAGCTGAAGTGCACATAAGAAATGTCTACCAAACATGACTATTCAAATGGCAAGTAATCTGAATCATATTTAGAATGGATATTAAATCCCAACATTTACCACATGTCTACATTTAGGATTATATTACAAACCAGACAAATAAGAATATAGAAACATATTATCTTTATGAAAGAATGGTTAGTTTCTACAATAAGAAACATATTCAACAACAGTAGGCCTATCAACTAGTAATAAAAGGCATGCAACAAACATTCAACTTGTATACTACACATCTTGTCAACTTTTATTAATTTTCCTTGAAACTACTTGGCTTGTACCTTGCCAAGTAGAAGACGCCATGCATGATTCTCGTGTCACCGACTCATCATCACTATCTTAGGGTTTAACCGACCACCCTAAGCCATCAACACCATACCTTGGTCTGCCACAAGGTTTCCTAAAGAGGCTCAGGTCCTCATCTCTGGTGCATGAGATAGGAACCAACATAATAGAATATCACATATCATATTGCTTCACATGTTTCATAGTTTTCATTTCATCAAAGTCTATTCCTCATGGACATAGACTTTCATAGTAGAGGATTTAGGGAAGAACCACACCATATGACTCATCCCTAAATCCTAGTGGTCTAACCTTCAAGGTCTAGATCCACACTCTAGTAATACTTCTCATGATACCCAGATTACTACAAGGAGATCCATTTCATTTCCCCAGTGTACGCTCAGGGGAAACTCATGGTGTTCAGGGCACGTAACAAGATGTATCATCATCTCACTTGTTGTTAGTCCTTTTTAGTCATCTAAAAGAAGATTCAATCATCAATTATCATATGTTTATATCCTCAAGTAACTAGAATGATATAAAGTGGATTGTGGTTAACAAGAAAGACAAGCATTATATCAAGAATTAAAACAACCTATGACTTACAACGTTCATGTTTCTTTCCGATTTCCACATCATTTCACATGATTTATCATCAGTGGGATATCATCCCAAGAAATCATCTTCTCATCCAACATTTACCCTAAATAGGGTTTCTCAATTTTAATCAATGCATGTTAATTCAATCTCAACATTTTTCCATGTCACAATTCTCAAGTATACATAGCAACATCAAAAGTAGAAACAATATAGATATATAGACATCGTATGTCCTCCATCAAGTTTAGAATAGGTTTGTCATACAACACATTCATATTCCATCCAATTTCAATAGATGTAACTAAATTTTAAACATAAACATGCATAGCACACCTAGTTCTCCTTTTCTATATTTTTAGCATTCTTCAATTAGGGATATTAATTTACACATGTTTGTTTCTCATTTGAAGTTCATTAGAATAGACCATTCTTAAAGTATAGATATACTAACAAACAATTAAAATCCAAGAACACATTTTTGAAATCAATTTACATCCATGAACCTCATCTTGTAACTGGCTTGAATCATATTTATATACATTCCTTTCCTCATTTATTGAATTATTTATTAGCATTACATAGGTCATCATTTTATGTTTGTAGTTTGGTTCTAAGATCCATCTACTAGTTTTCATCATTTTCCTTTCATTTCACATTCATTAGTCTCAACTCCTTTAATTTAATATCATGTTCACTGCTACTATTGGAACTAGATTTACTTATGTATAAAATTTCTCTCTCAAAATCCATTATTGACTGATTTTAGTGTATTCCACTCATTTTAGGTCAACCCAAATATATTTAAAGCAAAATGATAAAAGACTTCTTCATACTTATATTATTAATATTTTATTCATTACATATTGTCACAATTCATATCACCCTTGTCCATTTCTTATTTTGCATCTTGATACATGTATTGTGTCATTCGACTCATAATGACATTTTGCTAAATTAAAGCATTTCTTCTATTCTTTATAAAACTATCAAATTAGAAGTTACCACAGATTAAGGATACATCTCCATGCCTCTAAATCTCTAGTCATCTTCTCAATTTGTTGTTTTGTGTCTTGTGTGAAAGACTTGTATCCATGCTGATTTTATTCGTTATTCAATTTATTATACTAAAATACATGCATTTTTCTTATATCATCTTAATAAGACTTATCAAGACACATGTGAATCCTAGATTCCATTCCACACAATCAACCAATCATTTATAAGTATACAATGATTCATTGACTCATTTGAGTCCATCCCTCGACATTAACCCTAGACATGGATTTCCTCCATTTACAATCCTCATGTACATAACATATTCAATTTAATTAATGATTCAGAATTTTAGTTGAGAAACTCATGCTTATTGAGTCCAAATATGATTACATATGTGTCTATTAAATTTGCATGCATATTGGCCATTGGCCAATTTTCAAGCAAAATTGGTGTAAAATGATATCGTTCTCCATCCATAATATTTTCCATGTAATTTAATCAATAGATTAGTAAATAACTAAATGCAAATCAAAGAGAAAAAATAAAAAAAATCTTCAAAATCCTCCCAGTTGGTTACTCAATTGCATACAAATACAAATAAGAACTTGGATTCATTTTTCTGGATAGAACTAGGTCTTCCGCATAATTGCAAAGCTTAAGAGTGAGATAACCACTCACCTCGTGTGTCAATCACTTGAAAAACATGGCCCAAGAATGGATTTTCAAGAATACATCTCAAACTTTGAGCAACTAATCATTTTCTTCCTCCTTGTGACTCAGGAACTCTAAAAATTTAGAATAGGAAAGAAAGAAAAAGAAAATATGGTGATTTGATATTATTTTGAATCAAGTTATAAGAGGTATGGAATCTTGATATGTGAGAGAAGAATCATCAAGAAAAGCTATCTAACAATTACCAACCTACTTGATTTCATTAACTCTAGGAAGAGGAAACCCTAGATTGTCTTCTTCACCACTATTCCATCCAAACTCTAACTCTCCCTCTCTCTATCTAGGATTTTGTTTCTTTGGAATTAATCATAAATATGGAATCTATTAGTGTGTTAGGTCACTCATATATAGCAATCAAGGTTCTTGTCAATTACAAATGGACCCTACTTTATACTTTATTTTATTTCAGCAGAATCTTTGTCATAAAAAATATTATAGAAAATTGTCTACTATATAGGTTAAAGCTCCTCCAAAATTATAAACATGTATCAAGTTGTTTGACACAGTGTTTTAGAATTCTAGTAAAAATTCCAAATTATATCGACTTACCAATAAATAAATAAAAATTAAACACTACTTTACTGCTTTTAGTCTATAGTAATGGTCGGTTAAAGAGCAAAAGCCCTATAAGATCCCTAAAATGTCCATTCTGCCTACCACTGATGTGGTGTCAAAGAGAACCCAGCATGGACATTCTTCCTACCACATATGTAGTGCCAAGAGTCCATCAGGCTTGACCCTTCATTGCATTTTTTATTTATTTAGACTGGTTGGTCAGTTGAGTTGTGACCATTGTTTTTAAAATTGAAATTGGACCGGCCGATCAGACTGGTAAACCGGTGCCAAACTGGTCCGAAAGTCTAAAAAATCGGTTATGCACTTATTTCCAGTCCAACCGGTCAGAAAACGGTCTAACCGGTCCAATCAGTGGACCAGACTGAACCATTGGTTCAAACAGAAGAAACAAATAGAAGGTAGAATATATATATATATATATATATATATATATATATATATATATATATATATATATATATATATATATATATATATATATATATATATGTGTGTGTGTGTGTGTAAATACATACAAGTTAGAATACATACATATATATATATATATGTATATATGTATATGCGCGTGCGCACACACACACACACATATGTATATATATATATATATATATATATATATATATATATATATATATATATATATATATATATATATATATATATATATATATATATATATATATATATATATATATATATATATATATATATACACACACACACACACACAGAGTTAGGCTAGAATACACTCGAGTGTACAGATCGCATGGATACACTCAAGTGTGTTTGCATATCAAGACTATTTCTTTACAAAATGTAAACCATTAATCTTCACTGTCATACTATAATTAGGCTACATACAAATTTTGAGCTCATTTGGATGAGTGTAAGTCACTCATCTGAGGGCAAAAAAATCGACGCACAAAACTAATTTGAAATGCAAAATTTGTGCGGTCTTTATAACATGACCAATGACCTATAAATGTCCAAATGTGCTCAAATTTTTCATATGAGTTGCTTACAAGATGATTAAGAATATCAATGGATTAGATTTTTGAAAGAAAAAAAAAATTGCATCATGAAAAACTACTTGAGTGTATTCTGCTCCGAATACACTCAAGTGTATTCTGCTCCAAATACACTCAAGTGTATTCTAGCCTGACTATATATATATATATATATATATATATATATATATATATATATATATATATATATATATATATATATATATATATATATATATATATATATATATATATGTGTGTGTGTGTGTGTGTGTGTGTGTGTGTGTGTGTGTGTGTGTGTGTGTGTGTGTGTGTGTGTGCATAAATATACACACATAAATATGTATATATAGTGTGTCTGGTTTGACTGGTTCGACCGGTATTTGCCTTATATTGTGGTGACCGGTTTGGTTTTTCCAGTTCAAAAAAAAATTGTGTCGTGCTGACGTCACTTCTGGTCCAACTGGTTCAACCACTTTGGTTGAATCTGACTCAATCCAGTTCGATCAACACCGGTCCGACCATGGTCCAGTTCTAAAAACATTGGTTGTGACTGATAAGAAACTTGGCCGACACCACTCCCTAGATCATACCAACATCATACAAAATATATGAAAAAGAAATTGGATGTCTTTAATGGATTTACTAAGATACAGTTAAAAGTTCAGATTATTTGTATATAACAATAAAAATTTATAACTCAAATACCGGACTGCTAAATTTTAACTTGAATGCATGGTCGGTTGAGTTTGTCATGGGGAAACTTGGTCGACCGATAGGTTAACAAACAAACAAAAAAATTATTAGCAATTTGAGTTTTCTAAACTATATCCTAATTTTAAGTAAATTAGAGTTTTAGATAAAATACTAAAAATAGTGTACTACACAATTACATTTATTATATCATGCATTCATATGCTACCAAAACCCTAATTTTGGTTGATTAGGGTTTTGTTCTCAAACCCTAAATATTTGAAGAAGAAAAAAGCATAATTAAAGTTTTTCATTAGGTTTAAAGTATCATAATTAAATATCATTATAAATAAAGCTATAAAATTTGATTCATCTAGTTAAGCATGCAATCATCCAAGTAAATCCTAATTAGATGGCTAATTTGAAAATTGGGTCGTCAAAAATTTTCCCCTCCATTTAGGATTTCATCTTGAAATCTAAGAAAAGATGTGGAAGAATAACAGAAGGCGGTCATGTGATTTTGTCCTTATAGCAGCAGTAGTCACAAGATCCATATCCACTCCAGATGTGAGACGATGTGTGTTGTATATTGGTGTTATAGCCTTGTCCAACCGTAGACACGTCTCATCTTCCACAAATTCAAGGATAATACATTTCAGAGAAGGTGTGACAGATCGTTGTATGATGTTGGTCACACAAAATTGAAATTATGGACGGAGTGCCATAAGAAATTGGTAGGTCTGGAACTCCCTATTGTGTGACGCGCATGTCAGGAAGGTATGTCGATGTTGTATAAATGCCAACGACCATGCATGTAGTCATAGAATTTAGAGATTGAGAGATCACCTTGTGTTGCTAGTGTTGCCTCAATTGCAAGTTAAAATTTAGAAGCGTCGTTTGATTGGGTGAAATAACTCTCAAAGTTGGCCCATATGGAAGCGGTAGTGGTGTGTTCTTCAATGATTCTATCATGGAGGTTAATGTGAACAGAGTTGATGAGGTAGGCCATTATTCGTTCATCATGAATCTACCGCTTTGCAAAATCAAGATTGATTGCATCACCTTTTTCACATTGTGTAAGGTATTTCGAAGGAGTTTTAGATCTATCCAGCTGAGAGAGAACATGGTGCCCAAGGAAGTCACAGCATACAGCTGAGAGAGAACATGTCGTGGTCGTCAATCTTTGACTGTGTAGAAGAATATCAGATGTGTAGTGCTGGTGATGTTGTTGGTCTCCATTGTGAGATTAAAAAAAAATGCGGCAACAAGGAGCAGGTTGTCTGCAGCGAGGAACAAGAAAAGAGTGGTGGCAGACAACTAGATGACGACCACAAAATAGTTGATGGGAAAGAAACCTAAACATAATTTGATACGATATTATGATGTGTGAATCCCGTACATAAATTATTGACAAGACTCTTTTAAATAGGCATATGAATTATATCGTGTAAGCAGATACAAGAAAAGTACTCATTAAGATGTAAATGTATAAAGAAAGAAGAGGCATCGCCAAGAAGGAAAGGAGAGAAGATATATGGAAGGGCACTGATTAATATTAACAGACATTACAGGAAAGGAAGGTAGGAGAAAATATATGAAAGGACGGCATTTAATATTTGCAGGCAGAAAAGGAAAGGGGAGAAGATATATGGAAGGCCATTAATTAATATTAGCAAACACTAACGATGACATGGATACATGTTGTTGAGGGCATGTTTGGTTGATTGTTAATTCAACCCACCGTGCGGCTTTTCATACAGGAAAGCAAAAGCAGTGAGTTGGAACTGAATTAATATTGTTTGATTTGAAGTGAGATTGAACTGGTTTGTTATAAATTTCTCTGTTTGTTGATGTGTTGCTCGTTTGTCAGAACAATGTTTGTATAAGAGATCATGCATGGCATACAAACAGATACGTCATCTCTGTACACAGCAGCTTAATCATTTCATGCCAACCCAGCAATGGATTTGGGCGCAGTTCTCGAAACTTGTATTAGCTCTGTGTTTTGTCACTATGTCAAACCAAATGCATAGAACAAGAACACACATTCAGTTCCAACTTCACCCATTGAGTGCTTGCTGTCTTTGTCAGACAAAAGTTAAATTTACATTAGCTCTTTTTTTTGTGGATGGCATTGCCTACTGGTTTGACGGATATTTTTCTCTTCACGGCATAGACACTGTTGCCAGTATCTCATTGTGCTCTAACTTCTGAGTGGTGATAATCTCCCGAAGCATTGCCGGCATTGGGTTGACTAGACCCTTCGGGCCGACTGTTCACACCTTGACTTCGCTGCCAATTAATCTGATGATGAGGATGACCGGCGACGATTAATGACTGCTACTTCAAATGTATTTTAATGCCATCATTAAATGATTACCATGGCTGGTCTTGGGTCCAATCTGCATATATAACCTTCGTGAAGGAAAACCAATATACAGTGTAGCTGATGGATTATCTAATGTTTGAGCAGGGTCAGTGGACCTGGGCTGAAGTGAAAGAACGACACTTATTTACTGATGCTGACACGTAATATTCTCTGTACAAGACTATCCTTCATCCAAATTGCATGATGCAATAAGAAAATAGAATCATTCGTTGGATGTCAATACATGTCGACAAAAAATTTGAATCCACAAGGCACAATCATGCCAAGCGGACACCCACGTAGGATCAACGCTCGTTACACTCAAGGAGCTTGTTGCATGTCCCCGCACCAAGTGCAGCAGCAAGGTGCCAGGCGGCATGTATGTATGGGGTTTGAGGATAATAGTCGTCTGCAAAGAACAGCGCCCCACCTAACAACGAAGACATTGCATGCAAGTTGTGTGACATCTTCAGCTCCGGCTTTATAGATGCCTTCTGGGCAAATGATACCTGGAAGAGGAAAATGCAATGTACAACTGTAAGCCTGAATTGGAAGTTGGCAACACCCCATGGCCTATTCACTACTGCTACATGACAAGGGCATCAACAGCAGTTGAGGACGTGTTGAAACCAGTGTAAATTAAGAGAAAGAAAAAGTATTAAATCATGTGAATTCTTATGGCTTTAGTACGATTCAGTATGACACGGTGAAGCACATATTCTAATCAGCAAGTTACAAGAGCAGTGAGCCAGTGACATGATGTTACCAGTGCGAGAGTAAAAAGCAACTGCTGCTTAGGAAAACATTACACCTAGCAGATTCTCGGAAGAAATGAACTCCTCCAGAATAGAACATTTTTATGCATTATACGTTTATCATACAGCTGCTAGTATAATTACGAGCAGATACAAGTCATAAGCATATATTAATTTTTTATCATAAGCAAATCTAATCTCATAAGCATACATTAGATTTGCAATTTAAGGAGACCGCATGCATACGAAAAAGGTATGATCTTAGGCAAACATGGTAATTCAAAGTTACTGTTTGACAAACGTTTATTTTCATTAGCAATACTCCTGCTTGTAAAAACTTCATTATAGCATGTAATCAGGTATGCAAGTTGCAATAAAAAACAAAGTCTAAGAATTATATAGAAAATCTGCTGCAGGCACCTTGAAACTAGGGCCTATTTAGGAGGGTGTATAAAGCCAGTCTAAGGCCCAAACGGGGTTTAACTTGACGTCGGACAGGAGGTTTAAACTTTAAACTGGGTGCAAGTTCAGCGGGGGTAACAGAAAGCGGGGGTTAGTCCCTGGTTTAAGCCCCCTGCCTAAACCCACACCCAAACGGCGAACAGAAAATTTGCCTATGCTTGAGTGGGATGGGGTCATGCAACAAAACGTAAGCCATCACTAAAACAGTTCAAATCAACTGAAGCCTATATTGGAATTGGGCCAATTGGCAACATGGACAGTGCAAAAGAACATCAATTCCAGTCTGATTCCTAGCAATGATGGATTTCAGTTTACTTCAATCCCTCTGATCATTATATATGACCTCAGGATCTCTTCAATTCTTTAACATGTAAATTAAGATTGAAAGCGATGGAGCTATTCTTAGATAATAAATGTGTTACTCGGCATTATCATGCAAAACCCCATTTGTATACTAGTGCCATGGCATACTATTTCCTCGAATGAATTATTTTAGATTGTACTTGTTGTTTCATTCCTGTCAGCAACTAACTCCCAGATTAAGTCAACTTCATAAGCCATGTATCACTGTTAAGCTTCTAACATACTCAAAGGAAGCCTAGAAGCTCAATACTCATGAAAATGAGCAACTCTCTGAATCGGGTCTCTTGAACATGGTAGAGGATGTCGAGTCTATGTCAACTTCTACGGGTGTGAAAGTGAAACTTTGTGAAAACTTCAAGGAAGTTGCGGAGCAAGATATTCATGCAAAATAAGTTAAAAAAACTGTGAGCTTGTGAGAAATTAAATATAAAACATCAATTTTTTCTAAAATCATATTAATAGTTGGAACTGGCAACTGTTTTGTACATGTGGTGTTTTATATTTTATAATAGTCGGAACATGTGTTACACTAAGAAAACGAGTTTATTTCCAAAAACTTTAAACGCGAAGAAGGGGTGAAGTGAAAGAGGTAAAATGGTGCTAGGTCTACACCAAAATCTTGTAAGACTTGTGGTAGATCTAGTAGAGGAATATATCTATTACTTTTTGGCTAAAAAATCAAGTAAACGGTTATCTCAATATCACGAACAATTATCTATCAAATTTCTCTAAGCTTTCACAATGTGTCCAACAAAAACTACAAGGATCATCAAGAATGTGGATTTTTTTAGCCAATTAGGCAATTATCACCGACAACTAGGCCAAAGTCATCAACATAAGTCCACAAGTAGGCAACAAGATGGAGCGTGAAAGTTTACCAGGTTTCAATGTCGATAGGCTTTCAAACATAGGCAATGTCGAGGATTAACCACTAGATGTTTAGAACCATGCTCCCGAACCATAGAACAAATCCTGTTAGGCAATGTTTTAGAAAGCGTAAAGAGGGAAGTGAACGAACAAGACCTTGTAGTCGCTTAAGCGTCAGGTTGGCGTTTAAGCAGACGTTTTTTTAACAAGCGGATGTTTTAGTTTTTGTATGTTTATACACAATTACACGCATATACCTATATAATTATATATTTTGAACATTTATACATATCTAAACCCATGTAATAGTACTACATAATATAAAATATTAATGCGGTGCACCTAGTAATATACATATGCAATATATATTATGGAAACATAAGAGGTAATAAAGTATTATAGCTGTAGGTAATACAATATATTGCATATTATAACAGTAATATCACAATACTAGTGTAGATAACACAAAAATTCTTGTATTTTACAAACTTAAAGTACTAATTCAAATAGTATGTCTGTTACAAAGTACTTTCCTTATTTATGTATCTCTTTACTATTTATGTTTCATGTTGGGTCTATTATGTAAATGTTCTCACTCTATATAATAAAGGAGAATCCGCTCTAGATGGGTATCACTTTGACCCAATACACTCTCATCGTATCAGAGTGTTCCTGGCTGCTATAACCCTAGTCATCATCCTCCTAGCCGCTGCCCTCTCTCTCTCCCTTCTCCCCCTCCATCAACACCGCCCGTCACCGCCACAGGCCGCCGTCGCCCGTGTCGGTTCTCATCGGGTCGGTCTTCCTCCATATCCATCACAGCACGGTGGCTGCTTCTTGAAGAAGATAAGACAAACCCTCGTTCTATCACGTAGAGAGGAGCAACTCCCTTCTTATCTTCTTTCCTCTCCACGTAGTCCCCGTACTTGGATGAGTGCCTAAGTCTTTAAGGGTTGTTGATGTGTCAGATTCTCGTTCTTAATTGACAAGTGACAATGGTAATTCTCGTCACCCCTCAACACATCTTCCCGAGGTCATCTTTATCTCGGGCGCGTCTTACCGGAATCAAATATCTCTTTAACGGAGTCAATTCCCGTCAAGATCTAATTCAGTTGCCGCTACACACGGTGTGTCTTCAAGCAACACGACGTGTTGCTACACAAGGTTTGTTCTGACGATGCAGATCTCCATTCTATTCGCAAGTAACATGGTGTGTCCCTGAACGACACGGCGTGTCACAACTAGTGGAGTTTATGCCTCCGACGGAGTACATGGCGTGTCCTGGGATGACATGGTGTGTCAAGGCTACCGGAGTTTACGCCTCCGACAGAGTACACGGCGTGTGCAAAACGTTCAGAAGCTTTGTCCTCTATCGTCACCAACTGACACGGCGTGTCCCGAGTTCAACACGGCATGTCAAAGATAGTCAAAACTTTTATCTTCTGTCTTCGCCAAGAGACATGACGTGTCCAGTGTTCAACGTGATGTGTTGTTGCCATACACGTTGTGTCGAGTGTGTTACAATGTGTGTTACTTGTCCTGTGTGTTGCTACTCTGATCCAATCTTAATATGGGAGACGCAAAGCCAGCTGCTTCTGCTACAGTCGTCTACATCGACAAACTCAGATAACTTCTGTGAAGCTTAACTCATAAAATTATATCCTCTGGATGAATGCTATCTACACTGTGCTTGAATCTCGAGAGGTGGAAATTATTGAGTCGGAACCTCCTGATGAGAGCAGAAAAGACTACCCTACTTAGCAGAAAAACAATGGGCTGGGGAAGTCCTGGCTATGGAATAGCATGCAGTCTCAGATTGCTTCTAGATTTATGTTCTACTCTATAGCCAAACAAAGCTGGAAAGCTGCAAAGAAACACTTTTCTCGCGAGAAGAATGCTCTCTGTCTCTATACTGTAAATTACCGACTCTTTGCAGAAAGACAAAATAGTCGTCCTCTCAAGGATTATTTTAGTATTATACATTCCATTTTCTCAAGAACTTAGTTTCTACCAGCCACTGAAGACTAATGAGTAGTAGAAGACCGGGTGAACCCAAATTGCATAAAAGCAACACTAAATCTATCAAACCATGCTTGTGGTGATTGCTTACGACCATACAAAGTTTTCTTCAACTTGCAGACCTTCTGACGCTCCCCTTGAGCAACATACCCAGGAAATTGCTCCATGTACACTTCCTCAAGTAGGTCACCATGAAGAAAAACATTTTTGACATCTAGCTGAAGAAGAGGGCAGTCAAAATGAGTAGCAACGGAGATAAGGATCCGTACAGAATTGAGTCGAGCACCATCCAATCACCTCCATTTTGTCTCCTTTTGCATGATTAACGCTCCCAAAGTAGCTTTATTTTTCTTCTCCTTCCTTCCCACTCTTTTCTTCCTCTTTTGGGCCCTAGAGCACCGTTTTCCTCTCCTACCTCCCAAACCCTAGTCGTCGTCACCACCATGAATGCTCCTTCATGGAGTTGTTCCTTGCCCCCCTTGGGCCAATGCAAACCCAACCTTGGTTGTGTCCGACCTAGGCGAGGCCGGGCAGCCGACTTGCGAATCCATTTGTGGCCCGCAACGCACCGTTTACGCCCTATGGTGGCCTCATGGAACAGCGCGTGCAGTTGCGAGGGACGCAAGCGTAGGGAGGTCTCGTGAGGGTCCGAGACTCCCCAGGCCGGCAGGTGGGATCGGCTCAGCCAGGTCCGAGCAGGGTGCTGCTAGACGCCAGCCCTAGTGGACGCCATGCCTCAGCCACTCGATCGGAAGTCCATGGTAAAGTTTCATCGAGCGACCACGAGCGACACAAATTTTATGGTAACACCTCGCTTCATTTCCTATAGTTTTCAAGGCATATGTTCTAAAATACATAACTTTCTATTCCTTTGGCCAAATGTAATGAACCTATAAACCATTTTGACCGTCTCAAAAGGATCTACATCTTGGGCATGGTTTTAGACCCTAAAATTCCTTCTAATCTTCCTATTTTGTTAAAAAATATAAACTTTAGCTAGGTTTGTCCATATTTAATATTTGGTCATGGTAAAGTTTGAATCTTTAATGCACTTTTACACTCTTGCTCATCTAATCAATAACTTTTATTCACTCTTAAACTATTAGAGATCCTTAATCACCTTTCATGCATTCTTGATGACTCTAATTGCACATATGTGACTTGTTTGGATCTTAATGATGTATCTTACTCTATTAATGCTAATATTGCTTCCTAATGACACCAAATGGTTAATCAACCTTGAAATCAGTAACTTATACCCATCCATGATACGAGGATCATCCCTTAATCCCGTTTTACTATGATTATTTCATATAATACTAAGTATGCATGAAGGTGACCTTTTGATGATACATGATGATACTTAAATCAAATGTAGAATTTTGGTTTTCTTATACATTAAACCCCTTCATATCCTTGAAATCAATAGTCTGATGATGTCTTGTGATGTTAATGGCTAAGGCCAACCTTTGCTATAGAATGATGTTTGAAATCCTAAATCCACTAGTTTTTGCTTAATGTGACCTTTTGTGACTTGATGTGTTCTTGTGCCCTAATCTCAACATGGATCCAAATCTTGTGCTCTCCCTATCAAATCAGATTGCATTCTAATCCTTGTGATCGCTTTGATGTGGATGTTTCAACTGGTCAATGTGTGCTCCTTGATAGTATAAGTGAACTATGTTGATGATTACATGTATGATTGAAATGTTGACACCCAATGTTTGTTATATGATGCTTAGGCCTTGGGGACATCCACCCATTTTGGATATTATGCTAATCTTATACCCAACTTGCTGATGTAATATCATATCTTAGTTGAATCTCATGACTTAATGAACTCTAGTCTCGTTTGCCCTATTATGAGTCTTTTAATTCTAAAATGTGAGTAAGTGACATGAACCTTGAAATAAACATAGAAAATGAATGAAACATCGAACTGACTTAAAACTTGGACCACACCTCCTTGATGGACCCAACATCAGTAAAAGACCATCATTCATCAAACATGTAATTAACCAACTTTAAACCTTACTTGACCTAAACCCTAAAATGGAGCTATCTAGAATTAATGATGAGAATCTAATACATACATGTAATCTTGTTCTTAATTAGGTGTGCCTTGTGGTAGATAATTAAAGATAAGTTAGGATATGAATTTCTTCATAAGGTACGGCCTTTAATAATTATATGATTATAGTTTTCTTATTTGCTTAATATGTATGTATGCTTATTTACTTAAATATTGTCATGTTGTACTATAGTATTGTACTGAATGTTTTGTCTAATTAATTTTATAACTTGCACATATAACATAGACTTTCACCTACATGTATTCTTAGAGTAAGGACACAAGGTTAGGCGTCCTACTTGGCCATGTTGATAAACAGGGTTAGCTAATGGCTTTGAGCCCTAAGTACCCTCACAGACTTCTTCCAGTGGGAACTTGATCAAAGGCCTTATGATACATGATGTTGTTGGTATAATGGAACAATATGATTAAAACATGGGTTCTTTTTTTGTTAAGTACTTAACTTGTTTACACTTGTCCGTTTACTTTCTACAATTGTTTTCAAATTATACTAACCTTAGACATATATATCTTTCTACCTTGTACTCATAACATTTGTGTTGACCCATTTGTTTCTCGTATGTTTTAGGTTCAAAGATAGTTTGGGAGTTGATCGTTGATGAGCAAATGTTCAGGTTGTACTTGTTGTAAGATCCAAGCTATTGTACATGATCAGACTTGTATAATGTAATCTTCAATATGTAATTAGATTCTTGGAATAAACAATGTTGTTTAGTAATACTTGTTGAACGTTGAGATTATATTGGTGTTTCATCTTGTTATTTGTTCATGTATGTTTAGCATTTCACGCTTCCGCATGTTGTCTTTGGTATTCATTTGGTTCATGGGGTTGGGATTCCGACATCGTGACAACTTTTTCCATCCAGACTACACCAGAAAAGGAAGTGTTATTATATTATATTCCTTCCTGTATGCATACTAAGATGAACACAATTTACATAACAGTGAGTCACATTATCTTTAGTATCCACGTGTAATTTATATATGATAGATCTATCAGAAAGCTGGATGAAGCTGTCAGCACATCTGAACTTGATCCGTTATAAAATCTAGTAAATAACTGGCCCATTCCCATGGGAAGGTTAAACCGCAACACTTCATTTTGGATGGATTACAACACGGTCTTAGCATTTTCCGTATCTTAGGGAAATATTAGGCTGAAATGAGAGACATTCCGGCATGATCAGTGATATAATAGGTGTGATGCTATAACACGGCAAAATACTATTGACGAAAGATCATAACGGACCGAGTATTGATATCAAACTGATCCCAGGTTTCCATGCCAATAAAACAATTATACCCATCTCCTTTTCCAAACCAAGAAATGACTATCATGAATTCCTCTGCCACCCCCCACCCTTTTATAGACTGACATAGAGTTCCACTTCTAACCTGCGCTCAAAGTTCATTTATGTATGTGGTTGGCATACTCTAGTTCATATTAGTCTAATTAAGGTTTTAAAATCATACTGAATATGTCAAAATAAATGCATGTCTTCAAATTAATCGGTATAGTTAAGCCCTTGCAACCAAAATGCAACTTATAATTCGTGAAATGTTGGCAGTCAGGCCTCTGCCTTCACGGGTGCAGTGGCCATAACTTACAAATCCTACCTGGTGCCACCAAGTGAGGTCCAACGGCATTTGCCCATGATGGAACCTTTGAAGTGTGTGCTCTTCATTTAATATAATGAAAAATATAGCAGTATTCAAAATTTATTACAAATGAAATATATGACAAAGAAGTAACCTATTCTAAGACATTTGCTTGAAAGTACAAACTGTTGTAAGTACATAAGAAACAAATCCATTTACAAAAAGAGTGAATCCGGATTCCTTTTTGAACCATGAATTATGCTTGTGATTTTCCATTTGAATACAAGGATCTATTCATGGTTCCGTGTATGGGCGTCGGGCTATGAAGCACGGATACTCCAAAACAAGTGTCGTACCCGTATCCGATACGTATCTGATACCAATACTCCGTGGATACTCCCGTATACGTATTGGATACTCTTAAGCCGTATGCATGCCGTATCCGGACCGTATCGAACTAGTAAAAACTAGAAGAAGAAAAAATCTGGTATGGCCTGTCTCAGTTAGCACCTGACACTAGTTCATGTCTCAACCCTCGCTGATAAGTAGCACCTAGCAGCAAAGTTGTCACAGTTGTTCCCTTGATGTCAGTTCTTTAAAACGAATTTCCATGTCTAATCATGAATTTTTACTTATTCTTTATTGCAGACTAGTTCACTCACCTTTACATGGTACTTCTGGATGCTTTCCTTGGCTGAGGTGCATGTTATATGCACGTTGATGTCCTCCACATTCTCTAAAAGGCTTTAGTTTAGTATTGTTGGTTAACACGCCTGTTGTTTTGATGACTAAATCCAATGTGGTTTATTCTGGATTTCTATCTAGATAATACATATTTCATCTCCTTTATAGATAAACTTTGCATCCCCAGTTGACTGTCTCCCCCTATGAAGCACCGATACAAATCTGATGCTAATCTTCCCTAGATACCCTAATACGTACCGGATACCTCTTAATCCGTATCCCATTTTTTATTAGCAGGGTACAACCTCAATACATATCCGATACCACCATCCCATTTAGCAGTCAAGGGAGCAGCACTCCACTCACGTGATCCCTCAAAATCCCAAATCCACGTCACTCCCCCAATTCTAGACTCCCCCTAATATATCGTGATTTGAGAATGAAATGGATTGTCTTGTTCTGTTTTTTTAAAGATAAATTGCTATTTTTTGTTAGATATTTTAAATAAATATTAAAAAAAACTGACGTATCCACGCCGCACCCATATCCTAGATTTTCAAAAATTGGCGTATCCCCGTACCATACGCATACCCGTATCCATACCCCTATCCGTATTCGTGGTTCATAGGCGTAGGGGATACCGTTTAGAGTATATTTAGAGTGCGGGGAAGTACCTATCGTTTCAGATTTTATTAATAAATTGATTATCTATAAAAATTACATATCAACCATGTATATATATAAATATATATATATGCAATTTAAGTATGCAATTATATATATCTAAATGTATGATGTGTTTATATATGTGTGTGTCTAAATACGAAATGCACTTATATGTATATGTATTTGTGTGTGTCGAAATGTATACATATAGAAATATGCATATTGTTGGCTAAATGGACATCCATAAAATCCCTTTGTTTTGATTATGACAAACATTTCATTTTTATTTATCTGACGAGCTACTTGAGTGTGCAGGATGACACAACTATAAGGGAAATCCAACATGAAGTGTTTATATTTTCATGCAAATGTAATCATTGTAAAAACTTGTACAAAATTATAATGTACAAGTACTTAGAATCGCATGTAAATCAAGCATTGGATTTTCCCTAGCTAAACACCTTAGTCATCCATTCAATAGGACCACCTATGCACACATACGTATAACTAGTGCCTAACTTGAAACCTTAAAACAGGATCTCTCTCGGTCGACCAACTCCTCGACCGAGATACTCTCGGTCGACCACATTATCGACCGAGAAAGATCCAAAAGTAGCCGTTAGACACAGCAGTTGACAGTTGCAAATAAACGTTAATCCAGAGAGCCTGTCGGTCGACAATTCCTCGACCGACCGGGCATCTCGGTCGACAAGTCCTCGACCGAGATGGTCTCTGACAGCAACTGCAGAATTAATTAACTAGCCGTTGCTAATGCGCCTAACTTATTCCTAACGGCTAGTTAAGCACTAGGAACCCCCTAGAAGTTATCTAGAATGTCCTTAAGCATACTTAGGCTATTCCTATAAATAGGACAAGCCATAGGACACTAGAACTCACTTCTTACACTTGCTATACTTGAGAAAATACTTGAGCCCTCTTGTGCAATCTGTATGAACTGAGCTTTGTGATCAATTGGCCATTTTCCCTTTAGCTCAAGCTCGTCCTATAGGCTAGATTTTCCTAACCCTAGCAATCACAAGTCCATCATATTGGCTAGGAAAATCCAAACGCTTGATCTAGGGAAATCAAGCCTTGAGCTACAAGGATAAGTTGTATTTTCTTTTATTCCCTTCTTGTTCCTTGTATTACTTGTACTCTCCTTGCTACTCCAGGTAGGAGGCTGCGGATTGGAGAGGGTGAAGCTCTTCGTGGTGAAGAGGAAGACTTTGGACTACTTCAGAAGGCTGTCTTGACGGGAAGCTACTTCGGGAGGAAGGCTACTTCAAGGGGGAGCTTGAAGTTACTTCAAGGAAGGCTGCTTCGAGGTTGGCAAGACTACTTCAAGGTGAAGGCTGTCCAAAGGGTGTTTAGAAAGTATTGTAAATTTTATGTAACATCCTTGAGAGGTAATAAAATTTAGTACTTTCAAAATCCCGGTTGGGTAAGCAACCGGGTAGTGGACTGACTCCTTAGTATTTGCTAAGGTGGAACCACTCTAAACACCTGTGTTCCTCTTCTTAATCTTTAGTTTGGTTGTTTGAGTTTAAATTATTCTAAAATATATATAAAACTCTATTCACCCCCCCTCTAGAGGTTTTCACATATATGTCTGTAACGTGTGTAAATAGATAGGTATGTATATATACCAGAATTCAGAACATGTGCATTTAAATATGTAAATACTAAGGCAGCTCTCTGGGTCCCTACCGACACTGAGGTGCGAAAGCATGGGGAGCGAACAGGATTAGATACCCTGGTAGCCGCATGCGCGCGAAGCGCGCCATTGGCGCTTTGCTCTCCTCTTATTTCTTCATTGGACGGTTCGGATGGACTTCGTCGTTCTTTCCCAAAAAGAAAATGGAAGGGGTTGTCTCACATCGAGATGTCGATTCGTTTTCCGCCCCAAATGAGATGGGGAATTTCTCTGTCCCTCCCTCTTTTAGAATCGAGGACCCGGCTCGCGTCGTTCCAACAAAATGTTGAAATGTCTATAGGCATGTGTATATATGTTGAAATGTATACATATAAATACATATAGAAATGTATACATGGACACACACACACATATATATACATATGTATCTGTGGATGTGAGTGTGGTTGTGGCTGTGGATGTATGTGTATAAGTAGTTTGAATACAAATTAATATAATACATTAATAAAATATGTAAATTTATACTTTAATTTCAAAAGGTAGTGGCATATGCCCCACATATACCCCCATATGTAGCCAATGGCCGCCTGCTAAGCTGCATATGCGGCCGCTTCGATTGATGTTTCAAACACTTGATCTAGCATTATTGATTAAACTAGAAAGTCATTTAACATAGACAGTATACAGCCAATAGCTATGTAGAAAACAAGATAATGGGAAAAAACCTTGTGTTGTCGTATTGTATTATATTAGATGGGCAGACCCCTCTCCTATATATAAAAGAGGGAAGCATTACAGACAACCAAAACCCTAAT
Source organism: Alisma plantago-aquatica (assembly GCA_963693085.1). Classification (NCBI taxonomy): domain Eukaryota; kingdom Viridiplantae; phylum Streptophyta; class Magnoliopsida; order Alismatales; family Alismataceae; genus Alisma; species Alisma plantago-aquatica. Next base: position 864,692,441 of record OY856409.1, read on the forward strand.
AGGACAAACACACTTGCGCCAAATTCTGGATAGACCCAGCAACTAACCAAGTACTAATAATCTTTAACAGGCTGCATAGGTGGCCGCTTAGAATGATTTTCTGAACACTGGATCTAGTATTATCAATGAAACTAGAAGTCATTCAACATTAACACAGTAGGCATATCTTTTTCTAATTACTAATCCATATACAAAAAATTTACCTTGTCCTTCGGTACTCCGAAATTATCATTAAGATAGTTCTCATATAGCCATCTTCATCTGTATAATTGTAATCAACTCTAGCATAGTTATTTATTACCTCGGCACATGCTCATTGCAATTATACTGCAGTTGTTTTGCCTATTTAAGTGGGTACCTTCAAATGGAAGCTCAGAAGAATTTTCATTATGCATAAGTATTGTTAATTGATTGAATAATGACCACCTTTACAGCTCAACTGGTTGTTAACCATTTGAGTGTGTTACCAAAGAAATGACATTGCCACTATGAGCAAAATTATGATAATCTTGACCAGCTATGAGCCAGCCTAGTGAAATTAACTAAAACTGTAACTTTCAGCAGTTCATAAACTTTCGCCCATTACCTCCATCAACCCAGTGTGAACAAGTGAAACCAAGAAAGGTTTATATGGCAAGCAAAATGCTGATGCCGCCATAAGTAATGGCTGGTTTTCATTCCGTAATGCTCTTGATAGGCACTGCAAAAACAAGTACAAGCTTGATTTAGAAGCATATATCTCATGGAGCTCAACACCAGTACAAATAGAATATGGAAAGCACATAGCAAGGAAAAGGTAATACTAGACAATGTACAAAATTTTGTCAAAATTGTCGAAATTTTGACAAATGATTATGTACTTATGACCATCGGATACCAAAAACACACTGATGAGCATTAGAAATTTTTTGTTACTCTTTAATGTACTTTGTACTACCTAAACTATAGTTTCTTTTGTGTCTTTAAGTCTATATATTGTGTTTGTTGACGATCACAACTTAATTCATTAATTGCACCATTGAAATTTACATCAAAATTTCCATTGAACCGAGACAGTTTAGCTTCCTTCACTCATGAGGAGAACCCCCCCCCACATATCCAGTGTGACATATTATTGCATAAACAAGTTTATTTATAATGGTAGATAGATCTGTAAATTTTCATAAATTAATTCATTCAATTTGGGTCAAAATGCCAATAATGCGTCCTTCAAATTTTCTATAAATTTATGTTTATGTGTCCACCGGAATGGCGTCAAAATTAGACATTTTCTTGCTATTAGATTGTATTCATAAACTGATCAGGGTTGTCAAGATATTGTAATACGTCCCTAGTGAAATCCAACATTTACATCAAGGATTATGTCAACTGACAACCTATTTGTGGTCATAGCTAAAATCTAAAAATCTCTTGAAGAATGTGATGAAGGTATGATGCATAATGTCCCTTGGGTGCTTTATGTGTCAAGCTTACTCATCGTGACAACAGAGTCATCTATACACCTTATATTTGGCTTTGGCCTTGCAATTTGTTATAACATTACTTAGATATGCACAACTAACAGATTTCCTTTGGGTTGTTTTCCCCAAGCATCTTCACTATCATAATGTGATAATTAAATTTCCTGTACTCAGTGCCACATTGCTCAAGCTTTAGTGTACATTACAAACTAGTATGAGGGCTAAGATCATTGAACCCTGATGCAAATTTTGTTGTGTTATCGTGCACTTTAGTGGCCTTTTCCTGTTAAACTTATATATACCAACCTTAAATGACGTGTCTATATTCGTCATTTGTTTTATGGAGTGTGAACAACGTTATAGAGATACTCCACAAATCATTTTTGGGACAATTTAAGTTTGATTTGTCCATATACCTATGGGTTTTGTCCAGGCTAATGTGTCTGACCTTAGGTCAATCGACCTTGGCCTAGCAAAAGTGTGGTCAAACCTAGATCATCACTCATTCTTTAACTATGACCGACCAATTACCAAGGTTGTAAAAGTTAGTCATCAAAAGGCTAAGTCAAGGTTATGGTCCCTTAAAAGCAATGAAAGAGATATCGAAGATACCATCGGTATACCGACCGGTATACCGATATCGACGACATCGGTCATCGGTTCACACAAATATGTCGTTGGGATTGCAAATATCGATAAACCGATGGTATACCGCCAAATATTGCCAAATATCGACGAAATTTACTGGTATACCGACAGAAATACCGATTTTTTGCATGTTTGAGTCTGTTTCTGTTGTTTGAGAGAAGGAAATGGAGGAGCAAAACGATCTCGACAACTAGGGCTCAAATAAGTCTAATCTAAGGTATGCCTTTATGTTTTCTACCATTTCTCTCATTTACACTTCATCTATCTCAATTAAAATGTAAATGCATCCCAAAATGCCTTGAATTGATAAAGATCCCGACATCTGCTTTTTTATGTCTTCCTAATTGTATGTGTTCTTAGATCTACGAAACTTTCCCATAATCTACATTATAATCATAGTAATATAACTAAATAATCCATGAAATATAAGTATAATTTGCTATCATTTTTAGTAGTAAGCTCATTAGTATTCATATGTTCTTCTTACTAGTATTTTTATCATGCAAAGGAAGAAAATGTACTACTTCGCAACACAACAAACAAATATTGTAAAAAAGTATAGATTTTGTAATTTTCTAGTCATATATTTGTTTATATATGGCACTTGCTACATATATCCCACAACATGGACATGGTTGACATGGTAACTACACTTTTATATTATCGCATCCCCACGACATGCATATAGTGGGTATGGTAATAATGGCTTTTATACTTATCCCGCTATTGTGCATAATCCATGGAGAAACTCACTACCGCATATCAAGATCTTGTGCAACAAACAACGGCGGAGAAAAGGTGTCACAATAGTGATGGTGCCTAACTTCCTTGACAGTCATGAAGTTAATTGTCAAAGTCACACATTAAAGAAGAGCAATAGAAAGCCATGGTGTATATTTTCTTTCAGAATCTAATATGATGCACATACAAACATAGTACTGTAAATTTCTAACATAGTGTGTTTAATTGCATAATACGAACGAGTATTATACACTTATATAGTATTGTACATGACGTGTATGAGCAACAAGTAACTTCATACCACCAACCTTACATTATGTACATGTCATGAGAGCAATATGTCAACCATATCAACTCAATATTGTATGGAGAATTAGTGTGTAACTCGACATACAACCGATATGAGTTAGTAAGTTACTATGCTAATTATGTGTTATAAATTGGATATTATTGCATAAGTGTGTGTATTTATGTTTATGGATTGTACTAGTAAAATTTTAAATCTTAATTCCAATATTTTGTCATCGAAATCTACAGAAAACAGGACATGTTCCCTACCTCCCACATGATGGACAACACCCCCCCCCACATACCCCTTATAGAATTTTATTGCATAAAACGATGCATTTAGGTGTAGAGATTACACCTGTAAAATTTCATGATTTAATTCGTTCATTTTGGCGTCGATATGGCAGGAGGCGTCGATATGGCAGGATTGCATCTGTCGATATTTCCGTCGGTATACCGGTAAATATCTATATTCAAACTGTCGAAACGGCATCGATATCGGTCATTTAATTCCTTGCTTAAAAGTAAACAAAGATGATTTCCATCCAAACAAGATGGCAAAATTCAATGCATGACCTACAAAAGAAACTAAACAAAATAGCAACTACTGCAATAGCATCCTTACTGTTAAAGATCTATGTTAGGGACAATAATCAAACAGTCACTATGGATGTTAACACGTGCTGATGGTGAGCCAATAAGAAATTATGTAGACGGCCCACTGCAAAAATACTCCTTATAGTTGCAGCTATTTGTCTTCCAATACAAACTGGTATCAATCTAGTTGGTTCTAGTTATTGGATGGCTATGTTGGACAATTAAGGAAGTGGCAAGTGATTAGTGGTGAATGCTTGATTAAACTAAGTTTAACTATCTCTAATCAAAGGTCTTGAATTAACAGAAGTAACCATTCTTGTCCTTCGTAACTGTCATGAATTCATGCCACATGTTGCTAAGAAACCAGGATATGATGTTGTCTCTTGCCTCACTCTTTATAAGTGAAATCTATTAGGTCATGATTCATATAGTCCTTGTACATACTGTGTTGGGTTGGCCTCTGCAATATGGTGGCAATTTTGCATAATAGGTTCATTTATGACCAAGGTTCATTAGGAGGTCTTTTAATGATTAATAGAATGTACAACTTGCCTCCCATGAACTTCCAGGAAGCACATAGTCAAAAAAATTGGGAGGGGCACATGATTTTGCACAGTTAGATGCCAAGGTATATTTACAATTTTCTTTAAGGCGAAGTTTTAGAAGGTAGAATACGTACTCTAAGTGTAATTTAGGTCAGAGTAGAGAGTTTATGTTGCTGGTACGATTGACTAAAACTTAATTGTGTTTCATATTCATATTGTTTCAACCTGCCTACCCCATCAATAACCAACAATGGGGATATGTTCAACACGAGCTAGTTGATTCAATATCTTACTATGGTAAGGACAAGTCAAGAGTAGTATCACCCCAAGGCGATATGGCAATACATTCAGTTGTACTAACAGTTGCATGCTAAAACAGTAATATGAAGGCCGGGTAAGGAAATGTTAGGGTTGGAGGATGATGGCCTAAGAGGTGCCTTGCTAGTACGTCTTGGAAAAAACTAGATTAAAGGTCTCTTTGGAACAATATGCACCACATTTAATTGATGTACACCCGGGTCCATCATGATTCAACATCCATTTCCTCAACTTATTGAAGCCAAAGGGGGGAGAACTCCCCCAAGATTTCAAAGCCCGTAGAGAGCTGCTACGAGGAAGATGGGTCAAGGGCTAGCACAACCTGATGTCAAGTGGACCACGATATTATTAAATAAAAATCAGGACCCAATAGAAATTGAATTTGAGATCTCATGGTTAGTAACATGGAACAGTTGTGATTACACCACACCCTCGCGGTCCACTTCCGGTAAATTTGTTATGCAATATCAATAAATAGGAAAGTAGTACCACATGGCATAGATTGTAATGTGAATAGGTTGTATAGTAATGGTATAAATGAAAGGGTCAATTGGTAAACCATGGGTCAAGGGCTAAGGTCGGGTTTTTTCTTGCTAGTACTTGTCAGCCCTCAACAGCTCAACTAGGACATCTTCTCAAATGAAGACTGGTTAATCTGTTGCAAACTTGTTTAAGGTGCAACAAGGGACGTCTGTAGATAGTTTCTAATATTGTCATCATTATGAAGTTTTACCATTGTATTCAATATACATGTACCTTTAGGGAATGTTCAATGGAAAACAATTCATTAAGGCATGTTAAAGTTATTGTGTATTTAGTCCCACATCTATCAGTGCAGGAGTGATATCTAGTCTACGCTCCTATATATAAGAGCTATGTAATCACTTGTTAATTATCAAAATTCAAAATATAGAATAATTGCCATTTTACAAGGCCAAAGGCTCAAGCCACAGCTCTAGACGATTATGTCTTGTGCTAAGCACAAATTTCCAGCCTTTACGTCATAGTAACAAACATTAACCGATTTTTTAAAAAAGTCATCAATTTTTCTCGATGTTTTACCTCTTTGAATGATGTGTACGTTTTATACGCCATTCTCTGCTTTTTATCAACTTTTTTGTGTCTTTGTTCTTTTTGCTTTTTTGTGTTTTTTCATGTTTTCCCCCCATGAAAGTCCGGGTTTGATGTGCTCGTCTTGGCTGTGCGGTTCACTCCCTCCTAAACAGGTTCCCCCCCTTTCACCCCCCCCCGACCCCGACACCCCTCGATCCTCCTGTAAACCCTCCCCTCTCAGAAAACCCTTTTCCCCAACACCTTGGTGACAAGAGGAGCACACCCCCCAGTAATGGTAGGAGGCCTCCCCCCATCGGCGATAGGGGATCCATCACAAGCATGCATTGGCACCTCCATCACCAACAAGAGGCCACAGCGATAGAAGGTGCACCCCGCAAGCAACGACGGCGGCTGCTCCACAGATGTTGGCTTCTTCAATGCGGCAGCTCTAGGAGGCCCCAATGGCAACAGCTCCAATACATTTCGACAGTTGTAGGTCAAGTTTTTTTCCTTCTTCCTTACATTGTTCCACTCTCCCTCCCACTGTTCTTTGCCTCTTCTTTCTCAACCCCTCCAAACCCACAGTATAGTATCCTCCTTCATGACTACTTTCCAAGTTCTGGTGCGCCTCTTTCCTTTCTTCCACATCCACATGCCTCCATCTTTTTCGGTTCCCTCCTTCCCCCATCTCGTCCTCCTCAAACATCTATTCCCCCATTCAACCTTCTTGCAGTTGTTCCCCTCCCTCATATTTTTTATTGTGCTTAATGGTAGGTTTTCATTTCTCCTTTTCATTGCAAAGATTTGCATGTCTCCTTGTTCCCCCTTCTTCTATATTTGCCAAATTAGGTAATGGCTTCCCCTCCTTTTTCCCCTTTGAATGCAATACGATTTATTGGATCTTTTGTTTGATCAAAATTACAAGTTTGTCATCTATTTGATTGATACTAATTGTTATCCCCCCATTGTCAAGTGTTTGTACTTCCCCCTGATTGCATCTCTAAGTAATGGATCTCATTTGATTGGAATTTATTGTTCTAGGGTCCCAATCCCAATAATATTCTCATTCAATTACATGTTGATTATTTTATAATCTATTGTCAGTTTGCCACAGTTTATTCATATGGCCTCTCACTGTGTGCCTTTATAATCCATTTACTTTTTGTGTGTATTTGTTGAGACATTAACAGAAGCCCAATGTGGTAGCTCCACAACACACACAAAAACCATGGTTGTATAGGCATCCAGGCGGTCAGGCGTTCCAGGGGGACGCCCAGACAGCCTAGGCACCCAGGCGGAGGCCCAGGCGTTTCTAGGCGATTTTACATATTTTTTATTTTAACAAATATATGTAAAATTTTTGAAAAATGCAATCCTTACACATAAATATACATGATAAATATGCAATCAATGTGCTAGCATCGTCTTAAGAAAGCAACAAAATCATTAGATATGGGTTGAATTGTGGAAGTTTTACCTAAACAAAATTCATATAGAAATCAGAAAGCTAAAATGTATAATGTTTGTAGCCAAAACATGTATAATACTATTATGTAGAATTTAGGCTAAATCAAAACTAACAAGACCTAAACTAGAACTGATTGGCCCTAATATAAACTCATTTGATCCAAATTTGATCAAATTTGACCTAGTTTACCCTAATTTTTGCCTAAACCAGACCTAATTTTGTATACCATGACCTAATCAATCCTAGTTTCCATAAATTTTTCATATATTCACCTAAATGAGACAAAATTTGGCCAAATAAGACCTAGCCATCCGATTTAGAACAATTTCCCCCAAATCATACTTGTTTCCCCTAAATTAGACCTAATGTGCCCAATTTTGACATGATTTGGCCTAAATAAAACCAATTTTGTATATTATGATCCAATCAGACCTAATTTTCCCAAATTTTCCCTATATTGACCTAAACAATATTTAATTTGGCGAAATTAGACCTAATCTCACCATATCAGATCATTTTTCCAAAATCAGACTTATTTTCCCCAAATCAGACCTAATCTGCTCAAATTTGACACAATTTGGCCTAGAATCAAACCTAATTTGTATAACATGACCAAATAAAACCTAATTAACCCTAAATTTCCCTATGTTGATCTAAACGTGGCCTTACATGACCAATTCAGACCTAATTCCCCAAATTAGACTTAATTCCCCCAAATCAGGCCTGTTTTCCTCCAAATCAGACCTAATTTACCATAAATTGACCCCGTTTGGGATAAATCAGACCCAATTTAACCATAAAATAACTCAATTTGATCAAATTCAGATCTAATTTATGCTTATTTAGCCTTGAATATGCTTAATTTGGGCCTCAAAAGGCCTTGGGCAACAACTTAGGTCAATTAGGGGGTTGGGCGCCCAGTTTGAGGCGGGCTGACTTAAGCCTAGGCGCCCAGGCGAGGGCCTGTTCAACACAGACAAAAACACATATAGTCGATTTATTCCCAAATAGTTGACCAAATTTTGATCCATTTCCATCAATGTTTTAGCGCATATCATGGTTATCAGAACCGAACCGAACCGGTCGGTTGAACCGGGAACCGGTCACTCTACCGGTTCGGTTCCCTCTCAAAGCCGGAAATGAAGTCTGACCGGCATCAAACCGGTGAACCGGCGAACCAGTCCAGTTTTATCCCAACCGGCCGGTTCTCTCACTTAGCAAATAAATGTATTGTTGCTGCCATTTTTCGTTATTAATTTTGAATACTACATAAATGGTGGTATATGTATGTCCAAAAATAGAATAATATTTGCTATTTGGTCTGCTTATCAAGTTATTGTGAGAATTATGCTATTATTCATGTTTCATAACTTTTGTAGGGACATTTTCCATAAGTATCAAAGGCATTTATATATTTTTAAACTGTTAGTGATGTAATGCTGACGTCACCGGTTGAACCAGTGAACCGAGAACCATAGGCCTCACTGGTTCGCTGACCCGTTTGGTTCTGACAACCTTGGCACATATTATGTCTTTTGGAGCTTAGCAAATGTAAAGATCTTAGTAATAAGAGATAAATCAACTATTGCCCACTATACTATGTCAGCAAACAAAACCCTCCAAGATATGATGTTCAGAAGCAATAAGAAGATGTTTAGGATGGACTCGAGTATAGGCTTCTTTAGACACAAAGAAGAAGAAATTCCAGTATGAGAATAGGGCTCAAGATAAGCACATACAATTGTTGCTGCTGCAATCATAGTGTAGTCCAACCATCTCAGTATCTTTCTCATGTTCCCGCGAGAGCAGTGATACAAACTAGAGGTAATTCCAACACCTATTAGTGAAGTTCCATATGCAGCACACCTAAGATTTTTTCTGAAAATTAAAAGGCCAGGTAAACGTGGATAAGAATCTCAAAACAAACATCGCAACAGTAGAAACAGAAAACGTACTGTTTGCTCGATAGCGTGTTACATACCGTGGCGTTTGCAAGCCCACAGCAATAAATGGTAGTGAGGTAAGGACATTTGCAACTGTTTCTGTAACGGTTTTGTCTCCTAATGGCAACAAGAGTAGAAGAATGTCACACAATAATAAAACAGAAACATGAAGTTTGGTATCTTCAGAAGCTCTCTTGCATATACCTTGACACTTGCAATGGATGTGCATGGGCTTCATGAAAGCAGGCAACCACTGCCATAGGTGACTGGTAATACATGAAATGGTAGCAGCAATTTTAGTTATATTTAAAAGACGAGTCAACTGGAATCCGTATAACCAACGATACACATTGCAGCTGAACATCAGCTAACTATAAAGATAGGTCTGCCAAGTTCCTAAAATCACCTTACTACAACTTGTTGATTTTCTGCCAGACTTCCTGGAACCTTGTAATCAGTTTGATGAATGTTGTTATGGGAATGATGGTGTTCTCCAAATGGTGAATATAGTGAAAGATGCACTCCATGAAGCCCCTCCAGCCTTCTCGAAGGACTTGAAGTAGTTTGAACACCCATTATAGCAGTCAAACGATTCAACTAGTGGTTCAGTTACTGCATAAAGAAAAATCAGTAATGCCGTTTACATCAAGAAATTTTCCGCAAAAAGAATGTACTACTCGTGTAACAACATATATGTATACACACACACGCACGCGCAGACACACACACACACACACACACACACATATATGCATACATACACACACACATGTATGTATGTATGTATGTATTTATGTATGTATGTATGTATGGGATCAAGAGAGGCATTCTCTCCCCCTCTCCCACGCCCGTGGTGGAGGCCGAACGCCCGGGAGGGTTGTAAATCAAGACAGCAACTGGAATTTGAACTTGGGTCCCTTTGTTAGGGACACCGTGTTTGACCACTTGAGCCACTCCTTGTCAGCGTATGTATGGGATTAAGAGAGGCATTCTCTCCCCCTCTTCCATGCTCGTGACGGAGGCCGAACGTCAGGAAGGGTGGTAAATCAAGGCGGCAACTGGAATTCGAATCTGGGTCCCTTTGTTAAGGGACACCATGCTTGACCACTTGAGCCACTCCTTGTCGGTGTGTGTATGTATATGTGTGTGTGTGTATGTATGTATGTATATATGTGTGTGTATACACACACATACACATACACATGCATAAAAAATTTAATCTTGGACAAATTTTGGCCACTTTGAATGACTCCATATTGAAAAGCTATGTCACACAAGGATCTGAAACCTGATTAGACTCTGCCGGTCAACCAAAAACTCAGACAACATTTTAGGTACATTGATTCCAAAACTCATTTCTGCAAAACTCTTCAAAAAGCAGTGACCCAGCTAATTAGACCGGACCTGGTGACCCAGCTTAAGAACCAGCAACGCAGAGATTTCAATCAGTGACTTATGAATCACACATATGCTGAAAAGACATTGAAGAAAAGAGAGAAAACAATTGCACAAACAGAGGTTCTGATTTACAATATAGTTTCTGTAGCAACAAGCAAATGCCTAGATTTTTTATAGCATTTGCGCGCATTTTTTGTGCAATCTTACAGCATTTAATGCAATGTCCACATTTTTATGGTCGTGAGAAATACCGAGTCTATGATTTCAAGTATGGCTAAATATGTACATTCTATTTAGATTATAACTTCTGACTGAAACTATTTATCGACCCTACCGATACCATTAAGTTGGTTGTTAGAATGAATGTTACTATGAGATAATGCATTCTCCCATATTGTATATCATCATATACAAGGTTCTGCTACTTTCCCCAGTTTAAGTGGATTGGCTCATCAGTTGAATCGGAAACCTGAGACTGAGCAGAATTTCTGGTTCACTTTTGATGAGCTTGATTCACATTAACACAAGTATGACCAACGTGTTATGATGGTAATGGCATTCTAATTTTGAAATGTTAACGGGGTTTCAGGGAGGTGAGGTCATCATCTTATGTAGTATGCATGTCTAATCATCACCAAACTCAATGAAGCTTTCTATCCCTCCTATGTCTTGCATCAACACCTTTGTTTTGACCAGCATCAGCGTTGCCAAACTTGGTCCGCAAGCCACCTGGTCATCAAGAAGCCATGTCTATGGTTGCCAATGAGTAGTTGAGTTCATGAAGTGTTAAAAAGTCAAAGAAAGAATACCTCACATACAATTATCTCTGGCACATGCATGCCCCAATCTCCCAGGGAAGTATTGTAGACTGTGGAGCAAGGGAAGGAAGGCAGTTGATAGTTGACATCAACTCCAATCCTCTCCTCACTCCCCTTGCCGAGGTTGGCATTACTAGTAGCTTTCTAATGCAAATAAGTGATGCCCGTGTCTAGGAGTGTTTCATTCCCAACTTCTACAATGTTGAACAGTTTAGATGCAAAGAATCTAGTAATGTTTTAGAAGGCGGGAAGTGAACGGACAGGACCTTGTAGTTGCTTAAGCGCCAGGCGGGTACTTTTTAAAAAAGCAGATGCTTTCGTTTTTTGTATATTTTTTATATAACTACACACATATATCATATATGTATATACATATATATGTATATATACCATATATTGTGAACTTTTATAATTATTATAGCAGGTATATATTCAACCCAGGGCTAATTATACTTAGTATAAATTACTATAACTATTTGTATACCATGATATGGGACTATGTTAGCATTAATATTCTGCTATATGAGTATTACTCAACTAAAGTGTTCCTATACGTAGTAACTTCATACAGTAGTAATAATAATAATGATACAATATTCATGTAACAGGCATATTATATAATTAGTGACCAATAGCCAGTAACTATGCAATTAGTAACAAAGTAAAGTCCAACTATTGGATTAGTACACAAAATATTATATGTTTACTAAACAGAAGACAAACTATATAATTATTTACTTATTAATTATACCTGGAACCGTAATTTTCAATTACTAATTTATATCATCTGCAACAGATCAAGAATGGTAGTTGTAATTGCATATTGTAGTAGCAAAAGAATCCATGATTTAAACTTGTTATAATTGTTGACTCTAGGTCAATGTTCACTCTAGGTCTAAATTGACCAAACTCTTATTTTGATGATGACTAAACCATTCCAATTATTTGTGTCTAATGCTTCTACTTGAGTGATTTCCAATTAGGTATAGACACACTCCAGCTACTCTAACTTGCGCATCCTAACTTTGAGAAAAGATAAGTCAAAATCAATGCAAGTGCATTTTTGTGGAATATGATGTAAATCCATTAAATTCATGTTGTAAATCACTTGTAATAATTGTATGACTTGTAATTAAGCTTAGAAAAAATTGGGAGCACTTAAATCGAATATTTAAGCACTTTAATGACTTTTTTGAAATTCATTACAGGTTGTTTTTCGTTCGAGTTACAAACTTGATCGATCCCTTAATGGATCTTGAAATGCTATGGTTCAGTTGAGTTGCACACTCACAGAACTCGACGGATCCCTGCACTAGGCAAAACGGATTTAAGTGATCGGTCGAGTTTCATCCAGGATAAATTCGACCGAAGGCTCAAATCTGTTGTGTCATATAGTGCAATTGGTCGAGTTACCTTTATTGAAACTCGACCGATCGCACTGTACGGAAAAGTGTAGAAAAGTGTTTCTAACCGTTAGAGTGTTGCCAAACTCGAAAAAATATTTGTCGCAATACCCCAAACGGCTAGTATTCGTCCTTAAGTGTTCCCAAAGGCTTCTAGGCATCCTCGACTATAAATAGTACTCCTTGGGTTTCATCCCATGATTAGCCAAGCACTATGAAGGTCTGTATTATATAGTTGAGTGCATCCTACAGCCTCCTCTCTCTCTAAGCTTAATCACTTGCTACATCCATTAGAGTGAGTAGGAGATTTGTAAGAGAGCTAGTCCTACATATATATCTTGTGAGGCTCTCGCTTCCACCACCTCTCTCTCATTCAACCATGAAGATGAAGGTTCTCTCTCTTGGCTAAGAGAGGTGAAGAAGAACAAGTGAAGGAGTCTTTTGGTGAAGAAGAAAGCAAGGCCGAAGACTTAGAGCAAGAGTGGGTAAGCCCTTGGTGAAGGCAGAAGACTTCTTGCTCAAGTGGGTAAGTTCTTGGTGAAAGCTTATCCTTAACGAAGGTGAAGTCAAAGGCTGAAGATCCAAGAAGAGTGGATAATTCCTTCAAGGGCGAAGACTTTTGCAAGACTGGATAAGTCCTTGATGAAGACAGAAGACTCCTTACAAAGTGGGTAAGTCCTTGGGTAGGTTGAAGACTCTTGTATTGTATGTCTTATGATGAATATAAGAGTGCAATGGTTAAGAAATCCTAGAGTTTGACCTCTTTAGGTAGCGGACTGACATACTTCTAGTTTGAAGTATGGAACCACTCTACATAGCTTGTTGATTGGTGCATGTTCAATCTCTCTCATCCTTGTTATGTATGTTTAGTTGCACATCAAATTTCCCATATTAGCAATCTTATCTTATGAAATAATTTGAAGGTCTAATGAATTTTGTTTAAGTGCATTCAACTCTATTCACTCCCCCCTAGCGCAAATCGCCCATCCTAGATCCAACAATAATATGTGTAAATTCATATATAAACAATATTCATATATGAATATATGCTCTTTATTTCTTATATATAGATTTTGGTGAGTACTATGTATATAAGGTAGAAATTACTCGCTTAAATTGTTTAAATGTTGTTTTTTACCAAGCAGGGATGAACTCAGGAAACATCCTAAGTTGCTAAGCGGCAAAAAGCAGGCCCATTAAGCGAACTAGGCGGAAAAAAGGGTGCCTAATGGCAACTGCCTAACTGAGCGCTTAATGCCCAAATTAAGTGTCAAGGGGCCTTGGCCGCTTAAGTAGACGCCTGGGTGCTTTTTAAAACACTAGGATCTAAATATGTCCTTAGCATCCACTCACAAGTTAATTTGGTTATATCGTTTCATATTTTTTCCACTAAATCTGGAGAAATAGGTCGATGAACGGTTGATTACATATTCTCATATATATATATGGATGTTTGGATCTTCTCCATAATCGTTGATTTAACCATAGATGATACATTGTATAAACACAAAATGACCTAAGTAGTGGCAGGGTTCATCATTGATCAACCATGAAAAGTCCCCACAAGAATTGGAAGAAGATCATGGGGTTAATGTGGAGGTCAAGCCACAAATTGTACAACGTGCAGTTTGTGTATTGATCATCTGATGGTTGTGGATGATAGCATCTTCTGTCGTGGAAGATAGTAATGCAAGAGAGAAGGTGACAATTACTTAAAGGTGAAATAACGTGATAACATGAGTCCATAATGGAACCCCAAAAGAGGTGGGGGAAATATTGAGGATGAAATAGAACTATGTGAAGTTAGTAATAGTATGCCTTACCATTTCAAGCATATGCTCCCACCATGGTCAGAAATTCCAATAAAATTACCAACATTTCAAAAAAAGTCAATTTTAAAGCAAAAAATATGTATTTTCTTATCTACCATAGGTAATTTTGTAAAGTTTTGAGAACGGTTTTAAATTTTAGACATTTTGATCAATTACGTCTACTTTGGCATGCATCTCATGAAATTTAAATGATTTGGATGAATTTGGCATACTCACTTTGAGGGCATTGTGCATGTGGAGATATATTGCTACTGCGATGTGTCCTCTAACTCAATCAAAGGTTAATAACCCTAAATTTATCATGTTTCTAATGCTATCTCAACTCTACCTCTCCTAGCATCCTTTTTATAATAATACAAATTAAAAAATTGGTAACAATGAAGATGGACATTTTTGTGGGTGAGTACCAACTATTCTGAATTTTTCGGCAACAATCTAGGAGGAACAAACCCTTCAAAATAGGTGTTGTACCAATGTTGGACACTCTTACTCGATGGACACACCTATATACATATTGGACACTTCTCCAGATGTATTCAACATTGTTTTCAATTTTTATAGTTGGACACTTCCTGGACACTTTTTGGACACTTGTTAGACACCATCCCATTAAAGCCCAAAAAAAATAAAGCACGCTAGTTTTCATACCTTGATTTTCAAACTCTCAACTCTTGCATCTACTCTTAGGCTTTTGGGTCTTCGTCCATTTGTTACTAAGGGTCTGACTGGTTTGTTGAATTTTATCTTGAAAACGCTAGAAGTGAAACTCCTTTTCTAATTTTATCTGACTGGTTATGCGGAAGTCTGGAATTTGAGTTCCCCCATTTCCTCTAGACTTCCATAAGTATATATAGCTTGGAAATTTAGACTTCCATAGCAAATCACTCGGAAAACAAATTCCGCTCCAACTCGCGTGACTGTGCTACTCTTTTGGCGAGCGCGACTCGACAAGTTGAGTGACCGGAGAAGACCAACAGTCTCAGGACCATTACGCCGCCGTCTCCTATTGTTGATCATAGTTCGGAATAACCTAAGGCGTCACCGTCCGAGTATGCGAACGATGACGCTTGCTTTTCTCAGGCAAATAGAAGCCGCAGACGATTAGCTGATAACATTGGATTTCGTTTCAGCAGGTGCACAAGATGCAAACGGAGAAAAACTTTGTTGGCATATTTTTATTCAGATCTGTGCAGAAGGCAAGCAAAGATTAGTCTGCCTGGGATGGCAAGATCTGCAGAAAGGTGCAACTCGGTGAATCTGGAAATCCGTAAAGCCCTATCAGCTTCTTTGCTTCTCCCCGATCTAATTGAGCGTCACTTGCAGAAAATAAAGAAGAATAAGATCTGCTTCCTTTCCCCTCAATTCTGCAGACTTATCAATGAACAATTGACCATCATATACACATATGAAAGAACTTTTTAAATGATGTAAGCCGTGTGGTGATGTTCATTGAGAGTTCGTTATTCTATTTTCTTCTTTTACTTCCTTTTCCTTCATTTGCGTCCCCTGGTTCCAGCTCCGGTTAGGCGTGAGTCCTTCTATTTCCTTAGATCATATATGCCTCGAAATTGTTCGATGTAATGCCAAAGAATATATTGTATTAAGTTTGATGTACTATTCAGAAGTTATTTGGTTTTACTTGTTAACTTTTAACGAACCCATGTGGCAATCAAATAGATGCCAAAGTATTCCAACTGCAGTTGCAACAAATCAATCATCTGAAACTCATTTTTAAGAAAAACTCAAGTTTCAAACCAATCATCTGGAAATCATTTTCTAGGAACTCAATTTCAGTTCCTGGAAAATGAGTTCCAGGAAATCTACAGTTACACCAAACCAGTCAGACCCTAACTGTAAACGGGTTTTACTGGTGACTGATCAACCATTAATCATTAATTTATTCCAATACATGTTTACTACGTCCATGTATCTTAGTTTAGGAGGGATGGTGGCGCGTGTTGGGGGGTTCGTTTGTGGAGGGGTGTGATGGGTGGGGCGATTTTGGGCCCTCCCCCGGTGGCTCACCCTAGTGGTCTAACCGACGTTGCTCCATTTGTGTGCTTCTTCCCCCTTCTTTTTTCTTAACCATTTGGCCACCTCTCTCTCAAACTTTGCTCTAAGGATCTCTAGCGATGTCCATCGAGGCCCTTTGATGACTTATGGGCTTAGACATGACAAACTTCACTCCAACTTTTAGGGTTCGACCTTTCTTCCCCTCTTCTTTCGCGGCACGGAATGGCAGACACACCCCCTCAGTTTTGGGGGTTTTGGCAAGCACCTTTCATCTCTTGTTGGCATAAATCGGAGCATGAAAAGGCAGGGATACCGATCTAAGTTAAGGCGTTTGCGGCCGATATCCTACATTTTGTGAGTATCACCATCTTTGGGTAGAGGTTTCTTGTTAAGATTTCAAAGGTGGCGGGTTTTTACAACGACAGCGAGTAACCACATTTGACTCATGAGAGTGGGGACTTGGAGTTACCTTCGGATGCCTTTGCAAATGGGCCACGCATCGCTTCATCCTGACAAGATATTAAGGTGATATGAAAGGATGACTATGCTTGAGTGCAAAATCATTGATCTTTTGACACCCATGCTCTTAACAAAGGCTTGGATCCAAAAGTCATGTGGGTGGCGAATCATGAAGGATATTGGCAGGTCCTCCCCCACAAGCATTTAGCAGACTTCATGGGTGAATCTTTTGGCTTTGAAGACATGCGAAAACGTTCCTCTAGGTTTCAGGGTAGAAGTCATGTACGTTGTTATGAGAATCACATAACATATTGTTTCCATATCACTGTTGAGGAACTTCAAGTGGGAGGATGGACTGGCAACAAGGATGACAATGAGGCTAATGAGGATTGATATGGTAGGAGGTTCCTTAGCCCGCACAGAAGGAGACCCTCTTAGGGTTTTAGGCACGGAGACTTGACTCTAGTTGGATGATTGATTCCTCGATTGAGATGTGCAGTTGATGGAGGGCTTGCATGTCCTTTGTGAAGATTATTAGTAGTTCAATTCCTACTGTTGGTGGTGATGACTGGTTTTATGGGTGCTTATAGCAAATCCTTTTTGCAAGGTGATTCTATTTAGATGGCATCATGTTAAGAACCTTAGTGTGTTGTTCTACTGGTGGTTTCTTGGAGGAGGTTACAAGCTCAAGCGGTTTTGACTTCTAGCCCTACGGATGGATTTTAGTGTTCTTTGGTTTTTTTATTGATGATTTTGAACAGAGGGGCAATACAATAGACAATGGTAAACTAGTTACATGTTGATCCCTTGTTTTTGTTTAGAGCAAAGGTGAGTGATGTTTTTTAGTGGTTTTGTAGTTAGTTTGGTTGTCGTTGAGCTGGTTTGTGATGCTTGGTTTTGTAGTATCCCTTGAGTAGCATGTTTGAGGGTTCGGGATGAATATGATACAAGTGCAAATATTGTACAGCCAATTTGATATTCCAATTGGACCTACTAGTTGCTCATAAAACTCTCATGTAATAGATCTTGAGGTCATGCAAGAGTTTAGGACAAAGCTTGACGACATTGTGTACTCGATACAAAACGTGCCAAAAGGAAGCATGACTACTTAATAGTCTTATAACACAATTGGGTATTATACATGAAATATGAATGGACTCTGTTATGTCTTATTTTTCTAACTTGGAATTAGACAAACGAAAGCTCTTCTATGAATATTGTGCTTCAATGTCGTTATACAATTGCCATTTTTTCGTAGCCTATAATGAAATGAGATTGTCTTATTTTGCAATTCTTATGAATATATATATGTATAATACTTATTTATAATTTAAAAAAAATGTTCTATCCATGGTTGTGTATCTGTCCTATAATTTCTGAGATCCACATCGCTCATGTCCGTGTCTGTGTTTAGATCTACATGCTTCCAATCAAATCATGGGTTTGAATCCTTTTGGGACAAATTTAGGGACCTAGTAGGAACATCGGACAGCACCAACCCTGCGACAACAATGCTACTAGACGTGCTACAAGGGTATCGACCAACACACATTTGGCCCCAGGGTTTACGCTACTAGGATGAGTCCAGAGTGACCGTACAAGGGTGCTCCATGTTAGAAAAAGATGCAATTGGTGATGTGCAACTTGTATATCGTGCCAAAATTTGGGGATCTATGACTAAGATCTCTAGACATGCCAAATAATATTAGATGGCAGCTAATATCTACACATCTAATGCTATCAACTTCTTGGATATGTGGCCATTTTTCAACTTACTTAATTACAACCAAGTTTGGATTTGTACATACTCCAAGTTGTAACTTGTGAAATTCAAGGACATTAGAGGACTTTAAAGACCTATAACTCTAATTTTAGACTTGAATATAGTAGTATCTTCAATCCTTTGTAGGGATGAGCAAGACATGGTCGGCCCGGTCTAATTCATATCTCAACCCGCATAACTCGACCCAGACCCGATCCATATAATATACATGGGCAAGCTAGGATAAAAATTTTGACCAGAATATTATATAGGTCGCTCAGTGCCAAGGTGAATTCAGACCCAAAAACCAAGATTCATTGTGTATACATGTATATATATCCATATGCTTATGTATAATGTATATATTTTGTAAGAAGCATTTGACTACAAACTCTTCAAACTACATTTTCAAAAGTATGTTTGGTCGATCACAATAATAAGGCTAAACAAACAATGTACTAGAGTATATAATTTATAAGTACCCATTTGAATTGTAACATGTTTGACATCTTCTGCGACGTAATCTAACCTTATAAATTAGATGTATACTACTTAGATTAGCATTATTTTATAAATTATCTCCATCAAACATTTATAGATTATGCATTGAAATGATATATGAATTTTCCAGTCAATGGTAAATTGCCAAAATTTCAAAAATTGTTGGATTCTTTTTAATCATATCCCATCATATACATGAGAAATGCTCTACTATTCTAAACATGTCTAGTCTAATCTAAACAATATCCTTTTCATCCATATGATTAGGTTTATTTGCCAAGTTGTAAATATAGTAGTTTTTCAATTGGTACATATAAGTTACTATATTGACCAGGACACAATTCCCATATTTTATCAATGAATACATATCAGCATAAAATGTTTTAAAATAATCTTCATTTTATTATGTTATCCATGATGACTCGAACCTGGCCCAAAACCCAGATTTTATTAATACTGTCCAGGCATGCAGTGGAATTTTCAAACATTATGCGGTCCTAGACCCGGCCCCAAACCCGTTTAACAAATTTGGCTTGGCCACGAGCCTGCCAAACCCCCGTCTGATGCTCATCCCTAGTCCTTCATGAACTCATATGTCGCTACACAGTTCGCTTACACTAAGACACCCCCATCTTTGCTTTACTGTATTTATGCAAAAATATTGTGTGTATTATTTCATAAGTTTATTCCTTCATTGGAAAGTCAAATTACTTGAAAATGGTTTCCTTCACTCACATAAAGAGTCCCACCCACACACACAAATGCATCCAAATGTAAGTGCATCTATGTCTATATATTGTACTTGTGAAATTCCACAAACAGAGTCAAAGATGCCATAGGGGCATAGGTCAAATTTTCCTTTAAATTTGTTTGTAAACTTCCATTTCAAGTCCATAGAAATCTGACATTTTGTCTATGGTTTTTGACTAATTAATTTTCAGATGAGAACATTTGAGGGTAACATCGAGAAATTTCTAGGGCCTATAGAGAAGCACTGCAATAGTCTACAAAGGCTTTCATCAAGATATCAAGGACTCAACCAAAGAAGAGTAGTCTAAAATATCACATGAGACAACAAACATGGTGTTATATTCCAAAGGCTTTAATCAAGATACACACAAAATATGATTACTTGAATGTTTTCACAACATTTCTTAGCTCCGGAGGTTGTGGAGCTTCTGAAAAGGGTCCAAAAAGTTATGAATAGTAATGTTATAACTCCCAAGTACATCAAGTACATGAATGTAGTGTTTCAAAGGATTGTTTTTGCCATCCAGAAAGGACTAGCGGCGCAGCTTGTTGGCCACTTGTCTTCTACTTTGATTTTAATCTTCTTCCTTTACATATCAACAAGCAACAATTAGTCTTCAAAAACACGGACATACTTTCATAATGATGTATGAAGCTTTGTTCTTGCAATGTAAAGGCTAGCAAATATGATGAATGTTTAAGCTAATAATCACTATCTCAGCTACCATAAGGCAAGTCCAACTGAGCCCATGGGTTTCACTCCAATTCAATGTTTAAATTTGGTTCCAAATAGTCTATAGGTTCGAGGACCGTGTCGTTGACAGTGATAATAGTGTTTAAAGCCTATTGTGAACAAATCTACACCTATGACAATGTTTCTGTAGAGAGGGTGGGGATGGGTTTTTATAAAGTAATATGTAATAACAAGTTGTAGTCTAAAGATACATCTTCAGAGAAAGTCACATTAATAAAATACACTATCGGAGAGATCTGTACAGAGTAATCAAAGCAGCAAAGAAAATTTACCGAAAACGTGTCCAGTACTTAAGAGGATGGAAGGGACTGTCTCTACGAGGTGAGAGGCTATCAAGTGAGGAATTTGGAATCCGCTGTAGGATGCAGAGCGAGAGCGTGAGAAATGTGAGGGACGCCGGATCCGACTAAAGGAGGAATGCTGTAGGGACAGCAAATGGTCGGAGAAGTAAGAACTGGAGCAGCGTGGCCTCCCTCCTCGGCTCGGACGAGGAAGGAAGCCCCTTTTCTCAACTGCCTCAGCACGCCATTCCTGCGACGCAGTCTCTTATATGGAGCATGCATCCGGTTGGGTTGGGGGAGACGGGTACAGCAGGATCGCCGGGGGAATATGACTGGAAGATGCCTCAGGGAGGAAACAAATAGGAAAACTCAAAATCAGGAGTTGTGTGCTTGACAGCGCCACGCGGGCAAAGGGCCAGAATATTCGCTTCAAAATAATAGGCTGTTTTTTCTTTCCCCGGTATATAGGGTATCAAACTATTAAATCGCTTTTTGTCCACACGCTCCTCTCATGATTGGACCAACCTGCCATGCCTACGCGAACCGCCGTCGCAGGATGGAATCCACATTTGAACACGGAGAAGGTTGACTTTTAAGTATTACACAAAACACAACGTTGGTGCGGAATATCCTATGTATATGACGTTTATATTAGATTAATTTTTGAACAATTATCCTTGATCCTTAGGATACTTTTTACAGATTAACAGTTTTTGATAAAAAAAATTAATTACAATGAAAAAAGAAGGCAGACGGATAAAAAGAACAGAAATCTATTGAACAAATATTATATCAGAGACATGTCTATAACAAATATGTACTCTTTGTGTGTTTGTTTTTCAAGTTGCTTACTTAGATGGTCACAATTTTTTTTTTTACAACTGCTAAAAATGTGTTTCTAGCTATTTGCTCTAATTTAATTAAAAACAAAATCCTATTTAGAAAGAGCAAAAGTGTGCTTTATGTGTTTGCTTTTCAAGTTGCCAGTTTGCATGGTCACAATTTTTTTATTTTATTTTCAGTTGTTAAAAAAATCAGCTACTTGTTGAGGCTACTTAGAAATTTTAGATTCCGTTGTATCACTATATGTCCGTCAACTTTTTTGTTATATTTTTTGTTGCCACGTCAAGAATGGGATGAATATAAATCGCCATGTGTCAAGTGTTTTTGCTCATTGAACTATCATGTGTCTTACGGTAGCTGGACAGTGTGATCTAGTCAGTCTTTGTGTTTCAACAGTCTGTCTGTGTGGTAATTAATCCATTTTGATTTGTCCTTACATGTTGGAGAAAAATAGCTCATAGTTTGTCGAGTTTCTCTCTCTTAACACATACAAGTTTTCAGTTTAGATTTTTATAATCTTTGTGATGACACATTATATGTTGGTGGAGTTATTGCGAGTTACTTTGTGATAGTGGGCTATATGTAAATTATTGGGTATGGTAGTGTAGTTAATCATGAGTCTCATGAAAAATTAATTTTAATGGGAGTTTAGTTGTGTATCTACCTATTGCTTCAGCGTGACATATTTGTTGCTATTTTTTATTTGACTACCAAGGCAATTACAAGATTGGTGACAACTATTTCTCGAGTAGGTTGCTCTATTAAACTTTATACTTGTTTTTTGAACAAAAATTATGGCAGCTATTTGAACAACTCTAGGTTATGTAACTATTTTCAATGCATATCCAAACAGTTTTAGTCTGATGTATGTATTACAACATTGTGATTGTGTGCTCCTTGGTCCACCCAGTATTCATATTCTAACAAATCTTTTTCATATTTTATTTCGACTACCTATTTGTGTGGTTTTTACAAATTACTTCATGACATACTTGTGTGTAGATTTTTTTTGTTTAAATGTCTGTTTGTGTGGCTCTTGTGCGATTTTTTTTGTCATCCCTATTTGAGCAGCTTAAATCCATTTGTTGTCTGTTCTTATTCAAGGCATATGCTTTTGTTGATCTTTTTAATTTTTTTACAAAAGCAGTCATTATTTCTATTCAAACGATTTTTTTGAACTTTTTTTTTGGTCGGTAAAAACTCGTGTTGCTATTTTTGTATTTTCTTTTATAGTGTTTGTACAATGCATCCTACCTTCAAAAGAAGATAGAAAAAAAAGATAAAGAACTATACATGCTACATAAAAAAGAAAGGGGATGAGCTATTTATTTTTATTTGCACATTTCTATATTTCTTCCACTACTTTAAAAAAATCAAATATTATGCAAATTAGGCTATTTCATTTGTATGATATGTGCTTAGCATGTATCTTTTGTCTAGTTTTAAAGAAAAGAGAAGATTATTAAGAATAGAAGAAAGAGATGGCAGCAATAATAATTGCTTTTTAGTCTTAGCAATGTCAAAGAGGATTCTTTTCGGTGTCACGCTGAAGGGACTATGCCTTCCACTTTTTTGACCTTGGTTGAACCACGTTCCCAACCCTAACACTACAAATGTTACGACCCCATATCTTCTGGATCAAAGGTTCGACAATTAACCAAGAATAATTATCAAATTTTAACAGATTGTACTGAAAAGTTGTAAGAAAATAAATTTTTGCATACCTTTTTTGAAAACTTGGATCTCTAACTTCTATCCACTTAAGGATTCTAATCTAACTAATCCTCCTTGTATTTTACTTCATGTATTTCACAATATGACGATTTACTGTTTGCCCTTTTGGCTTGTACCTAAAACGCCGACAAACAAAACATCGGTCAGCCAAAGCTGGTATGTGGGGAAAATAATAATTATGTAAACACGTTAATAATGTAATCATCCAGTTAATCATTTAACAATCAAGATTACATTTTAGATATAACTCCACGATCCAAGAGTACCCTATCCTCTATGTTGTCCCCATTAAACCCCTCATGATCCACCTATAAGTGAACCAATTTCTAGGGTTGAGTCACATGGCACTACTCGTAAGTAGCCGACTCCTTAACTCATGGCAGGGCACTGCACGTAGGTAGCCCAGTTTCTAACTCTCAGTAACCTAGACCTTGCTCTAGGATTACCCCTTTATTTTTCTTAGTCTTTTCAAAGCAATAGAGGTGGACCCGGATCTAGTTAGTTATATACGCACATTTATAGTGATAATCATAGTCACTTTATAGTTGCATGAAATAAATAAACATCCAACAGTTATTTTCAAGCAACCGATTAAAACTTCGGGAATCGTCGTGAAACTAGAGCGATTATTCATAAACATAACCACATACCTGATTTGATGAGTCATGCAGATTATTCAACATATACTTCATGTATATACAATCAAGCCAATCAACATATACAAGCAAGTAATTCAATCATCACATAATTCCTGAAAAGAATATGTACTCTATTTATTACACACTTTATCAAGAATCTACTTTATTGACTTGGATTCTCTTTCTAGGGTTTCTAATATGCATTAAGGTTTCATTAATATTCATTAGGGTTTCTTAGATCAATTTCTCAAACTTTATCCCTTTTAGGTTAACAAACCCTAAAATACTCTTTTCCATTTATATGAACCTTAATTGCTCAACTATCTACCTTAATAGTCTTTTATACCCAAATTGACTTAGGATCATCACATCCCTATTTATTCATGGATTTGAACAATTAAACCAATTAAAAGACATATTCATCTAAATTAGGGTTTTCAAGCTCATTAATGCATAATCATGCACTAAACCCTAAATTAAGCCAATTATATAAAAAGATCATCTTTTAGATCCCATTTTCACTTTTATTAACAATAGGTTAATATCAGCTTGAATTATCCAAATAATGTCATTAAGTCCATCTATCATCAAAACTAAGGGTTTTTCCTTAATTAAATCATTAAAGATGATAACTTTATGTCCTTTTCAAATTTCGAGCACATTTACGCACATAAACTCTAAATTAGACTAATCATGTGCAAAGTTCTTCCTTTTTGAACATAATGTACCTTTTTACTTTTAACAGGTTAACATCAACCCTAATGATCCATTAAACCCTATTAAATATTGTATTCATTTCAAAATAGGATTTCTTAATCTTTAATTCAGTAAAGATGATGATTTACACTACATTTCGAACTATGATCAGATTCAGGATATAACACTATTTTTAATGGGTTCCTTGCATTTTTCTTATCAAAATACATATATAATTTGTCTTGATCGGAGTTACGAATAGCAAGATATGGTTTTTGCAAAATAAGAATACCTTAGCTAATCAATGGGCGCCACGTCGCTCCTCTCCATGCAAAGTGACGCGATTTGGAAAATATAACGGAATTACCGTTATACCCCCATTTAAGTCATCCGTTGTTTCAGCCCGTAGAGGAGCAGGACCGTCCAGCGAATAGGGGGTCGTCTCCCACCTTCGGCCAGCCCTAGCGGCCACCACCTGCAGCTGTCTGCGACTCCTCTCCTCTCCGCCCTGGGCCCGAGGCTCCACGCCGGTAGCCGCCCTGCTTCCGCCGCACCTGGGCGCACTCGAGCATCTCCAGATCATGGCCCACACGGCCGTTCTTGAGCGAGAAATGGGTCACATTTGTTGCTGCGGTTGCAGAAAACTGCAGACCTGTGGGTTATGGGCCCACGATGCCGGCGAGGACCCCATCCTCTCCGTATACCTCCGCCGCACCTCCATGGTCTCGAGATGTCACTTAGGTGGTGAGGGAAAGGTCCGGGCAGACCTATAGATCTGCTGCCGCATGCAGCCGTGCTGCTGCTGCTACTGCGGTCGACTGGGGTGAGGGGATGCTCGCCCAACCACCCCCCTGAAGTCGTGGAAGCATCCAGACTCTCTCGAACCTCCTCCCTAGCCCCCTTTCTGCTCTAGGAAAGGTATTCTTTGCAACTAGGGTTTGGATGAGATAGGAGAAGATGAAGAAAGTGATATGCGTGAGATCTCACTCTAGATTCGACCCTGGGTCTTACCCCCTTATGTAGGGGAGTGTAGCAACACCCTGGGGTGCTTGCCCACGAAGCAACCACTCCCACTTCCAAAAGGAATCCAATTCCTTCTATAAGAAACAAGTTCCTCTCTCTTTCCTAATTCTTTTGATAATCCTTTTTCTTTAAACATTAAGATTTCGAAAATTACTTCTTTTATCTTCTTTGTACTTCCCTTTTAATTTATTTACACGAAATTATATTCTCTTTTAATAGAAAATACTTCCTTTCTATCAAAATCACAAAATCCATTAATAATGTATCACATTATCCTCTTATTTTGCAATTTTGGTATTTTCTCTTTCCTTCCTCTTTGTTGGTACTCCTTGGATCCCAAGACATTCCATTATTTTAAAATTCTATTTATTGGATACTTATTATCCTTCTAGATGCATCTTTATGCATTATTTCACATTATCTTGTTTATTTCTCATTAAAATATCTCCTTTTGAGGATTTCTTTTTATTTCTCTTTTATTTTCCTCATTGGCATTCCTTTTAATATTAGCAACCTCATGGATACGAAATTTCACCAAGAAATCTCATTTATGCCTCTTTCCACTCATTTTCCACATTTTAACATTATTTTCAATTTATTTCTTAATAAAGAAATACTTAATTAAAATTTTCTTTTCTTATTGCTTTCTTTTTGCAACCTTGGACTCCTTGGTACCCAAGGAACCCAAGAGGCACGAAATCCTCTTTGGATTTGCCTTCTAGAGGTTTCTACATATTTCTTTTCTTAAAAATTCAATTATCCATTTACAAATTGAATTTCCTTGTTATTTGGGCCCAATAGCCAATAAAGCCCACAACACAAACGTCAAGGCTATTGTAAACGAAATCCATTTATTTGAAGCAAATTATATCATTGTTTGTTCAAATATCTTTAATATGATATATTACGTTTCTCACCAAATGAACCCAAAATGTGGGGTTGTAACATCCTTCCCCTCTTATAGGAATTTTGTCCTCAAAATTTTATCAAGCAAACAAACGATTCAGGATAAGACTTTTCCATATCCATCATTGGCCCCTATGTGGCTTTACCGTACTCATGGCGCTTCCAAAGAACCTTTATCATCACATATTCTTTTCTCTGAGTTCTTTCATCTTGTCGTCTATAAACGGCATAGGTGACTCAGGCCATTTCAGCCTCCCTTGGGGCTCACTAGGTTCATTGCTCAGCACATGGTTGGGGTACCTCACATAGTGCTCTAAATCGGACACCTGGAACTCATCACACGTTACTTTATCCTGAGGGGTAAAGTCAACCATAATCTTCTCCACCAATCCATCTCAAATGGACCCATGTATCGGGACCCAGCTTCCTTGGCTGTAGCTCAGAGGGGTCGGATTTTTCATGTCACATATTTCCCACAGTGAACTGCATGTTAGACTACTTTGCATCCGCTCACGACTCTTGTCGTCTCTGGGATCCTTTCAGCCATTGCACGATCAAAGTGACTTCATCTACCCACTGTGGTCCTTTCACCAACATCACCTTATTGAAGTGGTGACCGACACAACCTCCCTTACAGAGCTTCTTTAAATCCCAATACTGGCTAGGGTGGTCATCATTACATCTTTCATAGGAAAAGAACTGTCTCTAGCCATCACCCTGAACGAGCACATATGCTCTGATCAGAACCTTTAGTCTGGATCAGACTAACCATTAGTTATGGATGATGAACTATACTAGCATCGAGTCCTTCATGTACCTACTTCCACCCTTTGGAAGGGAACCTCTAGGTCAAACTCAAGAACCTTTGGACTCGCTTCATGGTTTAGTTGAACCATCTCTCTCATGGGTAGTTCAACCAGATTTGTCCCTTGACAAAACTCTTTCTTTCTCATGTCATCTAGGTAAGGAGATCTACCATAACCCATATTGCATCTCGACCTTCCTTGGTCTAGGGGAGACCTATCACAACATCCATAGTGATGAACTCCCATTCCCTCTCAGGGACTCTTTTGTCCTCTATATCGATACACTGGGTTACTGTGGTTCGTCCTTTACCTCCTGGCTTGCATGGCCATAAACCACATGCAACTTCATCTTAAGCATCCAAAGTGTTATTGTCATTTACCACGGTGTATGGTGATGTTCAATCATGATTTCCTGTATGTCATGATTCTTCAATATCGACTTCTCCGAAACCCTAAACCACTCTGGTTATGGTTTCATCACCTTCTTTTCCAAAGAAGTGCATCTGAGGTTCTACCACCATCCTTTCATTGCATCAAGGACTAGACTGGCTAACCAAACAACCCTTAAATTTTCCACGTATCTCGTTACATCTGAGTGTTATCAAAACACCTCTCCTTTCCAAACTTAGGGTTAGCCAAACAACCTCTTCTAGCCAAACTAGGTAGCTATAACTCAACCAGAACATCCATTACCACTTCACATCCTTAGGTATTGGGTAATGTTGAAGACATACACCTCCACATATTCCACTTATCATCTCATCTCAAACTCTAAGTTTATCTTCATCAAGAAACTCTGAGCTCATCCTCATGGTGATTCAACTCAACTTTGCATAACTTGCAAATTCCACATAGCTCATGATAAAACATCCTCACAAGATGATTTCCTTAATACTCTTAGTGTTTGTAAACCATCCATGTATCATTCACTCCACAAAGGTATGTTATCATCTCTATCCTCATGCCTCGCAGCAACGTTCCAACTCACATCATCTTTTATCCTTAGTGTATGGCATGCGTACTGTCCTATCTCTCACTCCCATAACAAGAGGAAATAAGCATTTGGCTGCAGTCCAAATACATAGTTCTTCCTGTTCCAAAAGTAGAGATGGTACATCCCATCTTGCCCGTACACCTTTAAATCTAAGTTGAAATGTGTTGTTTATGCTTCTACATTACAATCATCTTGATATTTGAGTTATCTCCATGGAAAACTGGTTTCGAACCTACTTGGGTCACCTCACAATCCTTGGTCATCTCCTCTAGGTCTATAAGGTGCCAACACTTTTGGGGTCATCCTTCTTCCCTCATGCATCAAGGGAGTACCCTACTCATCTGCCCTTTGGGTCCCATGAGTTCATGAAGGTGATCAATCTCCTAACCCATGGCCCTCAGACAATAATAGTCGTTACCTCCCGACCCTATGGTCATGTGCAACTGGGGAATTAGGCAACTCCTACTTTCATCAGTCTTATCCCTACCTGACCCTAGGATAGACTTAGGATTCTCCATTATAGTACATGTTCACTTAGAACCTTACCCAAGTCTTCATCATCTCTCTTTCTGCATTCATGGGCTAGCTTTCATCCTTTCATAGGGATCATGGCAACCTGCCTACCTTGGTCAAGCCCCATATCGGTTACCTCCATGGTAACACATTCATATGCAATTAGAGATGGATATCTATGGGTCTACAGGTTCATTCTCATTCCATGTACTTTTCACTTAGCTTCTCAAGATCCTATGAGACCTATTTAGGTTACCTTAAACCAACAAAACTGATACACACCCTACCAAAGGGGTCCCTCTCCCAGGATGGGAGGAAACTATAACTCTTGACAACAAGGTCACAAACATCCTTAGGGTTTACATCCACATGAGTCTACTTAACCCTAGCAAGCTATGAACGCACAAGCAGATCACCTACTGAACCATGCTAGGTCATACTTATCCTCTTTCCTCAATGCTAGATCAATATCATACCTTCCTTTGTCATCAACCTAGCTGTGAGGGGTTCATCAAACATACCTTAAACTTAAGGGGCTTCCCTTTTCCTCTATACATGAGGAGTACCATGCTTGAAATTATAGCAACTTAATTCTCATCATGAGGATTAAGTATACCACTTCCCCTCTTAGGTCAAGAACCCTAGGTTCACTTTGGGTGTCCAACTGCATGCTCAATCTCTTAACCACAAACCCTAGGTTCCTATCATCCTTCTCCTCGATCAACACTTTAAGTTTGAGTCCTCCTCAAGGACAATCCACAAGGTGCAAGGCCTCATAGCATGTTACTATACCTCCCCAGGGTTTATGGAACTCTTCTCCTCATCTATACCATAGGTACAAAGGTATAAGCAGACTCATCCTCTCTCTAAGTTTTGGTCCAAGAATTATGCATGAGGCAACTGCTATCATTCACTTAGGTCGCATCATCCTTGGCTCCCCACTATTCCTCATATCTTGGGTTTTAGGCTTCCAGCCTTCTTGCCTGGGGTCATGCTCTCTCTCTAGAGTTAATCCTACATCCAACCTCACCATTAGAGGTCCTATCTTCATGAAGGATCAACCTCAAAAGCATGCCCTACATGGGTGAAGCCTAGGTTCGAACTTATGTTTGCTCAAGATCATCCATAACCCTTTACTGTAACATCCCTGACCTGGGTTATGAACTAACCCTAGGTGTTTTGACTAAATGTGTAATAAAATTGTTGTGATTATCTTTTGGCATGTAATTAAGTTCCTAAGGAACATATATTCTTTTTCTTTTCTGTCCTTTTTAAACAATGATTGTAGCATTGTTTGGTAATACAGGGACCTATGTGCAAATTACCCAATTAGAGGGGTTAACTTGCAAAATTGCACATGTTAAGATGTTCCTTTGATGATGAGACATCACATGAGTGAATATGATGAGGAATGATGAATTTTCCCCAAGCTTGAGCATCAAGATGCAGCTTGTGGAATGATCCTTGTGCTTAAAAACCCTAAATTGGAGTAAAGTGCAATTTACCCAATTTAAGGGGTGCAACTTATAAAATACATCATCTAGAACATCTCTTATGACTCTTGTCATCATTTAGAGTAGAAATGATGAAAGGGACACATCAATGAATAAACAGATAAGAAAAAAATGATCTTGTGCATAAAATTCACCATGTATGTGTAAGAGGACCTTCATGTGTATACCCTAGTTGAAGGTTGATCTTTTCTACCCTTAGATCTTGAATAGTGATGAACTTTGCTTAAGTTTAGATGGCTTGGACGTGCCTTAGAAATAAGGAGGGACTTAGATGAGAATCCCATGCTTTAGAGGTCCTTATGGTGCAAAATGGCCTTAAGGTATATAAGTCTTTTTCCTAGTAAACCAAGTAAACGATTCCTCATTCTCTTCACTTCTCTTCTTTCTCAAAACGACCAAGGCTGAGCTATGGAGCTTAGGAGATGATCAAATAGGAGCTAAGGTGAGAAGAACCATCCTCAAGCTCGGATTCTTGCATGAATTCATCTTTTAAGGTTGGTTTTATGGATAATTCACTTAGCTTTCTTGTTCTAGCCATCTTTTCCCAACCTTTCCTTGGAGAAAAACCCTTGGCCGACCTGTGGAGCTCAAGACACCATTAAATAATTGAAGCTTGGAGCTCAAGGAACGACCTTAAGGCGGGTTTTATAATTCTAAACCTTTTGCTTTGTTATGCATACTTTTATTCGTACAAATAATAGTTAGTTCTTCTTCTTCCCCATCCTTCTTTGCACCCTTGCAAGCGTTTTCGTGAAGAACAGACCTTGGTTTCAAGGTTGAAGACAAGGGGCATTAATACTTATGTTGGTCCTTATCCAACTTTACTAAACGATCTTGGACCAAGAGGACAAACGATCTCACACTCGTTTCAATCCAAACGGGTTCAATAGGTCGGTTTGGCCAAACGGGTTCCAACCCGTTTGAAGGAGTTGACCAAGCATTTACCGTTTGGGATTCCTGTTCATAATATATTGAATTTCATTTCTACCAAGAATCATAATCTAATTCCTAACCAATTAAGAGTTGAAGGCATTTCAACACCCTAATCCTAATCGGGTTAAATTTGTTGATTTTCATATAGATATTGATGAGTGTTGGGTTGAAGGACCCAAACGAGTTCAAACCCATTTGGGGGTTCATCCAAACGATCTCACACTCGTTTAGTGACACCCCAAGACCGTTTCAAGGTCTAGGGTTAAAGAAATGTGATGGTTTGAGGGTCCAATCACAAGATATTGATAAATTGATGAAAAGTGCTGATTTGTAATTTAATTAGGACTCAACCCTTATCAAATCAACTTAATTTTTGGTCAAACTTTGGGAAAATAGTCTCAAGACCGTTTGGAGATCATCCAAACGATCTCCAGACCGTTTGGGCCAAGTTTGGGCCCAATTGGAGTTCAATTGATAGGTTCAACCTTGTTTTGATTCACATTGTTGAAAATTGATGAGTAGCCGATTGGAAACCTTAATTGAGTTAGACTTAACCATAATTGGCTTTCAATTGAAGGTCAAATTGGTGCCCAACTGATTGAGGCTCATCCTATTTGACTCAATTTGTAAGTGGTTAACATGGCTTGGGACAATTGAAGGCTTCAACTTAAGAAATCCCTTTCAATCATGACCTTTGTATCACCTTTCATGTTCATGCGGTTTAGACCCAAATGAGTCCACACTCGTTTAGACCCAAACGAGTCCACACTCGTTTAGACCCAAACGAGTCCACACTCGTTTAAGCCCAAACGGGTTCACACTTGTTTAGGTCCAAATGGGTCCACACTCGTTTGGACTCAAATGGGTCCACAACCGTTTAAGGTCAAGAAGGTTCACACCCGTTTAAGGTTCAAATGGGTTGAAGGTTGAAGGTTAAACCCTAACCTAATTGAAGACTTTCAAGGATGATTATACTTGACCACTTGAAGGTATAAATGGTTCAATAATGATCCAATCTAAACCATAATGGTAACTTAAGACATTAAGGAACTAAGTGACTAATGAAGTGACCATGATGAGGATCAAAGGGTAATTTACCAAAATGCCCTTGAAAGGTTCAATTGAGTGATACTTTGTCCTAACCAAACCCTAATCACTCAATAGTGGTGATTTGGTCTATGTTAATCAAAGAGGACTTAATCTAACCAAATCTAGAGTGGTGTAATCACCATCTACTAGTAAGAGGAGAGAGAAAGTACCAATTATGATGGAAACTCAAGTAAAATACCTTCAATATACATGAATGTGCATGATTAGGGTATGATCCACCATGTGAGATCATGGAAACCCTAAATATGATAATTGATGAATCTTAATCTTATCTGAGGACTTTAATGATGATGTTTCTCATACATAGTGATGCTAAGAAATCAATTCACCAATAGGTGAATAGTAAACCCTAATTCTAGGGTGATGACATGTATTGTGAATAGTAAACCCTAATTCTAGGGTGATGACATGTATTATGAATAGTAAACCCTAATTGATGAAAAATCAGGGAACTTAGCTCTTATATGAGTAGGGAGATACAACTTCTTTAAATGAGTTATTTATTATTATCAGTTGATTTAATCATGCAGGTTCCTATATGAGGATGATCATATACATGTATGGATGATGATACTATATTCATTGAAAGCATGTTGTTAGCTTTATGAATAAGTGATTTATCCTAATGCCAGGTTAATAACATCTTATGAGATTGATAGGCTGTGAGAGCCATGAATACCATCAAGGTCATGCTTTAAGAGATGACTTGTGATGAGAATATTGAGAAATGATAATTGAAGAAAGTTAGGCTTGTTACATTTAGTATTCTACTTTCATAGCTGCTGTTCTAATGATTGATGTTTGAGAACCTGTATGATATTAAAAGAATACTAAAATGTACCTAACTAATCAAGTATAATTATTCCATGTAGAGCCTTGATTATAGATCCATCATTGTCAGAGACCAAATGATGGTGAAACAGGTTTTCCTAAGGGAACTCCTGGAGCACATACTTTTGAGTATGTGGGGTATATGGATGTGTATAACCTTACATCCTAGTTAATGAATTGATGTAGATGTATCTTAAATCCATCAACCCTTTTACTATGTGTTTATGCCGGGGTGATGTAATACTAATCTCCCGAGGAACTCTTTTATACCGCATCGATGAGAGATAAACAAGAAATCTTTCGATGGCGAAGAGAGTACAGAATGCCACTGTGACTCTAATAGAGAAGTACCAGAATACCCTGGTAAGCTATAGTAGCAGAGACATTAGATGTCCTGCATGTTGATCCTCATACTGACTGAGGAAGATGAGGTCATAAGAATCCGGCTCTTTTGATGACCTATGTATGATACCGATGCGACTTAATAGTGATCGGTTGGAGTATGAGCGGTATACCTCATCTCCGCAGGGCATAATGATGTTTGTAAAACATAATCAACTGCGTAGCATATCTGCTTAGATTGAACTACGAGATACATTGGTTGAAGATACATTACTTAGTATACATGTTCTTCATATTCCTTAAATGTTGTTGTTCTAATTGATAACAATCTGCTGTTGATTACCTTAAAGCTTTTATTTGCTTATATTGTTCTTGATTGCTATAATAAAGCTTCTGGCAGAGAGTTATAACTCTCGTTGGGACAATTATTTAAAATTGTCTCACCCCGTAGATTTCAACTTTTTAGGTGGTCGTCGAGGACGAAGGAACCAGTCTGCAGGTGATCAGTATCAGCAGCAGCAGCACCAGGAGAAGCAGTAAATCTCAGGTGGAGATTCAGACTGCTGAGTTGTGTAGTTAGATAGTCAGTCTTATGTGTTC
Source organism: Alisma plantago-aquatica (assembly GCA_963693085.1). Lineage (NCBI taxonomy): Eukaryota > Viridiplantae > Streptophyta > Magnoliopsida > Alismatales > Alismataceae > Alisma > Alisma plantago-aquatica. Next base: position 864,726,956 of record OY856409.1, read on the forward strand.
TCTGTACTCTCAGGTCCTTGGAGTCTTTCGGTCTGAGATTTTGGTTTTGAGTTCTTGAGATTTTGTATCATGTTGTATATAATTACTCAAGAAGTAATTATCAGAGATGTAACAGTTTATCTCCTTTTTATGAAAGAAGTTTTTATGAATTCAAGCCCTTATCTCGAAAAGTTTTAATTTCCCGTGATTTTTGTCTTCCGCTGTTAATCGATTGCTTCCGCTAAGTTTATATCGTGGTTTGGAGATCGAATCCCACAATTAAGTGGTATCAGAGCTCTAGGTTCACTGAGTCTACAGAGACATAGGACTTAGAGTGTCAAGTCTATCCTTAATACTTCTTTCTTATCTAATAGAGTCTTCTGCTCCTTAGGAGAAGAAGATAAGTTAAGGATGTACGGACCACATGAAGAACATGAGGAGTATGAGGCTGAGAGTAGTGTCGCTGCACCCCGAGGAGGTGCAAGAAACCCAGAGATAGAGCAACATGTACCTGAGCCACCTCAGTTTGACCCAGCTGACATGGGTAACCCAGCTGTCCATACTATGTTCGGGCAGTTTATGACTGCCATGACACACATCACCGACAGGATGCCCATGCCTGCACCTAGGGCACCTGCCCAGCCTGAAGGACAAGGTATCGGTAAGACGTTCGAGCGACTTCGTCGTGTCGGAGCAACCAAGTACTTTGGAACAGCTGATCCTGCAGATGCTGATTTGTGGTTAACAGAGTTAGAGAAAGCTTTTAAAATCCTTAACATCCCTGAAGGTGAGAAAGTTAGACATGCTGTCTATCTTCTCAAAGGAAGTGATGGTCACTGGTGGACCATGGAAGAGCAGAAGAGGCCTGGAATAGAGATCTCGTGGGAAGACTTTCGTCGGGAATTTGTCCAGAGATATTTTCCAAAGACCTTCCTGGACGAGAAGATCTCTCAGTTTGAGAGACTGAGGCAGGGTATGATGAACATTAGCGAGTATGAGGCTAAGTTCATGGAGTTATTGTGGTTTTGTCCGCACATGGCTGCCACAGAAGAAGAAAGAATCAGAAGGTTCGAGAAGGGTTTAAACGCCGACTTGACTACTCCCGTGTCCGCCCTAGAGAGTCGGGAGAGGTTTGCTACCTTTGTTGAGTCAGTCCGAAGGATAGAGAAATCCGTAGTCGAGAAGAGACAAACCCATAAGAGATATCTGCAGTTCCAGGGTTCTTCATCTAGAGACTTTAAGAAGCCTAGATTATCTACACCTACACCTCCACCACCCAGATCTGGTTTTCAGACACAGTGGTCCCCAAGTAGAGGTAGAGGACGAAGCCTACCACTACAAGAGACTCACAGTTCAGCATCAATGTCAGTCACAGGACCACCCAGACCACAACAACTGGAAAGAAGCTGCTACAACTATGGGAAGGTGGGACACTTGATGAAGGACTGCAGGTCTAGGCCTGTCAGTGTGACACAGCCTCAGAGACAGAGTCAACAGGGATCACAGAGAAGGCAGTCTCAAGGAGCAGCTAGAGGACGTGGGCAAGCGTCTCAGGCTGGATCATCAGCACCACCTCAACACCAGGCTACAACGAGGTTCTATGCTATGAACCCACCAGAGGCAGTGGTCAATCCACAAGTAGTGGCAGGTCAGATGGAACTTTTATATTTTGATATGTCTAAATATTGTGTAGTATCTGTTCTGATTGACCCGGGTGCTACGCACTCTTTCATCACTCGAAGAGTGATTCACAACTGCAATATGACTGTCAGTCATAGGGCATATAGTTTGTTGTTGGAGACTCCGTTGAGTGGGTCTGCCGTTCTGTAGGAGGTATGTTCTCCCTGCATCCTCTTCTTTTCTGATCATCGCATTCAAGTGGATCTTATACCACTTGATATGCAAGGATTTGATATAATCCTAGGAATGGATACCTTAGAGAGGTATAGAGTTGTCTTGGATTGTGAGTCCAAGTTGGTTGTGTTTGCTGATGAAAGCAACACATGGATCTTTCAAGGAGAAAGAAAGATTCTGCCCACCTGTCTTGTATCAGCTATGGTTGCTGATAAGATGATGAGGCAAGGATGTTATGCATTCTTGGCCCATGTGGTAGATGTTACCAAGGAGAGTCCCAATCCTGCTGAAGTTCCTATAGTCAGGGAATTCAAGGATGTGTTTCCTGAAGAACTTCCTGGTATACCACCATCTCGGGAGATTGATTTTGAGATCAATTTGGTCCCAGATATGAAGCCCATAGCCCAGACTCCGTATAGGATGGCGCCTGCCGAGATGGCAGAACTCAAGAAACAACTTCAAGAGTTACTTAAGAAAGGTTTCATCCGACCGAGTGCCTCACCTTGGGGTGCTCCGGTTTTATTTGTTAAAAAGAAAGATGGGTCAATGCGGTTGTGCATTGACTACAGACAACTTAATAAAGTAACAATAAAGAACAAGTACCCTTTGCCGAGGATTGATGATCTTTTTGACCAGTTGCGTGGTACAACAGTCTTCTCAAAGATAGATTTGAGATCTGGATATCATCAACTCCGCATTAAGGACAGTGACATATCCAAGTCTGTCTTTAGGACAAGATATGGTCACTATGAGTTCACGGTTATGTTATTCAGACTAACCAATGCACCAGCTGCATTCATGGAACTCATGAATAAAGTCTTTCGACCTTCCCTTGATCAGTGTATTGTCATCTTCATAGACGACATTCTGATTTATAGTAAGGATGCTCGGCAGCATGAACATCATCTCCGACATGCTCTAACTTTGCTAAGAAAACATAAGCTATATGCTAAGTTTAGCAAGTGTGAGTTCTGGTTGCCAGATGTGTCTTTTCTTGGACATGTGGTATCTGCCTCGGGTATTCGTGTTGACCCTAAAAAGGTAGAATCTGTTCTACAATGGGAACAACCGAAAACACCGACGGAGATTAGAAGTTTCTTGGGGTTAGCTGGTTACTATCGAAGGTTTATTAAGAATCTCAGTTCTATAGCCTTACCTTTGACCAAGTTAACCTGGAAAGATGTTCCTTTTTCTTGGAGTGATAAGTGTCAACAGTCTTTCCAACTGTTGAAGGAGAGGTTGACAAGTGCACCTGTGCTTGTGCTACCTGAGCAAGGAAAAGGATACATAATTTTCTGTGATGCCTCCAAGAATGGACTCGGATGCGTGTTGATGCAGGATAAGCAAGTGATTTCTTTTGCTTCACGACAGCTTAAGAAACACGAAGAGAATTATCCGACACACGATCTGGAGTTAGTTGATGTGGTTCATGCCCTGAAAATCTGGAGACATTATCTCTACGGAGAGACATTCCATATTTTCACAGATCACAAAAATCTTAAGTATATCTTCTCTCAGCATGAGCTTAACATGAGGCAACGTCGCTGGATGGAGTTAATCAAGGATTATGATTGTACAATAGATTACCATCCAGGAAAGGCCAATGTAGTTGCAGATGCCTTGAGTAGGAAATCAGCAACATCACCCTCTGATAGGGCACAATTAAACTCTTTAGTATGCCCTAGGAGAGATATGCTTATCTCCTTAAGGCAAGACAATGTACAAATGAAGGTGTCATGGATTTTTGGGTTGTTGGCTGAGATGCATATCAAACCCACCCTAAGAGAGCAGATTAACGAGGCACAACAAGTTGATGTTTCAGTTCAACAGATCAGATCTGAGTCTGGTGATGAGAAGCGAGAAGGTTTTCATGAATTAGATGATCAAGTGGCATGCTATCATGGGAGGATGATAGTACCAGATGTAGATAACCTGAGGAAGTTAGTCCTGGAAGAAGCTCATTCTTCAATGTATGCTATGCATCCAGGAAGCACCAAGATGTATCGAAACTTGAAAAATATGTATTGGTGGCCTGGGATGAAGAAGGACGTAGATGAGTTTGTTCTGAGGTGTCCAGTGTGTCAGCAAGTTAAAGCTGAACACCAGAAGCCTGCAGGAACAATGCAACCTTTACCCATACCACAGTGGAAGTGGGATCATGTAACCATGGACTTTGTTGTTGGTCTACCTAGGACAAACAAAGGACATGATTCCATTTGGGTAGTTGTTGATAGGTTGACTAAGACAGTGCATTTCTTACCTGTCAAAACAACCTATTCTTCCGAGAGGTTATCACAGTTGTATGTTCAAGAGATAGTGTGTTTGCACGGAGTTCCTGTCACTATAGTTTCTGATAGAGGTCCCCAGTTTACAAGTCGTTTTTGGGAGCAGTTACACAGAGCCTTAGGCACCAAGCTAAGGTTTAGTACAGCCTTTCATCCACAGATTGATGGATAGTTGGAAAGAACCATACAGACCTTGGAAGACCTGTTGAGAGCATGTGTTCTCCAGTTTACCGGAAGTTGGGATCTACACCTAAGCTTGATAGAGTTTGCCTATAACAATAGCTATCAACATAGTATTGATATGGCACCTTATGAAGCCTTGTATGGCAGACGTTGTAGATCACCCTTGTGTTGGTATGAGACTGGTGAGCATCAGTTGTTAGGACCTGATCTTGTGCAACAAACTACATAAAAGATTAAGGTAATACAACAACAGATTAAGACTGCACAGGATAGGCAGAAATCTTATGCTGACAAGCGTCGTAGACCTTTAGAGTTCCAGGTTGGAGACAGAGTGTATCTCAAGGTCTCGCCTTGGAAAGGAGTCCTTCGTTTTGGAAGGAAAGGGAAGTTAGCTCCTAGATTTATGGGGCCTTATCCAATCATTGAACGAATTGGAAAAGTAGCCTATAAACTAGAGCTGCCACCAGAGTTACAAAGGTTACACCCTGTGTTTCACATTTCTATGCTAAAGAAATGTCACCCTGATACTGAGTCAGTTCTACAACCTATGGAGGTAGAATTGAATGATGATATATCTTATGAGGAAGGACCAGTGTCAATCCTTGATAACAGAATTAAAAAGCTAAAGAAGAAAGATATAAGCCTTGTGAAAGTCCTCTGGAACCACCGTGGTGTTGAAGAAGCCACTTGGGAACTAGAGGATGAGATGAGAAGGAAATACCCTGCTCTTTTCTCTTAATACGTTTCATCGATTTCGGGGACGAAATCCTTGTAAGGGGTGGATAATTTGTAACATCCCCGACCTCGGTTATGAACTAACCCTAGGTGTTTTGACTAAATGTGTAATAAAATCCTTGTGATTATTTTTTGGCATGTAATTAAGTTCCTAAGGAACATATATTCTTTTTCTTTTCTGTCCTTTTTTAAACAATGATTGTAGCATTATTTGGCAATACAGGGACCTATGTGCAAATTACCCAATTAGAGGGGTTAACTTGCAAAATTGCACATTTTAAGATGTTCCTTTGATGATGAGACATCACATGAGTGAATATGATGAGGAATGATGAATTTTCCCCAAGCTTGAGCATCAAGATGCAGCTTGTGGAATGATCCTTGTGCTTAAAAACCCTAAATTGGAGTAAAGTGCAATTTACCCAATTTAAGGGGTGCAACTTGTAAAATACATCATCTAGAACATATCTTATGACTCTTGTCATCATTTAGAGTAGAAATGATGAAAGGGACACATCAATGAATAAATAGATAAGAAAAAAATGATCTTGTGCATAAAATTCACCATGTATGTGTAAGAGGACCTTCATGTGTATACCCTAGTTGAAGGTTGATCTTTTCTACCCTTAGATCTTGAATAGTGATGAACTTTGCTTAAGTTTAGATGGCTTGGACGTGCCTTAGAAATAAGGAGGGACTTAGATGAGAATCCCATGCTTTAGAGGTCCTTATGGTGCAAAATGGCCTTAAGGTATATAAGTCTTTTTCCTAGTAAACCAAGTAAACGATTCCTCATTCTCTTCACTTCTCTTCTTTCTCAAAACGACCAAGGCTGAGCTCTGGAGCTCAGGATACGATTAACTAGGAGCTAAGGTGAGAAGAACCATCCTCAAGCTCGGATTCTTGCATGAATTCATCTTTTAAGGTTGGTTTTATGGATAATTCACTTAGCTTTCTTGTTCTAGCCATCTTTTCCCAACCTTTCCTTGGAGAAAAACCCTTGTCCGACCTGTGGAGCTCAAGACACCATTAAATACTTGAAGCTTGGAAGCTTGGAGCTCAAGGAACGACCTTAAGGTGGGTTTTATAATTCTAAACCTTTTGCTTTGTTATGCATACTTTTATTCGCACAAATAATAGTTAGTTCTTCTTCTTCCCCATCCTTCTTTGCACCCTTGCAAGCGTTTTCGTGAAGAACAGACCTTGGTTTCAAGGTTGAAGACAAGGGGCGTTAATACCTATGTTGGTCCTTATCCAACTTTACTAAACGATCTTGGACCAATAGGACAAACGATCTCACACTCATTTCAATCCAAACGAGTTCAATAGGTCGGTTTGGCCAAACGGGTTCCAACCCATTTGAAGGAGTTGACCAAGCATTGAATGTTTGGGATTCCTGTTCATAATATATTGAATTTCAATTCTACCAAGAATCATGATCTAATTCCTAACCAATTAAGAGTTGAAGGCATTTCAACACCCTAATCCTAATCGGGTTAAATTTGCTGATTTTCATATAGATTTTGATGAGTGTTGGGTTGAAGGACCCAAACGAGTTCAAACCCATTTGAGGGTTCATCCAAACAATCTCACACTCGTTTAGTGACACCCCAAGACCGTTTGAAGGTCTAGGGTTAAATAAATGTGATGGTTTGAGGGTCCAATCACAAGATATTGATAAATTGATGAAAAGTGCTGATTTGTAATTTAATTAGGACTCAACCCTTATCAAATCAACTTAATTTTTAGTCAAACTTTGGGAAAACGGTCTCAAGACCGTTTGGCAATCATCCAAATGATCTCAAGACCGTTTGGGCCAAGTTTGGGCCCAATTGGAGTTCAATTGATAGGTTCAACCTTGTTTTGATTCACATTGTTGAAAATTGATGAGTAGCCGATTGGAAACCTTAATTGAGTTAGACTTAACCATAATTGGCTTTCAATTGAAGGTCAAATTGGTGCCCAATTGATTGAGGCTCATCCTATTTGACTCAATTTGTAAGTGGTTAACATGGCTTGGGCCAATTGAAGGCTTCAACTTAAGAAATCCCTTTCAATCATGACCTTTGTATCACCTTTCATGTTCATGCGGTTTAGACCCAAACGAGTCCACACTCATTTAGACCCAAACGAGTCCACACTCGTTTAGACCCAAATGAGTCCACACTCATTTAGACCCAAACGAGTCCACACTCGTTTAGACCCAAACGAGTCCACACTCGTTTAGACCCAAACGAGTCCACACTCGTTTAAGCCCAAATGGGTTCACACTCGTTTAGGTCCAAATGGGTCCACACTCATTTGGACTTAAATGGGTCCACAACCGTTTAAGGTCAAGAAGGTTCACACCCGTTTAAGGTTCAAATGGGTTGAAGGTTGAAGGTTAAACCCTAACCTAATTGAAGACTTTCAAGGATGATTATACTTAACCACTTGAAGGTATAAATGGTTCAATAATGATCCAATCTAAACCATAATGGTAACTTAAGACATTAAGGAACTAAGTGACTAATGAAGTGACCATGATAAGGATCAAAGGGTAATTTACCAAAATGCCCTTGAAAGGTTCAATTGAGTGATACTTTGTCCTAACCAAATCCTAATCACTCAATAGTGGTGATTTGGTCTATGTTAATCAAAGAGGACTTAATCTAACCAAATCTAGAGTGGTGTAATCACCATCTACTAGTAAGAGGAGAGAGAAAGTACCAATTATGATGGAAACTCAAGTAAAATACCTTCAATGTACATGAATGTGCATGATTAGGGTATGATCCACCATGTGAGATCATGGAAACCCTAAATATGATAATTGATGAATCTTAATCTTATCTGAGGACTTTAATGATGATGTTTCTCATACATAGTGATGCTAAGAAATCAATTCACCAATAGGTGAATAGTAAACCCTAATTCTAGGGTGATGACATGTATTGTGAATAGTAAACCCTAATTCTAGGGTGATGACATGTATTATGAATAGTAAACCCTAATTGATGAAAAATCAGGGAACTTAGCTCTTGTATGAGTAGGGAGATACAACTTCTTTAAATGAGTTATTTATTGTTATCAGTTTATTTAATCATGCAGGTTCCTATATGAGGATGATCATATCCAGGTATGGATGATGATACTATATTCATTGAAAGCATGTTGTTAGCTTTATGAATAAGTGATTTATCCTAATGCCAGGTTAATAACATCTTATGAGATTGATAGGATGTGAGAGCCATGAATACCATCAAGGTCATGCTTTAAGAGATGACTTGTGATGAGAATATTGAGAAATGATAATTGAAGAGAGTTAGGCTTGTTACATTTAGTGTTCTACTTTCATAGTTTTTGTTCTAATGATTGATGGTTGAGAACCTGTATGATATTAAAAGAATACTAAAATGTACCTAACTAATCAAGTATAATTATTCCATGTAGAGCCCTGATCATAGATCCATCATTGTCAGAGACCAAATGATGGTGAAACAGGTTTTCCTATGGGAACTCCTGGAGCACATACTTTTGAGTATGTGGGGTATATGGATGTGTAAAACCTTACATCCTAGTGAATGAATTGATGTAGATGTATCTTAAATCCATCAACCCTTTCACTATGTGTTTATGTCGGGGTGATGTAATACTAATCTCCCGAGGAACTCTTTTATACCGCATCGATGAGAGATAAACAAGAAATCTTTCAATGGTGAAGAGAGTACAGAATGCCACTGTGACTCTAATAGCGAAGTACCAGAATACCCTGGTAAGCTATAGTAGCAGAGACATTAGATGTCCTGCATGTTGATCCTCATACTGACTGAGGAAGATGAGGTCATAAGAATCCGGCTCTTTTGATGACCTATGTATGATACTGATGCGACTTAATAGTGATCGGTTGGAGTATGTGCGGTATACCTCATCTCCGTAGGGCATAATGATGTTTGTAAAACATAATCAACCGCGTAGCATATCTGCTTAGATTGAACTACAAGATACATTGGTTGAAGATACATTACTTAGTATACATGTTCTTCATATTCCTTAAATGTTGTTGTTCTAATTGATAACAATCTGCTGTTGATTACCTTAAAGCTTTTATTTGCTTATATTGTTCTTGATTGCTATAATAAAGCTTCTGGCAGAGAGTTATAACTCTCGCTGGGACAATTATTTAAAATTGTCTCACCCTGTAGATTTCAACTTTTTAGGTGGTCGTCGAGGAAGAAGGAACCAGTCTGCAGGTGATCAGTATCAGCAGCAGCAGCACCAGGAGAAGCAGTAAATCTCAGGTGGAGATTCAGACTGCTGAGTTTTGTAGTTAGATAGTCAGTCTTATGTGTTCTCTGTACTCTCGGGTCCTTGGAGTCTTTCGGTCTGAGATTTTGGTTTTGAGTTCTTGAGATTTTGTATCATGTTGTATATAATTACTCAAGAAGTAATTATCAGAGATGTAACAGTTTATCTCCTTTTTATGAAAGAAGTTTTTATGAATTCAAGCCCTTATCTCGAAAAGTTTTAATTTCCCATGATTTTTGTCTTCCGCTGTTAATCGATTGCTTCCGCTAAGTTTATATCGTGGTTTGGAGATCGGAGCCCACATTTACGCTCTATCATGATTCCTTACCCAGGGTTTCATCCTACTGTCAGCACTATGACGTGCCCTAGGTGCCAGTTATACCCTACTTGCACAAGCCCATAGGGTTTCTAAGGTCCTTCACTAACATCATCATCTAAGGATCTATCCTTTACCCTAACATGCACGACCCTTCCCAGGGTTGGGTTGCCAAAGGTGCTAGGTCACCCATGGATCATATGGCACCCCAAAGGCATGTCCTCTCAAACACCTGGTCCAACTCATCTCTCTCTAACCTTCACTTAGGGTTAGGGTTAGCATCATCCTCAGAGGATGTGCCCGGTCTCCACTTGCAATGGAGATCTCTATCTCCAAGACTAACTTATCCTCCTGATAAGAAGGTCTAGGCTCAGGTCTCTTCTGAGGACATGACAACTTATGTCATACGACCTAAGCATGTATCTATTCTTTAGTTTGCGCTTAATCTATTAAGCGTATGTCCATGACATCTTATTTACATGCCTTTCGTTAATTTGATGGAGGATTCCTTAGACCTTATTAATCTTACCCATACCTTAAGAGGGTGAGGAGAAGAAAGAAAACCCTAATCCTTTAGGTCCTTATCAGAATTTTCGTGATGAGAAGGGATGAATAAGATGAGAAGTCCTAAAGGTATCTTATTTCGATTCATACCCTATGACTTTGGCCAGGCAGTCACACGGATCCGGGAGTCCTCGTATTCTGACTAGCGGTGCAGAGAAAAATATTGCCAGCCCCCCGTCGTGATCCTTTTATAGACAGCTCCATCTTTCGGATATTCCTCTAATAACTCCCTTGGGTTCTATAGAGTTTGTAAAATTCAATAATTATAAATGGTTAAGTGGGGAACCTACGCTCTGATACCAAATGTTACGACCCCATATCTTCCGGATCAAAGGTTCGACAATTAACCAAGAATAATTATCAAATTTTAACAGATTATACTGAAAAGCTGTAAGAAAATAAAATTTTGCATACCTTTTTTGAAAACTTGGATCTCTAACTTCTATCCACTTAAGGATTCTACTCTAACTAATCATCCTTGTATTTTACTTCATGTATTTCACAATATGACGATTTACTGTTTGCCCTTTTGGCTTGTACCTAAAACGCTGACAAACAAAATGTCGGTCAGCCGAAGCTGGTATGTGGGGAAAACAATAATTATGTAAACACGTTAACAATGTAATCATTCAGTTAATCATTTAACAATCAAGATTACATTTTAGATATAACTCCACGATCCAAGAGTACCCTATCCTCTATGTTGTCCCCATTAAACCCCTCATGATCCACCTATAAGTGAACCAATTTCTAGGGTTGAGTCACATGGCACTACTCGTAAGTAGCCCACTCCTTAACTCATGGCAGGCTAACGAGTCTCATGGCACTGCACGTAGGTAGCCCAGTTTCTAACTCTCAGTAACCTAGACCTTGCTCTAGGATTACCCCTTTATTTTTCTTAGCCTTTTCAAAACAATAGAGGTGGACCCGGATCTAGTTAGTTATATACACACATTTATAGTGATAATCATAGTCACTTTATAGTTGCATGAAATAAATAAACATCCAACAGTTATTTTCAAGCAACTGATTAAAACTTCGGGAATCGCCGTGAAACTAGAGCGATTATTCATAAGCGTAACCACATACCTGATTTGATGAGTCATGTAGATTATTCAACATATACTTCATGTATATACAATCAAGCCAATCAACAGATCCAAGCAAGTAATTCAATCATCACATAATTCCTGAAAAGAATATGTACTCTATTTTATTACACACTTTATCAAGAATCTACTTTATTGACTTGGATTCTCTTTCTAGGGTTTCTAATCTGCATTAAGGTTTCATTAATATTCATTAGGGTTTCTTAGATCAATTTCTCAAACTTTATCCCTTTTAGGTTAACAAACCCTAAAATACTCTTTTCCATTTATATGAACCTTAATTGCTCAACTATCTACCTTAATAGTCTTTTATACCCAAATTGACTTAGGATCATCACATCCCTATTTATTCATGGATTTGAACAATTAAACCAATTAAAAGACATATTCATCTAAATTAGGGTTTTCAAGCTCATTAATGCATAATCATGCACTAAACCCTAAATTAAGCCAATTATATAAAAAGATCATCTTTTAGATCTCATTTTCACTTTTATTAACAATAGGTTAATATCAGCTTGAATTATCCAAATAACGTCATTAAGTCCATCTATCATCAAAACTAAGGGTTTTTCCTTAATTAAATCATTAAAGATGATAACTTTATGTCCTTTTCAAATTTTGAGCACATTTACGCACATAAACTCTAAATTAGACTAATCATGTGCAAAGTTCTTCCTTTTTGAACATAATGTACCTTTTTACATTTAACAGATTAACATCAACCCTAATGATCCATTAAACCCTATTAAATACTTTATTCATTTCAAAATAGGATTTCTTAATCTTTAATTCAGTAAAGATGATGATTTACACTAAATTTCGAACTACGATCAGATTTAGGATATAACACTATTTTTAATGGGTTCCTTGCATTTTTCTGATCAAAATACATATATAATATGTCTTGATCGGAGTTACGAATAGCAAGATATGGTTTTTGCAAAATAAGAATACCTTAGCCAATCAATGGGCGCCACGTCGCTCCTCTCCATGCAAAGTGACGTGATTTGGATAATATAACAGAATTACCGTTATACCCCCATTTAAGTCATCCGTTGTTTCAGCCCACAGAGGGGCAGGACCATCCAGTGAACAGGGGGGTCGTCTCCCACCTTCGGCCAGCCCTAGCGGCCGCCACCTGCAGTTGTCCGCGACTCCTCTCCTCTCCGCCCTGGGCCCGAGGCTCCACGTCGGTCGCCGCCCTACTTCCGCCGCACTTGGGTGCACTCGAGAATCTCCAGATCGTGGCCCACACGGCCGTTCTTGAGCGAGAAACGGGTCGTGTTTGCTGCTGCGGTTGCAGCAAACTGCAGACCTGTGGGTTATGGGCCCACGATGCCGACGAGGACCCCATCCTCTCCGTAGACCTCTATCGCACCTCCATGGTCTCGAGATGTTGCCTAGGTGGTGAGGGAAAGGTCCAGGCAGACCTGTAGATCTGCTGCCGCATGCAGCTGTGCTGCTACTGCTGCTGCGGTCGACTGGGGTGAGGGGATGCTCGCCCAACCGCCCCCCTGACGTCGTGGAAGCATCCAGACTCTCTCGAACCTCCTCCCTAGCCCCCTTTCTGCTCTAGGAAAGGTATTCTTTGCAACTAGGGTTTGGATGAGATAGGAGAAGATGAAGAAAGTGATATGCGTGAGATCTCTCTCTAGATTCGGCCCTAGGTCTTACCCCCTTATGTAGGGGAGTGTAGCAACACCCTGGGGTGCTTGCCCACGAAGCAACCACTCCCACATCCAAAAGGAATTCAATTCCTTCTATAAGAAACAAGTTCCTTTCTCTTTCCTAATTCTTTTGATAATCCTTTTTCTTTAAACATTAAGATTTCGAAAATTACTTCTTTTATCTTCTTTGTACTTGCCTTTTAATTTATTTGCACGAAATTATATTCTCTTCTCCACAACTTTTTGATGGAGCTTCCACTTACGTGGAATTGCGTGCACAACTAAAAATCCTAAAGATGGTAAATCCTTAGGTTTAGACTTGCTTATACTAGATAGAGAACTCCACCCACGTATGCTGAGATACGTGGAAGTCTTATCGTAGTATAGTTAAGGGTCGAATCCACGGGACAACGGTCTTGTTGCAAGCAACAAGATGGAAAACGTTAGAATTTCACTTAGTCACTTAATAGTAGGTACTTAAATCAAAAGGTTGGTTTTGTTGTTTTAAACTAAGAACATGCAAAGTAAAGAAAGCAAGTAGATCTAAGGAGTTAAACTATGATAAAAGTCACTAGGGTGTGATCAGTTTTTCACCACCACTACACATGGATCAACACATGCAAAGCAAAACATAACCTGCAAAAAGAGTCTAGTCAGTTGGTATCTTTGTAGACTTAGCTTCCTTTCGGAGAGCTAACTACGAGAAGTGCGGGAATGTTGCAACGCCAGCCATTCCCGAACAAATGGTCACTTACTTTGCATCATTCCCCTAGCGAAGTGTGTTCCTCGACTTACCAAGGTTGCACTTTCATACGTCAACTGATTCCATTTCATAGTATGAAAGTGCAACAAATGATAGTGAGTTTACTCCACTTCTTGAGATACACTTCTAGATACCGAAATAGATGCATGGTGGATACATGCACCAAGAACCAACATACAAACGAGTTTCAAATCTAATAGTACAAACGTAGACAATTCATACTAAAAGATAAAAGATAACACAAGTTGGTGATCAAGCAACAAGCATTCATTAAATGTTTGATGTTGAACTGAGAAGATAAAAACTCTATATTGCAAACTATGGATTACATTTACATGATAAGAAGCATGGGTAGCGGGGCTACTCCCCGCACCCTAGTGAGAGAGACTACTCGCTCATGACTAGGACAAAGAAGGAGGCAAGAAGAGAGAGAGAGAGAGTATCATCCCCATAAAGGAGAGAGGAAAGTCAACCCCTTGGAGAGAGAGAGAAACGATCCACCAGCTTCACAGGTTGCGCGATGACGAGATCTCCCTCTTCCCACCTTCTTTGGCAGAGAGAGAGAGAAAATAGCTTCGAGATGTAGTGTGGGTCTCAGACCGGCAGCCCCTGGGCGGAGGATGGAAGTCGGATTTGCTCTGGAGTGATTGAGGCAGCCTTTAGACGTCTGAAAACTTTCCCCAGGTTGAGGACCCTTGGGGTCTTATTTATAGGCCTTGAGTGAAGTCCAAACGGTTTGGAGACCGTTTGGACCTCGAGACCGTTTGGACCTCACGACCGTTTGGGCCTCGGGACCGTTTGGACCTTAGGACCGTTTGGACCTCAGGATCGTTTGGACCTCAGGACCGTTTGGACCTCGGGACCGTTTGGACCTCGAGACCGTTTGGATTCATGCGGTCTCGAGACCGATTGGCTTCATGCGGTCTTGGGACCGTTTGACTCCATGTGGTCTCGGGACCGATTGGCTTCATGCGGTCTTGGGACCGTGTGACTCAATGCGGTCTCGGGACCGATTGGCTTCATGCGGTCTTGGGACCGTTTGACTCCATGCGGTCTCGGGACCGATTGGCTTCATGCGGTCTTGGGACCGTTTGACTCCATGCGGTCTCGGGACCGATTGGCTTCATGCGGTATTGGGACCGTTTGACTCCATGCGGTCTCGGGACCGATTGGCTTCATGCGGTCTTGGGACCATTTGACTCCATGCGGTCTCGGGACCGATTGGCTTCATGAGGTCTTGGGACCGTTTGAGTCCATGCGGTCTCGGGACCGTTTGAGTCCATGCGGTCTTGAGGCTGAGTTAGTCTTTTTATGATATTTTTTTTGTGTTTTTCTACATATATAAACGGGAAAAGTTAGTCTGATAGTATATTTATAATAATAGGGAAAATTTAGGGATTATGTATATATTTAAATTAAAAAGAGTACGGAAAACTAAAGAAAAAGACTAAGATAATCATCAAAGTTGGAGGTTATCACCCCCCCTAACTTAGAGTCTAGCTTGTCCTCAAGTTAGATAGAGCTGAGACATGTAATGGAGAGGCAATTTTATTTAGTTAGAATTTCCATACTCTTGCTTCAATTCTTAACCTGAGTTCTCCTAAGGTCATATCAAGTCTTATTGCTTGCCTTGACTCTTTCAGGTTTCGAGAGTTGCTTGGGTCTCAGGTTCCTTCCGTATCTCGTAGCTCGCATCGGGACCACCTTTATTTTGTGTATGTTGTTGACTCCAATCAACTTTATACTTCTATGAAAGACCTATTGGAAGCTAGAGGGGGTATGAGGGTTTGCTAAAGGTTTGAAGTGTAACTCTCCCTTCAAGTGGGGGAGGGGTTGTCTATGCTTTTAGGATCTCACTACCGGGCACGACACATCTGCCTTTGTGAGGGCAGCTGAATGTACCGATCGGGTGAGTCCTTTATAAGCCTTTCATATATTTGGATACCTTAGGGTTTCACTACCGGGCACGACACATCTGCCTTTGTGAGGGCAGCTGAATGTGTCGGTCGAGTGAGACCTTCATCAGTTCTTTATATAGATCCTTATTTAAGGCACAACTCTCATAATTTTATTCGACTCTCTGGCTTTTATTCAAAGACTCACAGGCTTGGGTTTTGGGGTTTTGTTTGGGAATTTATTTTGGGCGGCCAAGCCTCTTTTATTTTGAAGAGAGGAAAGTTGTTCTTAGAGTTTTTCAACATGCATTTATTTGGTTTGTGGTCCACTTGCAAAGCTTCTTGATTTGGAAGTTGCTTGATGCCCCTCTCACCCTTGAGAGCCTGGCTTATTTCTGCCTTGATAATGACGTGTGGAGAGTCAGATGAAGAAGTGAAGCAAAAGCATAAAAATCAATAGTGGAGGGACATTATTAAATCGCCATAAAATGTCTAAGTGCTATTTACTTTTGGGGACTAACATGATTCTAAAGTTAAGAGGGTTATTTTAAAAAGAAAGTTGAAGAGGAAAAAGAAGAAAAGAAAATATGTACAAACAGAGAAGAGATAAAAAAGGGGATGGAGAAAATGGTACCTCGCCCTTGTCTAATGTACCCCCCCTAACTTATGACTCACTCTGTCCTCAGAGTGTCAAAGTGATAGGTTGAGAAGTAATTAGGACAAGGGTTGCAGGCTAAGTTAGTTCTTCATTTTCCCCCGGGGAATGAAGTAGATTTGCTGCGAACTATCCTCGTAGAGCGTGGTAATCCATGTCAGTCATTTCTTCTACTGGTCTTTGGAGAACGATGATGGTTTACATCCAGTAGAGGACGTGGAAGCCGCAGTCATTTGATTCCCGGATTTGCTGGGGGCATTTGTGGCAGAAGGAAGGGCGGTGAAAATGCTCTTTTTCATACGCCCTTGTATGCTGACTCAGAAAAGCGATTAACTTGTCGGCGCATTCCTTTGCCACTACCTCAGTTGGCATCCTTGGTGTCACGACATAGTTCTTCTGTCGCGGATTGTACTGACTATCAGAACTGTTATAAATTGTAGTTGTTCCTTCTGGGAGATTTGTGGCCAGGAGCATCCAGTGCTCATGATAGAGGAAGGGTAACATGATGAACGTCGGCGTTGTGTGCTGTAGATAGGAGATCAGCACGTTAGTTGTGCTGAAGTTCTTGAGCTTTAGAAGATCATCCTTCATGTATGGGGATGCCATATATGTAGTGGGGTTATGTTGGCCGAGTAGGAACTGGTAAGCGGCCATAAGGCTGACAGAGAGGGATCCTTTAACCTATAAAGTCTCTCGGAGCGTGTCTGCCATAATTAAAATGTCTCTAGACATGAATACGAGTTCGATGTCGGCGAGACCTTTTCAAGACCGTTTGGTCCCAAACGGTTTGGGAACCGTTTGGAAGGCGAACGACAGATAACTAGCCGGTGAAGGCGAAGACGAAGGTGAAGCGGCGCAGAGACGGTGGATGCGTTGGCGACAACGGTGAAAACGGCGGTGAACATTGGTGATAAAAGCGATGGTGAGGATGACGAGGCAGCTTCGTCGGCGGAGAAGCGGAAGCGCCGCGACAACGCCGAAGACGATGATGGCGGTGAGGCAGGTTTACGGAAGAGGAAAAGGTTGTGCTACCGTGGTTGCTGGACTACCTTGCATATGGTGGTAACGTCGTCAGCGAGGAAGGGAAGGGCGGTGGTACAGAGGTTCGGTTGCCGTGTAGAAGCACGGGAACCAAGTCACCGGAGGAGAAACGCGCGGGAACAGGGGAATGCAAGAGCAATGGAATAGTTTTTGCACAGAAGCACGAGGAGGTTCGAGAGTCGAAGATAGAAAAACGAAGGGGTAGGGTTTATATTTAGAGGAAACGGGAGGTTGACTTCGACAAAAACCCTAGGTCAAACGGTTTGAAGATCGTTTGGTTCCAAACGGTTGCAAGACCGTTTGGTTCCAAACGGTTTGAAGACCGTTTGGCTCCAAACAGTTTCAAGATCGTTTGGTTCCAAACGGTCGCAAGACCGTTTGGTTCCAAATGGTTTGAAGACCGTTTGGCTCCAAACGGTTTCAAGACCGTATGGCTCCAAACGGTTTGAAGATCGTTTGGTTCCAAACGGTTTCAGGACCGTTTGACTCTAAATGGTTTGAAGACCATTTGGTTCCAAACGGTTTCAGGACCGTTTGGAAGGGTAAAGGTTGAAAGGTTGTTATATGTTTTATATTTTTATGTTTGTTTTAGTTATGTGCATTTTTTTGTATATTTTCATTTTGCTATTTTTATGTTTTTTTTGGTTGTATAATTTTTTTTTTGTATTTTCATAAGATAAACCTAAGTAAAGAGAACGGGAAATAAAGAAAGAAACTAAAATCTTGGGTTGCCTCCCAAGTAGCGCCTGGGTTTTACGTCGCTGGCTCGACGAAGCTGAGACATTGTTATGCTGACGGCATGGCGTCTTTGATTTCTATGGTTTGTCTTGGCATTTTGTCTGTCGGTGAGTAGTATCTTTTCAAACGATGACTGTTGACTGTCCTTTCTCCTCCGTTATTGTCGATAATTATCACAGCTCCAGTTGGATAAATATGCTTTATGGTGAAGGGTCCGGACCATTTTGTTCGAAGTTTTCTGGGGAACAACTTGAGCTTGGAGTTGAAAAGGAGTACATTGTCACCGACGTCGATGTCTTTCCTTTTGAGATGACCGTCGTGCCATATTTTTGTCTGCTCCTTATATATTCTGGCATTCTGATAGGTGGTCATTCAGAGCTCTTCTAGCTCCTGTAATTGGAGTTGTCTATTCTCTCCTGCACTTTTGAGATCAAAATTTAATTATTTGATGGCCCACCAGGCTTTGAATTCCAGCTCTACTGGAAGATGACATGACTTCCCGTACACCAAACGGAACGGGGTTGTTCCGATTGGTGTTTTATATGCAGTTCGGTATGCCCAAAGGGCATCGGGAAGTTTGGTGGACCAATCAGTGCGGTTTCTGTTCACCGTTTTTTCAAGAATTGCCTTTAATTGTCTATTTGATATCTCAACCTGTCCACTAGTCTGTGGATGGTAGGGCGTGGTGACTTTGTGATTGACTCCGTACTTTTTCAGTAAGGCTTCAAAACTTCGTTCCAAGAAATAGGTCCCGCCATCTGATATGACAGTTCTTGGAACTCCAAATCTTGGGAAAATAATATCTTTGAACAATTTAATAACAGTCTTGGAATCGCTGGACATAGTGGGTATAGCTTCGACCCACTTTGAGACGTAGTCCACTGCGACTAAGATGTAAGAGAAGCCATATGATGAAGGGAAAGGGCCCATGTAGTCTACCCCCCACACATAAAAAATCTCAATTTCCTGCCACATAGTGAGGGGCATTTCATCTCTTTTAGATATGTTGCCAGAAAATTGGCATTTGTTACAAGCTTTCATAAAATTGTATGAATCCTTTGATATGGTGGGCCAGAAGAAACCAGATTGTAAGACTTTTATAGTTATTTTCTTAGCACTCATGTGCCCCCCCGTGGGTCCTGAATGGAAATGCTCTAGGACCGGGGTTATTTCTTCTTCTGGCAAACAACGACGGAAAAGTCCGTCGGCACAAAGGTGAAACAGGTAGGGTTCATCCCAATAATATTGTTTTATGTCATGAAGGAACTTTCTTTTGTCATGATAGGAAACAGAGAGGTGGATAATCCTTGTGGCCAAATAATTGACAATATCCGCATACCAAGGGAATCCATGGGTGGCCTTCATGAGCTGGTCATCTGGAAGAGAATCCTGGATAGGGATTTTGTCTTCTTCTTCAACCTCGATACGACTGAGATGGTCAGCTACAACGTTCTCCACTCCACTTTTATATTTAATTTCCAGGTCGAATTCCTGAAGCATCAACACCCAGCGGATAAGCCTGGGTTTGGCATCTTGCTTTTGAATCAGGTATCGAATGGCGGAGTGATCAGTATAAACAATGACCTTAGAACCAATCAGATACGAGCGAAATTTTTCAAACGCATAGATGACAGCCAGAAACTCTTTTTCCGTGGTAGTATAATGTTTTTGTGCTTCATCTAGCGTTTTGGATGCGTAGTAGATGACATAAGGTTTCTTATCAATTCACTGTCCTAAAACAGCCCCTATAGCGTAATCACTTGCGTCGCACATGATTTCAAAAGGGTGTGACCAATCTGGGGCTCTTAGAATAGGCACGGAGATTAAAGCATTCTTGAGGATGGAGAAGCTTTGCATACATTCTTGATTGAATATGAAGTCAGTGTCTTTAGTCAGAATCTGGGTCATGGGCTTTGCTATCTTCAAAAAATCTTTGATGAATCTTCTGTAGAACCCCGCATGACCCAAGAAGGCTCTTACTCCCTTTATATCTTTCGCTGGCGATAGTTTTGAAATAACATCGATTTTTGCTTTATCCACCTCGATCCCCCTGTCGCTCACCCTATGCCCGAGGACGACACCTTCTGTTACCATGAAATGGCATTTCTCCCAATTCAGGATAAGGTTCGTTTCCTCGCAGCATTGCAGAACTTGTCCAAGATTGATTAAACAGTTATCAAAGGAATCTCCGTAGATTGAGAAATCGTCCATAAACACTTCCATGACGGATTCAGTTAAACCGGCGAAGATGGCAGACGTACAACGTTGGAAAGTAGCGGGTGCGTTACACAACCCGAACGACATTCTTCTAAAGGCATATGTCCCAAAAGGACAGGTGAAGGTAGTTTTTTCCTGGTCTTCCGGGTGTATGGGTATTTGGTAAAACCCGGAATAACCATCGAGATAGCAAAAATATTTCTGATGAGCCAGGCATTCTAGGACTTCATCAAGGAAGGGTAGAGGGTAGTGGTCTTTCCTTGTGGCTTTGTTCAGCTTCCTATAGTCAATACACATCCACCACCCTGTTACAGTCCTGGTGGGCACCAACTCATTTTTGTCATTAAGTACTACGGTAGTGCCTCCCTTTTTTGGAACAACCTGGACAGGGCTGACCCACTGGGAGTCAGAGATAGGGTAGATTATGCCAGCTTTGAGTAATTTGAGGACCTCCAGGCGAACCACCTCCTTGAGATTAGGATTTAGTTTTCTTTGGTGTTCACGGGATGGCTTGAATTCTTCAGCCATTGGAAGTCTGTGCATACACAAGGCTGGATTTATGCCTGTTAGGTCAGTTATCTTATATCCAATGACCCTTTTATGCTTCTTCAGCTCATCCAGGAGCTTTTCTTTCTGATCTTTTGTAAGGGTAGAGCTGATGATGACCGGGCATAGTTTTTCCTTATCTAAGAAAACATGTTTAAGCCCTGTGGGTAAAGTCTTCATTTCAGGGGCTTTTGGTGGCTCAGCTGCTTCTATAATGGTAACTGCTTTAAGTTCTTCAAAAGTGGCCGTTGATGCTTCTTCGGCCTTTTCTAGATGTTGCAGGCACTGTTGAACTAGTTCGTTTGCAGAGAATTCAACATCCGGATTGATTAGGACATTTTCTAGTTCGTCAGCAGGCTCGAATATTTCTAACTGAAACATCTGTTGTATTGCGTCAAGAAGAAAAACCTCCTCTTGGATACTAGGGCCTTTCATGCTATTAAGGATTCGGAATTGAATTGATTCGTTTCCGAGCCTAAGAATGATGGTGCCAGCTTCGACGTCGATAAGTGCCCTGCTAGTAGCGAGGAAAGGTCTGCCGAAAATAACCGGGTATCTCAAGTCTTCTTTAATATCCATGATAACGAAGTCGCACGGGATGTAGGCATCCTTGCCTATCCTTACTGGAATGTCTTCAATGATTCCCAGAGGTGCAGTTATGGTGGAGTCAGCTAGTTGAATAGTCATTGCCGTAGGCAGCAATTCGGTGAAACCCAGGCGTTTACACATTGAGTAAGGCATAATGGATATGCTGGCCCCAAGGTCAGCTAATCCTTTCTTTGTAGATGCATTTCCAATGCAACATTGGATTCTGAAGGAACCTGGGTCCTTCTTCTTTTTTTGCATTTTGTTTAGGATGATGTCAGAAGTGGTCTGAGCAAGCTTGACAGTTTCTTGCTCCTCGGTGATATACTTTTTTTATAGCAAGGTTTTGAGATATTTTGCCCATGCCGGCACCTCGGAAAGAGCGTCAAGGAGCGGGATATCGATGTACAGTTTCTTCATCACCTCCTTGAACTTTTGAAACCTGGTATCCATCTTTGTTTCTTGCAGTCTACCCGGATACAGAATCCTTGGTTCAAATTGTGAGACTTTGGGTTCTGCGGACACTTGTTCTTTATTTTTTCCCTTTGTGCCTTCTGTGAGTTTTTCCATTCCTTATTGCGTGCTTTCACTCGTCATAAAAACCGGTGTGTCATCATTATCAAGATTGATCTTGGTAGTTTCATGAAGAATGCGTCCAGATCTGGTGGTGACGACATTCAACTGTTCATGCCTGTTCTGACCATGCTTAGGGTATGATTTAGGCTGCCCAGCAAACGTACATGCTGGGGGCTTTAATTGTGCGGCGATCTGGGCAAGTTGAGCTTCAACTGCTTTCTGCTGAGCCTGTTGGTTAGCAAGCATAGTTTGCTGCGATTGTAACATCTGCCTTATCAAGGATATTTCATCTTCTGGTTGGGCAGGAGCGTTTTTCAGAGGAGTTGGTTGTTGCCCTTACTGAGATTGTTGTGGTGGTAGCTCCAGCTGAGGTTGCTGAGTATGCAGCCGTGGATGGAGCGGAAGATGAGTGTACTGGTAGTAGGCAGATTGGTTCCTGGGGTAGTTAGCCCTAGGGAAGTTAGTCCTGGAATTCCCTTGATTTTGGTTGAAATTGTTTGGGAACCCAGGTGGTGACCTACTAGAGGATCCCCCCTGTGTCTGATGTTGTGGATTAGCGGTCCCAGCAGGGTTTCCATACTGAAATCCTGGATGATTCCTTGTTTGATTAGGGTTGTAATAGACTTGCCCAGGGATAGAATGGATAGAGTTGACTTGTTCCGGTAGTTGTTCTTCAGACTGGTCGGTGATGGGTTCATATAGTTGTGGTGGTGGATGCAGATCCATCATCACATTATAAAGCATACTGCAAGAAAGGGTCGGATGGTCAGAAGCATGACAGGCCTCATAGGTCCCTGTGGCGGCCTTGACTTGTTGAACTAGAGGATTTTTCTTCTTATCAAACTCTCCGAGAGAAGTCTCGAGAGCTTGTTGTTTATGAACTATGGTTTTTAGGGCTTCATCTATGTCCTTCATCTCCATTGATTCTTCAGCTTTGTAGACCTTGAGGACACCTTTACCGGCTGACCGTCCCCAGTTAGACTGGTTCTCAGCTCCGAGTGTAACAATTTTCCAGGCATCCTCATAATTCTTTCTCATGAAGTTTCCTCCAGATGAGGAGTCCAAAAACTGTTTAATATCATCGATCACTCCCCGATAGAAGGTTTCTATCAATTGGTTCTGGGAGATTCCATGATGGGGGCACTTCCGCAAAAGTTCTTTAAACCTTTCCCATGCTTCAGCGAGGGTTTCTCTGGGTAGTTGAGAGAAGTGATTGATCTGCCCTCTGATCTCATAAGTCAGTGAGGGGGGAAAGAACTTCTCTAAGAACTTTTCCTCTAGGGGAGCCCAAGTGGTTATTATAGGTTCCCTATCAAGTGAGTTATACCAACTCAGAGCTCTCCCAGACAGGGTGAAGTGAAACGGATGAAGCATTATTGCATCAAAAGTGACTCCGGCTTGTGGGACCAGGTGGCAGAGTGCCTTAAACCTCTTTAGATGATCCATGCAGTCATCTCCAGAGCCCCCAGAGAATGAGATGTCCTGCATGATTGGATCCATTGGGTCCGAATCTCAAAGTTGGGGATGTTGATGATCGGAGGTCGGACCGGATGGTTGTCCTCGTAGTTCTTTGGGACATCGTAGTCCCTCAACTGCTTGTTCCTTAATTCCAACTGAGCAGCTTGGGTTGCTGCTTCATTTTCAGCTCTAATATGAGCTTGTTCTTCCGCACGAATCTCCGCTTGAATCTGGGCACGAGTATCAGCGATCAGTTGTGCCCTTTGAGTGGCGATGGCGGCGTTGACCCTCTCCATCACCAAAGCAGTCTGGCGTTGATCTTCAGTCATTTGCCTTTCCCTTTGGCGATTGAGTCGAATGCGACGGTGGAAGCTTCTCTCTACCTAAGAGTCGTACTCTGGATCAGGGGAGAATCTGAGGTTATGCACTGGTTGCATACACATTTCTACCTGAGTAGAGAGAAGAAAACACCTTTTAGATGATAGCAGAGGTATAATGAATTTAAGAAGATATGTTTTAATGATTAAAAGAAAGTGTAAAACCCTAACCAACTAGCAAGATACTAAATGAAATTAAAACGTTCCGTTGTCCCCGGCAACGACGCCGATTTTTTGATGGAGCTTCCACTTAAGTGGAATTGCGTGCACCACTAAAAATCCTAAAGATGGTAAATCCTTAGGTTTAGCCTTGCTTATACTAGATAGAGAACTCCACCTACGTATGCTGAGATACGTGGAAGTCTTATCATAGTATAGTTAAGGGTCGAATCCATGAGACAACGGTCTTGTTGCAAGCAACAAGATGGAAAACGTTGGAATTTCACTTAGTCACTTAATAGTAGGTACTTAAATCAAAAGGTTGGTTTTGTTGTTTTAAACTAAGAACATGCAAAGTAAAGAAAGCAAGTAGATCTAAGGAGTTAAACTATGATAAAAGTCACTAGGGTGTGATCGGTTTTTCACCGCCACTACACATGGATCAACACATGCAAAGCAAAACATAACCTACAAAAAGAGTCCGGTCAGTTGGTATCTTTGTAGACTTAGCTTCCTTTCAGAGAGCTAACTACGAGAAGTACGGGAATGTTGCAATGCCAGCCATTCCCGAACAAATGGTCACTTACTTTGCATCATTCCCCTCACGAAGTGTGTTCCTCGACTTACCAAGGTTGCACTTTCATACATCAACTGATTCCATTTCATAGTATGAAAGTGCAACAAATGATAGTGAGTTTACTCCACTTCTTGAGATACACTTCTAGATACCGAAACAGATGCATGATGGATACATGCACCAAGAACCAACATACAAACGAGTTTCAAATCTAATAGTACAAACGTAGACAATTCATACTAAAAGATAAAAGATAACACAAGTTGGTGATCAAGCAACAAGCATTCATTAAACGTTTGATGTTGAACTGAGAAGATAAAAACTCTATATTGCAAACTATGGATTACATTTACATGATAAGAAGCATGGGTAGCGGGGCTACTCCCCGCACCCTAGTGAGAGAGACTACTCGCTCATGACTAGGACAAAGAAGGAGGCAAGAAGAGAGAGAATGTATCATCCCCATAAAGGAGAGAGGAAAGTCAACCCCTTGGAGAGAGAGAGAAATGATCCACCAGCTTCACAGGTTGCGCGATGATGAGATCTCCCTCTTCCCACCTTCTTTGGCGGAGAGAGAGAAAACAACTTCGAGATGTAGTGTGGGTCTCAGACTGGCAGCCCCTGGGCGGAGGATGGAAGTCGGATTTGCTCTGGAGTGATTGAGGCAGCCTTTGGACGTCTGAAAACTTCCCCCGGGTTGAGGACCCTTGGGGTCTTATTTATAGGCCTTGAGTGAAGTCCAAACGGTTTGGAGACCGTTTGGACCTCAAGACCATTTGGAACTCAAGACCGTTTGGACCAAACGGTCTCCAAACCGTTTGGACTTCATATAATTTATTTGCACGAAATTATATTCTCTTTTAATAGAAAATACTTCCTTTCTATCAAAATCACAAAATCCATTAATAATGTATCACATTATCCTCTTATTTTGCAATTTCGGTATTTTCTCTTTCCTTCCTCTTTGTTGGGACTCCTTGGATCCCAAGACATTCCATTATTTCAAAATTCTTTTTATTGGATACTTATTATCCTTCTAGATGCATCTTTATGCATTATTTCACATTATCTTGTTTATTTCTCATTAAAATATCTCCTTTTGAGGATTTCTTTTTATTTCTCTTTTATTTTCCTCATTGGCATTCCTTTTAATATTAGCAACCTCATGGATACGAAATTTCACCAAGAAATCTCATTTATGCCTCTTTCCACTCATTTTCCACATTTTAACATTATTTTCAATTTATTTCTTAATAAAGAAATACTTAATTAAACTTTTCTTTTCTTATTGCTTTCTTTTTGCAAACTTGGACTCCTTGGTACCCAAGGAACCCAAGAGGCACGAAATCCACTTTGGATTTGCCTTCTAGAGGTTTCTACATATTTCTTTTCTTAAAAATTCAATTATCCATTTACTAATTGAATTTCCTTGTTATTTGGGCCCAATAGCCAATAAAGCCCACAACACAAACATCAAGGCTATTGTAAACGAAATCCATTTATTTGAAGCAAATTATATCATTATTTGTTCAAATATCTTTAATATGATAAATTACGTTTCTCACCAAAGGAACCCAAAATTTGGGGTTGTAACAACAAAAGATGACACCAGCGCAGAAATTCACAGGAGTCAGCTCCCACTATGTCAATATGTACAATATTATTTGGATACACAACCTCCGTTAGTATTTAAAAAATAATGGTACAAATTACATAAAATCCTACCCATGAGCTTTCATATATTGCGATATCAAAATCAATATGTAATTTGAAAAACAAAAGATAAAATTTAAATGTGACCCCCTTACATATAGCCTTATTAGAATACGTAAAGACTAATATGTAACTTAAAGACTAAAAGAAAACATTGCATCCAAACATGTATGTGCTCTAGATTTGCTATTGTGACAAAGTGAGTTTTTACATTATTATATTCTCTCTTACAAATTTAATGATATAAACAAGTTCTCAATTTATTGCCTAAAATACCCTCAATCATCTCCCTCTACTATTTTGACCATATGGGTACAAAATTTGAAAATAATACAAACCCTAAGTATATATTGAGGTGAATCATGTGTATTATAGTACTTAGTCAAATTACATAATCAATATTCAAATTTGAATCTTAATTTTTCACCATAGCCACATAACCATGTCACAAAACTCCACCTAAACTTTTATTCCAATTGGATAAATCAATTAGGAGTTATAATCATTTGAATGTATACACCTTATTTCATTCATTTAAACCCTAGGACCTAAGTTGTGGATTAATTCAATTGAACGTGTGACATTCATGTGTCACAAGGCCTGGGCACGAATATCTATATGTGGGCCCTGATCTTGGCCATCTAGATTTTGATTCGATGACTACCGAGCCATCTTCTACCCCTCCTCAACTCGTGAGGTTCCACTAGACTGATCCAAGATTGCTATCATACCTCAACCCAATAGACGAGGCTAACTCTTTGGAGATATTTGGAGGAGAAACTCCTCTCTCGTCAGTGAGTCCAACAAACGCTAACACTTCCTCCCTATGCCTTGGATCAGCAAGAACAACCTCCTCCATTCTCACACTTCTCACTGGCGGTGCTCCCCCAGTTGGGCATTTTCAACCCTAACCTCATCACTCTATTTCAGACCTCACATATCTCTATTAATGCTTCCTTTACCTAATCATAACTTCAATTGCTAATGAAACCACCCACACCCCCTCCACTCCCTCATCGTCAACCTCCAACCACCTTGTTGTCTTGAAACTACAATCCCAATCGTAGAAATACAACATCTCCATTACCTCCGCCTGACTTCTAAGAGCGGCATCTCAACCCCCTAGCAACTTCCTTCCTACTTTCAGACCTCCCTCACCAATGACCCCTCCGTCATTTGCAGAAACACTCCATTCTAGGAGGAGCCACGACGCAAGAGAGCGTTGGCCAGGCTCAGAGATCCCTCGTGAAGCTATTGGCTCCACCATATAGTTGTGAGTCGGAGCACTGGTCGATCCAACCCTCACTGGAGTTTTCTCCAAGCTGCTCAAGTATGCAGCATCAGGAGGAGGAGAAGTATATGTGGCGCTGACCTGGAGTGAGTTGGATAAGTTGCAAGCTGCCACATCACGTAAGCGTGAGTCGACAAAGGAGGGAGATAAAGGAGTGAGGAAGCCACATGTCTATTGGCAGACCTATCAGCGAGTGCTGCCTTAGCAAGCTGAGTTTGGACTCGTAAAGCCAGGGATTCGTTGATCCAATCAGATCAGGCCGTTGATCAAGGTATTTCCCAACCCAAATTATTTTAATTAAATATAAACATGTTTATCTTAGAATTTTTTTAGAAAATGCTAGGAATATCGGACAATAACAAACCTATATATCATTTTCATCAGAACAATATGGGAAATCTAATAAAAATACTTTCAAAACTTGAATCCATCTCCTTTTTAAAGATAGTATCCTAAAGCCTTAATGATCATACTATTATTATTTAATTGTGTAAAAATGGTTATTCATGATTTGGAATCTGGTATTTGTGGCGTTTAAACCCTAATAGAGTCTATGATGCTCATATTTCACAAAACTCTAATTAGGTAATGACTAGTAATCTAAAGATTATGGAAACCCTAATACTAAGCTTTTCTCTCTATATAATGAACATTTGTGTATTATTTGTCAAACCCTAATCAAAGAATGATCTATTATGATTTATGTATAAATCCCAAAACCCTAGATTCAACTCTGATTATGTTGGATCATGTGAACCTTTAAAGGAAGCTAATGATGACCTATATCCTATAGAAAACCTAATCATAAATGTTCCTTTTAAATAATAAAGGATGTCATAATCTATGTGTAACCCTAAATCTGAGATCTGATCTTATGGCTCCAATTTGAGATGAACTCAATAAATAATCCCTGATCTAAGCATAAAAGGGTGATGATAACCTTGAGTAAATAACAAACTCTAATCTTGGGTCATGTAGACTCATAGTAACATTATACCCTTGATTTGCTTTTAGGGTGATCTATTTACAATTTCTCCAGACTCTTGGTAATCCAAGTCTGATACAACATGTACGTGGGTTTTATAAGTATAATGATAGTTTTCATGGATGCATAAGATATGGAACACTTTAGATGCTTTATTTTTTATATAAGTTCTTGAATGCATATTAGTAGTATATGCTTCGCCAAAACATAAAAGAGCATAAATGAATATATGGGTTGTATCTATTGAAGTGAGATAAATATTTATCCATCTACTAAATACTAAGGTCGGCACATCCCCATAGCCCTAGGGGCATGGATCCCCATAGCCGAAGGGGCGGGGAGGGCCCATCATATCTGTAAGATAAGGTGCTGACCCACTTAGTAGTACAACCACATCTGAAGACATGTATACAAGAATGGTTTACCTAATTCTCAAACCAAATAATGTTTTCTTTTACTTTCTTTCTTCAAATCTTTCATTATGATAGTTACTATACAAGTATTTCACCCAACACTTTTTTTGATTTGTCTGTTTCACGTATTTTCTAGGTGCAAAGAACAAGTAATGCACATCAAAGTACCATAAGACATGTAATAAAGTTCCCTTGGAGGATATTAGCTAGATGGATGTTCATCTCTATTTGCATATATGTAGTTACATTTCTTTTCCTTCTAGATGTGTATAGGATATCTTATGTCCTATGTACTTTTCATTTCCTAGAACTAGTCTTTCTTTCCATTGAATAATGTAATCATGACTATTTATCATTATGGATGATGGTGTTGTGTGGCATTTTATATGATTTTTTGTGAACACAATCTAGCTTTCGTATATTCTAGATGACAAACATAATCCCTTATATTTTCCCTTCAGAGATCTTATAGATATGAGTGCATACATATCTAGGAAATGTCATCATGGAAAGTATATAGGAATTGGGGACGTCACAGTTGGTATCAGAGCCAATATTCACACATCATAGCTACATGAAACCTCATTCACCCTATTGTAAGTCTAGGGTAGTCCTTGAGTTAGGGATATGAAGGGTGGAGGTGTCTAGGATAGCAACTTTTGTGGGTCTGACTAAAGTATTCAAGCAACTTTGCTTGGCAATCACGAGACTATCTTTATGGCGGTATAAGTCTACATGGCCAAGACCCTAAGTATCCCTTCTTGGGCATACCTTAATTAAGGATCCTTCTCATATATAAATATTCACTCTCATCTCCTCTATAGAATTTCCCTCTCATCTCTCACTCTCTCTCTATTTTATAAATATTTCCCTCTCTCTATATGATATAAGATTATGAATGAGTCACTCTAGTTAGAGTCTTAAGGATTGAGTGATAAGGATTATTAGGATATCCTCCACAAATCATAACACTAAGATCATGAATAACTAAAAATAATAATGAAATATAATATAATTCAAAAAAAGAGGAAGAGAAAAAGAAATAAAATATTTATTCTATTTCACCTAATTTCCAGGATGCCTCCAAAAACATGTGGTTCTAAGGCCTATGAAGAGTCGTCCTCTAAAAAAAGAAAGGAACTTGACACCTCTGATGTACCTGATCCTGACACTATGGCCAGGGATAGGTGGGAAGAACAAAAGAAAATCCTCTTAAACTTCATGGAGTCTGTTGCCCTAAAAGGAACCCCTGAACCCCAGTTCATCTAGGAAGAAGCAAGTGACTGTTCTAGATTTTGTCAAACTCAACCCTAACACCTTTTGGGGGAGACCACTTGAGGTAATAAATAGGGCTGAAGCTTGGACCATGTCAGTGGAGAATGCTTTTCGTACCCTAGTACCCAATGAGAAGAAGGTCAAATTTTCCACACACCTACTTAAGGGAGGGGCAAAGATTTGGTGGGAAAATTATAGTGGGAATAAGGAAGAAGAGGTAGATGCCACGGAATGGGAAGTCTTCAAAATATACTTCGTCTACTGTTTTATGCCTATAGATGAAAGGAAGAGGAAGGAGAGGATGTACACTGAACTTAAGCAGGGCAATCTCTCCGTGACTGACTACACTCAAAATTTTAGACTTCTGGAGTGTTATGCACCCATTAAGACCGAAGGTCACCTCTTATAGCACTATGTTGACTGCCTAGCTACCAACCTGAAAACCCTAGTCATCACCTCCCATCCCAAGAACTTTGATGAAGCCCTAGATATAGACCTTAAGCTGGAAAGGGAGCAGGGTATGTAGAAATCTTTGAGCATGGGATACCTAGGGTTAACCACCACTAATGAAGATAAGTGTAGGAAGTTTCACCCTGGCCATAACAAGAGATTAGGAAAGGGAGGTTTGAGTAAAGGGGGACAGAGAAACAATTAGAATTAGTTGAAGACCTATTGAAGCAAATGTAAGACTTATGGATGAGTACATGATGGACCTTGGCGCTATGCCAATCCTATTTGATACAAAATCAAGAAGGAGTGCCATTTCATTACCTATGCCAATCCTATTTTATGCCTATAGATGAAAGGAAGAGGAAGGAGAGGATGTACACTGAACTTAAGCAGGGCAATCTCTTTGTGACTGACTACACTCAAAAGTTTAGACTTCTGGAGTGTTATGCACCCATTAAGACCGAAGGTCACCTCTTAGAGCACTATGTTGACTGCCTAGCTGCCAACCTGAAAACCCTAGTCATCACCTCCCATCCCAAGAACTTTGATGAAGCCCTAGATATAGACCTTAAGCTGGAAAGGGAGCAGGGTATGTAGAAATCTTTGAGCATGGGATACCTAGGGTTAACCACCACTAATGGAGAAAAGTGTAGGAAGTTTCACCCTGGCCATAACAAGATATTAGGAAAGGGAGGTTTGAGTAAAGGGGGATAGAGAAACAATTAGAATTAGTTGAAGACCTATTGAAGCAAATGTAAGACTTATGAATGAGTACATGATGGACCTTGGCTCTATGCCAATCCTGTTTGATACAAAATCAAGAAGGAGTGCCATTTCATTACCAAGTTCCCTACTCCATATGTCTTTGTCAACCCTCTAACAGGTGCTCCACCTTCTCAGGGACATCGCAATGCCAAAGTGTTTGTAGTGACTATAGAAGAGGCTCAGCTGGTTGAAGACAACCGTAATTCCTTTCATTTATCTAATATCATGTTTAATGCCTTCAAATATTCATGAAAAAATTATTCTATGTAGGCATTGTATTTCTTAACGATCATCCTATTAAAGCTTTATTCGAGTTTGGATCTTCAAATACTTTCATATCTCGAAATCTGGCATCTATGTTACATTTACATGTAAGAGATCTAGGATAAATTCTTGATGTGTCAACTCCTAGTGGTAAAATACTCACTACATTACAGAAACTGATATCCTGCCTATAAAATTTGAAAATCATGATATGTCCTTCGAATTCATCCTCTTGACTATAAAAGACTTTAATATTATACTTGGTATGGATTGGTTATATAAGTATCATGCACAAATTGACTGTAGAAAGAAGATGGTAGTCCTGTCTCAACCTCATTCTAGTCACGTGGTGATCCCTAGGCAAAGTGGATTTTGTAATAGTATTATAATCTCCTCTCTTAAAGCTAAAAAGCTCATTTCTAAAGGTTGTAAAGTCTTCCTCGCATTAGTATCAGAGACATGTCCTAGTACTGGACTTGTAGAAAGACTAGAAGTGATACGTGGTTTTCTTAACATATTCCCGGAGGAGCTTCATGGGCTGCCTCCAGACCGAGACATTGAGTTCTCTATAGATCGTCTTCCTGAAACCACTCTGATTTCTAGGACCCCATATAGGATGGCTCCTATTGAGCTTTTGGATCTTAAGAAACAGTTACATGAACTTCTTGATAAAGGCTTTATTTGTCCCAGTGTTCCCCTTGGGGTGTGCATGTTCTCTTCGTAAAGAAGAAAGACGATTCTGTGTGTATGTGTATTGACTACCACATGTTGAACCAAGCCACTATAAAAAACAAGTACCCTCTTCCTCGCATTGATGAACTCTTTGATCAGCTTCGTACTGCCAAAGTTTCTATAAGATTGACCTTCTTTCTAGCTATCATCAACTTGAAGTCAAAGCATTTGATATTTCTAAGATTGCCTTCCGAACTCGTTTACAAATTTCTAGTGATGCCATTTGGGTTAACCAACACACTTGGCATGTTATATGAACCTAGTGAACAAAGTCTTATAACCCTATCTTGATGAGTTTGTGGTCGTCTTTATTGATGATATTCTGATATATTATAACTCTATGGAGAAACATCGTGAGCATTTGAAGACAGCCCTAGAAATCCTTCAAGCTCAGAAATTCTATGGCAACCTCTCTAGATGTGAATTATATATTGATAAAGTCATGTTTCTTGGCCATGTCATCTCTGGGGGTAACATATATGTTGAACATGCTAAAATATCTATTATTCTTTATTGACAACCTCCTCAGAATCCTAAAATCAAGAGTTTCTTGGGTTTCGGATACTATCATCGTTTTGTTGGGAAATATGGCAACAAAGTAGGCAGCAGAAATAAAAATTTATCTACCATATTCCCCATGAACTAGCAGATCGCGTCAATAACTATAATATGAGAAGGATGGTTTTGAGGATATACCTGGTCCTGGTACAAGTCAAGCGACATCTCCTCATCATTGTAGATGTGCAATTGTCTCGTAGTTGCAATGGGACTCATCTTACTACTACACCTCCTGGTTTGCACCACGGACAGCAGCCTCGAACGTCATTGTTTGCAACATCTTCTCTCACAACAAACTATTGGTTGACGTTGTTCTCCTAGCAGATGAAAATGACCTCCTGCCTCTATAGAAGTCTACACGGACCACCTAGAACTCATGTCATCCTACTAGAATGGACAGGATGGAGTCACCCCTCCTGTTGGCATACTAGTCACCAACTTGCTTTCCCACAATATTGATCCTCAGTTGTTCTCTCCCTTGCTATCCCTCCCTAGTTGGGTACAAATTGCTTGAGATCTCTTGGTTAACACAACCAAAGAGGACAACAATTTTCAGAGAAATTGACTCTCAATTGTCTATGATGTGTTATGGGAAGTCTCTAGTACTTCTTTATTTATAGTAGAGGCTAGGGTCAGGGTTCCCAGCCTGTGCGGGAGTGGAAAGGACACAAATATCTTGAATTTTTGCAACTTGCGACAGACGAAATGGTTGTTTGGAAACCAAGATTATCGTATGGCATGCGAGATGGTTATCTTATACTTCAAGGCGGCTGTTTCACTATTTTCTAGTCGCATATGAAATTGGCAATTTGTTTCTCATTAATGCTCAACATTAATTCCTTGCATTACAAGTATTGTACAATCAAAACAAATCTAGGAAAGTATATAGATCCTTCCCTCTAACCAATTGAGTGTTCTTTCCCATGTGATACGATTGTCTCAGTCACCCAGACGGTCGTCTGGTGGCCTAAGCTGTGCTGATTGGTTCTATGGAATGAATCAATCGATTCATAAGATAGAACTTAGCCAATTCATATTTTAATCAGCCTAACAATCCAAACGCCCATCTCAACCCTTGAGACAACTGTTTTGCACTCCATACGACCATCTCACCCTGTGAGATGGTCATGTGGCAGTGTAGCCAGCTAATGGGCTACGTGAATTGAATACCTAAATGCTTTAGTAATCAACTCAATCATCATTAAAGATTAAACTCCTCTTCTAGGTTGATACCTATGTGTGTGACCCTATAGGTCCCATATTACGTTGGCAGTGAATGTCCATAATAACTTATGACATCACAAGCAATGAGTGGTGCCTAGTCACACATTAATGCTACCCAAGTAAATGGAAAGTTGGGGAACAACTTCAACCTACAACATGTGTATGGTGTTATAGTGCCTGTATAGTTCCTTTGTCACTGATATTCAGATTGAACTCAAGGCATGGAGTAGTCACCCTTTTCAACATTTGATCTTGTTTCTTGAACCAAGAGTAGACTGTCTGATATATATGTAAGATCAATATCACATATTGACTCACATGTGCATGGCCATGCATTTGTCAGTCTCGCTAATCAAGAGGCCTAGGATATCATACTCCTATAGGAGGGACAAAAACATCTCTATCAATCACAATCTGCCCCCATGTGTCACAATGACCCAATCATCACCTTTATAAAAATCCATATTTTAGGACTGTATTTGATGATGCTAAAGTGTACCGAATGACATGTGATAAGTGTAGTGATTTCAAGTCTAAGAACCGCAACCAACACCATCACTGTGAGAGCTGACTATGACTTCCATGATGGTGGCTTCCATGTGTTAGTCATACAGTGGGTCTGTCTGATACACTGTTCTCCAACATATATCTTGTGTGCTTGGTTTGATATAGCCATATCATGACTAATGAGATTCTGTCATCAACCAACTCACACTCTGATCTTGTGTGTTATTGTTGTCTACCAACCTTCCACAATAACAATTGATCAGGGACATAATGAGAGTGTATATGTACTCTTAACATCCATATGATCTCACTTCCTCAAGTCACATACCTAAAGGGATACGACATTGGGTAATATTATTCTCTAGACATTTATAATGTTACATCATTTTCACGTAATTGAATTAAACAGAATAAATTGGAAGCTTGCCTTTATTTATTAATCAAATCATTTATAAGTTATGCCATTACAATCATCACATGATTGGCTCTCTAGGCATACATACCAATAGCTTCATCCCAAATTTCTCTAAAGTTGCACTCCCTCTTACTAAGCTTACTCGAAAGGATGAGAATTTCATATGGTCAGCTACTTGTGAGTTTAATTTCTAGGAGCTAAAGCAGAAATTGACATCAACACGTGTTTTGGTTTTACCCTCTGGCAATGAAGGGATTGTGATGTTCACTGATGCTTCAAGGAATGGGTTAGGTTGTATCATATAGTAGAACGGAAAGGTGGTGGCCTTTGCATCTAGACAACTAAAACCCAATGAACTTAATTATCACACATGTGATTTAGAATTAGTTGCAACCATTCATGCTCTCAAAATCTGGAGGCACTACTTGTATGGGGCAACATTTGATATCTTCACTGACAAAAAAAGCTTAAAGTACATCCTGACTCAAAAGGACCTAAACCTATGGTAACTCCGATGGATTGAGTATCTGAAAGACTACAATTTCACTATTACCTATCATCTAGGAAAGGTAAATGTAATCGATGATGCCCTTATCAAGAAAAGGGTTGTATGTGCATCTTTATATGCCCCCAAGTGGAGGAACATGGAGGATCTAGTGGGTTGGAAGCCACAGTTTTTGCAAGATCGTATCCATATCAACAATATTTCTATCATGCCTGATCTGCAGTCTGAACTTCTCGAGGTAGAGAAAGCTAGTCCTGATCTTGAAGAACTCTCATCTCTCATGACAAAACCTCAAACACACTTATTTGTGGGTCTTGATGGTGGTCTTTGATATAAGAATTGTATGTGGGTTCTTGAGTAGTTAGTTGTGAAGACAATGGCTCTCAATGAGCCACATGGTGCAAAGTACACAATTTATCCTGACACAACTAAATGTACAAAGACATGCAACGTCAGTTCTGATGGAGGGGCATGAAGCGTGATATTGCTAAATTTGTATCCAAATGTCTAACATGCCAAAGAATCAAGGTAGAGCACCAGATACCATGTGGTCTACTACAACCCCTTGAAATATCAAAATGAAAATGGGAACACATCACCATGGATTTCATGGTGGGATACCCAGAACCAGAAAGGGATGTGATGATGCATGGGTTATAGGGGATTGCCATCTCACTTCCTTATTGTGAAGACTACAACAAAAGTGTTTGAGCTTGCCGACCTGTATATACTGGAGATAGTACGTCTGAATGGAGTTTTGGAGTCTATTGTTTTGGATAGGGTCCCAAAGTTCACTTCTATAAGGAGTGGGATCCACTCCCTACTAAAAAAAATTGAAGAATAAAACATCTATTCCGAACACACTCAAATGTATGTTGGAATAGGTGCAAAATTTTCAAACTTCAATAAATGGTATTCAAAACAACCACAGTGTAGCA
This sequence comes from Alisma plantago-aquatica, assembly GCA_963693085.1. Classification (NCBI taxonomy): domain Eukaryota; kingdom Viridiplantae; phylum Streptophyta; class Magnoliopsida; order Alismatales; family Alismataceae; genus Alisma; species Alisma plantago-aquatica. The sequence continues at coordinate 864,763,560 of OY856409.1, forward strand.
GCAGAATTAAACAAATGACTTTATTTAATTTTCACAAAAGATTAAAAAAGTACATCATGATATCTCATAAGGGTTTACATGTATGATACAACATAATGATATAAGTATAGGGAAGTCTAAACTACTTAAAATTTGTCTCCAAGAAACATCTTCGAGAACTAGGTTCATGTTGGAAGTTATGTTCTCCTTGATCATGATCAACACCTCGATCTAAAACTAGGTGGTTGGGAAACCACCCAGCAAGAGAGAGAAAAATAAGGTATGTGTCAAATAATGAACAAGAACAAAAGATAAGGAAATCATAAAAGTAAAGGCTAAGATTTCATCATAAGATGAAGAGAACAAGAGTATGAGGCATAATTAGATAGATTCTTGCCATATCAAGAAAGTTTTGAATGCATGATTAATATTAACTACATTAACTTTGTAGGGTTTAGGCACCTACCAGACCTTAACCTATAGGTGAGGGGAGAATTAATGCAGTCCCAGTCACCTACACATATTTTTATGGGGGAGAGAATAAGATATTCCCCGGGGCAAATTAATACATGCCCTATCTATGGGTGGTTGTACATAAGTACCACTACTATAGCTAAATAGTCCATAAAATCAACATGCTAGAAAAGAAATCATGGCAAGTAAAAGCATCATAGATTTGAAACATGGAAGTGGAGTATAAGACCCAAGAAAAAGAATATTATTGATTTTGAAGAAATTTAACAAAAGAATCATTAGAGGAAATAGGGTTCATAAAGCCACATTAGGGAAATATAGGGTTTGGTTGCAATTATCCCAACTTAGGGTGTAAGGAGTGCACATACCTCTCTTACTGATATCAATTACTAACTTTCACCACTTTAATTGAGTCCAAGTTCCACTTTGCCTATTTTCAATGTATTAACATGTATTAGAGTACATAATGCACATTAATGTATAGAAACCCTAATTTTAGAACTTTTTAGAAAAACTCAGATTTAGATTTTGAAAATATAATCAATGAACTTATTATGTTCTCCTGATCAAGAAAACATATTTTATGTTAATTTTAGAGGTATGATGATTAAGATGTACTTTTTATGAATTTTATGCATTGAATTCATTTTACAAAAATCACCCTTCGTCAAACCACAAAATAATACCTTGAAAATATGTTTATTAGATAGAGATTAATTTTTTAATTCCAAAACATATGTATTTGTTAAATTTGGATAAGCGGATTAAAAGATATGAAATTTTCAATTTGCACCAATCAGGAAATGACGAGTCAGGAATCCTTGAGAGAGAGAGGAAGAGATAAAGAGAGGAAGAAAATACCATTTGACCTAAGATCAGGGTTGAAGATGCATAGGTAACCAAACCATATCTTCTAGAGAAAGTAAAACAGCAAGAAACCAAAACCCTAGAAGAACATGGTAAATAGAGATGGAGATCATCGATTTTAAACATTAAAGCATGAGTTTTAAGCATGTATTAAGGATTATATGAGAGAGGGATTATAAAACTCACCTTTAGGAAGGTGGACAGGTTCAATTAGCAAGGTTACTGAGATAGAGGGGTTGCTTTCTCCAACAAAACTCCTATCTTGAGCAAGAAGCACCTTCTCCACTTTAGAGGTGAAAAACCCTAGCAAAAGAACATGGAGATTAGGTGTTTAAGGGCTCTAGGTGGGGTTTCACCATGGAAGGCCATGGATCCCACCTGGAATAAGGTTGTAGGAAGACTAACAACATGATTACATGGAAGTAAAGGATGAGACTTACTATTGTTGGTCGAAATCACTAAGGAGCTTTAGAAACCCTAAATATAGCAAATTTGGAACCCTAGGAGCCTTCTTCACCAAGGTAAACAATCTCTTTTACCTTGGGACATCACCTTCATGGCCAAATAGAGTAGGAACAATGCTCTAAGATGGGGGAAAAAGAAGGAAAGGATTTCTTCTTGGATTGGGAGGTGGGAAGGGGTAGACATGGCTTTGTAAAGAAGGGGGTAAGCATGAGGTGTCTATGGGACTTTCAATGTGTCCTTAGGCTAGGGCTTCATAGCCATGCAAGAAGACAACTCATAGAGACTTCTTGTATATTAAATGTTAGTGCTAAAAGCCCATGGATACTTCTAGTCCATACCCACCATCCTCCAATCAAAGAAATAACCCCACTGGTTGATAACTTTTAAAGATAAGCTCATTTATAAAGAGGGTAATCCCTAAAATGCCCTTGGAGAGAAACACCTTCAAACCAAGGTGAAACTAGGTTACCCATGGTTCAAAATCTCAAGAATGGTAAGGGAATGTCTAAGTATTATAATGGAGGTGATAATTTACAAAGAAAACCTCCCAATCGGGTAAATTACATAAAAGTCCAGAATGTACCTGAAATTGCATAACTTGCACAAACAACATCCTAATTTAACCAAATTTGAAATTTAGGCTCATTTTATTATTAAAAACACATAACAAATTTATATTAAGGTTTATAACACTTAATTATGGTAATTAATCTTTTTTAATACATTAATCAATGTTTGGGGCCTTGCATTTCTAGCACAAATTTATTTACCATTATTCCACTTAAGTGGTGATTTTGCATTTTAGATCCTTGAATAAGCTTTCATTGAGGTATTTGTCCATAAACCCTTACATTATATAATTATAGAACAATTGTTCACCAAAACACTATAAATTTCACAATTTAAACCTCAAGGCCAAAAAGGATAGAAAGGAATGGAAAAGTTTGGAAAAAGGGCCAAAAAGAGAATATGTCCAAGTTTCAGTATATTACAACTTCTAAGTTGTGGAAATAGGTTCAAGAGGAACTAGGTACAAAGTTAAATTTTAGTACAACGTACCATCCACATACTGACGGGTAGTCAGAGCGTACAGTACAAATTCTAGAGGATCTTCTGCAAGCTTGTGTTCTCGATTCGTAAGGCTCGTGGGACCATTGTTTTCCCTTAGATGAGTTAAAAATAATAATAGCTATCCAGTGAATATTGGGATGCCTCCATATGAAGCTCTTTATGGCAGACCATGTAGATCTACACTACACTAGGATGATGTCGGGGAGCACACCTTGATAAATTTGAGGAGATGCATCTTTATATAGACAAAGTTGCATTGATAAGGAAGAGGGTGAAGTAGGCATATGACAGGTAGAAATCTTATATTGATGCTCACTGGCAGGAACGTCAGTTCAAGGAAGGTGATTTTTTTTTTTAAGATCAAGCCTATCCGAGCTTTGGCTAAGAACAAGGGGAAGCTCAATCCTCTCTTTGCGGTACCCTTTTAGATCTTGGAAAGAGTTGGTGAATGTGCTTACCATCTTGCTCTACAACCTCAGTATAGTGCAATACACAATGTTTTTCATCTATCTAATCTGAAGCCTTATGTCAAAGACCCTAATCATATTGTGAATCATGAGCTTCTAGAGCTTAAAGATGATCTATCTTATGTTGAATCCACACTTAAAATCCTTGATCATAAGATGAAGGAGATTTGTAGTAATCGGTGTATAGATATGTTGAAAGTTCTCTGGAGACACCACTATTAGTCTGATGCCACCTAGAGCTCAAGATCAAGATCAATCAAAAATATCCACATCTCTTTAAGGCTGCTTGAATTTTGAGGAAAAAATTCTTAAAAGGAGGGGAGAATGTGAAATGGTGAGTTTTTACATTATTTTCTCTCTCTCTTATCAATAAAATTATATAAATAACTTCTTAATATATTTCCTACAATATAATCATCTCCCTCTACTATGTTGACCATATGGGTACAAAATTTGAAAATAATAGAAACCCTAAGTAAATATTAAGGAGAATCATGTATATTATAGTACTTAGTCAAATTACATAGACAATATTCGAATTTTAATCTCAATTTTTTTCCATAGATATATAAACAAGTCACAAAACTCCACCTGAAATTTTATTCCACTTGGATAAACGGATTAAGAGTTATAAGCATTTGAATTTATATGCCTTATTTCATTCATTTAAACCCTAGGACCTAAGTTGTGGCTTAATTCAATCGAATGAGTGACATTTACGTGTCACACGGCCTGGGATAGCTATTCGTGAACCCTGATATCAATTATCCAAATTTTGATCTGACGACTATCGAGTCATCTTCTACCCCTCTGCAACTCGCAGAGTTCTAGTAGACTGGTTCAAGATTGTGATCATACCTCAACCCAACAGATGAGGCTGATTCCTCAAGAGATATTTGGAGGAGAAACTCCTTTCTACTTGGTGAGTCCAATGAACCATAACACTTGCACCCTAAGCCTCAGATTGATGAGAATGACCTCCTCCATTCTCACACTTTTCACTAGTGGCGCTCCCCCAGTTGGGCATTTTCAACCCTAACGTCCTCACTCCTATTTAATACCTCCCATATCTCCTCCACTACTTCCTTTACCTAATATCACCTTTAATTGATAGAAAAACCACCCCACCCCCTCCACTCCCTGGCCGTCAACCTCCAGCCACCTTGTTGTCCTAGAACTACAACCCTGAGCACAACAACACAACATCTCCATCACCTCCGCCTGACTTCAAAGGATCGTTGCAACATCTCAACTCCCTTGAAACTTCCTTCATCCTCTCAAACATCCCTCCCTCTAATAAACCCTCCATCCTTCATGGTGGTTCTCCATTCCAAGAGGAGCCACATCACAAGAAAGCACCAGCCAGGCTCAGAGATCACCCACAATGCTACTAGCTCCACTAAATAGCTGCGAGCCAGAGCACTAATTTCTCCAACCCTCACTGGAGTTTTATCCAAGATGCTCAAGCACGCAACATCAGGAAGAGGAGGAGTATACATGGCGCTGACCTTGACTGAGTTGGACTAGTTGTGAGCCGCCACATCACCCGAGTGTGAGTCAGTAAAAGAGGGAGATAAAGGAGTGAGGAAGCCATGTGTCTGTTGGTGGACCTATCAGTGAGTGCCACCTCAGCAAGTTGAGTTTGGACTCACGAAGCCAGGGATCAAGCTGAGCCATTGAACCATTCAGATCAGGCTGTTGATCAAGGTATTTTTCCTACCCAAATTATTTTAGTTAAATAGAAATCTATTTATCTTAGAAAAATCATAGAAAATACTAGGAATATCAGACTAGAGCAAACCTATATATCATTTTCATCTGGAAAAATATGGGGAACCTAATAAAAATACTTTCAAAACATGAATACGTCCCCTTTTTTAAATATAGTAGCCTAAAGCCTTATTGATAATACTATTATATTGTGTAAAAATGGTTATTCATGATTTGGAATCTGATATTCGTGATGTTTAAACCCTAATAGAGTCTTTAATGTTCATACATCATGGAACTCTAATTAGGTAATGACTTGTAATCAAAATATTATGGAAACCTTAATACTAAGCTTTTCTCTCTCTATAATGAACATTTATGTATTATTAGTCAAACCCTAATCAAAGAATGATCTATTATGAGTTATGTACAAATCCAAAACCCTAGATTCAACTACGATTATGTTGGATCATGTAAACCTTAAAAGCAAGCTAATGATGACCTTGATCCTATAGAAACCCTAACCCTAAATGTTCCTTTTAGATAATAAAGGATATCATAATCTATGTGTAACCCTAAATCTGAGATCTGATCTTATGACTCCAAAATGAGATGAACTCCATAAATAATCCATGATCTAAGCATAAGAGGGTGATAATAACCTTGAGTGAAGAACAAACCCTATTATTGAGTCATATGGACTCATAGTAACATTATACCCTTGATTTCCTTTCAGGGTGATCTATTTACTATTTCTATAGACTCTTGGGAATCCATATCTGATACAACAGGTACATGTGTTTTATATGTATAAGACTAGTTTTCATGGATTCATAAGATATGGAATACTTTGTGCTTTATTTGTATATAAGTTCTTGGATGCATATTAGTAGTATATGCTTCACCAAAACATAAATGAATAGATGGGTTGTAGCCATTGAAGTGAGATAAGTATGTCTCCCTCTACTAAATACTAAGGTCATCTTATCCCCATAGCCCTAGGGGTGGTAATCCCCATAGCCCAAGGGGCGCGGAGGGCCCAACATATACGTAAGATAAGGTGTTGTCCCAATTAGTAGTATAACTGCATCTGAAGACATGTACAAAAGAATGGTTTACCTAATTCTTGCCTTAAATGATGTTTCTTTCTTTCTTTCTTCAAATGTTTTATTATGCCAATTACTATACAAGTATTTCACCCACATACACAACTTTTGTTGATTCGTCTGTTTCACATATTTTCTAGGTGCAAAGAACAAGTAATATACATCAAAGTACCAGGAGACATATTTTCCCTTGGAGGATATTAGCTAGATGGATGTTTTAAGGAGGCGGGATCACCCCCTTACTAAAATTTTGAAGAATAAAACATCCATTCCGAACACACTCAAAGGTAAGCTGGAATAGGTGTAAAATTTACAAATTTCAATAAATGGTATTCAAAACAACCAAAGTGTAGAAGCAAAATTAAACAAATGACTATATTCAATTTTCATAAAAGATTACAAAAGTACATCATAATATCCCATAAGGGTTTACATGTATGATACAACATAAGGATCTAAGTAAAGGGAGGTCCAAACTACTTCAAATCTCTTTCCAAGCAACATCTTCAAGAGCTAGGTCCATGTTAGAAGCTATGTTCTCCTTGGTCATGTTCAACACCTCGATCTAAACTTGGGTGGTTGGGAAATCACCCAGCAAGAGAGAGAAAAACAAGGTGTGTGTCAAATAATGAACAAGAACAAAAGATAAGGAAATCACATGAGAATAAAGGCTTAGATTTCATCATAAGATGAAGAGAACAATATTAGTATGAGGCATAATCAAAATAGATGTTTGCCATAACATTAAAATAGTAAAGGAATTGCATGTATGATTAATAATGACTATCTTAACTAAGTAGAGTTGAGGTACCTACCGGACCTCAACCTATAGATGAGGGGAGAACTAATACATTCCTAATCACCTACACATATTTTTATGGGGGAGAATAAGACATTCCCTAGGGCGAATTAATACATGCCCTATCTATGGGTGGTTGTACATAAGTACCATTATTATAGCTAAATAGTCCATAAAATCAACATGCTAGAAAAGAAATCATGGAAAATAAAAGCATCATATCAATTAGAGCGTGAAAGTGAGGTACAAGACACAAACATAGAGAGATAATACTGATTTAGAGGCATATATAACAAAGGATTCAAGAATAGAATATTTAGGGTTCATTTAAGCCTCATTAAGGAAATATAGGGTTTGGTTGCAATTATACCAAAATAAGGTGTAAGGAATGCACATACCTCCTCTTTAGATCCCTATTAACCACTTTCCAATACTTTAGTTGAGTTCAGGGTCCAGTTCTCCTATTTTCAATACATAACCATGTATTGGGGTTGTACATATGTATTAAAGTAAAGAAATCCTAACTTGTATTTGTTTGCACAAAACTCTAATTCACACCTTGAAAACATCACCACTGATCTAGTTAGGTTCTTCTGATTAAGAAAACATATAGTTTTGCATATTTTGGAGTTATGAAGGTTAAAGCGTATTTTTGGTGGTTTTTAGCTTTTTATTTCATTTTCTAAAAACTCTTTTCGACAGAACTCAAAACCAAACCTTGGAACTAGTTTTATTAGAAATATCACGTTTTTTTAGTTCAGAACATCTTTTCTTTTTATTTTTGGACAAGGGAATAAATAGTTTTGAATTTCTCAAAATTGACCAATAGGAAATTGCCACATCATCAAATCGATTAAGATAAGTAAAGAGAGGGAAAACACCATTTGACCCAAGATCAGGGTTGGATATGCATAGGTAACCAAACTATATCTTCTAGAGAAGGTAATACAACAAGAAACCAAAACCCTAGAAGAACATGGTAAATAGAGATGGAGATCATCAATTTTAAACATAGAAGCATGAGTTTTAAGCATGTGGTAAGTAATATATGAGAAGGGGGTTATAAAAGTCACCTTTAGGAAAGTGGACAGGTTCAATCAGCAAGGTTCCCGATCTAGATAGGCTGGTTTCTCCAATAAAGCTCCTATCTCGAGCAAGAAGTACCTCTCAACTTTAGAGGTGAAAAACCCTAGCAAAAGAACATAGAGATGAGGTGTTTAAGGGCTCTAGGTGGGGTTTAACCATGGAAGGACATGGTTCTAACCTGGAAAAAGGTGGTAGGAATATGAACATCATGAAAATAGGGAAGGAAAGGAGGAAACTTACTATTTTTGGTCAAAATCACCAAGAAGGAGTTTTAGAAACCCTAAATAGAGCAAATTTGGAACCCTAGGAGCCTTCTTCACCAAGGTAAGCACTCTCTTTTACCTTGGGACAACACCGTCATGGACAAATAGAGTAGGAACGATGCTCTAAGCTGGGGTAAAGAGAAGGAGAGCAAGATTTTTCAAATTGGGAGGTGGGAAGGGGTAGATATGGCTTTCTAAAGAAGGGGGGCAAGCATGAGGTGTCTATGGGACTTTCCATGCGTCCTTAGCCTAGGGCTTCATGGCCGTGCAAAAGGACAGCTCAAATCTCAGTTATAAAAGCCCATGGAGACTTCTAGTCCATCTCCACCGTCCTCCAATTCAAGAAATAACCCCATTGGTTAATAGCTTTTAAAGATAAGCTCATTTATAAAGAGGCAATTCCTAAAATGCCCTTGGAGAGAAACACCTTCAAACCAAGGTGCAACTAGGTGACCCATGGTTCAAAATCTTGAGAATGGTAAGGAAATATCTAAAGATTATATTGCATGTGAAAATTTGCAAAGAAAACCTCCCAATTGGGTAAATTGCAGAAAAGTCCAGAATGTACCTAAAATTGCATAACTTGAACAAACAACATCCAAATTTAACTAAATTTGAAACTTGGGCTCATTTTATGATTTAAAAACACATCGCAAAGTTATATTAAGATTTATAACACCTAAATAATGTCCTTAAATAAACTTTCACTGAGGTACTTGTGCATAGACCCTTTTATTGGTACATATAGTGAATAAATGTTCACCAAACCACTATAAATTCCACTAATTAAACATCAAGGTCAAAAAGGATAGAAAGGAAAGGAAAATATTACAAAGGGGTTAAAAGATAATATGTCCAAGTTTCGGTATGTTACAGATGTTCATATCTAATATCTTATAACGAGTTACATTTCTTTTCCTTCTAGATGATGTATAGGACATACTATGTCCTATGTACTTTTCATTTCCTAAAACTAGTCTTTCTTTCCATTGATGTTATATCCTCAATTTTCATATGTTTGGATTGAAATGTAATTTCTCCAATAAAGTGTATGATTATGAAAATTGTATGATTTAAGTACTTTGAATGGATTTCTTTGATAATAATCCTTTTTTTCATGAATGGTTTCATGGGCCTATTGAGTAATAAGCCCAATATGTATAAAAGAGAATAATGATGGAAAGAAATATAATAATAAAAGAAATTGAGATAATGCTAACAATAATGTGGAATTCTCTAGAAGACTAAGTGTTTGTTCATAATAGAGTGAATTTCGAATCCACATGTTTTTTTGTGATAAAAGGAATCCAAATAAAGAAATAAAAGTGAATGAGAGAGAAAATATGAATAAACTATGATTTAATAAGTGTTAACTTGCATATGAAGAAAAGTCCTTATCCTTTCAAGTTTGGAACTCACTTGGTACACATATAGATAATATTAATACAAGGTTTCCCTTAAAATTTGGATGAAAAAATATAAACGAATCAGGAGTTATGCATTTATAAGATTCCTAAAGTGAAAGGATAATCTTTTGAATGTATTAAATGTCACGATGTGATTGGGAATGAAAATTCAGATTGTTTATAATGCAGTCGATCTGGACCCTAGATCTCACGATCTGGATCTCGGATCTCACGATCCAACAGTGCTGGGTCGTCGTCTAGATCCCAGCCCGAGAAGGAAACCAGAGGAATTTCCTTTTGATCTAGTTCAATCCCTATGCATAAGGTTTGTTGGAAACTTGTCCATAAAGTTCAAGAGACCTTCTTGAGTCAATCAACCCTGACTTTGAGTGACTTTGTAAGAGAGATGAGGATTTCCCCAATTTTGTTTGGACTGGGATTCTCTCGCAAACCCTGTCCTATATAAGGAGGGTGATATGTAGTACCAACAAACCCGCAAACCATCTTTGTGAGACCGGACAAAGTAGACAAACTCAATTGTTCCCTCAATTCAAGTTTTAGTCTCGACCTTCAACCTTGTCTTGGAGCAGTCCTCGTTGGAGTTTGCTTGGAGTCATCCCGGCGGTGGAGAGAAACAAGTGAGCATTTGAAGGGATCGTTGAGTTTGGGGGAGCAAGACAAAGGGATCGATGGTCCTAGCTTGTGTGTAGGTGGAATAGGGAGCAAAATCAACCAACCGGTTGACTTCGGGATCACGCGAAGAGGACTCTGAAGGTAGACACGACCTATGGTGAAAATTTGGTTCTACCCTCAAGTGTTCAATTGAAAGGTAAGTCCTTTTTAGGCCTTTTACGTGGTTTGCTTTGAGCGCGAGGTGCACTGCTTCACGGGCCCAAGTGCAGATGCGGAGCGAGCCGATTGGCTCATTCCTGGCCCCACTGGCGTGACTCAAGGGAGTCAGAATGGAAGTGTGTCAATCTCTGATTGGCTAAGAAGGGTTTTATTACTAAAAATCATAAATAATTATAGGGATACCATATGAGGGCAAGTTATATATAAAAGTCATACATTGCAATAAAAATATAAGTGAAGCTTGAATCTTCTTACTATTCAAAAAGTGTATAAAGTTGACACTTTTGATGTATTAATTTATGATAAAACCCTAAGCTGAGATGAAAAATAGATTTAATGTCTCTTTTTGGTTATTTTGAGAAGTTAATAATAGGTTGTTAATAAAAAGAAGATTGGGATATGAAAATATAAGTTTTGTACATAACATGCTTGTTTTAGGGTTTATACACACGATTAGGCATTAATGGGCTTAGAAACCCTAATTTTGGGAAACATGAGTTCAATGGTTTAATTAGAAAATATAAGCATGCAATAGAGATATAATGATCCTAAGCCTGATTTGGGAATAAAGAACCCTTAATGGGGATAATTGGAAAATTTAGAGTTTTTGTGAATGAGAAACCTATTTTTAGGGATTGTTAACCTGAAAAGGGTAAAGTTGGATAAAGAAATCTAAGAAACCCTAGTGGGTCCTATTGAGACTTAGAAGCCTTAAGAAGTGTCCTAATATCATTAGGAGGTTGTTTGGGAGCTGATAGTGATAGTAGGAATTCTATATGTTTCAGGAGTTAAGGGTTGCTTGCATTAGGTGCTTGCTCAGATATCTTATTGATTTTAGATTCTTTTGCTTAAGATCAGATATGTGGTTATTTATTCTTACTTGCCTTAGTTTCCTGACATTTTTTGACGTTTCCTCGATTACATGAAAATAACTACTTAGATGACTTTATTTTCTACAGACTATAAAGTGAATATGATTATCACAAAGTATAGATATATATGACTTGCCCGAACCTACATACCATCTTTGGATGTAAGATTTAAAAGGACCAAGCCCTGGAGGGAAGGTCACAAGTGGTCAAGCCCTAAAGGGAAGACCACAGGGCACCCAGAGAGGTGACCCATAAGGTACCAAGCTCAGGATGGAGAAGGCAGCCTAAAGTCCCTTGCAAGGACTAAATCCTAAAAGTGGGTAACCCAGAGGATGAGTAAAAGTGGTTGAGAAGTTATATTGAAAACGTAATCTTGCATTGTTAACAACTACTTGATGTAATTAGGTTGTTAGAATATACGTGCAAATGTTTGTTTGCCACCACATACAAGTATATTCTTTATACTGACCGACGTTTTGTTTGTCAGCATTTTAGGAATACTTGGAAAAGAACAAATAGTAAAGTGACATTTGGAGAATAAAGAAAATTAAAGAAAGGAGGATATAGTTAGATAGAACTCTACATTGGGTAAATGTAACTAATACATTGGGTATGAATAGTCCTTGAATGATTAATACAATCATGGAGTACTCTCTTATTGTTGTTGAAACCCTAGTATGCTATAACCTGATGGTTACACCTTGATTTATGTGTGGGTTCATACTTGAGAATACAATGGAATGTGATGGTGATGCTTCACCTTATGCATCCATGATCCAATGGAGATGCCGTGAGTTAGGGTTTGGGTATGAGTGTTGATTAGTAACATCAATATAATTTATCTTGTAAACCTAACTCTAATGTAAATAGATAAAGATGAGTATTCATGTTTAACCTTCTTATATGATGGCATGATAGTGAAATAACCTCCTTAATATGATCATAACCTTAATGTGTTAATTGGTGGTTATCATAGCCACATGGTTGATACTTTCCTATGTTAAGCATGTGTATTATGAATATGATGAGGGTTAATCATATCTAGATTCCTTACATGTTGATGTAATAAAGGAATGTTCTTAATGTTAATATAACCCTGCTATGATTGTTTATGACTATCTCCTAGCTCATTAATGCAATATTGTGTTGATCCGATGTATTATATGTAAGTGATGTTGTTGAGCCTTGTTATAAGGCATGGAAAGATAATGATGATCTTGTAGGGAATAGTATGATGATCTTAATGGCCTTTGGGCATGGTTGAGCCCCAAATGAGGTGTAATCCTCTTGTGTTGAAAAGGGTTGATACTCTATGATATTATAAAAAGGATTTATATATTGTGATAGTATGATGGTTTTAATCACCTTTGGGCATGGTTGAGCCCTGAATGAGGTGTAATCCTCTTGTGTTGATAATTGATACCCTGTGATATTGTGAAAAGGATTTATATCTTGTGATAGTATGATGACTAGTGTGGTCTCATGAATGGCAAGTGAGTAGTACCATGTGATGATGAGATGAGCAATTATGTTCCACACATTTTATATCTTTTAAAAGTTGTGATATTTATATGCTTCCTAAAAGTGAATTAGGGTTTGTATATCCACTTGTTTGATGCATCCTTAATTCACCCAATTGACATAACTAATCAAGTGCAACTCTAATCATGTAGTGCTCTGTGCCATAGAGCCATCTTCAGTGTCAAAACTTGCTGGATGGTGAAACGAGTATTCCTAAGGGAAACTAAGAGCGCATATTGTTGAGTATGTGGTGGTGGAAAGTTGAGGATATATCCTTATCATCCACAATGCAGGTTGTGGAGGATGGCTATGGTCATGCCTCATACATCTGATGTGATTGAGGATAACTGCGATTGTACCTCAGATTAGAGGGTTTTAAATTCCCTGGATGCTAGTGCCGTTACCTATACCAAGGTGGGCTAGTTACATGACTATATGTCGTTGTTTTGTAGTTTGACTAATATGTCACTGCCTTTTTATTCATACTGACTGAGGGGAAGAGATCTTAGGATATCGACACTCCTAGATCTTGTACGGAACTGAATAGCCCTTCGCAGGGGTCAGTTGGACTTTGGATGGTATGATTCAAATTCCACAGGGCATAATAAAAGATGTAAGACAAACATGTAGCATATCTATTTAGGGTTATACAGAACGCTTCATATTGGATGATAACCCTTGTTTGCTTTCTTTTCACTGAAATCATGTATAGTACAATAAGAGATAATAGATATGCTTATGATGTAGTTATGGTCATGTTGTAAACATGCTTATGTTGTCAAATATACTGACAATGATGGTTAAGATGATGCTACTAGCTATGTTTAATATTGCTAGCCATGCCTATGTAATAAGAAAAGCTTAAACTACTAATCATGCCTATGCAGTTAATTGTGCTATGATGTTAGTTCTACTTATCTAAGATGCCAATATTAATAGCCATGTTATGTTACTAGACATATTCATGATGTCAGGTATGCTTATTCTACTAGATTGCTTGTGTTGTTATCAAGGAATATGATGATAGTAAGATTAATGATAATGATTGTTATTAGATGCAATTTAATGATATTTGAGTAGATATCTATCCAGAGAAATGGATTTATTTGTTATCTATATATGCATTGATGATCATACTTGTTGCTAAGATTAATTGCTTAATCTGTTTAGCATATTTGAATTGTTCAATCTATTTAGTTGATTATTAAATACTCTAACTGATTAGTTATCTACTATTGAAAATGTTGTAATCAATACGTGTTGTTGGAGGTTATATCTCTTGCTGGGACATGGGTTTCACCCTTGTTCGTCACATTTTTTTAGGTAATCAGAAGTGATGAAAACAAACATGTGGCAACAAAGAGGAGCTATAGTAATGAATCTTTGAGAAAGTTAATTAGATATATAGTGTGTCCTAGAGTCATCCATGTACTCTCAGGTCCGGGCAGGAAAAGTTTGTATATGGTGTTTTAAATGAATCAGAATTTTGTTAGCATGTTAATGTTTATTGTGTGGCATATACAAATATTGTTCTCCTATGTATATATGATGTGGCTAAGGTGATAGAACAATTTGTATCAAATTTTTGGCATAGTATGGATAAAAGAAAGATGTTGGGCTCTTATGCAAATGTTTCTGAGTAGGTGTTGACATTGAAATCGATTTTAATTTACCCATATTTTGGGTATGTGATTAATTAGTAATCGATTGTGCTTTATGTTTTGAGTAATCTCATTTAGTGTAATGGGTTCTCACAACATTGGGCAAAGTTCCAATTCCTATTTTTGAAAGGTATGTGAAAAGTAATTTTTTACTATGCTTTAAGCTTAGCCTTTGGTAGAATTTATTAAGTATTTTTAATTATTTGCAAAACCATTGATCCTGTTTTGGGATAGTGACTCTAGCTTCGTGGTCTCCCTTAATTGGGGGTTATCGAGGGGTGGGGTCATTACAATTGGTATCAGAGCATGATTTTCCATTTAATCTCTAATAATTATTAAATTTTACAAACTGTTTAGAACCCAAGGGAGTTATGAGAGGATTTTCCAATGATGGAGGTGTCTAGAAAAGGATTACAATCTGGGGGCTGGCAACATTTTCTTCTGCCCTGCTAGTCAATCTATGAGGACTCTGAGATTATGTGTGACTGCCTGGCTAAAATCAGAGGATTTGACTCTAAATAAGATACATCTAGGTCTTCTCATCTGATTTTGTCCCTTCTTTATCTCTTTTCTCTAGAGAAATTTTAAGTGCTTAGGGGTTTCCTCTCTCTCCACCCCCTCCTATGTTGGGAATTCAGGGTTTAAGGATTAGGGAATCCTCCACCAAATAGAAAAATGCATGTAATTAAGATGACACTGATATAAGTTTAAAGCGTATATATATGTATATATCATTCCAAGTTATAAATTTGTGGTTAAATGATTTTAACTTGTGTGCATCAGCATGGCCCGTCTCAAGATCATAGCTATTTAGAGGCCACCGAGAACCCTTCTGAGTGTAGGCCTCCCCGCAAGAGGAGGGGATCTTCCAAGAAGAGGAGGAGAGACCATGGTGACGAGTCCTTAAAGAAGAGGAAGAGACATGAGGAAGCCTCAGAGGAAGGTTCAGATCCTAAGCCCATTCCTTTTGACCACATGGATGAGGATGATGATCGAAAGGGGGGATCAACGGGAGAAGATGAGACTAAAATTGACACCACTGCAAACCCTGGGCTAGTTGTGGTGGTCCATACACCCGACATCCTCCGGATGGAGCAGCAAAAGAAACTGACTAAGGCCATCAATGCTTTGGCCCTCAAGGACACCACCAGAGGTGAAGATGGAGAGCCTCTACTAGTTCATCCCTGACTCAAAACCACCATCATGGACTTCATGAAGCTGAACATAGAGAAAATATGGGGAGAGGACAAGATAGAAATCGTCGACCAGGATGATGCTTGGCTGCTTGTGGTCGAGAATGGGTTCCTCATGCTGGAGGTTCAACCGAACAAGAAGGTCTTATTTGCTACCCATCTTCTAGAAGGGGCAACTAAGATATGGTGGAGAACCACATCATAGGCTGAGACCTAAATGAAGACCTGATGGCTTTGATGGATTTTAGAACCATCTTCTCCTCCAGGTTCGTGCCTACCTCAACCAAGAAGGAGAAAGAGAAGGAGTCCACCTTCCTCATGCAAGGCAACCTCTCCGTTACAGACTACGCTTGCAAGTTTCACCTACTGGTGTGTTTCGGGTACGTGATGACAGAGGAGAGGCAGGTGGATCACTTTGTGGAGCGTCTACACCCCGCCATCATGCCTCATGTGATGGCGAGTAAACCTACAACCTTCGTTGAGGCCTACAATAACACCTAGAGCATGGAGAAGACAGTGATGTCTGCAACCAACCCATCTAAGGGGTACCTGGGCTACTCTGAAGGAACTGCTAGACCAAAGAATGATCATAAGAAATCATAAGGGTGCAATAATGCTAAGGGCAAGTATGGAGGCAAAGGAAATCCACGTGGTGAGAACCATTTTCAGAAGTGTTGTACCTGTGGACGATCACATCTTGGGAAGTACCACTTTGAGAAGAAGGTGTGCTTTCTTTGCCAATAGGAGGGAAACTTCATCGCTAACTGTCCTCTGCCTGATCCAAGAGGTCTAGGTCCTGTAGCGGCACAATCGGTGGCAGTAGCACCCCCAACAGGAGTTGGTGCACCAGCTGGAGGTCCACTTGTTGGAGAGCAGAGGCAAGCCCGATTCTTCACCATTGACAATGAAGAGGCTCGGGCCAATGATAATCGATTAATAAAGGGTAATAACCCTTAGAGTTTTCCTTTCTTCTTAGTTTAATCATATAGTAGTCTGATACATTATGGAAAACTATGTAGGCATGCTTGAAGTCATGGGATAAAATGTTAAAGATCTTTTTAATTTTGGTTCTACTAATACTTTCATTTCGAGAAATCTGGAAACTATGATTTGTTTGGACATCAAGGATATATGTTGTGTTTTAGATGTCACAGCCCGAGTGTTCGGATATATACGTCTCTTTTAAAAAAAAATCATCTTGCCAGTTAAATACATGAGTCACGAGCTTCATACTGACTTGGAATTCTCCTCGACATGAATGATTTTGATGTGATCATTGGTATGGATTGACTTTACACCTATAAAGAATAGATTGACTGTAGGGAAAAGAATATCCACCCACACTTTACCATTTGAGGAAGGAGAGATGAGACCACCAACATGTATGTGTCATCTCTAAAGGTCGAGCACATGATCTTCAAAGGTTGTCAAGCTTTCCTAGCAATAGTCACCGATCCGGAGCCTAAGGTGTGACCCATTGATGAGGTAGAGGTAGTCAGGGAGTATGCTGATGTTTTTCTAGATGATCTACCTTAATTCCCCTTGAGAGGGAGGTGGAATTTTTGATAGAGCTATCTCCTGGGACAAACCATATATCTAACGCACCCTACAGGATGGCCCCTACTAAGTTGATTGAGTAGAAGAAACAACTACATGAACTGCTAAATAAAGGTTTCATTAAACCTAGTACATCGCCATGGGGAGCACCAGTCCTTTTTATGAAGAAGAATGGTAGATCTCTCATGATGTGTGTTGACTACCGGATGATCAATCAGGCTACCATTAAGAACAAGTATCCTTTACCCCGTATAGATGACCTTTTTTACTAGCTCAAATATGCACGAGTCTTTTCCAAGATCGATTTGAGGTCTAGATACCACCAGGTGAGAGTAAGGAGTGAGGACATACCTAAGACGTCTTTTCAAACCAGTTATGGCCACTATGAGTTTGTGGTTATGCCTTTTGGGTTTTCCAACGCACCCATTGTCTTTATGAATCTCATGAGCAGTGTGTTCCGGCCCTTCCTTGACTCCTTTGGCATTGTGTTCATAGATGACATCTTGGTTTACTCTGATGACCTAGAGCAACATTGTGACCACCTGGGTAGAGTCATTGATATCCTGAGAAAGCAGAAGTTCTATGGGAAATTCTCAAAGTGTGAGTTTTGGATAGATTGTGTCATGTTCCTTGGACACATCATATCCGGAGGCACGATCGCCTTGGATCCAGCTAAAGTGTTGGTCGTTAAAGATTGGCTTGCACCAAAGAACCCCTATGAGATCTGTAACTTCTTAGGGTTGGTTGGATACTATCAACGCTTCATCAAGGATTTCTCAAAGACTGCTTTGTCTCCCACCAAGTTGACCCAGAAGGATGAGAAGTTCGTGTGGTGCAACATATGTGAAGCTCGCTTCCAAGAGATGAAGGAGAAGTTGACCACAACTCCAGTGTTGACTCTGCTATTTGGCAATGAGGGTTTCATGATCTTCATTGACGCATCAAAAATGGGACTTGGATGTGTATTAGAACAGAATCGACATATGGTTGCATATGCCTCCCTCCAGCTCAATCCCAACAAGGTGAACTACCTGACGCATGATTTAGAGTTGGTTGCTATCATTCATGTTCTGAAGATTTGGTGGTACTATCTGTATGGAGCTACCTTTGAGATCTTCACCAACCATAAGAGTTTGAAGTATCTCCTGACGCAGAGAGATCTAGATCTGTAACAAAGACGGTGGATGAAGTACATGAAGGATTATGACTTCACCATCGCCTATCACCCTGGGAAAGCTAATGTTGTAGCTAATGCTCTTAGTCAGAAACAACTTAGGTGTGCAACTATCTTGTCTAGCCAGTGGTAGAAGCTGGAAGAGCTTGTGGAGTGGACTCTGCAACCATTAGATAACCGATTTTGTTTGGCCAACATTCAGATAAAATCAGAATTGTTGAGTGAGTCAGTGGCTGCTCAGTTGACCAGTTCACTACTTGGCATGATGAAGGGCTTGTTGGGGAAGCCACACACCAATCTCTTAGTGGGAGTATATGGTGGAATCCGATACAAGAATCATATCTGGGTTCCTGAGGATTCGCCTTTGAAGGGTCATATCTTGCAAGAAGCTCATGGTTCCAAGTACACGGTACACCCGGGCACTACAAAGATGTTTAAGGACCTAAAGAGGTATTTCTGGTGGCTAGGAATGAAGAAAGACATAGAGGTATATGTGGCCAGTTGTCTCACATGCCATACGGTGAAGTCTAAACACCAATGACCCAGTGGAATGTTACAATCAATTGAGATTCTAGAGTGAAAATTTGAACAGATCACCATAGATTTTGTGGTAGGTCTCCCCAAGACCCAGAGCGGTC
Organism: Alisma plantago-aquatica; assembly: GCA_963693085.1. Lineage (NCBI taxonomy): Eukaryota > Viridiplantae > Streptophyta > Magnoliopsida > Alismatales > Alismataceae > Alisma > Alisma plantago-aquatica. Next base: position 864,782,721 of record OY856409.1, read on the forward strand.
ATGATGTGATATGGGTTGTGGTAGATCGTCTTACCAACTCAACACACTTCCTTGCCTTAAAGATCACTACCAAGGTGTCATACCTAGCCAAGCTGTACATTAGGGAGATAGTGAGGTTCCATGGTGTACCAGGTTCGATCGTTTCCGATTGAGACCCAAAGTTTACTTCCAAGTTGTGGAAGTAGGTGTAAGAAGAGCTCATTACAAGGTTGAAGTTCAGTACGCTTACCACCCCCAGACTGATGGACAATCAGAGAGGACGATTCAAACATTAATGGATCTGTTGAGAGCTTGTGTGTTCGATAGGGGTGGATTGTGGGAGCAGTATTTGCCCTTAGCCCAATTTGCATACAATAACAACTACCAAGCTAGTATCGAGATGCCTCTGTATGAAGCTCTATATGAGAGACTGTGTCGGTCACCGCTTCACTGGGATGATGTCGGTGATAAGACCTTATTGAGTTTAGATGAGCTTCAAGTGTATGCAGATAAAGTTGCTTTGATCAAGCAGAGGCTAAAGAGAGCCCACGATTGATAGAAGTCATATGTTGATGTAAAGGGAACTAACTTGCAGTTCATTGTGGGAGAACATGTGTTTTTAAAAATCGGATCGCTCCGAGCTATAGCTAAGAATAGAGGAAAGTTGAGTCCCAGATACATAGGTCCATTTGAGGTTTTAGAATGGATTGGTGAGGCTGCATATCATTTGGCATTACCCCCTTAGTATAGTAAGATGCATGATGTTTTCCACATGTCCAATCTGAAGCACTATGTGAAGGATCCGAGCCATGTGTTGATCATTGAACCTATTGAACTCCAAGGGAGGCTGACATACCCTAAGCCACTTGTGTGGATTTTAGATACCAAGGTGAAAAAGCTCAGATGTTAGAATATAGAGACGGTAAAGGATATTTGGAAGTAGCATGGAGAGGATAAGGCCACATGTAAGCTGAAGATGGACATGGAAAAATCCTATCCCGATTTGTTTGCTTGATTGCTTGAATTTTGTGGGCAAAATTCTTATAAGGAGGGGATGATGTTATATCCTCAATTTTCATATGTTTGAGTTGAAATGTAATTTCTCCAATAGTGTATACTTAGGAAAATTGTACGATTTAAGTACTTTGAATGGATTTCTTTGATAATAATCCTTTTTTTCATGAATGGTTTTGTGGGCCTATTGAGTAATAAGCCCAATATGTCTAAAAGAGAACAATGATGGAAAGAAATCTAATAATAAAAGAAATTTAGATAATGCCAAGAATAATGTGGAATTCTCTAGAAGATTAAGTGTTTGTTCATAACAGAGTGGATTTTGATTCCACATGGTTTCTTATGATAAAAGGAATCCAAATAAAGAAATAAAAGTGAATGAGAGAGAAATATGAATAAACTATGATTTAATAAGTTTTAACTTGCATATGAAGAAAAGTCATTTATCCTTTTGAGTTTGGAAATCAAGCTTGGTACACGAGTAGATAATAATAATACAAGGTTTACCTTAAAATTTGGATGAAAAAGGATAAACAAATAAGAAGTTATGGATTTTATAAGATTCCTAAAGTGAAAGGATAATATTTTGAATGTATTAAATTTCATGATGTAATTGGGAACAAAAATTGGAGTGTATAATGCATATGATCTGGACCCTAGATCGTGTGATCTGGATCGCGGGATGCTGGGTCATCGTCTATATCCCAGCCTGAGAAGGAAACCAGAGGAATTTCCTTTTGATCTAGTTCAATCCCTGATGCGTAAGGTTTGTTGGAAATTTTTCCATCAAGTTTGGGAGACCTTCCCAAGTCGATCAACCCTGACTTTGAGGGACTTTGGAAGAGAGATGAGGATTTCCCCAATTCGGTTTGGATTGGGATTCTCTCGCAAATCCCGCCCTATATAAGGGGGGTGATACGTAGTATCATCAAACCCACAAACCATCTTCGTGAGTTCGGACAAAGTAGATGAACTCAGTCATGCCCTAAATTTGAGTTTTAGTCTCGACCTTCACCCTTGTATTGGAGCAATCCTCGCTAGAGTTTGCTTGGATTCGTCCCGATGGTGGAGAGCAGTGAGCGAGTGATTGAAGGGCTCGTTGAGTTCGGGGGAGTGAGATGAAGGGACCGATGGTCCTAACCTACACGTAGGTGGAGCAGGGAGCAAAGTCAACAAGTCGGTTGACCGTGGGATCATGTGAGGAGGAGTCTAAAGGTAGATATGACATGTGGTGAAAAGTTGGGTCTACCCTCTAGCATTCAATTGAAAGGTAAGTCCTTTTCAGTCCTTTCACACAGATTGCTTTGAGCGGGAGGCACGCTGCTTCGCGGGCCCAGGTGCTGATGTGGCGTGAGCCGATTGGCCCCACTGGCACAACTCAAGGGAGTCGGGATGGACGCATGCCAATCTCTGATTGGCCAAGAAGGATTTTATTGCTAAAAATCATAAGTAATTATAGGAATATTGTATAAGGACAAGTTATATATGAAAGTTGATCAGAATAATATGTTGATTGCAATAAAAATATAAATGATGTCTGAATCTACTTTCTATTCAAAAAGTGTATAAAGTTGTCACTTTGTATGTATTAATTTATGATAAAACCCTAAGTTGAGATGAAAATCAGATTTAATGTCTCTTTTTGGTTATTTTGAGAAGTTAATAACCTTTTGTTAATAAAAAAAGATTGGAATATGAAAAGATAAGTTTTATACATAACATTCTTGTTTTGGGGTTTTATATACATGATTAGGCATTAATGGGCCTAGAAGCCCTAATTTTGGGAAATATGAGTTCTAATGGTTTTAATTCAAAAATATAAGCATGCAATAGAGATATAATGATCCTAAGCCCGATTTCAGAATAAAGAACCCTTAATGGGGATAATTGGAATAATTAGGGTTTTGTGAATGAGAAACATGTTTTTAGGGTTTGTTAACCTAAAAAGGGTAAAGTTGGATAAAGAAATCAAATAAAACCTAGTGGGTCCTAATGAGACTTAGAAGCCTTAGGAAGTGTCCTAATATCATTAGGAAGTTGTTTGGGAATTTATAGTGATAGTAGGAATTCTATATGTTTCAAGAGTTAAGGGTTGCTTGCATTAGGTGCTTGCTCAAATATCTTGTTGATTTTGGATTCTTTTTCTCAAGATCAGGTATGTGGTTATCTATGATTACTTGCCTTAGTTTCCTGACATTTTCTGACATTTCCTCGATTGCATGAAAATAACTACTTGGATGACTTTATTTTCTGCAATCTATAAAGTGGTATGATTATCACAAAGTAAAGATATATATGACTTGCCCGAACCTACATACCATCTCTGGATGTAAGATTTGATAGGACCAAGCCCTGGAGGGAAGGTCACAGGTGGTCAAGCCCCAAAGGGAAAACCACAGGGTACCCAGAGAGGTGACCCATAAGGTACCAAGCTCAGGATGGAGAAGGCAATCTAAAGTCCCTTGCAAGGACTAAACCCTAAGAGAGGGTAACCCAGAGGATGAGTAAAAGTGGTTGGGAATTTATATTAAAATGTATTCTTGCATTGTTAACAACTATTTGATGTAATTAAGTTGTTAGAATATATGTGCAAATGTTTGGTTGCCACCACATACAAGTATATTCTTTATACTGACCGGCGTTTTGTTTGTCGGCATTTTAGGAATACTTGGAAAAGAACAAACAGTAAAGTGACATTTGGAGAATAAAGAAAATTAAAGAAAGAAGGATTTAGTTAGATAGAACTCTACATTGGGTGAAGTTCCAATTCCTATTCTTGAAAGGTATGTGAAAAGTATTTTTTTTCTTCTGTTTTAAGCTTAGTCTTTGGTAGAATTTATTAATTATTTTTTCCTTGCAAAGCCATTGATCCTATTTTGGGATAGCAGCTCTTGCTTCGTGGTCTCCCTTAATTAGGTGTTACCAAAGGGTGGGTCATTACAATTTAATAATGTAATCATGACTATTTATCACTCTCGATGATGGTGTTGTGTGGAATTTTATATGATGTTTTGTGAACATGGTATGGCTTTCGTATATTCTAGATGAAAATCACAATCCCTTATAGTTTCCTCTTGACATCTTATAGATATGAGTGCATGCATATCTAGAGATTATCATCATGGAAAGTGTATAGTAATTGGGGACGTCAAATCTACCTTATTATAAAAGACTACTTTAACAAAAACAATGATTTTTCTTTGCCTAGAATATCTTACACAAGCTATATAGAATAAAATACCAGGATTTCTTTGTAATTCTAAAAAGTACAAGAAAAAATACAAAAAAAACTTAAATGGCCTTTTTCGTATAGTTTAGATGTAAGTTAGGATCCCCGAAATAGAAAAGATTATATGTAAGGATAAATCCTTAGCTAAATCCAACATAAGATACCATGACTTTTGACCTAAAGTTGAGAATCCACAAATCATATCTCGATCTTACATGAGGACCTACATATAACTGAGTTAACAATGGATGCAATGCAGGGCAACAAGATGCTAGAATGGAGGATGACAACATTTAAAAGGAAGAAGTGCAACAAATTAAATGGTATTAACTACACTCTGAAATAATAGTTCAATATTATACTTTTTTACTTGTATATTAGCATGGCTTCTCTAGCATTTTGATTAGTTATACCTAAAAATATTAAATCAAATAACATGAGGCTCATATAGAACCTCAATGAGTGGAAAATTACCACTCAAAGTTTATGTACGTGTGTTAACATAATATTAGACACATTATAATAAAATATGATGCAAATCACAAATTCATTATAAGCATTTAGGCTAAGTGTTGTCTCAAGAAGATATCTTTCATTCATGTTGCATTAGTGGTATGACTTCCATCTTAACATTTTAAATAATCTTATGCAACCGAACAATTTTACCATAGTTGACATGCTTAAGAACCATTTTGTGAGTATCCTACAAGTAAACATTAATAACAGGAATAACTATAATTAACCTTTGCACACCCTAGTTTTTAGAACCTAGTATGTACACAATTAAGTTATTGGTGAAATCCATATAGGATTGATTTATGGGTAGAATAAGGTTCTGTCCAATTTTCATGATATTTAAATATAAAGAAAAAAGCATGTAAAAAGGGTCTTTTGTGCAATTTGGTCAATTTTTTATGTCCTCAAAGTTTGAGAGTTTTATTGAGTTTATAAGGATACATTGATATGATATTTAAAGTTTGGTGAAGTTTGTAGTTGATTTGATCAATTCATTTTGAAATATACTAAGTTGAACATATATAATCACATATAAATATATTAGGAGCATCTTGAATTTTTACCAAAAGATAAGAACTTAATTAGGGGATGAAGAATTTTCATAGGTAGACATGAGGTATAATCCTATGTCCAAGATTTTGGGATTAATCAAATAAGAAATGTGACTTATGAGAACTTACGAGGAAAGCAAGTTAAATAGAGATATAGGCTTGTAGTTGTCTAAACCAAGTGTTGCCCTGTGGCTTAATAACAAAAGAGCGCATCATTTAACAATTATAATAGAATACTAAAAAAAGATATGTCAACATCCCTTCATTAGCGGAAGTTGAATGCAAATCAGGGAAGGTTATCCAATTGAAATTAGATATGAGTATTTTATATTTCAAATTGTATATCCTCGAAAGGGAAGTTTCCCTTTCACGGAGACCATGAGTTTGAGGAATATGATAATCCCAATCCATCTGGGTTTCTAACGAAAAGATGGTACAAGGAATCTGTTATCGAGTTCCACAAATAAGATAGATAGGAATACCAGTACAATAAGAAAACCCCTGCATCATGAAAAGAGATCCATGAAGTCATCAACCATGATGACTATACTGCATAATAGGGCTTTGGAGGAACTATATACCGTATCAGTCATGAGAAATGGAGGACAGTAAAATGAAATTTTGAACCAAATAGAGAAGAACAGAAGGGGCGACGACAATGATATCTAGGGACTGCAGTCTCTTCTTGGTATTTGCCTCTCACTTTCCAAAATTGATTGCTCTATCCGCCTCACAGACTTTAGAAACATGGAAAACTGTTCTCTGTTATCTAGAGCTGACACTGACATTGTCAACTCAGATCTCATACCCATCTCAAAATGTTTTATTCTCTCCTTGTCTGTTGCAGCCATATGCGGGAAGAACCTTGAAGCTCCATGAACTTTGCCTCATACATGTTGATTGTTATGGATCCCAGTCAGATCTTCTTGAACTGAGAGATCTTATCATCTAAATAGGTCTCTAGAAAGTATCATCTCAAGAACTCTTGATGAAACTCCTCCCAAATGATCGCAACACCTGACCTTCTCTCCTCCTCAATGGCCCACCAATGGCCATCACTCCCTTTTAGTAGGTACGTTGTGTTCTTCTCCTTGTCCTCTTTGGGAATATTAAGGATCTTGAAGGCCTTTTTCAACTCAGTCAACAACATGTCAACATCAGTTGGATCCCTTGTACTGACATACTCCAACGCCACCACGTGCCTTAACCTTTCAAAGGTCTTCCCAGAACCTTGGGGTTCAACATTGGGGATAGTTGCCCTGGATTGGGTACAGGTATACTATCTGCCATATGCATCATCGTAGCCATGAATTGCCCAAACATGGGCTAAAAAGTGGGATCGGCCACAGTTTCTAGGTCAAATCGAGGATCCTCAGGTGCTACATCATCTAAGGCCTGCCTCCTGGCACAACCTCCTAGTGCAGCAACACTGCTCTCAACATGTTGTTGATGTTCACCAGACATATTTTTTCTTCTCTTATTCTTCATAAGTAGAAGTTGCCATTAAATATGTCAGATAACATGAGAAGAGACACAAACCCTAGTGCTATGTCCCTATAGACTCAATGAACCTAAAGCTATGATACCAACATAACTTGTGATGACCGTCATCACAAAAAGTGAGATTACTCAAAACAAAGAACATAACTAACACTAAACATCCAGATTACCAAAAAACACAGTAAATTAAAACCGATTTCATATAACCACAAAAGAGGAAACATATTACATGTAGATCCACATAAAGCCACATGTATTACATATCATACCACAAGATGGTACATATCACGATTCACTTGGACAACTTGTCATAACCTATTCATATATATACAAACCATATATGTACAACCATGGCATACTGCCTAAAACTCATGTCGATATACAACATATACAAAACACCCCTAAGGACCTAAGAGTACATGGATGACACATAGGACTATACTACAAAACAAAAGCAGCATATCCAACCTTTAACAACTACTGCTCCTCTTACTGCTCAGCCTACATCGTGGATGACCACCTAAAATGTGGAAACCCACGGGGTGAGATCAATGTCCCAATAAGAGATATAACTCTCTGCCAACAACTATTATAGCATAGATAATCTAAAGTAAGAAAATAACATCATTATCAAGTTGAGCATATTCAATGATATAAGCACAACATTTAACTCATGTTAAGCAGCCTAGGTATCTCTAACTGAGTAGTAGATCATCTTATATCTTTAGAAGGAATATAAAGAACATGTATAACAATTGATTTCTCTTACCTCATTATAATTCAAGAAATCAGTACAAGAAGTAAGGCAAGGGTCATCCAATGTGAGTCATGTTTAACCCTAAGAAATTATACTACACGGTTGTGGTACGTCTTTTATTATTATGCCCTGAGGAGATAAGGTATACCACTCATGATCCAACTGGCCGCTACTAAGTCAAAATATTTGACATACAAGATATAGGAGGAGCCAGACTCCTATGATCTCCCACACCCTTAGTCAGTCTGAGTCTGCCACAATGACATATAAAGTCCAATTACAAAACATCCTAGTTTGCCATGATATATAGGCACAACACTAGTGAAAACTGAGTTATGACTGCAATCACACTCTTGTCAAGGTATGACCGCATCCATCCTTAAAAGATATCATATACATACTGAATCACATCATTGAGATACAGTCTGGACCATTCTCCTACAAGGGTATGATTGCAGTCAACCCTATGAATTAAGGATACAAAGTAATACCTCGACTTACACCTCACATATTCAACAATATTTGCTCTGAGTTTCCCATAAAAATTACTCGTTTCACCATCCAACAAGTACTAACGCTGTCTATGGCACAAGGCAACTACATGATTAGGGTTTCACTTAATTAATTAAGCTAATTAGGTATCTTTTAGCATTAATCAAGTTACAATGCATAAACCCTAAACAAATTCTACAAAGATAAGGGTATGTTACAACTCCAAAAGATATAAAATGTATGAGGCATAAACTTGTAACATCATCACTGGATATCACTGCCATATAAGGCCATCAACATTGTCACATCACTAGAGGATATCAATCCCTCATCTCATCATTGGAGCATGTCACCTCACACTGGGCATTGAGCCTCTACCAGGTCATAAGACCCAAACCACATAATTCCAGCACAACATCATTATCTCATTATGCCTCATAAAGGCTCATTGACATCACCATGTATCATATCAAACATCCCATAGCATTCAATAACTATGTCATATATTCAACCTATAACATTTAAGTTATACAAGTAGGAGAGAGAAGGAATACTTCATTGTATGCTAGATACTTCAAACAAGGTAATCATTACATCTTGTGTTCATAATCAGGGTTAGGGTTTTCCTGTGTATCTCATTATGGTTTCTAGAACAACAACATAACAATTCAAGCCTCACACCACTACTTCCCTTATTCTTGGAACATATAAGATGACCACCATCACTATAGTTGAAAACACATGCCGAAACACGTGTCCAGGAATTACCATTGATCGAGGGGAAGTTGGGTCACAAAGCCATGCGATCGAAGAGAACCACTATGGTCTAAGACAATCACCCCCAATAAGTGATTGAAGAAGACATCACCCCCTTTGACTGAAGGGAAACTTAGACCCAAGGAGACCAGGTCGAAGATAATGTCAGTGACCAAGGCAAGAATCAAATCAATGACCAAAAGCAACAAGGTCAGCGACCCAAAGGCAACCAAACAAGGTCAGCGACCAAGATATTATCATGGACCAAGAATAGCCATCAAATCTTCGACCTCTCAAAGGGAACCATTCACCAATCTAAAGTACATTCAACCTTCATCAAACGAAGGAGATGATACTTAGAATCATTAAGAGAGGGGGACACCTCAAAACTGAGACAACAAGATGATCATCACCATGAAACCAAAACTAAGAATGAGAATGGTTCCAAGATTGAAAGCATGATTCAAAACATTAGAAATCTGATCACTAAGACATGGAGAAAACCAACTATGACATAAGAGAGAAAATCACACATTCAACACATGTAAGGAGAACCAAATCTCCATCACACACGAGATGATCGAAACATGAACAAGGGGATGAAGACCAACATTTCAAGGAGTGCATGCAAACACCAATTTATCAACCCCAAAGAACTTGAGAACAAGAATTAGGGTCAGAGAAAGGAGCAAGTACATGTATGGTCATTATAGGAATATCACCCTAAACCAAATATCATTATTAACAACATGTAATCATGTTTTAGGAACAAATTTTACATTTTAGAATTGAAGTGCAATAATAGTAGGGAAGAGAGTATATAACCCACCTTATATGATTATGCAACTACCTCCAATAAAGAAGCTTAAAAAGCAAGAGAGAAACCTAGCTTTGATATCCTCCATGATCAAACTAGTCACCGCCTCAAAAGAGAAGAAAACCCTTAGTTAAAGGTCAAGAAAGAGAGATCCAAAACCCTAGACCGAGAAAGAAAGGAAGAAGGAGAAGATCTTCATCCCACTTAGGTACTACCATGGGAAACCATGGATTTGGCCTCTATGGAGATAAGTCTCTCAAAAGACCACCATGGAGAACCATGGCTTTGGCCAAGAGAAGAGAAAGAGGTATAGTTTTACAAAGAAATAAAACCAAGAGGTTGAATCACTTACCAAGGATCAAAGATCACCAACAAAGCAACAAGAAATTATGTTGCAACTCAAGATCACCACATGCAAGGTGATCAACCACGAAAGCTTCAAGTATGAGCTTCTCTTCACCACCATGCTCCATGGATCAATATCTAAATATGATAGAGGAAATAGAGAACAAAAAGGATCATATTCATGTGAAAGGAGGGGTACATATACCCAAAGGTAGAGAGAAGTGAAAGGGGTTAGGTGTCATGCACATAAGTGCCATTTGTCCAACAAAGAATAATGCATCCACTGAACAATGCATGCAAGATAGGTCATGAAAAAAAAGATAACCTAGAAACCTCACTTGGTCCTAGATGACCATCGATCGAAGGAAAAACATGGCCACAAAGTCTCATGGTCGAAGACACTCAAGCGACCAACCAAAACCCTAAGTCATCTTCGACCCAAAAGAGAGTTTCACCCTTCTTTGACTGAAGGGAAATACACCACACACTCCAAGCCACTGAAGAGGACACATCAAGAGGCATCAAGGATGGTCGCTATAAGACCAAGATCATAAATGGTCAACATGTAGTCAACACCAACCTAGGGCATCCAAGCAAACCCTAGAAACAACACTCAACATGCCACCACTTCTCTCCTCCTCAAACTAAGACATAACAAGGCACCCCAAAACACCATCCTCTCTCTCATGATGCTTCAACATGTGAGGCACATCCAACATGTGACAAATTGCAAGGTAAACCCTCAACATTGATAAATTGTAACTTGGTCCAAAGCAAGCATAACTAGCTTAAACATCAACCAAACATGACCAAACTGAAAACATAACCATGTCACATGTTATTAAGGAATCTCAAGAGATTAGATTAAGTTACTAAGCATCTTGTTAAGAAAAGCAAGTATAATCAAGCACTAAGCTAGGTCAGGAGTCTTACAACAATAAACCCCTAACAAGGGTTTTCCCCCTGAAATCCTCTGTGAAAAGAGACATATACTTCCTACACATCTCTTACTCAAGCTCCTACATGGATTTCTAAACACCACGGTAATGTACAAAACCTTAACCAAAACGGTATCCTTCTTATTCAACTTTGTGATCCTTCAGTCCAAGACCACCACATAACCTTCTACATAAGACACATCCTCATCTAGCTCAACCTCCACAGGATGCAACACCAACTCAGTGTTAGGGTGACACTTACTCAACATTGAAACATGGAACACTGGGTGCAACATGTGCAACTCAGATGGCAACTTCAACCTATAAGCCACCTTCCCAACATGTGTTATCATAGGGTATGGTCCCATATGCATGGGAGCCGACTTACCCTTCCTTCCAAACCTCATCACGCCTTTCCAAGGAGAGACCTTGAGGTACACCTTATCTCCCACATGGAACTCCAAAGGTCGATGATGGTCATCAACATAAGAATTCTGCCTATCTTGGCTACTTTAAACTGTTACTAGATCATCTTAATCTTCTATGTTGTCTTTTGTACAATATCATGACCCAAAAGTTGATATTCTCTGATCTCATACCAACACAGTAGAGATTTGTAATGTCTCCCATACAAAGCCTCTTATGGTTCCATATCAATACTCCTTTGATGACTGCTATTGTAGTAAAACTCTATCAAACTGAGATGTATATCCTAACTGTCCAAAAACTTTAAGACACAAGCTCTCAACAGATCCTCTAAGGTATGTATAGTCCTCTCAGATTGTCCATTTTTATGTGGATGAAACGATGTGTTGAACCTCAACTGCGTACCCATAGCGGTGTGCATACACTCCCAAAAGAAACTGGTAAACTGAGGACCTCTATATGACACAATGGTAGCTGGGATACCATACAAATGAACTATCTCATCCACATAAATCTATGCCAACTTCTCAATTGTGTATGTTGTCTTTACAGGAAGAAAGTGCTATGACTTATTTAACCCATAAATGATCACTCATATGGAATCATGATCTTTTGTCCTAGGAAGTCCAACCAAAAAGTCCATCATGATATGATCCCATTTCCACTGTGGTATAGGCAACGATTGTGACATCCCTGTAGGTTTCTGATGTTGTGCCTTAACCTACTGACACACTATGCACTTAGCCATGAAATCAGGCACATCACACTTCAAACTAGGCAACCAATACACGTCTTTCAGGTTGTGATACATCTTGGTGCTACCTGGATGCATAACATACATTCAAGAGTGAGCCTCTTCTAGAACCAACTTCCTCAGATCATCGACATCTGGTACTACTGCCCTGCCATGGTAGCACATTGTACCATCTTCTGACTCATGGAAGCCATCACACTTCTTGATACCAAACTCTGCTCGGATTTATTGTATCATAGTATCATCATGATGTGCATCTCTGATCTGCTGTCTTAGCATAGGATTTACATGTAACTGTACCAATAATCCTGCTAACAAGGACACCTCCAACTTCACATTCATCTGATCTAAGGAGACCAAAATGTCTCTTTTATGGCACACCATAGAGCACAGTTGCACCTTATCCACATATGATGACGAAGAAGACTTCTTTCTCAAAGCATATGCTACCACATTTGTCTTCCCTAGATGGTAGTCTATGATGCAATCATAGTCTTTGATCAAATCGATCCAACGTCCCTGTCACATGTTCAACTCCTACTGTGAAACGATGTACTTAAGGTTCTTGTGGTTGGTGAAGACCTGACACATCTCGCCATAAAGGTAGTGCCTCCAAATCTTCAAGGCATGGACCACAACACCAAGCTCCAGATCATGTGTCGGGTAACTCTCCTCATGTTTATTAAGCTACCGTGAAGCAAAAGAAATCACATTCTCATCTTGCATCAGCACGCAACCCAAACCATTCCTCCAAATGACACATAAGACTATATAACATTTCCCTTGCTATGGCAATACTAGCACTGGTACACTGGTCAAGTTCTCCTTCAAGAGATGGAAGGAACACTGACACTTGTCATCCCAGGCAAGCGGCACACCTTTTCTTGTCAGCTTTGTTAGGGGTAACGCCATGACACTAAAGTTCTTGATGAACCTCCTGTAATAGCCTGCTAAGACAAGGAAACTGTGAACCTATGTCGTTGTCTTCAGTTTCCCCAACTCCAATACAGATTGAACCTTCTCAGGATCCACACATACACCCTCATCAGATATCACATGTCTAATGAAAGACACTTCGTTCAGCCAAAACTCACATTTGTTGAACTTGGCATACAACTAATGTTGTCTCAACAGGGTCAACACTTGACCTAGGTGTTGTTCATGTTGTTGGTTGTCTCTGGAGTATATCAAGATGTCATCAATGAACACAACCACAAACTGGTCAAGATAAGGTTTGGAAACCCTATTCATCAAGTCCATAAACGTTGCTGGTGTATTGGTTAGCCCAAACGACATAACTACAACTCATAATGACCATACCGAGTCCTAAAAGCTGACTTGGGTATGCCATCCACCTTGATCCACAACTGGTGGTATCCAAACCTCAGGTCTATCTTTGAGAACATTGTATCACCCCTCAACTGATCAAATAGGTTATCTATCTATGGAAAAGGATGCTTGTTCTTGATTATCACTTTGTTCAACGTTCAGTAATCGATGCACAACCTCATGGATCCATCTTTCTTCTTCAAAAACAACACTATAGAACCCCAAGGGGATGTGCTCGGTTTGATAATCCTTTCTCAAGCAACTCCTACAAATTCTTCTTCAAAAGATGCATCTCAGTTGGAGCCATCCTGTAAGGAGTCTATGCTATCGGTTGTGTACCGGAAACCAGATTGATATCAAAATCAATATCTCATGGAAAGAAATACCTGGGAACTCATTGAGAAACACATCTTCAAATTTATAGATAACTGGCACTTCCTAAATGATTAAACTCCTTGCCTTGGTATCCACCACATGCACCAGAAAATCTTCACACCCCTACCTCATCAACCTCTCTATTGCCATCACTAACACTAGACACATCGGAAGAATCTTCCTATCTCCTTGGAAGACCCATGAAACACCATCATCACAAAACATCACTACCTTGGCACTACAGTCCAAGATTACATGGTACTTCTCCAAAGTTCCCATTCCAAGGATCATGTTGAATCCATGCATGTCAAGTGGTATGGGATCCACTTGAATGTTGCATCCTGAGAAAGAAAGAATGTGGGAAGGGCACACCTCCCATAGTTTGGCGGAACCAACCAAAGGTGTTTCTAAATGAAGAGTATCATGACTATGACTAACATGCAAAGAATATCTAGAAATCACTACTTTAGTGATAATAGAGTACATCGTACTCGGGTCAACCAAAATAGATATAAAGTAGGAAGAAGAGAAATCTGAATGAAATAACTCCATTTGACCTGTCACGACCCTCATCTTGACTACTCCTTCCAATTGATTCATACCATAGAATTAAATTGTCACCTTTAGTGACCCTCATCCTCTGCTTGCTTTCCCAGAAAAACTAGCTTGTAACGTCTGACCACGTCCTCAACTTCCTCTATTGTTGGACTATTGCTGGTGCGACCCTTGCTGACTCTATCTCAGCTATTGTGTCACCTCTTCATCCTTCACTAGACATGCCCACTTCAAATGTCCAACCTGTGCACATTTGTGGCACGTCCTAGTCTCATACTGTGGCCTAGACGGCAATGTTACTGTCACTATGCAGCACTATGAGCTCCTTCTAGTGGGAAGGTACAACCTCTACCCTTACTTGGTGACCACTAAGATTGAACTACTGACCTCTGCTATGATTGAGGTGTTGAAAGCCTAGGCTTCTTAAAGCCTCCAGACGACTATCCTTGGTACTATGCAAGTCTCTTCTTGGTATTTGCCTCTCACTTTTCCACAACCGACTGCTCTATCTTCCTCATAGACTCCACAAACGTGGCAAACTATTCTCTATTATCTAGAGTTGACACTAACATTGTCTACTCAGAGCTCATACCCTTCTCAAAATGTTTTATTCTCTCCTTGTCTATTTTAGCCATATGCGGGAAGAACCTTGAAGCTCCATAAACTTTTCCTTGTACATGTTGATTGTCATGGATCCCTGTCAGATCTTCTCAAATTGAGAGATCTTCTCATCCAAATAGGTCTCTAGAAAGTATCATCTCATGAAATCTTGCTAAAACTCCTCCCAAATGGTCACAACACCTGACCTTCTCTCCTCCTCAATGGCCCACCAATGACCATCACTCGCTTTCATTAGGTATGCCACATGTTTCTCCTTATCCTTTTTGGGAATATTGAGGATCTTGAAGGCCTTTTCAACTCGGTCAACTACATGTCAACATCATCTAGATCCCCTATACTGACATGCTCCAACATCCCCACACACCTTAACCTTTCAAAGGTCTTCCCAAAACCCTGGGATTCAACATTGGGGATAGTTTCCCTGGATTGGGTACAGGCATACTATCCACCATATGCATCATCGTGGCCATGAATTTTCCAAACATGGACTGAAAAGTGGGATCGACCACTGTTGTTGGGTCGAACTGAGGATCCTTAAGTGCTCCATCATCTCGGACCTACCTCCTGGCACCACCTCCTAGTGCAACAACACTTCTCTCAACATGTTGTTGATGTTCACCAAACATATTTTTTCTTTTCTTCTTCTTCTTCTTCATAAGTAGAAGTTTCCATTAAATATGTTAGATAACATGAGAAGCGACACAAACCCTAGTGCTATGTCCCTATAGACTCAACGAACCTAAAGCTCTGATACCAACATAACCTGTGACGCCCATCAACACACAAAGCGAGATTACTCAAAACAAAGCACATAACTAACACAAAACATCCAAATTACTAGAAAACACAGTAAATTAAAACTGATTTCATATAACCATAAAAGAGGAAACATATTACATGTGGATCCACATAAAGCCACATGTATTACATATCATACCACAAGATGATACATATCATGATTCACTTGGACAACTTGCCACAACCTATTCATATATATCCAAACATATATGTACAACCATGTCATACTACCTAAAACTCATGTTGATATACAACGTCTACAAAACACCCCTAAGGACCTGAGAGTACATGGACGATACATAGGACTCTACTACAAAACACAAGAAACATATCCAACCTTTACAACTATTGCTCCTCTTACTGCTCAGCCTCAACTGCATGATCTCTACCTCATCATGCACAACCACCTAAAAGATGTAGAAACCCACAGGATGAGACCAATGCCACAATGAGAGATATAACTCTCTGCCAACAACTATTATAAGAATCGATAAGCTAAAGTAGGAAAATAACAACATTATCAGGTTGACCAGATTCAACTAAATGATATAAGCACATCAGTTAACTCAGGTTAAATAGTCTAGGTATCTCTAACTGAGTATTATATCAACTTATACCTTTAGAAGGAATATGAAGAGAATGTATAATAGTTAATTTCTCTTACCACATCATAATTCAAGAAATCGGTATAAGAAATAAGGCAAGGGTCATCCAATGTGAGTCATGTTTAACCCTAAGCAATTATACTACACAGTTGTGTTACTTCTTTTATTGTTATGCTGACACAAATTTACCGTGCGTAAAATGCAAGTGCACACGCTAAAGTAATATAGGACTTTGTGAGGCCCGATTCGAACTCAGGGAACGAATTTTCGGTAGACTACTACTAACTGTTCGCGATCAGCTAGACTGATTAAAATAGTTTGAGAGTTGATTGAAAAATAAAAGAAAAATAAAAGAAAGCAAAACAATCGATTACATGGTTGGTTTAATCAATTAAAGATGGAATATTTAGGATTGCGGTTTCACCGCAAGTTCTCATTGTACTCATTCATACACAATTATCCTAATTCATCTCCTATTCCGGGTAGTGTCCTGTAGTCAGAATTGTTCGCTGTCGCGATACAATTCACTACCTAAATCTAGGTTGGTTCCACAGTAGTAGTAACCTATACCCTAAATTAGGTGCATGAAGATTAAACTCTAGGTTTCCACCATTAACTGTGCATTGCCTTGTTCAAAGGATTTATTAGTTGATGTGATTATCGCCTCTTTTCAACCGTTAATTCTTCTTTCAAAGTAATTAAAGGTATTAGATTATCATTAGGGTGATCAATCATAATGATATAATGGAGAAAATGAAATCATGCCACGGATTTAGAGACAAATTATGATAACTATGTCAAAACTATCATACAACGATTACCTGGGCTACTCCCAGTCCTAAAGATAAAGGGGATTAGCCCCGCATGTTCATCTCAATGAAAAACAACATGAGGAAAGGAGAAAACATGGAGAAAATGTGGATAGGTGTTGTATAACCCCTGAACGGAGAAGATTCGGGCGTTCCTTGGTGCGGGGTGAACGTTCTACAGCCTTTTGGCGGTGGAAAATGTCTTTTGCGGCTCTCGGAATGATCTGGGCATAGCTCTCGGCTCCGTTCTTCTCTCCTCCCCTTCTTGAGACTTCTCCGGTGGCTAATGACGTGATAGATTGCTTAGGGCCGCCTAAATTAGGTATATGCACCACTTTAGGTCGCCCAAAAATCACCACCGTCTGATTAGACATGATCTTTAGCAAAACCTGATTTGACGGAGTCGATACCATCGACTCGGGTCGATGGTATCGACCTGTATAAGGCACCGACACTTGTGCGATTCTTTGGGGTTCTCTCTGAGGTTACCTCAATACCATCGACGGTGTGTCGATGGTATCGACACCTTAGGCGTCACCTTTTTGTAGAAAATGACACCGAAGCTGTCTCTGCTCAGGTGAAGTCAATAGTATTGACTCCTAGGTCGATAGTATCGACCTCTGGAAATCTGGATCGCTGACGCTCTCTTGATACCATCAACAGTCCCATCGATGGTATCGACTGCTAGTTGCTCTTCTCCGGCAATGCACTGTGACCAGGTCGATGATATCGACCATCCATCGATGGTATCGACGTATGCAGATATCCAAATTGCCTGAAAAGAAAAGAAGAACAATCAAATCCATCAAATATGATCTTTTATACATAATAAAATGAAACAAGGTAAATTTGATGCAAAAAGAGATTATAGACTAAAGGTAGTGAATCATGCGATATTAATCACAAATATGATCAAAATACACATAAAATGTATGCAAAACCAATCTATAAAAATGACTCAAAATCCCTGCATCAAAATCCCCTAAGATTGAACATTGCTCGTCCTCGAGCACAAAACTGTAGAATAGAATTGCGAGAGTCAACTAAAGAATATATTAGCATAAAAGACAACTCAATATGACTCCCACATGTCATGCACATGCCGACCCTCACTGACCACAAAATGATAACTACCCTATAGGTGACAATGATCGTCCATAAGAAATGTCCACCCCAAGATCATAAAACACTATCAAATAAAGCAGTTGATATAATAAATTCCTCCGGTTCAGACTTGGTGCATCTTGTGATATCCTATCTACGTTACTCAAGTCTTAACTACCATATAAATGGAAGCAGATCTCCTGGTATACAATAATGAGGAGATAATAATGGGTGGCCTACCATTTTGAGCAACAAATGGATGAAATGGGTGGTTGTGGAAGAAAGAGAATCACCAAATAGTTTTATCATGCAAAATCAACAAAATGGCCTAAATGATGCATATACATATGAAAATGACCTAATGCCTACATTTTTAGGTAGAATGATGCATGCACTATCATTCCGTCTGAAGATAAGATGGAATGACTACTAAAACTACATTATGTGCTTATTCCACTTTCCTTTATATATGCATGCAAGTGAAACAAGTTCCTTTCTCCCTCTTTTTTTGTTTTTTTACATTTTTTTTTCAAACCCTCATTTTTCAATTGACTAGAAGAACATTCACAATATTTTCTTTTTCTTTTTATTTCAGGCTTATTTCCACTTAGCTAACATCATTGATGCTTTACAAATTACTTTTCAGTGGGTATAGAACAATTGTCCTACTTTTCTTATTTTCTAGAAGAAATAAGGCACAAAAAGTCCTATATTCTCTAGAGTATGCAAAATGCAACTATAATGAAATGCACTTGAGAATGTGTGAATGCAGAGATGCAACATCTTGCTACAATGAAATCCTATCTACATGTCATGCACTCAAAAGATGAAAAACTATAAGTGCTTCCAATTCTTATGGTGGATATTGAATGAAATGAAATGGATAGATCACAAGAATAATGTACAAAACCATTGGAATAGATTGTATTTCCCTCTTTACTGACCTGTGTAACAATAAATCAAAGGGTTTCTCTCTCTCACTTTCGATTAAAGTCCCATTACCGTTTGGTCAGTTTAGGATCAACATCCATGCCCATCCACAATTCTTGAATCATAAGGATGTACAATTATGATCTTATGTTTTAAAGTTGAAAAACCCAACTATTGTCATAGGTTAAGTGCTCAAGTTCAAACAACTTCAACTTGCAAATTCTTGAAAAAAATTCAATTATGCTCTGATTTCAGATAATGGCACCCATAACTCCCATGTAAAAAAAAATTGAGATGACACATTAACATTAGACATCCACAGATACACTAGATAACATGTGGATCCTAAAAACTAAGAAAATTTCTAAAGTAAAAGAAAAGAAAATAAAAGATAGAAATTGTTCCATCTCCCCCCCCAAGCTTGAATTCGACTATGGCCTCATAGTCAAAAACAATCTTAGCAGGTGGAACAGTGATACCATTTACTGCTCCAGTGGTGGGTACTGTGGGGCAGTGGGATCCCAAGATGGATATTACTCATGGAAGTTTGGATCATATGGCTCCATGGGCGGAGGTTGAGGATATCCCCCGAAGTAGTTTTGGCTCCAGTAGTGATCATAGAACGACTGTTGCTGCTGTTCGATCCTCCCCAACCGGTCGTAGACTTGCTGTTGATTTGTGAATAGCTGACGTTCATTCTCGAAGATGGCTTTTTGATTCACATACTACCAATTTGTGGTATCCTGGATAGTGGCGAAGGAGGCAGTGTGCTTCTGCTGTGTCTCCTGGATGCTCTGGAGCATGTTGTACATTCCCTACATTGAATAGACATCCTCTCCTTCCTGAGAGGGCTGTGGTGGAAGAGGTTGCGAAGATGATGATGCACCCGGGTAGAAGCGTGGCTGCTTCCTCATTGCCACTCGTGCCCGAAGAGGAGTGAAAGTCTCCTCTTCCTCTTCATTCTCATCGCCATCGTCATTGTTACCCACATCTTCTTCACTTATTGAATCTTCAATTGCAATAATGGGCCACCTGAAGTGCTGGGCCCCTTGAATGTTGAAGATGGGATCAGGGAGTGCACACTCCTGATACTCTTTGTTGATGTGGCAGTATGCATAGACCACACCATCACGAACTGTCAGAAGGTTGGAGCAGTGGAAATGAGTAAGATTCACCGGATTTTTGCTGACCAGTGGAGGAAGTGATGACAGGTCTAGCCCAAGGTAGAGGGCTAGTGGCATGATAAGTCCCCCAAAGTGAATAGGGTCTCTTCTGGTACTCCTCTTCACGGCCATCACACACGTCAAGAAAAACGCACCCCAGTTTAACTTTTCCCTCTTCAGCAGCTTGTAGAGGAAGAATAAATCCGTCTCCTAGAATTTGCTCAAAGAAAGCTCACTGCGAGCAAAGAAGGTGATGCAAAGCATACACTGTAAAACCCACATGAATGGGTGCTCTAAGTCAGCCATCGCTGCATTGTGATAGCTGATAGATTTTCCCTCCGGAGTGGTTACCAGCACCGCAAACATCGCATCATAACCGACCCGATTATCCAGCCGTCGGTACTGCTCGTGTGAGAGCTACCAGTTGTAGATCGAGTTGAATTGGTTGAGCATAATATTATAGTTGCGGTTGAACAAACGAAAGGAAATGCGACCCTTGATCCACTCACGGTCAGTGGAGATAAGGTCATTGGGAACAACACAGATGTCGAGGGAGGCCATGAACTCCGTCACGATCTCCTTATAAGTTGGTCATTCGCCAAAGAAAGGATGGCCCACTTCATGATAGGGAATCCACTCTTCCCATATTGTTGCCCTCCTCCAAACTTGACCAAGGAGGACATAGGTAAGGTTGTACTCAAAGCCAAGGTCTCAGATCATTGCTCGATCAACGTAACGAGTGGGCTCTATTGGCTGCTTTATCAACTCGTCAAAGATTTTCTTCACATCCGCCGAAGGGTGGGCAATCCTCAGACGGGGAATAGAGCCCGACGGTGGTGGCATGATCGTGTCAATATCCATGGGAGTAGCCCGCGAGGAAGAAGCTCCTACTTTCCTCACCATTGTGAATAGAAAAAGATCACGAAGAAGAGCTTAGTGAAGGTCAGAGAAGATGATCCCCACAGTCGATGAAGAGCTCGGGGAAGATTGTTTGCTCGCTATATGCTCGGTGAAGACATCCAGTTGCTTACAAGTGCTCAAGCATAAGTAGGAGAGGAGAAGGTCTGAAGGTGTGAAGAGAAAATGAATTCAACCCCTCCTTTTATAGCTGAGATCGCCGCCACTGTTGACTCGTCGATACCATCGACGAGGTGTCTATGGTATCGACACCTGTAGCACAATCTGGGTATTCACTGCTATCGACGGTCATCGATGGCTGGTGTGGGGGCCCAGATCGATGAAGCATCGATACCATCGACGTGGGTTGATGGTATCGACCCATCCCACAGATCGACTTATGAATTTGGCGAGCACCGTTGATATCTTCTCACGGATTGGTGACGTTTCAAGTCGATACCATCGACAAAATGTCGATGGTATCGACACTTTATGTGTCCTTTATCTTCACGAGGCCCCGATGTTGCTTCGTTACTACTGCCGGGTCGATACCATCGATTGCCCCGTTGATGGTATCGATTTCACTGAGATGAATTTCTCTGAAAATCTGTAGGGATCTCGCGAGCATCGACTTCCTGGTCGATACTATCGACCTGATGCTATTTTTTTTTTCTTCGATGTCGCTGATGGTAGGTCGATACCATCGACGAGGCCATCAATGATATCGAATCAGAAAATTTTCGGTAGCCATTTTCCTGCACCCACGTCGCTACCATCGACACTGTGGTTGATGGTATCGACTTTTAAACAGTACTGCACACTGAGCAAACATATTAGGGTATCATTTTTACACTAAAAATGAAATTAATCAAAACTAACTTGAAAACACGACAGAAAATAAAGCAAATAGAAAAATGTAAACTACCGATGGTTGGGTTGCCTCCCAACAAGCGCCCTTGTTTAACGTCTTAGGCTAGATGCAATCCAGCTCATCATTCTTCCTTGAGTGCCATGAGTTTAACCTCATGTACCTTTCTCGTGTAATCCTCCCCATAGTAGAGCTTCAATCTCTGACCATTCACTAAGAATGTTAGCTCTCCATCTCTCACCATAATAGCACCATGTTGTGGCGACAGTCTTGTGAAAACAAGATCAACGAATTTAAACTAATGCGGAAGCATTTTGTTAGCAGTGGAAATACTGAAAATCACTAAAAATTAAAAACTTTTTTTAAAGAGATCCTCGAACGGTAAAACTGTTTTATAAAGAAACAACTTAAGTTATTTACAAACTGATCCATCATTACATCTCTGGATTACTCATCTCGAGATTCATGACACTAACTGCCCTGTAAAACTATTCATGAGCAGTATACAAAATTTCTCGAGGCATTAAGCCAAAAATCTCAGATCTACATTAAACATCTACTGACTCCTAGGACCTAAGAGTACAGAGACGACACATAGGACATTCTATCTACAAGACTTGACAGACAGTGTCTCCACCTGAGAATCACTACTGTCCCTAATGTTGCTGCTGCTGTTGCTGCTCACCCACTGATGGGTTCCTTTGTCCTCGGCATCTACCTAAAAAGTTGAATCCCACGGGGGTGAGACAATTGAATAATTGTCCCAGCAAGAGTTATAACTCTTCGCCAGAGGGATTGTTATTACAAAAATGGAATAAAATTGAGCAGTAGAACTATAAATATTCAACAGCAGGTGAAACATTGTATAAGCTAAGTAGAACAGCATTTTAATTATAAGCAATCATTTCAATTATAACTTGATTAAATGACAAGACATATGTCAATAAGGAATATGAAGAACATGTATACTAGTTATTTAACTAGAGCACTATAAACAATGTATCATCAATCATTGTTTTTCATAGTTTGACCTAAGCAATTATGCTATATGGCTGATTACATTTTTCAAACATATTTATGCCCTGAGGAGATGAGTTACACCTCTCATACTCCAACCGACCATTACGAAATCGCAATCGGTACCATACATAGGTCATCAGAAGAGCCGGATTCCTATGACATCACTTCCTCAGTCAATGTGAGGATCAACATGCGGGACATCTGGTGTCTCTGCCATAATAGCTTTCCAGGGTATTCTGGAAACTTCGCTATTAGAGTTACAGTGGCATGCTGTACTCTCTTCGCCATCGAGGGATTTCTTGTTTATCTCTCATCGATGCAGCATTAACAACATCATCAGGAGATTAGTGATACATCATCCCGGCATACACATATAATGAAGGATTGAGAGATTAAATGTACATCTCGCATCAATTCCTACATTAGGATGTAAGGATATTCACGTCCATAACCCCCACATACTCAAAAGTATGCTCTCCAGGAGTTCCCTTACGAAAACTTGTTTCACCATCATTTAACTTCTGACAATGATGGATCTATGGTCATGGCTCTACATGATATCATTATACTTGATTATTTAAGTATATTATGACATTCTTTTTATCATCAGACATGTTTTCAAACATAAACCAATAAGACATTTGCTATAAAGAAAGAGTACTAATTGTATCAAGTTCATATCACATATTGTTAACATTGGGATATCAATCCCTAGCCATCTCATCATTATGATTCAGGAATATGGGTGTTCAAACCCTTAGATCATCAAAACACTTGTTACCAAGTAACATATTGCCATCAAGTCATTTAACAGTATGAACATGATTGTAGTAATGCAGATATTTTTCATGGATCATACAACCTATCAATCTCATATGTTACCTCTTACTAGGAAACATAGCATGTCATTACTTTCAAAGCTTATAAGGTGCTTTCAATAAATATGGCATCATAATCCTTACCTGGCTATGCTCACTTCTTTATAAAAACCTGCATGACTAACACAATTGATAACATGTACATTATATCTATATCAACATAATATAAATTATTTCCAAGTCAAGTATAGAACACCACGGTCGTGCTACCTTGCACGGTTGTGCCACAGAAGGTTACCACGACCGTGTTACATCACCATAGTTGGTTTCAAGGTTTAGGGTTTCCTATTCAATTCAATTAGGGTTAACAAACCCCTTTAACTTAAAAAGGCATAGTAGTTCCTCATTTCATAATTCAATCATAGAGTTTCATGCTTCAAAGCATAACCCAGAATTAGGGTTTACTGTTCACATCATCACATTTCCCTAGATTAGGGTTTACTATTCACATTACATCACTTTACCCTAGATTAAGGTTTACTATTCACATTTATTAGGATTACTTCCATTAATGCCTTCAAATTAAGGTTAAGATTCATTAACTATCATAATTAGGGTTTTCATGATCTCACTATGAAGGATCATACCCTAATTAGATATATTCATACATATTGAAAGTTTATTACTTGATTCTTATTCATATAAGGAGTCTTCTCTCTCCTCTTTCTATCTGATGATGTTTACATCACCTTTGATTAGGCTAAGTCAATTCAACCTTGACATCATGGATTATATCATTACTTATTATGATCATTAAGGGTCACTTATTCAAAGAGTATTAGTCACTCTATCCCATCACGGGTATCTTTGTAATGTTCACCATTGATTATAACATGAATTAATCAACTAATTACTTGGTCCCTTAATCACTTTAGGTATCTATGAGGTTTAGGTTAATCAATCACTAAACCATCTTGACCACTAAGGCATCAAACGATATTGACCTTTTTAAACCTCAAACGGTCTTGCACACTAAACCCCCAAATGGTCTTGGACTGCCCTTAAAACTGTTTGGTGTTGAAGACCATTTGGTCTTGTTGACTTTTGAAACCATTTGGTAAAGTGCACACTCAAGACCGTTTGGTCAAGTTTGACTTTAAGACCATTTGGTCAAGTTTGACTTTGAAACTGGATGGACATAACTGACCTTGAAACTGCATGAGACTAAATGGTTTGGGATCATTTGGTCCCAAATGGTGTTGAGACCGTTTGGACTCAAATGGTCTTGAGACCGTTTGGACCCAAACAGTCTTGAGACCGTTTGGTCCAAGCCATCTCAAAACCGCAATGTCTCAACCTCTTCAATTGAGTTAGGGTTTCCAATGTTGAACCCCTCAATCGATCATGCACTTGTTAGCCACTCATCAATTGAGTCTATAAGGTCAACCTTAAACTGATTTGACACTCAATTGACCCTCTATTGATCATCAATTAGGGCTTGTATCAATTGGATTAGGGTTTGAAATCGATTATCCTTCAACATGCTTCAATGTGAGTCTAGATGAATTGAAACCATTGATCCATCATTCAATTGATCATGAACTGACCCCAAACGGTCTTGGGATCGTTTGGATGACCTCCAAACGGTCTTGAGACCGTTTTCTCAAGTCCACATCAAAAACCAACTCATCCAATTAAGGTTTGGCTCATTGGATTGATCACTAGGTCAACAATCAATTGCACTTCAACTTATTACTTTTAGATCTTCAACCACTTAACCATAGTCAACCCTAGACCTCCAAACGGTCTTGAGTGACCCCAAACGGTCTTGGGATCATTTGGATATCCTCCAAACGGTCTTAAGACCGTTTTCTCATTATTTTATCAAAAACCAAGTCATTCAACTAAGGTTTGAACCCTCTGTTTGGTCACCAAATCATCAATCAATTATTCATCAACTTGATATCATTGGGCCCTCAATTGGTTAACCCTACTTAACCCTAGACCTCCAAACGGTCTTGGGTGATCACCAAATGGTCTTGAGATCGTTTGGGTGATCCCCAAATGGTTTTGAAACCGTTTGGGCCACTCAACCCAAACTTCAACATAATTCTATTATTGAAATCAGCAATTAACCCGATTAGGGTTTAGGTGGTTGATGGGCCTTCAATTGGTGATTTACTTGGAATTACTTGATGATTTTTGGTGGGTAATTAGTTTAAATAATTTACAACAGACCTCCAAATGGTCAACACCTGGTCAACGCATCCAAACGGTCTTGGACCGTTTGCTTCCATGCGTTCTTGTGAAACCGATTGAACTCAAACAGTTTGAAACCGTTTGCTCCAAATGGTTTGGCAAACCGTTTGCTAAAGTTGGGTGACCGTTTGTTAAAGTTAATTCTTGGATAAACATAGGAATTAACATCATCATCTTATACCTCAATAATAGGGGCTGTTCTTCATGGAAAAGATATCAAGAACACACAAAGGTGTCTAAAAAGGAAGTATAAGCAACGATTCTAGGAAAGAAAAATGCAAAAGCAAAGTTTAAGGGTTTAGAGTTATAAAACCCACCTCTAGGACTGATCCAGAGCTCCAAGATTCATATATTTAATGGTGGCTTGAGCTCCAATAGGTGTCCAAGGTCCGTTCTTCAAGTTTTGGATGGAGAAGATGGCTAGAAAGAAGAATCGTGTGAAGAAAACTAAGAAACCAACCTTGTTTTAGGGTTTCCACCATGAATTCGAGTTAGATGATGATCAACACTTACCAAGTTAGCTTGTTCATCCTTCCTCTGCTCCAGAGCTCCTTCTTGGTTGGCCAAAGCAAGAAAATAAGAAAAGGAACTAAGGGAAACGATCCCTTGCTTTGTTGATAAGGATGCTTTATATATTTATGGGTATTTTCAAGGCAAAGAAAAAGATTGTTATCTCTTTTATTTCCTAAACATATCCACCAAGGCTTGCTCCATCCTTGGCCACGTTTTCCACCTACTATACTCATGCAACTCCTCCATTATCCAAGGTTTAAAGGAAAAGAAACCAAAACACCTTAAAGAGTTGTTTATTAATATCCATCTTTATTGGATATTACTTATTATATTATTAGTGTGAGTAATTTCCACTTCTACCATGATCATTCAAATGAGGTGCCCTTCTCATTTTCTTTGCTCCAATTGATTCCAAGAAACATCAGAGATCCTCTAGAGGTATATTTTACATGTTGGACCCTAGGTTTTGGGTAATTTACACATTACACCAAAACTAGGTTTTAAAGCACAAGGATTGCTCTACAAGCTATATCTTGGTGCTCAAGCTTGTGGAATCCATACCACCACATCATATTCATTCTTATGATGTCTCAACATATGAGGAACATCTTATCATGTGAAATTTGCAAGTTAACCCTTCTATTTGGGTAATTTGCACATTAGTCCAAAATTAACAAAATAATGTTCCAACATTATTCAAAAAGGACTGAAATAGAAATATAAGTTCTTCAAAAGATTTAATTACATTTCAAAGGATAAACACAAGCATATAATTACTCAATTAAGAAAAAAACCTAGGGTTAGTACATAACCCAGGTCAGGGATGTTACAAATTATCCACCCCTTACAAGGATTTCATCCCCGAAATCATTACAAAAACATATTAAGAGAAAAGAGTAGGGTATTTCCTTCTCATTTCTTCCTCCAATTCCCATGCAGATTCTTCAATACCACGGTGATTCCAGAGGACTTTCAAAAGACTTATGTCTTTCTTTTTCAACTTTTTAATTCTCTTATCAAGGATCAACAGAGGTCCTTCTATATAAGATATATCATCATTCAACTCTACTTCCATAGGTTGCAGAACTGATTCTGTATCCGTATGACATTTCCTAAGCATGGAAATGTGGAACACAGGGTGTAACTTTTGTAGCTTTGGTGGTAAGTCTAGCTTATAAGCTACTTTTCCAATCCGTTCAATGATTGGATAAGGCCCCATAAACCTAGGAGCTAACTTTCCTTTCCTTCCAAATCTAAGAACTCCTTTCCAGGGTGAAACCTTAAGGTACACTCTGTCTCCAACTTGGAATTCTAAAGGTCTATGACATTTATCAGCGTAAGATTTCTGCCTATCTTGTGCAGTCTTTAACTGTTGTTGTATTATTTTAATCTTCTCTATGGTATGTTGCACAAGATCAGGACCTGAAAGTTGATATTCACCAATTTCATACCAACATAGGGGTGATCTACAACGTCTACCATACAAAGCTTCATAAGGTGCCATGTCAATGCTATGTTGATAGCTATTATTATAGGCAAACTCTATCAAGCTTAGATGTAGATCCCAACTTCCTGTAAACTAGAGAACACATGCTCTAAGCAAGTCCTCAAATGTTTGTATAGTCCTTTCTGATTGTCCATCAGTCTGAGGATGAAAGGCTATACTAAACCTTAACTATGTGACTAAAGCTTTATGAATTCGCTCCCAAAAATGACTCATAAACTGGGGACCTCTGTCAGAAACAATGGTAACTGGAACCCCATGCAGCCACACTATCTCATCTACATATAACTGTGCCAACTTTTCAGCAGAATAGGTTGTTTTGACAGGTAAGAAATGTGTTGTCTTCGTCAACCTATCAACTATTACCCAGATGGAATCATGTCCTTTGGTTGTTCTGGGTAGACCAACCACAAAGTCCATTGTCACATGATCCCACTTCCACTGTGGTATGGGTAAAGGTTGCATTGTCCCTGCGGGCTTCTGGTGTTCAGCTTTAACTTGCTGACACACAGGACACCGCATAACGAACTCAACAACGTCCTTCTTCAAACCAGGCCACCAATACATATCTTTCAAGTTTTGATACATCTTGGTGCTTCCTGGATGCATAGCATACATTGAAGAATGAGCTTCTTCCAGGACTAACTTCCTCAAGTTATCCACATCCGGTACTATCATCCTACCATGATAACAGGCTACTTGATCAGTTGAGTCATGGAAACCGTCCCGTTTCTCACTACCATACTCCTACCTAATCAGTTGAACTACAACATCAACTTGTTGTGCCTCCTTGATCTGCTCTCTCAGAGTAGGTTTTATGTGCATCTCAGCTAACAATCTAGATAACAATGATACTCTCAACTGTACATTGTCTTGCCTTAAGGAGATAAGCATATCTCTCCTTGAGCACACCAAAAAATTCAGTTGTGCTCTATCTAAAGCTGGTGTTGCTGATTTCCTACTCAAAGCATCCACAATGACATTGGCCTTCCTTGGATGATAATCAATTGTGAAATTGTAGTCCTTGATTAACTCCATCCAGCGGCGTTGCCTCATGTTAAGATCATGTTGAGAAAAGATATACTTAAGGTTCTTATGGTCTGTGAAAATTTGGAATGTCTCTCCATAAAGATAATGTCTCCATATTTTTAAGGCATGAACTACAATAGCTAGCTCTAAATAGTGTGTCAGATAATTCTCCTCATGTTTCTTAAGCTGTCAGGAAGCAAAAGAAATCACTTGTTTATCCTGCATCAACACACATCCTAGTCTATTCTTAGAGGCATCACAGAAAACTATATATCCTTTTCCTGTTCAGGTAATACAAGCACAGGTGCACTTGTCAACCTTTCTTTCAACAGCTGAAAAGATTGTTGACACTTATCACTACAGGAAAAAGGAACATCCTTCCTGGTCAACTTGGTCAAGGGTAAAGCTATATAACTGAAGTTCTTAATGAACCTCCGGTAATAGCCTGCCAACCCTAAGAAACTTTGAATTTTTTTTGGCATCTTCAGCTATTCCCATAG
This sequence comes from Alisma plantago-aquatica, assembly GCA_963693085.1. Classification (NCBI taxonomy): domain Eukaryota; kingdom Viridiplantae; phylum Streptophyta; class Magnoliopsida; order Alismatales; family Alismataceae; genus Alisma; species Alisma plantago-aquatica. Next base: position 864,812,492 of record OY856409.1, read on the forward strand.
CAGAATGGATTCTACCTTTTTAGGGTCAACACGTATACCTGAAGCAGATATTACGTGTCCAAGGAAAGATACTTCTAGTAACCAGAACTCACACTTGTTAAACTTAGCATAAATCTTATGTTCTCTTAGCAAAGTTAGAGTCTGACGAAGATGTTGTTCGTGTTGTTGAGAATCTCTACTATAGATCAAGATGTCATCTATGAAGACAACAACACACTGATTGAGAAAAGGTCGGAAGATTCTATTCATGAGTTCCATAAATGCAGCTGGTGCATTAGTTAGTCCAAATGACATAACTGTGAACTCATAGTGACCATACCTTATCCTAAAGGCAGACTTAGGTATGTCACCATCCTTAATACGCAGCTGGTGATATCCCGACCTCAAATCTATCTTTGAGAAAATGGTTGCACCGCGCAACTGGTCAAAGAGATCATCAGTCCTCGGTAGAGGATACTTATTTTTTATAGTTACTTTATTTAACCGCATCGACCCATCTTTCTTTTTAACAAAAAGGACCGGAGCACCCCAGGGTGAAGTACTCGGTCGGATAAAACCCTTCTCAAGCAACTCTTGTAGTTGTTTCTTGAGTTCTACCATCTCAGTAGGCGCCATCCTATATGGTGTTTGTACTATAGGTTGCGTGTCTGGGATTAGATTAATCTCAAAATCTATTTCCCGGGGTGGAGGTACACCTGGAAGTTCTTAAGGAAATACATCTTCAAATTCCCTGACTACAGGAACTTCAATAGGGTTAGGACTCTCCATGGTAGTATCTACCACATGGGCCAAGAATGCATAACATCCTTGCCTCATCAGCTTCTCAACAACCATAGCCGACACAAGACAGGTTGGAAGAATATTTCTATCTCCTTGAAAGATCCATGTGTCACTTTCATTAGTGAACACAGCTTGCTTGGACTCACAATCGAAGACAACCTTATACCTTTCTAAGGTATCCATCCCAAGGATTACATTGAATCCATGCATCTCAAGTGGTATAAGATCCACTTGAATGCGATGATCAGAAAAGAAGAGAATGCAGGGAGAACATACCTCCTGTAACACAGCAGATCCCATCAAAGGAGTTTCTAATAACAAACTATCCACTCTGTTACTTATAGTCAGGTTACAGTCATGAATCACTCTTCGAGTGATAAAGGAGTGCGTAGCACCCAGATCAATCAAAACAGATACAACACAAGATGTAGACATATCAGAATTAAACAACTCCATCTGACCTGCCACAGCCCGAGGGTTAATCACTGCCTCAGGTGGATTCATCGCATAAAACCTCATAGTCGCTTGTGGTTGATTCAGTGCTTGATGACTAGGTGCTGATGATCTAGCTTGGGACGCTTTTCCACGTCCTCTAGCATTACCTGGAAACTGTCGCCTTTGAGATCCTTGCTGACTCTTCCTTTGAGGTTGAGTTACACTCACTTCTCAGGCTCTACAATCTTTCATCAAATGTCCCATCTTTCCACATATGTAACAACTTATGTTCAGTTGTTGTGGTCTGGGTGGTCCTATAACCGACATAGATGTTGAACTGTGAGTTCCTTCTAGTGGTAGGCTTCATCCTCTACCCCTATTTGACATCCACTGCGTCTGGGTACTGAATCTAGGTGGTGGTGTAGGTACAGAAAACCTTGGTTTCTTGAAATCTTTAGATGAAGATCCTTGGAACTGGGGATACATCCTCTTATTCTTGGTATGTCTCTTCTCTGATACAGACCTCTCTACCCTTCTGACAGACTCTATAAAGGTAGAAAACCTTTCCCTATTCTCCAGAGAAGACACAGGGGTGGTCAACTCAGCATTTAATCCTTTCTCAAAATGCCTAATCCTTTCTTCATCTGTAGCTGCCATATGCAGACAAAACCGCAACAGCTCCATGAACTTAGCCTCGTACTCGCTAATGTTCATCGGTCCTTGTCTTAACCTCTCAAACTGAGAGATTTTCTCGTCCAAAAACGTCTTAGGTAAGTATCTATTGATAAATTCCCGTCGGAAAACTTCCCATGCAATCTCCACAACTGGCCTTTTCTATTCTTCCATGGTCCACCAATGACCAACACTCCCCTTGAGAAGATACACAACATGCCTAACCTTCTCAGCTTCTGGGATGTTCAGGATTCTAAAGGCCTTCTCTAGTTCATTTAACCACAAGTCAGCATCTGCTGGGTCAGCTGTTCCAGCATACTCTGTGGCTCCAACTCGGCATAGTCGTTCAAACGTCATACCGATTCCTTGTCCTTCTGGATGGGTAGGTGCCCTAGGTGTAGGTATAGGCATCCTATCAGTCATATGTGTCATGGAAGTCATAAACTGCCCGAACATGGCTTGGACGGCTGGGTTCCCCATGTCAGTTGGATTGAACTGGGGTAGTTCAGGCACAAGTTCTTCTCTTTCTGGGTTTCTTGCACCTCCTCTGGGTGCATCGACACTACTCTCAGCAACATGTTCCTCGTGTGGTCCAGACATCTTTAGTTTTATCTTCTCCTCCTAAATGAGCAGAAGACACTATCAGATATACTGGAAGGCACTAGAACAGACTCAACAACCTAAGTCCTATGTCTCTGTAGACTCAGCGAACCTAGAGCTCTGATACCACTAAATTGTGGCGACCGTCTTGCGAAAACAAGATCAACGAATTTAAACTAATGCAGAAGCATTTTTTTAGCAGTCGAAATACTGAAAATCACTAAAAATAAAAAACTTTTTGTAAAGAGATCCTCGAACGGTAAAACTCTTTTATAAAGAAACAAGTTAAGTTATTTACAAACTGATCCATCATTACATCTCTGGATTACTCATCTCGAGATTCATGACACTGACTGCCCTGTAAAACTATTCATGAGCAGTATCCAAAATTTCTCAAGGCATTAAGCCAAAAATCTTAGATCTACATTAAACATCTACTGACTCCTAGGACCTGAGAGTATAGAGACGACACATAGGACATTCTATCTACAAGACTTGACAGACAATGTCTCCACCTGAGGATCACTGTTGTCCCTAATGTTGCTGCTGCTGTTGCTGCTCACCCACTAATGGGTTCCTTCGTCCTTGTCGTCTACCTAAAAAGTTGAATCCCACGGGGGTGAGACAATTGAATAATTTTCCTAGTGAGAGTTATAACTCTTTGCCAGAGGCATTGTTATTGCAAAAATGGAATAACGTTGAGCAGAATAACTATAAATATTCAACAACATGTGAAACATTGTATAAGCTAAGTAGAATAGTATTTTATAAGCAATCATTTCAATTATAACTTGATTAAATGACAAGACATATGTCAATAAGGAATATGAAGAACATGTATACTAGTTATTTAACTAGAGCACTATAAACAATGTATCATCAATCATTGTTTTTCATAGTTCGACCTAAGCAATTATGCTATACAGCTGATTACATTTTTCAAACATATTTATGCCCTGAGGAGATGAGTTACACCTCTCATACTCCAACTGACCATTATGAAATCGCAATCGGTACCATACATAGGTCATCAGAAGAGCCAGATTCTTATGACCTCATCTTCCTCAGTCAGTGTGAGGATCAACATGCAGGACATCTGGTGTCTCTGCCATAATAGCTTTCTAGGGTATTCTGGCAACTTCGCTATTAGATTTATAGTGGTATGCTGTACTCTCTTTTCCATTGAGGGATTTCTTGTTTATCTCTCATCGATGCATCATTAACAACATCATCAGGAGATTAGTGATACATCATCCCGACATAAACATATAATGAAGGATTGAGAGATTAAATGTACATCTCACATCAATTCCTACATTAGGACGTAAGGATATTCGCATCCATAACCCCCACATACTCAAAAGTATGCTCTCCAGGAGTTCCCTTAGGAAAACTTGTTTCACCATCATTTAACTTCTGACAATGATGGATCTATGGTCAGGGCTCTACATGATATCATTATACTTGATTATTTAAGTATATTATGGCATTCTTTTTATCATCAGGCATGTTTTCAAACATAAACCAATAAGAAATTTGCTATAAAGAAAGAGTACTAATTGTATCAAGTTCATATCACATATTGTTAACATTGGGATATCAATCCCTAACCATCTCATCATTATGATTCAGGAATATGGGTGTTCAAACCCTTAGATCATCAAAACACTTGTTACCAAGTAACATATTGCCATCAAGTCATTTAACAGTATGAACATGATTGTAGCAATGCAGATATTTTTCATGGCTCATACAACCTATAAATCTCATATGTTACCTCTTACTAGGCAACATAACATGTCATTACTTTCAAAGCTTATAAGGTGCTTTCAATGAATATGGCATCATAATCCTTACCTGGCTATGCTCACTTCTTTATAAAAACCTACATGACTAACACAATTGATAACATGTACATTATATCTATATCAGCATAATATAAATTATTTCCAAGTCAAGTATAGAACACCACGGTCGTGCTACCTTGCACGGTTGTGCCACAAAAGGTTACCACGATCGTGTTACATCACCACGGTTGGTTTCTAGGTTTAGGGTTTCCTATTCAATTCAATTAGGGTTAACAAACCCCTTTAACTTAAAAAGGCATAGTAGTTCCTCATTTCATAATTCAATCATAGAGTTTCATGCTTAAAAGCATAACCCAGAATTAGGGTTTACTGTTCACATCATCACATTTCCCTAGATTAGGGTTTACTATTCACATTACATCACTTTACCCTAGATTAGGGTTTACTATTCACATTTATTAGGATTACTTCCATTAATGCATTCAAATTAAGGTTAAGATTCATTAACTATCATAATTAGGGTTTTCATGATCTCACTATGAAGGATCATACCCTAATTAGATATATTCATACATATTGAAAGTTTATTACTTGATTCTTATTCATATAAGGAGTCTTCTCTCTCCTCTTTCTATCAGATGATGTTTACATCACCTTTGATTAGGCTAAGTCAATTCAACCTTGACATCATGGATTATATCATTACTTAGTATGATCATTAAGGCTCACTTATTCAAAGAGTATTAGTCACTCTATCCCTTCAAGGGTATCTTTGTAATGTTTCACCATTGATTATAACATGCATTAATCAACTAATTACTTGGTCCCTTAATCACTTTAGGTATCTATGAGGTTTGGGTTAATCAATCACTAAACCATCTTGACCACTAAGGCATCAAGCGATCTTGACCTTTTTAAACCTCAAACGGTCTTGCACACTAAACCCCCAAATGGTCTTGGACTTCCCTTGAAACCATTTGGTGTTGAAGACCGTTTGGTCTTGTTGACTTTTGAAATCGTTTGGTAAAGTGCACACTCAAGACCGTTTGCTAAAGTAGAGGTGAAGACCGTTTGGTCAAGTTTGACTTTGAAACCGCATGGACATAACTGACCTTGAAACCACATGAGACTAAACAATTTGGGATCATTTGGTCCCAAATGGTCTTGAGACCGTTTGGTCCAAACCATCTCAAAACCACAAAGACCAAAAAGTGTCTCAACCTCTTCAATTGAGTTAGAGTTTCCAATGTTGAACCCCTCAATCGATCATGCACTTGTTAGCCACTCATCAATTGAGTCTATAATGTCAACCTTCAACTGATTTGAAACTCAATTGACCCTCTATTGATCATCAATTAGGTCTTGGATAAATTGGATTAGGGTTTGAAATCGATTACCCTTCAACATGCTTCAATGTGAGTCTAGATGAATTGAAACCATTGATCCATCATTCAATTGATCATGACCTGACCCCAAACGGTCTTGGGATCATTTGGATGACCTCCAAACGGTCTTGAGACCATTTGCTCAAGTCCACATCAAAAACCAACTCATCTAATTAAGGTTTGGCTCATTGGATTGACCACTAGGTCAACAATCAATTGCACTTCAACTTATTACTTTTGGATCTTCAACCACTTAACCATAGTCAACCCTAGACCTCCAAACGGTCTTGGGTGACCCCCAAACGGTCTTGGGATCATTTGGATATCCTCAAAACGGTCTTAAGACCGTTTTCCCATTATTTTATCAAAAACCAAGTCATTCAACTAAGGTTTGAACCCTAGGTTTGGTCACCAAATCAGCAATCAATTATTCATCAACTTGATATCATTGGGCCCTCAATTGGTTAAACCTACTTAACCCTAGACCTCCAAACGGTCTTGGGTGATCACCAAACGGTATTGAGATCATTTGGGTGATCCCCAAATGGTTTTGAAACTGTTTGGTCCACTCAACCCAAACTTCAACATAATTCTATTATTGAAATCAACAATTAACCCGATTAGGGTTTAGGTGGTTGATGTGCCTTCAATTGGTGATTTACTTGGAATTACTTGATGATTTTTGGTGGGTAATTAGTTTACATAATTTAAAACAGACCTCCAAATGGTCAACGCCTGGTCAATCCATCCAAATGGTCTTGGACCGTTTGCTTCCATGCGTTCTTGTGAAACCGATTGAACTCAAACGGTTTGAAACCGTTTGCTCCAAATGGTTTGGCAAACCGTTTGCTAAAGTTGGGAGATTGTTTGTTAAGTTAATTCTTGGATAAACATAGGAATTAATTTCATCATCTTCTACCTCAAGAACAAGGGCTTTTCTTCATGGAAAAGATATCAAGAAAAGACAAAGGTGTCTAAAAAGGAAGTATAAGCAACGATTCTAGGAAAGAAAAATGCAAAAGCAAAGCTTAAGGGTTTCGAGTTATAAAACCCACCTCTAGGACTGATCCAGAGATCCAAGCTTCATAGATTTAATGGTGGCTTGAGTTACAATAGGTGTCCAAGGTCCGTTCTTCAGGTTTTGGATGGAGAAGATGGCTAGAAAGAAGAATCGTGTGAAGAAAACTAAGAAACCAACCTTGTTTTAGGGTTTCCACCATGAATTCAAGTTAGATGATGATCAACACTTACCAAGTCAGCTTGGTCGTCCTTCTTCTTCTCCAGAGCTCCTTCTTGGTCGGCCAAAGCAAGAAAATAAGAAAAGGAACTAAGGGAAACGATCCCTTGCTTTGTTGATAAGGATGCTTTATATATTTATGGGTATTTTCAAGGCAAAGAAAAAGATTGTTATCTCTTTTATTTCCTAAACATATCCACCAAGGATTGATCCATACTTGGCCACATTTTCCACCTAATAGACTCATGCAACTCCTCCATTATCCAAGGTTTAAAGGAAAAGAAACCAAAACACCTTAAAGAGTTGTTTATTAATATCCATCTTTATTGGATATTACTTATTATATTATTAGTGTGAGTAATTTCCACTTCTACCATGATCATTCAAATGAGGCGCCCTTCTTATTTTATTTGCTCCACTTGATGCCAAGAAACATGAGAGATCCTCTAGAGGTATATTTTACATGTTGGACCCTAGGTTTTGGGTAATTTACACATTACACCAAAACTAGGTTTTAAAGCACAAGGATTGCTCTACAAGCTATATCTTGGTGCTCAAGCTTGTGGAATCCATACCACCACATCATATTCATTCTTATGATGTCTCAACATCTTAGGAACATCTTATCATGTGCAATTTGCAAGTTAACTCTTCTATTTGGGTAATTTGCACATTAGTCCAAAATTAACAAAATAATGTTCCAACATTATTAAAAAAGGACTGAAATAGAAATATAAGTTCCTAAAAAGCTTTAATTACATTTCAAAGGATAAACACAAGCATCTAATTACTCAATTAAGCAAAACACCTAGGGTTAGTACATAACCCAGGTCAGGGATGTTACACATGTGGTCGAACATCTTCCACCACAAAAGGTCCACTCCATCAGGATTTCAGTTTTCTGGGATGCAACTTTAATATCGAGTTGAACAATAACATGCGATCACCCTTTTTGAAAACATGCATTTGAATGTGGCAGTCGTGGAGTTGCTTTGTCTGTTCTTTATAGATCCTCTGGTTCTCATAAGCATTCATCCTAAGCTCATCTAACTCATTGAGCTCTAACATTCTCTTCTTTCCTGCATCATCATAGCTCATGTTAAGCTTTCATAATGCCCAGTGCGCTCTGTGCTCTAACTCGACCGACAGATGACAAGCCTGCCCGTAAACCAGCCTAAAAGGTGTAGTGGCTATAGGGTTTTAAAGGCGGTCCTATATTCCCATAAAGAATCCGGTAGTAGTGCACTCCAATTCTTCCTCGAAGATGCCACTGTGCGTTCCAATATCTTCTTGATCTCCCGATTGAAAACCTCAGCTTGGCCTTGCATCTGTGGGTGATACGGGGTACCAACATTGTGCTTGACCCCATATTTACTCAATAGTGTAGCAAATTTCTTGTTTGTGAAATGGGTGCCCCCATCACTTATAATCATCAGTGGCACACCAAACCTGCAAAAAATATTTTCCTTCACAAACCTACACACTACCACAACGTCATTAGTCCTTGTGGGTATTGCCTCTACCCACTTCGACACAATCAACGACAAGCAAAATATACAAATTGGAATTTGAGGACACAAATGGTCCCATGAAATCGATGCCCCATAAATCAAATACCTCAACCTCTTTAAACACATTGAGGGGAATCTCTTGCCGCCTTTAGATGTTACCTGCCCTTTGACACAAATCACATCTTTGCACATAGTCATAGGCATCCCGAAAGAGTGTAGGCCAATAAAGGCCACTCTCCAACACTTTGTCCGCTGTCCTTATGCTCGCATGATGACCGCCAGTGGGTAGTGTATGACAATGACTGAGGACACTATCATATTCACCTTCTGGTACACACCTGCGTAAGATGCCATCCCTGCATTGTCTCAACAAAATAGGGTCATCCCAGAAATAATATCTTAAAGAATGAAAAAATCTCTTCTTTTCTTGATAAGTCCAATCGTCCGATATTTCCTTACATGCAAGATAATTCACAATATTTGAAAACCACAGATCCTTAAATTTTATCAAAAGGATTTGCTCATCGGGAAATGTCTCAGTAATGGGTATATTGATATCTCTCTCATCTACTCACTCTAACCTAGACAAGTGGTCTGCAACCACGTTCTCAATGCCCGCCTTATCTTTAATTTCGATTTCAAACTCTTGCAAGAGCAAGATCCACCTGATCAATCTAGGCTTGGCATCTTTCTTTTCCATTAAGTATTTGATGGCAACGTGGTCCGTCCAAACCACGATTTTGACCCCACTAAATATTGCCTAATTTTTTCAAATGCGAAAAGCATAGCAAGTAGCTCTTTTTTAGTGGTGGTATAATTAAGTTGTGCATCATTTAAAGTTTTATATGCATAGAAAATCACTGCGGGTGTATTCTCAAAATGCTGCCCAAGAACAACCCCTATAGAAAAATCCGACACATCACACATAAGCTCAAAGGGATGTCCAATCCAGCATTTGGACAACCGGTGCAGAAATTTATTTTTCTTTAAGGACATTAAAGGCATGTATGCATTTCTCATTGAAATCAAACACATCATCCTTCTCAAGTAATTCAGACAACGGTTTAGCGATTTTAGAGAAATTCTTAATGAAAGGTGATAAAACCCTGCATGACCAAGAAAACTCCTCACCCCTTTCACTGAATTTGGTGGAGGTAATTTGGAAATAACCTCAATCTTGACTGGATCCACCTCCATTCCCTTACTAGACACCTTGTGTCCAAGCACAATTCCTTCGCTAACCATCATATGACACTTTTCCCAATTAAGGACTAGATGTGTGTCCTCACATCTTTGTAAAAAATTATCCAAATTGTACATACACTCCTCAAACGACACACCGTAGATAGAAAAATCGTCCATAAAAACCTCTAAATAGCGCTCAACCATAGCCAAGAAAATAATAAGCATGCATCGCTGAAAAGTAGCCGGTGCATTGCACAACCCAAACGGCATGCGGCGATATGCAAAAGTCCCATAATGACAGGTGAAGGTAGACTTCTCTTGATCCTTCGGGTCTATAGAAATCTGATTATAGCCGGAATAACCATCCAAAAAGCAAAAATGAGAGCAGCCATCTAGCCGCTCTAAAATCTGATCAATAAATGAAAGAGGAAAATGGTATTTTAAAGTGGAAGAATTGAGGTGACGGTAATCAATACACACTCGCCACCCAGTTACCAATCGGGTGGTGATAGGTTAATTCATAAGATTCTGAGTTATAGTGATTCCCCCCTTCTTAGGGACTACCTATGTTGGGATTACCCACGTCGAGTCTTAAATGGCATAGATGATGCCCGCAGAAAGGAGCTTGATCACCTCCTTCTTAACGACCTCCATCATACTCGAGTTGAGTCGACGTTGCGGCTGAATCACAGATTTAGCTCCTTCCTCGAGCCGAATCTTATGCTGGCAAAGAGTAGGGGAAATCCCCTTAATATCAGCAACTGACCACCCGAATGCACCACGGTGTTTCTTCAGCACGATCATCAATTGCTTCTCTTCATTGGCACTCAGATATGCTGAGATAATCACCAGTAGCTTCTCACCATCAGCTAGGAAGTCATACTTCAAGTGAGGGGGCAGTGGCTTCAACTCTAATTCTGGTGGACAGATCAATGATGATTGAAGTGGTGGTGGGAGCGATTCAAGATCCTCATAGTGCTTGGCATAATAGCAAGGGAGCACTTGAAGCATCTTGACACATTCTTGTAATGACGTGCTTCTCATCCAATCATGCATGATGTTGACAAGGCAAGCTTCAAGGGGCAGTTTCGGATATGGATCACACATAGAAACTGCTACTACATCATCCTCCATAGATGGAGGAATTTCCTCTTCTTCATCATTTGGATAACCCACAGCTTTACAAAGAGATACAACTTTTGTTTGTTCCATGATATCTACGGCCAGTGTCCCCTTGTCTACCTTAGTCATCACATGAGCCATGTCCAAAAATGGCTTCCCTAAACAAAGAGAAATGTTCTGATCAAAGTGCTTCACCATATGAAATTGCTCCTTTGCCTGAGATTGTTTTGTACTTGGTGGCATGACCATCTCAAATCTATCATCAGCTATACCCAATGTCAAACGGCCTCTACCCATTTCCAGTATCATGTCCGCAGTATCCTAGAAGGGTCTTCCTAGGAGTAGCTCATTCCCTTGCTCATCTTGCATCTCCATTACTACAAAATCAGCTGGAAATACAAATTTGTCAACCTTTACCAAAACATCCTCACAAATACCATATGGCCATACCATAGAATTATCCGCGAGTTGAATTGTCATGTTGCTCTGTCTAGATTCCTTAAGACCCAGTTTCTTGAAAGTAGAAAGGGGCATCAAGTTTATACTTGCCCCGGAATCACACAATGCTTCACCGAATTTCACCTTACCAATGTAACATGAAATATTGAAGCAGCCCAGATCTTGTCGCTTTGGTGATAATGTGCCCAAAATGAAGGCGCTAACCTGCTCTTTAAGAACTACCACCTCAGTATCAGGAATCTTACTCTTCTTGGTAATTATATACTTCAGAAACTTACCATAAGAGGGTATCTTCTCAATCGCCTCCAACAAAGGAATGTTAAAAGAAAGTTTCCGAAATCTATCTAAAAATTTCTTAAACTATGCATCCACTTTCTTGGCTTTGAGGTTGTTGGGGTAAGGGATGGGGACAACCTGTGCCCTATGATGTGGTGGCACATATGACATCCTCTTCTCAGTCTCTTGAACATTTTCTTCTTCTGGGATGGGCTCTTTTGTGACCTTTTCTGCAGCATCATCCACTATCTCTGTGGTTGTGACATCCTCTATGGCCTCGCCCATTGCTTCTGGCTGTGTTATGCTTGATTCATCGGCCTTGGAGTTTAAAGTCTTCTTTCCACTATTCAATAGAATTGCTTTGGCTTGTTGATTCCCTCCTGGAACGTTGGTATTTCTCGGAAAACCTTGTGTGTTGGTTTCTTCAGACTTGCTATTTCAGTTGCCATCTGCGCTATTGATGTCTCAAGAGTCCGCATTTGGGCCCCATGAATTTGCAGAGTTTCCCCAAACTGATTCATAAACTCTCCTTGTTGTTTGATTTGTTGACCAAAAATGCTCATCAGCTCTTGATTCTGCTTTATCACCTGGTTGAGCAAATCATTGCTCTTGTCCTCTGTCGTGGGCTATGGCTTAGCATCCGGATCCTGTAGAAAATTATTTGGATCCTTCCATGAGAACTTCTTGTCTTTCCTCCAAGAGTAATCATTATTCCTATACCATTGTTGCTGACAAATGTATTTAACTTGCGCATCTTCATCCGATTCCTCCTCTTGTGCGAGTAACCTTTTAGCAATTAGGTCCATCCTTTCATTGAGTTCTTTGATGGCTTTGGCATCTCCTGCAACCTTAACTTGTTCCGGAGCATCTCTATCACCCCATGACTACTTTTTAGCCATGTTTTTCAGAATTTCCCAACACCTTGTATCATTGTTATTCAGGAAGAACCCCGATCCTGCTGAATCTAGATTGCTTCTATCATGCTCAGAAAGAGCAAAATAGAAAATCTTGACCTACTTTTCTTTGTCCAGCCCATGATGTGGGCATCTCCTCATCATTATCTAGAATCTCTCCCATGTCTCGAAATATGTTTCACCAGCTTTCTGACTGACGTTATGGATTTTTCTTATGAGATCATTTGTCTTCTCAAGCGGGAAAAATCTTTCAAAGAAAACTTCAACCATGTGGTCCCAAGATTCCACATACTCGTCATCCAGATTATGTAGCCATTCTCGAGCATTTCCCGCTAAAGAACTGGGAAATAACTTCAAGTAAAGCATATCTTGTAGAAACCGGTCTATCTTGACCATATCACAGTTCTCCATGAACTGGCTTATGTGGGTCACCCGATCTTCATTTTTGAGCCCGTGAAACGCATTAGACTTGAACAAATTGATTAGGCATGGGTCAATTTTGTAGTTAGGAATGTTTTTGGCATGCTTCTTAATTGGCCCCTTAGATGCAGAAGAGGACGACGCCTTGATTTTCTCCCAAATTGTTTGTTCCTCCGCCATTGCTTCGGTGTCAGAATCTGAATTCTCGTAGTCTGATCCCAAGAACGGGACCTCTGGTGATGACTGTGTGTAGTCTGTGCTACGCGTACTCATCATGCACTAGTACCTACACAGTAATAAATTTAATTATGCACAGTGCTAGACGATTACATATTATGAAAGATAGATGATTAATTTCCAAAAATAAAAAAAATTAAAAAAAATGTGGCCTAGAGTGGCCATTTGCAGCCCTTGTAGTGTCGAAAATCACCGCTCCCTAGCAACGGTGCCAAAAACTTGACACAAATTTACCGTGCGTAAAACGCAAGTGCACACGCCAAAGTAATATAGGCCTTTGTGAGGCCCGAGTCAAACTCAGGGAATAGATTGTCGGTAGACTACTACTAACTGTTTGCGATTATCTAGACTGATTAAAATAGTTTGAGAGTTGATTGAAAAAAAAGAAAAATAAAAGAAAGCAAAACAATCGATTAAATGGTTGGTTTAATCAGTTAAAGATGGAATCTTTAGGATTGTAGTTTCACCGTAGGTTCTCATTGTACTCATTTATACATAATTATCCTAATTCCTCTCCTATTCCGGGTAGTGGCCTGTAGTCAGAATTGTTCGCTGTCGCGATACAATTCACTACCTAAATCTAGGTCAGTTCCACGGTAGTAGTAACCTATACCCTAAATTAGGCGCATGAAGATTAAACTCTGGGTTTCCACCATTAACTGTACATCTCCTTGTTCAAAGGATTTATTAGTTGATGTGATTATCGCCTCTTTTCAACCGTTAATTATTCTTTTAAAGTAATTAAAGGTATTAGATTATCATTAGGGTGATCAATCATAATGATATAATGGAGAAAATGAAACCATGCCACAGATTTAGAGACAAATTATGATAACTATGTCAAAACTGGCATACAACGATTACCCAGGCTACTCCCGGTCCTAAAGATAAAGGGGATTAGCCCTGCATGTTCATCTCAATGAAAAACAACATGAGGAAAGGAGAAAACATGGAGAAAATGTGGATAGGTGTTGTGTAACCCCTGAACAGAGAAGATCCGGGCGTTCCTTGGCACGGGGTGAACGTTCTACAGCCTTCCAACGGTGGAAAACATCTTCTGCGGCTCTCGGAATGATCAGAGGTGTAGCTCTCAGCTCCGTTCTTCTCTCCTCCCCTTCTTGAGACTTCTCCGATGGCTAATGACGTGAGAGATTACTTAGGGCCACCTTAATTAGGTATATGCACCACTTTAGGTCGCCCAAAAATCACCACCGTCCGATTAGACATGATCTTTAGCAAAACCTGATATGACGACGTCAATACCATCGACCTGCATAAGGCACCGGTGCTTGTGTGATTCTTTGGGGTTCTCTCTGATGTTGCCTCGACACCATCGACGGTGTGTTGATGGTATCAACACCTTAGGCATCACCTTTCTATAGAAAATGACACTGAAGCTACCTCTGCTCAGGCTAAGTCGATAGTATCGACCTCTGGAAATCTGGCTCGCTGACACCCTCTCGATACCATCGACAATCCCATCGATGGTATCGACTGCTAGTTGCTCTTCTCCGACAATGCACTGTGACCAGGTTGATGGTATCGACGTATGCAGGTATCCGAATTGCCTGAAAAGAAAAGAACACCAATCAAATCCAACAAATATGATCTTTTATACAGAATAAGATGAAACAAGGTAAATTTGATGCAAAAAGAGATTATAGACTAAAGGTAGTGAATCATGTGATATTAATCACAAATATGATCAAATTACACATAAAACGTATGCAAAACCAGTCTATAAAAATAACTCAAAACCCCTGTATCATATGCCCTGAGGAGATGAGGTATACTACTCATGCTCCAACTGACCACTTCTAAGTCAAAATTGGTGCCATAAAATATATAGGAGGGGTTGTACTTCTATGATCTCCCACCCTTGATCAGTTGGAGTCTGCCGTGGTGTCATATAAAGTCCAACTACAAAATAGCCTAGTCTGCCATGTTATATAGGCACAAAACTAGTGAAAATTGAGTTACGACGACAACCACACTCCTATCGAGGTGTGATTGCAACCATCCTCAAAAGATGTCATATACATACCAAATCACATCACTGAGATATGGCCTCGACCATTCTCCTACAAGGGTATGACCATAGCCAATCCTATGAATTAAGGATACAAGGAGATACCCTGACTTGCACCTCGCATATTCAACAATATGTGCTCCGAGTTTCCCACAAGAATTACTCGTTTCACCATCCAACAAGTACTAATACTATAGATGGATCTATGGCATATGAAAACTACATTATTAGGGTTTCCCTTGACTAATTAAGCCAATTAGGTATCTTTTAGCATCAATCAAGTTACAATGTATAAATCCTAAACAAACTCTACAAAGATAAGGGTATGTTACAACTCTAGAAGATATACAGTGTATGAGGTAGAAACTTATCACATCATCATTGGATATCACTGCCATATAAGGTCATCAACATTGTCACATCACTAGGGGATATCAATTCCTAATCTCATCATTGGAGGATATCACCTCAGACTAGGCATTGAGCCTCTACCAAGTCATAAGACCCAAACCACATAATTCCTACACAACATCATTATCTCATTATGCCTCATAAAGGCTTATAAACATCACCGTGTATCATATCAAACACCCCATAAAATTTAGTAGTTATGTCATTTATTCAACCTTCAACATTTAAGTTATACTAGTAGGAGAGAGAAGGAATACTTCATTGTATGCTAGATACTTCAAACAAGGTAAGAATTCCATCTTGTTATCATATTTAGGGTTAGGGTTTTCCTATATGTATCTCATTAAGGTTTCTAGAATAGAGACGTAACACTTCAAGCCTCACACCACTACTTCCTATATTCTTAGAACATACAAGATGACCATCATCACTATAGTTGACAACATAATCCCAAACACATGTCTAGGAATCACCATCGACCAAGGGGAAGTTGGGTCACAAAATCATGTGATTAAAGAGAATTACTATCTTCAAAAACCATCACCCCAAACCAATGATCAAAGAAGACACCATCCCCTTTTACTGAAGGGAAACTTAGGCCCAAGGAGACCAAATCAAAGACAATGTAAATGACCAAGGCAAGAATTAGATCAATGACCAAAAGCAATAAGGCGAGAAACCAAAAGCAACAAGGTCAGCGACCAAAAGCAACAAGGTCAGGGACCAAAAGCAACAAGATCAGTGACCCAAAGCAACCAAACAAGGTCAGCGACCAAGACATTCTCATCAACTAAGAATCACCTTCAAATCTTCAACCTCTCAAAGGGAACCATTCACCAATACAAAGTACATTCAACCTTCATCAACTAAAGGAGATGCTACTTAGAATCATTAAGAGAGGGGGACACCTCGAAACTAAGACAACAAGATGATCATCACCATGAAACTAAAACTAAGCATGAGAATGGGTTCAAGATGGAAAAAATGATTCAAAACCTTAGAAATTCGATCACCACAACGTGGAGAAAACCAATTATGATGTAAGAGAGAAAGAACACACATTAAACACATGCAAGAGAACCAAATATCCATCACCCACAAGATGACTGAAACATGAACAAGGGGATGAAGACCAATGTTTCAAGGAGTGCATGCAAACACTAACTTCACACCCCAAAGAACTTGAGAACAAGAATTAGGTTCAAAGAAAGGAGAAAGTACATGCATGATCATTATAGAAACACCACCCTAAACCAAATATCATTATCAACAAAATATAACCACGTTTTAGGAACAAGTTTTGCATGTAGAATTTAAGTGCAATAATAGTAGGGAAGAGAGTTATATAACCTGCCTTAGATGTTGGTTCAACCACCTCCAAGTAAGAAGATCCAAAAGCAAGAGAAAAACCAAGCTTTGATCTCCTCCATGATCAAACTAGTCACTGTCTCAAAAGAGAAAAAAACCTAGGTTAAAGGTCAAGAAATATATATCCAAAACTCTAGACTGAGAAAGAAAGGAAGAAGGAGAAGATCTTCATCCCACTTAGGTTCTACCATGGAAAACCATAGATTCAACCTCTATGGAGAGAAGCCACTCAAAAGACCACCATGGAGAACCATGGGTTTGGCCAAGAGAAGATAAAGAGATAGGGTTTTACAAAGAAATGATACCAAGAGTTTGAATCACTTACCAAGGATCAAAGATCACCAATAAAGCAACAAGAGATGATGCTCCAACTCAAGATCACCACATGCAAGGTGATCGACCACCAAAGCTTCAAGGATGATCTCATCTTAACCACAAAGATCCAAGGTCTGATCTCTAAATATGAGAGATGAAAGAGAGAGGAAAAAGGATCATATTCATGTGAAAGGAGAGGTACATATACCCAAAGGTAGAGAGAGGTGAAAGGGGATAGGTGTCATGAACATAAGTTACACTTGTCCATCAATGAACAACCATGCATGCAAGATAGGTTGTAAAAAACAAGAAAACCCAGCGACCTTACTAGGTCATAGATGACCATCAATTGAAGGAAAAACATGGCCATAAAGGCTCATGGTCGAAGACACTCAAGCGACCAACCAAAACCCTATGTCATCTTCAACCCAAGAGAGAGTTCCACCATTCTTCAACTGAAGGGAACTATACCACACACTCCAATCACCTTCGACCACATTAACCACATCAAGAGGCATCAAGGATGGTCTCTAAAAGACCAAGATCACAAATGGTCAACACCAACCTAGGGCATCGAAGCAAACCTAGAAACAACACAACATGTCACCACTTCTCTCCTCATCAAACCAAGACATAACAAGGTTCCCCAAAGAACCATCCTCTCTCTCTCTCATGATGTTAGAACATGTGAGGTACATCCAACATGCGAAAAATTGCAAGGTAAGCCCTTAACATGGGTAAATTGCAACTTGGTCCAAAACAAGCATAACTACCTCAAAATCAACCAAACAGGACCAAATGAAAACATAACCATGTCACATGTTATTAAGGCATCTCAAGAGATTAGATTAAGGTTCTAAGCATCTTGTTAAGAAATGCAATAATAATCAAGCACTAAGCTAGGTAATGGGTCTTACACATATATACTTAACTGCTATGAAATAGAATTTTTGGGGAATTTATTTATAATTTCAACCAAATGACATTAACTAAAGACATATGATTATATTTGAAAGTTTTCTCACGATAATGGATTAATATGTTCTGATATAGTACATTATGTATTTAGCATGGCTTATTTGGGGTATGATAGTATATAGTGATTACATAAAGTAATTTTAGATATGCATTCAAAGTTAAGATTTTATTGTGGTTATAGATCAGAGTTGTGTTTAATATAAACAAGAGCCTTAATTTAGTTTAGGATGTTAAAGAGATAGGGTTCGAGATTTGGAAATAGAAAGAGGGAACATACACATGAACTTATAGAATTTTGTTGATGTCCACATAAATATGCCGTGAGCCAAGAAATCCACACTATGTTAGAATCTCCTCAAATAAGGTAAGTGGTACATGTCCATTGAGTTTCATTTTTGTTATGATTAAACTTGCATATTCCTACAAATTAACTTATAGAATAGGTTATTTTAGATGCATATCATTTCATATGTATTTCATATCAAAAGATGTTGGAGTGATGAGATTTCATTAAGATTGAGTTATCTAGTTAGAACATCATATTTGAGATATTTAATGATCAAGCTACTTTTAGATACTTAGTATTCCAACATTCATTCAGTTAATTTTATCAAGCCTTTAGACTCATATGTCATGTATCTGAATAAGAATTAAATTAATCCATTTATTAAACAAGAGAGTCATATTAAGATTTATCAGCCAACAAGAATATCAGAATTCAATTCAGATTTAGATGAACTTCATAATTCAAAAGCAAAGATAAGTTTTAGATTCAAATTTTAGTACATGTTCAATTTCAGTATATGATAAGCTTAGATTTTGAATTCATCAAGTTTGTATTTAAGATAATTAAGTCAGAACCTTTACATAAGACATTATAGGATAAATCCTCATTCAATTAGTCTGGGATGATTCAAAGGCATGCAGTGCCAATTCAGAGGTGCTTACTTCAATTTAGAGATGTTTTGATACCAACTTAGAGACACTTTGGTGTCATTCAGAGGCATGTAGTGCCAATTCAGAGGTACTTTGGAACAAATTCAGAGGTGTGACCATGCCAATTTAGAGGAGGACTTATGTTATATTGGTGACCAAAAATAAATGAAAGACATAAACAAAAGACATGTTGACTCAGTATAAGTTTATGACTTTTAGATCTTAGTTGAACTTTCCGTTATAGTATGTTCATGTTTATCTTTTTATAAATTCAATGCCAATTACTCTAACGATAGTTTCCCTATTTGTGCATAACTGGGGATGAGATGTTCACAGGTACCAAATCTGGAAGATTAGCCAAGATTGAGGACAGATGAATAGTTTTAAGGGGTTTTCTTGGTGGGGCTCCATCTACAAGATCCAAGATTTATGACAGAGTTTAGGCTTTTGCATCATGTAATTAGACCATTTCACAAAGTGTTATGTAACTGAGTTTCTTTCCTAAGAATTTTTGAGAATGTATTTTTACACTAGTCTATGTTGATTTCTTTCTATTATTATTGTTAGGATTATCATGCTTGTAACACTCTCCAATAATAATAAAAAAATTAGCTTTCATTCATGTGATATGAAAATTGGGGTGTTATAATATGGTATTAGAGAAACAATGTAGATGGCCACCGGTCAAATTCTCATATTCTTTGTTTAGATTGCCCCATTAGATACCAAGTAAGACTAGATAGATTAAGAAAGACAGTTAAAAGTCCTGGTTATGAAAGAAGTGAGTGAAATATAGTAGAATCTAGGTTAGAGGCTTAGTCAAGCAATAGAAGTTACATATGTATTAGGGTTGGTGTCTAGCTACTTCATACTTTTTATGTTAACTTTAGATTTGTGTATATCATGCACTCTCTTTTTGCCACATGTTTTTAGTATGTTACACAAGCTTATGCGGTTTTGTAGAGGGGTTATTATATGCATAACTATATAATTATTATTCTTGTCTCACTCTTTGTAGTACATACAGTGTGGGACATGTGTACTATCTAGTGATTTAAATATGATAATACATGACATATTCAGATGTACAATCGCCAAGCATGCATTAGGAGGTGACAAAAAAGGTTGACACAAAAAGTTTGAGGTATATGTTCACCTAAACCTAATTGCAAACCTATTAGGACCCCAGAATACATACCAAATGTAGAAGTATAGGTAGATGAGTGACTTGGCTTCAAAGTGAAATAATGATTGGAGGGAGATGAGGTCTTTTTCCTACTATACTTGATGAGAATTAGAGAACTCTCGATGTCCTTAAGACCATCATCCCAAGGAGGAATTGTAGTTGCAACTCGAATCATGATGGTTATTAAGGATAATACTTGAGGATAATAGAATTCATGTTATGAACCAAGTATCAGTTTAAGGTATGATTATTTATAGAGGTAACTAAAAGTCTTTAAGGTTATACATGAGTACAATGTAATCATATTGTGATACAATATAAGTGATATTATATATCAATGATCTAGGATCACCATAATATTGGGTTTTAGATGATTTTCACATGAGATATGGCCTGGAGAAGTTGCTTGACTAAGACTTGATTCAATATTCATGGAGATAAGAAAAGTTTCATGAGAGAGTACTAGAGCATCATGATAACATGAAAAAAAGTCATTAACAATAATATTAAGATAAAACATGCAAGTGAGGTTTTTGTATTTCCATGGTTATATCCTTACTGTGCCTAAGATCTCAAATAGAGACATGTTAATAAAACTTCTTAGGATAATTAAGATCTAAATGAAATACACAATAAGATTATGAGATTTGGATGCATTTGAAAACCTCTAGAGGGGGGGTGAATAGAGTTTTATAGAGATTTTAAAATAATTTAAACTCAAGCAACCACAAAGAAAGATTGGACAAAGAGACACAAGGGTTTAGAGTGGTTCCTAGCCTTAGCAAATACTAAGGTAGTCAGTCCACTACCCGGTTGCTTACCCAACCGGGATTTGAAAAGAAATTATTTTATTACCTCGCAAGGACTTTACATAAAATACATTTCTTTTCCCTAAACCCTTCAAGCAGCCTTCACCTAGAAGTAATCGCCCAACTCGAAGCAGCCTTCCCTTGAAGTAGATGCACCAACACCCGTTGCACCAGCCTTCTGAAGTAGCTTCCCGTGCGATAGCCTTCTTGAAGTAGCTTGAAGTCCCCTTCTCCACCTGAGAAGTCCACCCTCTCCAATCCGCAGCCTCCAACCCTAGGAGTAGCAAGGAGAGTACAAGGAATAAATAGGAACAAGAAAGAAATACAGAAATTACAATACCGTTGTAAGCACAAGGCTTGATTTTCCTATATCAAGCGTTTGGATCTCCCAACCAAGATATATAGCAATGTGATTATTATGTGTAGGAGATCCTAGTCTATAGGACACGAAACGGTAGCAATATGAATGTATAACAAGTGTGGGAATTGCACTATTGCTCTAAACAGATTGCCAATGTAGTGTATGCTCAAAGATTGCACAATTGAGTATGTGAGTATATTCTAGTGTCCTATGGCTTGTCCTATTTATAGGAATGGCCTAAGTATGCTTAAGGATGTTCTAGACAACTTCTAGGGAGTTCCTAGTGCTTAACTAGCCGTTAGGAATAAGTTAGGCGCATTAGCAACGGCTAGTTAATTAATTCTGCAGTTGCAGTCAGAGACCATCTCGGTCGAGGACTTGTCGACCGAGATGCCCGGTCGGTCGAGGATTTTTCGACCGACAGGCTCTCTGGATTAACGTTTATTTGCAACTGTCAACTGCTGTGTTTAACGGCTACTTTTGGTCAATCTCGGTCGAGAAGTTTGTCGACCGAGAGTGTCTCGGTCGAGGAGTGTGGTTCGACCGAGATTGACTCTGTTTTCAATCTTTCAATTAAGATACTAAGTGAGTGCATGAGTGTGCATTATGTGATCCTATTAGAAGGAGATGTCCTAACTAAGTGTAGTGTTTAGTTAGGGAGATCTAACGCTTGATTTACATGAAGTCTAAGTACTTGTACATTATATATTTGTACAAGTTTACATATGATTACATTGCATGACATTTATAAACATTCAAGCGTAAGGATTCCCTAGAACTTTGTCATCACCTTGTTCCTGCACACTTAAGTAGCTCGTTAGATTAATAAGAATGAAATGTTTGTCATCATCGAAACAAAGGGATTTATCATAATATCCAATTTATCCAACAATCTCCCCCTTTTTGAAGATGACAAACATTTCCTAAATATGAAATAAGGAAATATAAAGTATATGAGTTTCATACCTGAAAATTTACCTTTTGTAGCCATTTATGTTTTTCAAGTAAGTGCTGGCCAAGATGTGATGAAACTCTTTTATATATATTTTTATATTCTTTCTCCCCCTTTGTCATTTCAAAAATATCCAAGTTGAATATTTTATTTTTCTTCTCCCCCTTAATATAATGCTCCCCCTTAATTAGATATCCTATTAGGAACATTGATTTTTATCTAATTTATCCACAATTTGTTTCTCAATCATTCGCAAAGGATGTTAAGCCTTGAAATGAAATGAGATACCTTTAAGCATATGATGAAATGTATATGGATTTCTCATATATCAAAGGATGTTAAGCCCTAGATTAAATGAGAATCCTCTAAGCTTAGAGTACCTAAAAATGTCTCCATCCAAATGCAAGGGATGTTAAGCCCCATTTTGGGTAGAGAGTTCCTTCAAGTACAAGATACCAATTTCAATAAATTCATAACTTTCTTGAAAATATTCAGTTATACATAGTGATTTCAAAGTTTTTGTAAGCTTCTTTTAAACAATGATCAAAGTTTTAATGATCTCCTCCTTTTTCTTATGCTTTGCTCCCCCTTCGATAGATATCTCAAATGAAAGTTTGAATACTCAGCAAATATATAAAATGTCCAAGATTTTAACAAAGATGTATGCAATTATGTCAATCTGGAAAAACAGAAACCCAGTCGGTCGACAGTTGCTCGACCGACAATGTTCTCGGTCGACTAGTTGCTCGACCGAGAATGTTTCTGGAGAACTATTTTGTTATTTGAAAATTTAATTTTAATTTGTAATAGTTGCCTGTTTTAATTATTATTATTCCCTTATTTGTTATGCTCTACAATAATGAACTGATAACCCATATTTTGAAGATGTCATCATAAGCCAAACAAATAACCATGCAAATTTCATTCAATATCATGAAGAAGATTACAATCATATAGAATTTGACTAATCATTTGTATTACAACTATTACAACTCCAACACTTCACAGGAAAGATTTAAGAATTACATCGATGTCCGGATCTTTCCCAAGAAATGGCTCGGCTCCATAGTATTGGACCAGAGTTTTCCAATCCAAAGCACCAGTTGTAGTCAACGCATATGCTTCCAGGAAAGTGGGAACTCGGTCAAAACGGAAGTGAGCAGCTATGTCTTGCAATTGTATGGAAGAAAATTGAGTATGTGCAAGATCCATTGATGGTGAAGGTGGAGGTTGATAGTAGTTGTATGAGGGGTTAAATGGGTTGAGCATGCCAGGGTTTAAAGAATGCGGATATTCATCGGTTTGGTTAGGAGAAAGGTTTTGCATTCTTTGATTCAAGTATGTCATGGCATGGTGATTGTAGTTTAATTGTCTACTAAGATGGTATTGGGAGCCAGCAATATAAGTAAGGGTATTTTGGATGGGATCAATGGAAAGGTTAGTAGGAGGAGGGGGTGGTATATCCTGATGTGATGACTCTCCTTCTACTCTTGCCCTTTTATGGCCAAAGTCAATTCCCATCTTCTCTACGGTGTTCTTACTTATCTTTGGTGGTCTACGCTCCCATATGTATCCCATATCTTCAATGTTTGACTTAAGAAAATGTTGAGTAATCTGGCATACAAAATCGGCATATGGTGGATTGCCAGAAAACTCAAGCATATTTTTAAGTATTATGCGAATGAAGTTGATGGGAATTTCTTTTATGATAGCATAAATTAGACACATACGGAAGATAGGAACCTCGGATTTATTGGCTCGTGGATGTATGTTGGTGGAAACAATGAGGTTTACTATTCTACATGCCGGTTTTAGGTTTATTGCATAATAGGTTCCCCTATCTTCATGACAAGTGGTATTGGCTTGAAATATGGCTCTTTTTATATCACTAAGACTAGTGGTGTGGTCATCATGGGAAAATAAATTTATTGGATTGCCGGTGGAAAGGTCAAGGAAATCTTGATATTCATCTATATCAATTTCAAGCATGTCAAGAATATCCCCTTCGGAAAATTTAAAACTATGCCCATTGACCATGGTGTAGAAGAAAGTGGTGTCATTTTCGGTGTGGGATAGAAGATTGGCATAGAATTCGTTGACTACCTTAATGGAGTAGGAAGGAAAGGATGGATTGATGAAGTCCTTCAGCTTTTGTACTCCAAAGAGATGCTCCAGGTCGACTATGTTGATGAAGTCCATCACTTCGACCGGACGTCGGGGAAGAGGAGCTTTAGAGGAAAGCCGAAAGTATCTATCTCCAGCATCTCCGTCGACGAAGGCGATGTCATTGATGATCGTCAGTGGCGGAGTGGCTTCCCGATCTTCTCTTCTTTTTCTTCCGGCAACTTTCTTCTTCCCACGGACAGTTGATGATGAGGCCATTGTGTTTCTTGAGAGTGGAGAAGAAGCAAGGAAGATTTGAGGGTAAGAGTGCTGAAGGATTGCACGAAATTCCACTAGAGATGGACTATGGAAGCAAGGAAATGCAAGTGTGAGTAAGTGGCTCGTTTTTGCACTTATTTATAGAATTCCAGCGACCCGGTCGGTCGACGACTCGTCGACCGAGCGTCCGCAACGGTCGAGTTGCAGACGCGCCACTTGGTCCTCCAACGGTAAAGAAAACGGTCATAACGGTCGGGTCGTAACGGTCATATCCAACGGCTATTTCTCGGTCGAGCGCTTGTCGACCGACGTTGTCTCGGTCGAGCACTCGTCGACCGATAGTTCGTCCGATACTGAGTCTGTTTAGAATTTGTCGGTCGAGTGAGATGGGCTGACCGAGTGATTCTCGGTCGACGAAGTCGTCGACCGACAGACTTACTGAGTTCAAATTTTTGACTGAATTTTAATGCAAATCATAGAACATTTTTGTAGAGCATATGTATATGTATATTCCAAGGGAGTAATAATATTTAAGGTTTCTAATTACCACAAATGATTTAACGTTTTGATTTAAAAATATGCTAAGATTAAGTTCAATAAAATAATGTTCAAATAAACAATTTTTATCAAAGTTTATTTTAGGTCGCCCTTGATTACGACCATGGCGCCCCTTGGTCAAATTTTATTTTAACTAAGAGGCATATTCTGCAGGTTTCCAGTATGAATCATTCATATGCGAAGTATGAGTTCTGCAGATAGCTTGCAAATATCAATTTGAGACTAATTATGAGAGCTTAATAAGGACATCAAATATGATGAAGCATATTCAAGAATAATATCCATTCATGAATTTAAGATTACTTTGGATAGACTAAAATAAGTGATGCTTAATATAAAAGCACACAAAAATTTATTTGAAACATTTTATTCATTGCAAGTATTTCTGAAAAAGAAATGTGCAATAAAAGAATGATTAAATAGAAATGTAAGCATGATCAGTTAATATTTATTCCATATAATCTTTCAAGAATAATTTTCACATACAATGTAAAGATTTACAGCAGTCTGAGAACAGTGATATGCTCGGTCGACAGTTGCTCGACCGAGGATTATTCGGTCGACAACTTCTCGACCGATCAAGTTTCTGGAAACTGTTTCAGAAATATATTTCAAGTGCAATATAGGCTGTATCTTATTCAATTATTTCAAAGATCAGTCTGAGATAAACATATGTGTATCAAGGTGCTATTAAATCTTTTAATTTTTGATTTTGTTATCCCTAAATGTTAAGTTGAGATAGACATAAGGATATACAAATTAAGGTCTTTGGTCATATCTCAACTTAGTCGAACCTATTTAATTTGGGGTTTTTGGAACCCATACCATCTTGACATGCTTTTTCTTGTATGGGCATGAAAAAGAATAATGTCCAAGGCGTGAGCAATAATGACAACAAATTGAATCAACCTCAAGCCTTTTTCTATGGTTTTGATCTAGGTTATTCTTGGGTATATACATTTTTGTGCCTCTAGGTATATAAGCAGATTGACTCGCTTGTGTTCTTCTAGGTTGTTGATTGGATTTCTCATTAGGCTTATAACCTAGTCCTCTTCTCCCTATTTGATGATAGGAATTTTCTAATATTCTATCAAGGATTCCATTGTTGCTTAACTTACTAACTTCTTGTTGCAACTTAACGATCTCATCCATTCTTTTCTTGATATCTAATTTTGCTTGGTCTAGATTGGATGATAACATATTTCTTTCTTTCACTATATTGTCATAATCTACATGGGTGTACAATATAGGTTGTTTTTGAAAATCATTTAATTTTGTAAGCAATTCAGCTTTTTCTTGACATAGAAGATCATAGTTTGTTTCTAGAGTAAAGATCTTTACTTCACTGTTACTTAGAGATGATTTCAAGGTACGATTATCAGACATAATGCTGTCTTTTTCAAAACCAAGAGTATTCAATTTAGCATATAAATCGTCATTTTCGGATGTAAGAGCAAGAAGTCTAGCATTTAGATCATCATTTTCTTTACTGGATTTCTTTAACTTCTTTTTGCATTCAACATATTTATTATATGTTTCTTCAATAATAGCAACTAACTCCTCCTTGGGTAAATCAAGCAAGCTTACCTCTTCTTCTTCTTCCTCACTTATTGTAGCAACGAAACACTCTTTATGTGCATCTCCTTTCTTTGACCTCCATGGACATTTAGACGTAGAGTGCTTTGTTCCTAAGCACCAATTGCAACTTGTCGAACTTTGGTCCATGTTCCTTTTCTTGTGGTTGTAGTCACCTCCTCCCTTTATCTCTTCAAGACCTTGTTAGGGCTCCTTGAAGCCTGCTCTGATACCAATTGAAAACCTCTAGAGGGGGGGTGAATAGAGTTTTATAGAGATTTTAAAATAATTTAAACTCAAGCAACCACAAAGAAAGATTGGACAAAGAGACACAAGGGTTTAGAGTGGTTCCTAGCCTTAGCAAATACTAAGGTAGTCAGTCCACTACCCGGTTGCTTACCCAACCGGGATTTGAAAAGAAATTATTTTATTACCTCGCAAGGACTTTACATAAAATACATTTCTTTTCCCTAAACCCTTCAAGCAGCCTTCACCTAGAAGTAATCGCCCAACTCGAAGCAGCCTTCCCTTGAAGTAGATGCACCAACACCCGTTGCACCAGCCTTCTGAAGTAGCTTCCCGTGCGATAGCCTTCTTGAAGTAGCTTGAAGTCCCCTTCTCCACCTGAGAAGTCCACCCTCTCCAATCCACAGCCTCCAACCCTAGGAGTAGCAAGGAGAGTACAAGGAATAAATAGGAACAAGAAAGAAATACAGAAATTACAATACCGTTGTAAGCACAAGGCTTGATTTTCCTATATCAAGTGTTTGGATCTCCCAACCAAGATATATAGCAATGTGATTATTATGTGTAGGAGATCCTAGTCTATAGGACACGAAACGGTAGCAATATGAATGTATAACAAGTGTGGGAATTGCACTATTGCTCTAAACAGATTGCCAATGTAGTGTATGCTCAAAGATTGCACAATTGAGTATGTGAGTATATTCTAGTGTCCTATGGCTTGTCCTATTTATAGGAATGGCCTAAGTATGCTTAAGGACGTTCTAGACAACTTCTAGGGGGTTCCTAGTGCTTAACTAGCCGTTAGGAATAAGTTAGGCGCATTAGCAACGGCTAGTTAATTAATTCTGCAGTTGCTGTCAGAGACCATCTCGGTCGAGGACTTGTCGACCGAGATGCCCGGTCGGTCGAGGATTTTTCGACCGACAGGCTCTCTGGATTAACGTTTATTTGCAACTGTCAACTGCTGTGTCTAACGGCTACTTTTGGTCAATCTCGGTCTAGAAGTTTGTCGACCGAGAGTGTCTCGGTCGAGGAGTGTGGTTCGACCGAGATTGACTCTGTTTTCAATCTTTCAATTAAGATACTAAGTGAGTGCATGAGTGTGCATTATGTGATCCTATTAGAAGGAGATGTCCTAACTAAGTGTAGTGTTTAGTTAGGGAGATCTAACGCTTGATTTACATGAAGTCTAAGTACTTGTACATTATATATTTGTACAAGTTTACATATGATTACATTGCATGACATTTATAAACATTCAAGCGTAAGGATTCCCTAGAACTTTGTCATCACCTTGTTCCTGCACACTTAAGTAGCTCGTTAGATTAATAAGAATGAAATGTTTGTCATCATCGAAACAAAGGGATTTATCATAATATCCAATTTATCCAACAACATTATGTTATGATTATGTTTCTAAGATAATATCCATCTATTAAGATTTAATATCATGGTAAGACCATAAGGTCTGAATGCCCTAAGATTCATATAAGATCATATTTAATGATATGGAAGGAGATTATGGAGTTAGACCCGGACCTTAGTGCAGGTCATGAGGCCCATGCCCTTCGTGCAAGTTGATTTAGATACATAACTCATACCCTACGTGTAAGTTATGGTCCCCTGACACCCAAGTTCCTATCATGAGACCCATGTACCATAGTACAGGTCTACAGATAAAGATACATAAAAAGTAAGAATTAAGAGTAAAGAAATAATAGTCATTTATGCTTCTGATATTCCTACAAATTTCCATATTGGTTGTACATGCAAGTTTGATAAGGTTGTTAGACATAGTTAGTTGTCCATGAGAATATCACACTTTAAAGGTGCCCACCAGATGTTATGACAATCGTTAAGTGGTAGTAAGGTATGTGAAACCCTAAGGTGGGTATCCTCCTATACTTTAATCAAATATGAAGGACGAAATTCTCAAAAAGGTGGGTAGTGTTGTCAAACCCTAATTTTTTTAACCTAGTAAGTACATGATTAAGTTATTGGTGAAATCAATATATGATTGATTTATAGTTATAATAAGGTTCCATCCAATTTTCAAGATATTTGAATGTAAGGAAAAAAACATGTAAAAAGGGTCTTTTGTGCATTTGGTCATTTTTGTTATACCCTCAAAGTTTGCTAATCTTATTGAGTATATTATCGCATATACCTAGATTAGAAGCATCTTGAGTATATTATCAAAGAATGAGAACTTAATTTGGGGATGAAGAATTTTCATAAGTAGACATGAGGTGTGATACTATGTCCAAGATTTTGGGATTAATCGAATGAGGGAAGTGGCTTATGGAAACTTAGGAGGGAAGTAAGTTTTTTTATATATATATATATATATATGTATATATATATGTTTGTAGTTTCCTATACCCTACATTGCCCCATGGCTTAATAACAAAGCAACACATCCTTTAACAATTTTAATAGAATATTAAATAATAGCAACATCGTCATTCCTTTACTATTATAAGCCAAACACAAATCGAGGAGGGTTCACCAATTGGAATTTGATATGAGTATTTTATATTTCAGTTTGTATATCCTTGAAAATGAAGTTTTCCTTTCACTAAGATTGCGAGTCCAAGGAATCTAAGAATCCCAATCCACCTGGGTTTCTAAAGAGAAGATGATACATGGACTATGTTCTTAGGTTCCATAATTAAGGTAGATAGGGATACCAGTACATCGAGCAAAACTCATGTATCATGA
Organism: Alisma plantago-aquatica; assembly: GCA_963693085.1. Taxonomy (NCBI): domain Eukaryota; kingdom Viridiplantae; phylum Streptophyta; class Magnoliopsida; order Alismatales; family Alismataceae; genus Alisma; species Alisma plantago-aquatica. The sequence continues at coordinate 864,842,360 of OY856409.1, forward strand.
AAAGAAGTCCACTGTAACATACCGAAATCTGGGCATTTTGCCTTTTGGTCCTCTTTTTCCATCTTTTCCTTTCATTTCTATCCTCTTTGGCCTTTCTATTTAATTTGTGGACAATATGATGGTTTAATGAACATTTGTTAACCTCTGATTCCAATATTTGGGTTTATGCACAAATACCTCAGTAAGACTTTAGATAATGGGCCTAAAGTACAAATTATACACTAAGCAATAAAAAGAATAAAATATTTCGTCCTAAAACTTTCTATCACTTCCTAGAATAAGACAAATAAGAGAAAATCCGAATTTTATATAAAGGAGAAGATAAATGTAATAATTAAAGGTAATATGGAAATTTATGGGTAAAGAAGATAATTAGAAAGATTTTTGCAACAAATATTATAATCTGAAACCATCATGATAATTTGATAATTAAATTCGTTTCCTTGATCAAAAAGTAACTTAAGGGCCAAGTATCATTTAAAGTGGAACATAATATAAATATTAATGACATTATCAAAAGAAAATAGGAAATATGCCAATAAAGTGAAATAAAATACTAAATGTTCTCAAATCAGAAAAATAACTTCAAATTCGTATTCTAAACATAAAAATAAGCCTCTGTACAAATTTGCAACTAATTTGGATAATAGATGAATAATGAGTAAAATAGGAGAGAGAGAAAGTGTGTAGAATGTTCTTTTTATTTAATAAATATAAAGATAATTTCAACTTGTGAAGATAATTGCAAAATCGTGTTCCAAACCTTTAAGGAGACTTATGGGTGAAGTTACACTAATTTTAGATAATGTTATCACCTCTTTTGAAGGAGGAAAGAGAAAATGATATATTAATTATTTCACCTATCAAACTTTCTCAAAATGCAAAATTAACTCTATATTTGGATTCTACGCGTCGAAATAAGTCAGGATATACAATTTGATAATTTTTGGATGACGTTTGAGCCTCCAAACGAAGAGAGAGAAAAACCTTTAAAAATTTAATAGATTTAATCGACTTTTGCTGAGGGTTGTTTTCCTAATCTAAAGCGAGATCGGACGGCTCAAAATCCTTGATGGACTCGGGTCCATCGATCGGACAATCCGCGATCGTCTTCCACCTCTAGCCGGACAAGGAAACATGTCCTTGTTTTCATTTTTTTTAAAATCAACATATCTCGAGTTTTACTCGATGATTTTCGCTCAAATCAGTTTCGTTGGACTCCTTGCGAGTTTCCGTACCGAATTATCCCAAATAGTTTGGGATTAGACGCGTTTTCGAGAAACGCCTAACTCGGCCGCCGACCTTCTCTCCTTGCTCCTACCTACATCCTAGTTTAGGGTTCCTTGCCTATAAATAATGCAACCCCAGTGACCGCCATCACCTTAGCAACTCGTTCGTGTTCTTAATTTGGAGTTTCGTGGATGAACCGACCCCCAACAGGCCGCCGAAGACCCCTGGCTTGCGGCGCCTCTAGTGCTCTTCTCCGTCGACCTCGTTTTGAATTGAAGGTACCATTAGATTCGTCGTTCTCTCCTCTTTCTTTCGAGTATCTATGCGTGCGATTTGGGTGAGAAACGTGGATTTGCCCAATCGAGCCGAGCAAGCTGCTCGCTGCTCGTGTCGCGCGGGCAAGGGGAAGAAGATGACCCCATTTTTCCGATTTTACCCCTAGCTCGTTTGTTTCTCCTGTTTTCCGCGCGAGGGTGTCGCTGTCTTTTTTATCGTCCGCCTGACCTCACCGCGCGGCCGGTAGCGAGCGACCGCGAGGCGCGGGTCGCCGCTGCCGAGCGCTCGCCACCGCTCGGCCATCCGGCCTTGCCTACGTGGCAGGCTGTGATTGGTCGAGGTAAATTATTTTCTATAAATTAATCTGTTGGTCAAAAATTAAAAACAAGTAGTGTTTTGAAATCAGGAAAACGATATCTATCTAATAAAAATGTTTTTGAGATCTGGTTTTGAGGTTTGCGAAAATGTGTTTTAAAGTCGATTTAATTATCTTAAAATCACTAAAATTAACCCTAAGAATCCATATTTCCAAAATATACAATATTATATGTTATTTTGATCAGGAAAACCTAACTAAGATGGTTATGAGGTTTTTGAAGTCTGAATCGATGGTTTGCACAAAAAGTTAGTGAGTTAGGGTTTTCAATCTTTTAAATGAATGCATGTAATTCTAATTTATGAATATAATGATGTATTAGGGAAATTGGGTTTATAATTCGTGTGAAGAGTTGAAAAGGGAATTCTAGAACACTTGAGGTAAAAGTATGTGTTTTGTTTGTGCATCTACCTATCAGTTGGGAAATCATTAGTCCATTACCTATATTTCTTATGAGGTTTAACTTGATCTAAACCCTTGAATCTTGAAACCTAAATTGCTTATTGCCTCAAAAGTAGATGTAGTATTCTCTTGTTTGGGTATTCATACCCCACTGCCATGTTATATATTCTTTTGCTTATCCTTGCCATAACTCTTTTGTTAGTATGAAATTAAATGTTCTATTTAATTTTTAAGTAGTGGTACTTATGTACAACCACCCATAGAGGGCATGTATAAAATCGCCCTAGGGGAATGTTTATAATTCTCCCCATTAAAAATTGTAGGTGATTGGAAATGTTTTTATTCTTCCCTCACCTAAGGTTAGAGGTCCGGTAGGTGCCTCAACCCTACTTAGTTAGGTAGACATATTAATTGACATGCTAAAACCTTTATTTATTTTGTTAATGGCAAGTTTCCTTATAAAAATCTCATACTCTTTGATATCTCTTTTTACACCAAATATCTAGCCTAATTTACTTGTTACAACTTTCTTTGCCATTGTTAGAATATTCTTGTAACACATACTTTTCTTTGTTTCCCTTTTTGCTGGATGCCTTCCCAACCACCCAGATGCGGAGCAAGGTGATGAATAGGACTTGAAGATCATAGCTTGGCTTGGACTTAGCTGATGGATGTGTTGCTTGGAGACAAAAGTGGAGTAGTCTAATTTCCCTCTACTTAGATCCACTTTTTGTATAAAGCATGTACACCCTTATTGGGAAATTTTTATGTACACTTTATTTAAATTGAATATAGTCAACATTTTATCTTCCGCTGCTTCCCAATTGGATTTTGTTTACCATTGTATTTTAGTAGAGGATGGTTTATCCCACTCTTTACAACATGGTATCAGAGCCAATGGTAGTCGGATCTTTGACTATTTCAATTTGTCTCCCTAGTTAGAACCCTAGATTTGCTTAGTTTCCCTTAAGATACATAGTTTGCCCTAGATTTGATCTATGTAGAAGATAGGTTGATTTAGGACCTTATAGTTTCACCTTAGAGTCTTTATGAATAAAACTCTAATATGCTTATAATTAAAATATGCATAACTTGATGTTGTTTAGGTTTGCCTTTAGGCAACTATTAGGGCATGCAGTTGAAGCAAGGGTGTCTAGAAAGGATCAGGGTTTCGGGGGCAGGCAAAATTTTCCTCCGCACCACTAGCTTGGTATACGAGGACTTCCGTGCCCATATGATACCGGCCTGGCCTAAGCTAATACGAATTGTCCAAAATAGTTTGCTTTTAGGAAATAGTAACCTTAGATTTCTATGATGTATATCTTTGTGAACCCTAAGTTGTTTTGTTTGAGGATGGTTACCAAGATAGTGTTCTTATGTCCTTTGAACCTAGACCTTAGAGTTTGGGTGTTAGTGAGAATATCATAGTGCATAGTGGAAGCATGATGGATCTTGATAATGGTTTAGTTAGACTTATCCTTTAACCCTAGTGTAGTAGGTCAAACTCTTTAAGGGGTGGAGTATGGTTAGTTGATGATGTTTGAGTGGTTAGATTTTGAGGACAAAATCCTATTTAGGGGGATGGAACCCTATAACGTCTTGAAGTCTATCTAATCTATCTTTAGAAACCCTAACTCCATAGATAGGAGGTTAGTATGCTCGGATCCTTAGTTTTGACCAAACAAGTTAATAGTTGTAACCCTAATGTGCTTGTTTATATATTAATGAACACATAATTATCATCTAAGGAATAAATCATATTCTTGAACCCTAATGAATATCCAATGCACATAATATGAATATCAATGCTAATTGTCAATAAGCAAGATGTTAATAATGTCATGAACCAATGAACCCTAATGATATGATGATTAAGGTTATAATGCGTAATTAATGCATGCTAAGGATGAATAAGTGAAATATAATGGTCATGTTGACCTAAACCCTAAGTTGTATTATCTAACCCTAATCTATGCATCCTTAATGCCTTTCATGATACATTAATGATGTTAAGAGCCATAATCAGTTAACATACTTTGATACACATAAATGATATATATATAATCATCTAACCACATATTTATTAAGTCATCAATATAGAATGAAAGTTACCTTGTTATCTAATACACATGTGATTAGTCACTTAATGTGAATCAAATCATTAATATGAGATATGTTCCACCTTGATCATTAAAATACATGTAATGGCTTCAATGTGAATATAAAGTAATTGGATTCACATAAGTGTGCAAAATCAATAATATAAAGGAATAAATATGAATAATGGTTATTGATGACATTAATGTGAGCAATAATGATAATGTGACATTGTGACAACGTTAATATGAATATAAGTAACTAATGTGACATTAATTGAAATAATTGTATGCTTAACGACAAATTGGATAGAATGTCTTATATTCATGTAAAATAATTTTTTATAATTAATAAAATAGTAATATGAGGATAATGAAGTATAAATCCAAATTATTAAGGACAATGATCAAATACAATAATGAATGTTGAAATAGTTGAGTAACACCTGATTGTGATAAAATCCTTAATAAGATAAATGAGAAATATATATATAAATAGTTTAATGGATAATAATGAAATATAACCCTTTTGACAATAAAGTGTATATGACTTGATGTAATTAAGTATAATGATGACAATGTGTTATCATAATGAATATAATGTTAAAAAGTCAAAAATGTAAATAAAGTTAAATCTCTAAAAAAAAATCTTAATAATGGACCCTAGGTGATCCTTGAGAACCCAACCTATGTTGAGCTTATGTGAAGTTTCTAAATCCTTAGGGGTAGTTGAAGTGTATGTTTTGGTGGAAGTTGTATGGTTGGAGGAACAACCTGAAGTTTTGGTGATGTGAGGTTGCACACTCACCCTTCCCTAATTGCTAGTGATTTTGGGGACGAAATCCTCTTTAAGGGGTGGAGTGCTGTAACATACCGAAATCTGGGCATTTTGCCTTTTGGTCCTCTTTTTCCATCTTTTCCTTTCATTTCTATCCTCTTTGGCCTTTCTATTTAATTTGTGGACAATATGATGGTTTAATGAACATTTGTTAACCTTTGATTCCAATATTTGGGTTTATGCACAAATACCTCAGTAAGACTTTAGATAATGGGCCTAAAGTACAAATTATACACTAAGCAATAAAAAGAATAAAATATTTCGTCCTAAAACTTTCTAGCACTTCCTAGAATAAGACAAATAAGAGAAAATCCGAATTTTATATAAAGGAGAAGATAAATGCAATAATTAAAGGTAATATGGGAATTTATGGGTAAAGAAGATAATTAGAAAGATTTTTGCAACAAATATTATAATCTAAAACCATCATGATAATTTGATAATTAAATTCGTTTCCTTGATCAAAAAGTAACTTAAGGGCCAAGTATCATTTAAAGTGGAACATAATATAAATATTAATGACATTATCAAAAGAAAATAGGAAATATGCCAATAAAGTGAAATAAAATACTAAATGTTCTCAAATTAGAAAAATAACTTCAAATTCGTATTCTAAACATAAAAATAAGCCTCTATACAAATTTTCAACTAATTTGGATAATAGATGAATAATGAGTAAAATAGGAGAGAGAGAAAGTGTGTAGAATGTTCTATTTATTTAATAAATATAAATATAATTTCAACTTGTGAAGATAATTTCAAAATTGTATTCCAATCCTTTAAGGAGACTTATGGGTGAAGTTACACTAATTTTAGATAATGTTATCACCTCTTTTGAAGGAGGAAAGAGAAAATGATATATTAATTATTTCACCTATCAAACTTTCTCAAAATGCAAAACTAACTCCATATTTGGATTCTACGCGTCGAAATAAGTCAGGATATAAAATTTGATAATTTTTGGACGACGTTTGAGCCTCCAAACGAAGAGAGAGAAAAACCTTTAAAAATTTAATAGATTTAATCGACTTTTGCTGAGGGTTGTTTTCCTAATCTAAAGCGAGATCGGACGGCTCAGAATCCTTGATGGACTCGGGTCCATTGATCGGACGATCCGCGATCGTCTTCCACCTCTAGCCGGACAAGGAAACAGGTCCTTGTTTTCGTTTTTTTAAAATCAACATATCTCAAGTTTTACTCGATGATTTTCGCTCAAATCAGTTTCGTTGGACTCCTTGCGAGTTTCCATACCGAATTATCCCAAATAGTTTGGGATTAGATGCGTGTTTGAGAAACACCTAACTCGGCCGCCGACCTTCTCTCCTTGCTCCTACCTACATCCTAGTTTAGGGTTCCTTGCCTATAAATAATGCAACCCCAGTGACCGCCATCACCTTAACAACTCGTTCGTGTTCTTAATTTGGAGTTTCGTGGACGAACCGACCCCCAACAGGCCGCCGAAGACCCCTGGCTTGCGGCGCCTCTAGTGCTCTTCTCCGTCGACCTCATTTCGAATTGAAGGTACCATTAGATTCGTCGTTCTCTCCTCTTTCTTTCGAGTATCTATGCGTGCGATTTGGGTGAGAAACGTGGATTTGCCCAATCGAGCCAAGCAAGCTTCTCGCTGCTCGTGTCGCGCGGGCAAGGGGAAGAATATGACCCCATTTTTCCGGTTTTACCCCTGGCTCGTTTGCTTCTCCTGTTTTCTGCGCGAGGGTGTCACTGTCTTTTTTATCGTCCGCCTGACCTCACCGCGCGGCCGGTAGCGAGCGACCGCGAGGCGCGGGTCGCCGCTGCTGAGCGCTCGCCACCGCTCGGCCATCCGGCCTTGCCTACGTGGCAGGCTGTGATTGGTCGAGGTAAATTATTTTCTATAAATTAATCTGTTGGTCAAAAATTAAAAACAAGTAGTGTTTTGAAATCAGGAAAATGAGATCTATCTAATAAAAATGTTTTTGAGATCTGGTTTTGAGGTTTGCGAAAATGTGTTTTTAAAGTCGATTTAATTATCTTAAAATCACTAAAATTAACCCTAAGAATCCATATTTCCAAAATATACAATATTATATGTTATTTTGATCAGGAAAACCTAACTAAGATGGTTATGAGGTTTTTGAAGTCTGAATCGATGGTTTGCGCAAAAAGTTAGTGAGTTAGGGTTTTCAATCTTTTAAATGAATGCATGTAATTCTAATTTATGAATATAATGATGTATTAGGGAAATTGGGTTTATAATTCGTGTGAAGAGTTGAAAAGGGAATTCTAGAACACCTGAGGTAAAAGTATGTGTTTTGTTTGTGCATCTACCTATCAGTTGGGAAATCATTAGTCCATTATCTATATTTCTTATGAGGTTTAACTTGATCTAAACCCTTGAATCTTGAAACCTAAATTGCTTATTTCCTCAAAAGTAGATGTAGTATTCTCTTGTTTGGGTATTCATACCCCACTGCCATGTTATATATTCTTTTTCTTATCCTTGCCATAACTCTTTTGTTAGCATGAAATTAAATGTTCTATTTAATTTTTAAGTAGCGGTACTTATGTACAACCACCCATAGAGGGCATGTATAAAATTGCCCTAGGGGAATGTTTATAATTCTCCCCATTAAAAATTGTAGGTGATTGGAAATGTTTTTATTCTTCCCTCACCTAAGGTTAGAGGTCCGGTAGGTGCCTCAACCCTACTTAGTTAGGTAGACATATTAATTGACATGCTAAAACCTTTATTTATTTTGTTAATGGAAAGTTTCCTTATAAAAATCTCATACTCTTTGATATCTCTTTTTACACCAAATATCTAGCCTAATTTACTTGTTACAACTTTCTTTGCCATTGTTAGAATATTCTTGTAACACATACTTTTCTTTGTTTCCCTTTTTGCTGGGTGCCTTCCCAACCACCCAGATGCGGAGCAAGGTGATGAATAGGACTTGAAGATCATAGCTTGGCTTGGACTTAGCTGATGGATGTGTTGCTTGGAGAAAAAAGTGGAGTAGTCTAATTTCCCTCTACTTAGATCCACTTTTTGTATAAAGCATGTACACCCTTATTGGGAAATTTTTATATACACTTTATTTAAATTGAATATAGTCAAAATTTTATCTTCCGCTGCTTCCCAATTGGATTTTGTTTACCATTGTATTTTAGTAGAGGGTGGTTTATCCCACTCCTTACATCCACAAAGTCATCAACCATGATGACTATATTACTACAACACATCAAAAATATAGACCAAACAGAGAAGAACATAAGGGGCGATGACAGTGGTATCTAGGGGTCGTAGTCCAGGATCTCAAACCTCTCCAAACTTATGATCATTATGTGAGGAAGGAGTAGGAAAATATGAGCTCGGCCCTAGATTTTGGTGTGGTGATGCTTGAAGATGTGCGAGTTGTTGCTCATTGACAACAGTGCAGAGGGAACATGCTCCCTTATCTCAACCATGGTCTCCAACTAGGATGTTGGACAAATGAAGAGGTGTGCTAAAGGTATCTAAGACAACCTCACACATGTATGTAGTTGGGACCCTAGTCCCATCGCTTGGTCACTTGGCCTTTCATCACTATAGGCGACACTCTATTTTAAAGGGGAAATAGAGTTGCATGTGACCTAGGAGACGAGAGAAGGAGCTGATTTTGGCAGGTTCACAGACTGTTGGACCAAAACTAGATGGCCTAGATTTAGAGAATAAGGTAATTACTAAAAATTATAATTTATGATATGTAAGTTCATTTTTTTTTGTCACACAAAAATCATGTTACTAATAAAACCAAAACTTTGGGTACATTTTGTGCCCCTATGGAAAACTACTAGGTCCCAAACCCCACACAGGGGGACATAAATGACCCAAAACTAAGAAAAACTCCAACCGAGAAAAGGCAGAAGAAGGGACATGATACAAACTAATCAGAAAGACCTCGCAGGTGAGAAAGAAGAACATACAGAACCAATCAATACACCCACAAACACGTCTATATGAACATCAACTTAACTGCCAACTCAACCTGAGAAGCTGTCCCCTGTCCTGGCTCCTAGATGATATTCTCAGATGGATCACAAAAGAAACGAAGCAAGGAGACAAGTTTGCCACTCTTTGCCTCCTTCCTGAAGAACTGAACCAGTTGCACCTGGTTCAATCCTTCACTGAGAAGGTACCAATCAAACACCTGATCTAGCTTAATGGGGATCCATCAACATATTTTCTTAGGCTGCTATAGATGAAGTTCGGCAGTCATGGAGCCTCTGGCATTCAGCTCACCTACACAGAGAGGACATGACTGATAAAGATCACCTGCAAATAGCCAAAGATAGTCTGCAACTAATAACCACCATTTCACTAGAGCAAGAGTCACATCGGAACCTCGACTGCAAAGCCATGGAGGGGCAACACTGATGCTAGGCGGAGGTCCGTCGACACCTTCTACCTTCATGTGGCCGAGACCAATACCAGAGAGAAGCAAAACGTCAAACACCCTGTGGGCATTCCCTCACGCAGCAGCAGGGGCAAGAGGGGGAACCCTATTGCTCTATGTTCCCATTGACGCCCGTGGAGGGGCCAACATTGTAGGTAGGCAGAGAACTGCCACCAGTAGACCAGAGCACTAGGGCTTGAAACCCAACTCAGCTAAGATAGGAGGGCTGGCTCATGCGGAGAAGTAGCCAGGAGCAGGTCCCTGCAGAGCAGCAACCGGGGAAGGTCCAATAGCACAAGATGGAGTCGAGGCCCCAGAGGCGAAGTAGGAGCATGTGGGGGAGAGCCCAGCCGAGTGGGAGAACCACCAAGGAAGGAGAATGCCACCTCGGGAGGGAGCCCATGAGCTCCTCCAAAGGTCACGAGGACCCAAGGAGCAGGCAGAGGTGATGAAGGGGGGTGTCCCTAGAGAGCACAAGAAGCAACCCAGTGAGTCGAGAGGCCACAAAGGTTCCAAGAACAGGAACGACGCTGCCCGAGCCCCACCACTAGTAGACGAAGGCGAACCGCTGGCCACCAGCAGAGCCACCAGGGAAAGTAGAGAGGCAGGAAGGTGGAGAAGAAGGTAGGGAGGGAGAGAGGGGAGAAGGATCGTGGTGGAGAAGGGCCAAGGGGAGGGCATGCCAGAAGGGAACGGTGCCCCTCCCTCAGTGGGGGAAACCCTAGAGAGAAGAGGGAGTTCTCATTCTAGAGAGAGAATAAGGTACCATTAGAATGGTTTTCAAGTGTACTATATTATAAAAATATTTTGATCAAGTGACTTTTGATGTTTAAGCATATATATATATATTTATATATGTACCTAAGTTTGATGAGAATGTATTTTTACACTAGTTGTGTTGGTTTCTTTCTATTATTATTGAGATGAGTATCATGTTTGTAACACTCCCAAGTAAAAATAATGTAGCTTCCTTTCATATGATATGAAAATTGGGGTGTTATAAATCTAATGGGTTATTGACCTATTTCTCAATATTTTTTTATCAAATCAACATAAATGATGTATCAGAATTGGAGATATGATCTCAACCACACTCATACAAAAAGGTGCTCATAATCTAAGAGGGGCTACCTCAATGAAGTTTCTCAATCTCTTGTGTATATTCAATAACATATGAGTCTAGTCAACTTCTCATGAATTTCACTACAAGTATGTTGTTTTGATTTCCCTAAGTTCCAAACAGTAAAGAAGTTCTAAGGTGCTGGTGAAATATAGATCTATCATGAATTTGAGTTCTTCTTTATTAATTGGTAATAGTATTAACCTTTTATAACATTTTATATAAGTACTTACAATATGATAAATTCAACTCAACTAGATATTTTCATGTTTTTCACCTAATATGTAATGTGTGTCAGATTTTGGATTGCAAAAAAATTCACTTATTTTTCTATTTTGAATAGTTTAATCGGGTTGTGTAGCACATTGAATCAAGTTATTGGTTCCATCCATGACATATTGTAAAGAAAAGACCTTGTTCGAGTTTATAACACACCAAAGAAAAGAGGGCACCATGCTATTTATTTTTCTTTCTCTCATTTAATAACTTTATTTCCACCCCTCATGTTTACATCCTTTTTCATGTTTAGGGGTTATTGTCTGTTTTCCATACTAGCTACTCATTCACTTCTTAATTAGTGTGGGGGGTTATTGATGATAAAGAGATTATAGGGAGGGATAGAAAGAATGTATGAAGAGGGAGTATGATGAGAAAGAGTGTGGGAGAGATGATATGTATATTCTAGGCTATTTCAATATCTATGGATCTTTATGTTCTTCGGCACATCTATCTTTATGATGTCTTTATGGCACTTCCTTCCCACTAAACATTGTTCTTCTAGTGATCATTGGTGCAACTCTTCTCCACTTCTTACATTGTGCTTCTTTATGTTCGTGCCACAATATGGATGTGGATTGCCTATCTGTTCCTATTCTAGTTGGCACCACTTCATGATATATTGAAGGATCTTAATTGCAACATCAACATATTGGGACATAGTTTGCCATGCTTAATTGAGCCTCTTAATCCCTTTCGTATCATTGTTATAAACAGTCTTGTTACATTCTCAAGAGATGGATGGTTTCTTTCTAGACTTATTAAAAGCTCATCAGTAAAAAGCCTACAAAAGCTACACTGTACATATTTTATCTTCACCAAACTATTGTATTCATGTCTTCTTGAAGTTGTGCATTTCATTTCTCCAATACCAAGATGGTTCTTCTAGTGATCTACTTGGGATTTCTTGATGGTGTCTTTCATTCATATCAAGCCCCCAAGAGTGATACTTGAGATGGATCCAGTTTTTAGTCAGCATTACTTCATCATATCTAGGCTTGAAGATATCTCTAATGGTACATTATTGGATGTGTTGATTGCAATAATTCCGATCGCACATCCCTTTCCATTAAATATGGCATAGCCTTGGTATTTTAATTGTATGCTCTAGATTGATGGTGATGGTCTCCAATCTATAAGAACTCATAAGATCTTCCCCAAAGCTCAAGCACTTCTAGCCTGCAGAAAATAATTTCAAAGGAGGAATTTTCAAATTGTTTTTGGAGAGTCATGTTTCTGTATCCAGTAATAGCAACCTACAAATTGCCATTATTTCCATCACCAGCAGCAACATAGAGATGAATAATCACAACGATAGGTTTCCACTGCCACTAACAACAGAATGGTCACCAATTGTAGTAGCAGGCAACCGCTAACACCAGCAATGCAACCATTGATATCACTGCAAGCACCAACTGCAACAACAACAACATGGTTAGTCAACAATAGTGTAGGTCTACCACCATTGGAAGTAGGAGAAGAAACATTGATGCACTATTGGATACATCAAGAAGTCGTCGCTCACTTATTCTCCTAGCTCCATCATTGCATTCCTATCTACCATAGTTACCCATCACTTCTCACTGCCTAAATCTCTAGACAAGATGAAAGTAATAAGATGCATCTTCGTGTCAATAGTCTTTTATTCACTATCTGTTAAGGCATCACAAAGCTGCACAAATCTCTCAAATTCCCTATCTCCACCCTAATTTTATAAATTTTATGCTTTAAATCCCATTAAAAATGTTGTAGACCTTTTTTGGGGCCTTCCCCCACACCCCAAGTGGGATAGGACCCACAATTTGGGGGTTTGTGCCCCCAGTAGTTTGAAGCCACATACCAAGAAGCCCCTTCACCTATACCTTCCAAGCTACAATGACTCTCCTTTTCTAATTTTATTCCTCCTAACACCAAACTCATGTGTGCATCCTTCCCATGTATCGGGGATATTGTCTCTTTTCCGCACCAACTACTCACTCACTTCATAATTGGTGTAAGGTGAATGTAGAGGAGAGAGAGAGTATGAGAAGGGTGGGAAAGAATGTATGGAGAGGGAGTATGAGGAGAAAGAGTATGAGAGTGATTATATGTATTAGTCTAGACTATTTTTATTTTCATATAGCTTCTTATTATTCAACACATCCATATTTTGATGTTTGTGTGGCACTTCATTATCACTAAGTATCATGCTTCCAGTGCATCATTGGTGCATCTCTTTCAAATGACATTGTACCTTTTGTATCGGTGCCATGATATGCATGTTGTTTGTCTATGTATGCTTTGCTTATTTCGGTTGGCTACCACTTCTATGCGAGTTGAAGGATCTCATTTATATCATTGACACACGTTGGGATATATATTCATGCACTTATTCCAGCCTCTTGTTCTCTTTAGTTCTAATTTATGACGATCCTGTTTGATCTCATAAGATGGACGAGTACTTATCAGTAGCTCGTCAATGTCAAACCTAAAGATACTACACATGTATGGTCAATGATTCATCCATATGTTATCTTCATTGAGCTACTATATTAATGTATTTTTTGAGTTGCATCTGCATTTTATCAAGTGCCAAGATGGTTATTTTAGTGATCAAAACATGGGATTCCTTGATGGTGTCTTCCATTCTTGTGACCCATACAAGTCACACTCCAGATGATCCAACTCTAGTCATCATCACCTCTTCATATCTATGTTTGAAGATACCACTACTACAATATTGTTGGATGTGTTGATTGTGCTTATTCCAATGACACACTTCCTTCCAGTGAGGATAATATAGTCATGATACTCTTAACATCTGCTCTAGATTGATGGTGATTCATTTGATATGCACTTCAAAGGATCTTCTCCTAAGCTCTAGTATTTGCAGCCTATAAACATAACTTCAAATAAGGTGTCATCAAATCCTTTATTTGTTAGTGAGTCATGTTCGGGGGGGGGATCTTGTATGAGAAGTGACATTTTTATTTGTTGTTTGTCATATAACCTAATCGAGTCTTGTAAGTCCAAGATATATATATGTGTTCATCAATACTCCAGATTGAAGGATAGTGTTAGAGTTGTTGTTATTTAGTTTATTATGTTATATGGGCATAATTGTCTTGTCCCATTAAAGCTAAGCTATGCTTCCTTATATTTGCCTCCTTTCCAATATGCAAGAGAGGAGTTTGTTATCTATAAATAAGAAGTATCTAATTAGACACCATCTTATTTTCCACAACAACATTTACATGCACACTTTGTAGTAACGTCCCTTATGTAATTCTGGAAAAACATCAGTTTGTTGTAATGACACACACACACACACACATACACACACACACACACACACATATATATATATATAGGTTTTGAATATATTTTCTACATATATACATATATATATGGTTGTGAACATATTTTTTACAAGATAAAAAGTTTTGGTAGTATTATCCATGTCATTGAACTAAAAATTCCATGTTCTTTTTGTGGTTTCTTTTAATGATGTTGTTCTTGAATTTAATTTGGATCATCTTTTGAGTATCTCTAGATCTCGTGGTGGTGGTACCTCACTAGGTTTTGGTATTAGAGCCTAAGTTTTATGAGTCTATAGGGAAGTAGGGTTATGTTGTTGTGTCTATTCTTATAGATCCACCATATCTAACCATGGGTTATGGTTGTATAAATATGGTTGGACATCATTGAGAACTCACAAAGGAGATTTATGCTCCCCTAGGAGGTGATGGGAGGTGATGTGTACATGAGAAGAGAATACTAGAATCAAAGTTTGAGCATCATGAGATAGCACCTCTAGAGCCAAAAATGCATGTCCATCCATCCTTTCAAACCATGTTCAGTAGATAATGTCTATGTCTACCCAATTTGTTTAGAAGATACCAACTTTGACGAGCAAGGATAACACATCAAACATCGACTCTAGATGCTTTAGTAATATGTTTAAATGGATGAAGTGTGTGGGTGTCATGGAGTACTCAAGTATAATAGTTTTGGGAAATGTGGGTTTGTGGCTTATGGAGTTGGAGAAGGCTTTTACAAACTAAATATATTTCAATGAAGACAAGGTGAAGCATGCTATCTACCTATTGAATTGAAAGGGAATGTTGGCCAGTAGTGGGCCACTGAGGAGGAGAAGAGGCCAGGAGAAGTCATCTCTTGGATGGAGTTTATGAGGGAGTTTGAGAATTGGTACTGGATGAGAATATCATGTAGTTCAAGTATCTCAGGCAAAGTATGATGGCAGTGAAGAATTGTGAAGTAGGATTTGTGGAGATATTGAGGTTTTGCCTAAATATGGCACCGACATAGATGTAGAAGACGAGGAAGTTTAAGAAGGATATGAATGTCGAGTTGGCTAAGATGGCGGAAACCTTGGAGTCTAAGGGGGATCAAAAGTATGATAGTTGGCATTAGTGACAAAAAATACCATGAGGAAGTTAGAACCGTCGTCTGGCCAATTCTATGGAAGATACAAGAGGTGAGGTTTTCTAGGCCACTAGGGCACCAGTTCCGGTATCCCCAATAGAGCACAAATACGTTTGATCTGAGAGCACAACAACAATGTCACATAATTGTTTATTACTAAAAGGCAACATCTAAATGACAAAATAATCGATGGTTGAAGGATTGAGCATCTGTCCCTAGCATGGTATTGTCAAAGTGTGAATGTGGAAGTATAAAAGTTAAACATACATGAACAAATAACAAGATAAAGGCACCAACATAATCTCAACATTCAACAAGCATTATTAAGCAACATCCTTTTATTACAAGATTCCAAATACAAGATGATAGTCAAACTTATACAAGTCTGCTCATGTGCATTGGGGATCGTACAATAAGTACACTTGAACGTAACTCACCAAGCCCATCAAATTCTAGCAAACTCTGAATTTAGAACATACATGAAACAAGTGGGTCAAAACACAAGGTGTTGAGTACATGGTAGAAAGATACATATATATAATCTTTGAATAATTCGAAAAGGGTTGCAGTTGTAAACGAACAAGAATAAACAAGTTAAGTATTTAGCAAAATGAGATCCCATGTTTCATGTAATTTTACTACAATTATACCAATAATATCATTTATTCATAATGCCTTTTTCAATAACTTCACCTTGGAAGAGTATGTGAGGGTGCTGAAGATTACTTACCCTATTCTAAGGGACCTCAAGGCCATCACCAAGAGCTAACACTTTTATCATCAAGATACACCTTATCTTGACAACTCAAGTAGGATGCCTAGCCTTATGTCCTTATCCCAAGACTAAAGGTAGGTGCAAAAGGTTTGTATAATGGGGATCCATATTTTTATGTTAAAGTATTAAAAGCAACAAAACATAGCATCGATGTACAATACTACAATACTACATGGAAATATTTGAGAAAGTAAACAAGCATACATACATAACAGTCTACAAGCAAAAAAGCTATAATCATATAACTATTTAAAGCCTATGCTAGATCTGGAGATGTCATAACCTATACTTGACCATCTAGATCACAAGCCAAACTTGATGAAGCAGGACATTACATACATTTATTAGATTCTCATCATTAATCCTAACTAGTTCCATTTTACTATTTTAGCCAAGTTAGGTTCCAAGTTTGTTAATTGCATGTTTGATGATTTTTTACTAATTTAGAGGTAATCATGAAGGTGTGGTTAAAGTTTCAAGTCACTTTGATTTTCCATTCATTTTATACGGTCATCTCAAGGTTTGAGACACTTATTTGCATCTTAAGGTTCGATCACTAATAATAGAGCAACAAGGTCATGATTTATCAAGTCAACTGGTCCAAGCATAGGAGATGATTTAGATCAACAAGATTAGGACATTAGAAGCACATTAAATATTAGAATTATTGTCCCTAATATGTAGATATCAAAGACCAAACTGGGTACCAACATATCCACATACATTCAGATCGAACAAATATGACTCATATTATTAGGGTCCAACATATATGGCCAAAGTGGGACATCCACATTCAATACATCATGAGTGATAGACTATTCCCCAATTGACGGTCAAGTAAAAATGACTAGAACAAGCATTAAGGCATAAGAACTACTAACAAGCCAAGAATATCATACTAGGTCACCACTATTGTACTTAGGGATACATACACCATCATATCAAAATAGAGAGTGAACTTGGGAATTAGGGTCTATAATTATAATGTTGTTACTAAATTCAATAATGGAAAGGACATTGAGGCACAAATTAGGTCAAACACAACATTTGATTAGGGTATAATCATGCATCACCATAAATGGGCCATATTCATGCATTGGGTGTCACATGAATCAACCAAAGCACGGAGGATATTACAAACTAATATTAAATTCAAAGCAAGGCATAGATTACTAATTTAAAGTTGATCAGGGATTAGTCAATCATGAAGAAGTAAGTTTATCAAATTTGGGAAAGGTACATCATTAAAGTCCATATCAAGTCACATTCATGTGCTAGAGTCAACTATAAAGAAAAAGAGGTAATTCGGACCCACATTATATCAATAGTAATAAAAGATACTAATTTTATGACTAAATATGCAAAGGTGAAGAAAAGGTCTCGACTTTGTTGTGATCATGCATTAAAATGGTCAAAGTAGTCAAAGATTGCGTCTTTAAAAAAATAGGATAATTAGAAGATATTCTAGGTCTGCAAATATTCTCATGTTGTAGTTCTCACCGAGTTGATCAATTTAATATATAATTTTACCCATTTTGGCCTTAGGATGAAGGAAATAACAATTTCAGAACATTAAGCCCAAAACTTTAGAGAAATGGATGAGATGTTACCAAATTATTAATTGAGAGATGCAAGCCGTTTGATTTTAGACCACCATGGATCTGTTGATTGTGTGGTTTGTGTCAATCACCTCCACTAGGTGTGGGTTTGACTGTGTTGATTCATGATGCTTGGCCCCTCTTCGATTCTATCCGCTATTCCCATGTACCCTCGATTGAACGACCGATGGCGAATGTCCTATCTAGACCACGCCCAAGAAGGGCCATGTCCTCACTTGAATCACAATCTGCAAGGACAAAAGCATTCGTAATTGCTTAGTACATGGCTTCTCATGCTAACTTGCATTTTACTTATCATGCCAAGCTCAACTGGGCCAACCAATCACTGATGTTGTAAGTCATAAGAAAAACAACACTATTAACTTCTCAGGACATGGTCGCCCACACTTGAATTACTGTCATGAGTTCAATCGGGCCAGATATCACAGGGATTGGAGCTGGAGGGGGAGGGGACAAAACTCACAAAAGAGAGGGGTGATGACTTTGTTGGTGGAGCACAGATCAACGCCAAAATTTGGGGGAAAGGGTAAAAGTGAAGAGGAGAGGAGAAAGGAAGTGAGATAGGGTGTAAAATATGTCAAGGGATGTGTGATAGGTGTGTATTGAATGGTTGTTGCATAGGGTATGTGGTGTTGTAGGGGAAAGGGTGTTGCCCTCATATGGAGGAAGGAGAAAACCTCCTAGTCCTTGGATCTATGTGTAACCTATGTCCAAAGGGGTTGAATGGTCTAGACTAGCATTGTCTGATTACCATGTTGTGATTGGTTGAGGTCATGAGAGTTGGATCGCATGTTGGAGTGAGGAGGCATGCTAGGAATTATTGGGATCCAAGTGAGTCATCCCATCAATCCAACAAAGGTGCTAAATAGAAATCAAATCAAAGATAACTCATGGGTGTTGATATAGTCATAACTTGGACAATGTAAGTCTGATTGAGGCAATCTTTACGTTGTTAAAAAGATAATTGAAATCTATACAACATGAAATATATTAGGGATAAAGGTGATCACATTTAGTAGGTCCAATATTTCTTGAAATTGTGTGATGTATTACGATCTTAAAACTTTAGTCTATGAGTTATATATGTTACAAATTGGTATATCAAGCACATGGAGATCAAATTGGGCCATAAACACATCCAAACTATGTAATTGATATTGTATTAGGTGATATGTCCACTTAATGAGGGAGGCAA
The DNA here is from genome assembly GCA_963693085.1 of Alisma plantago-aquatica. NCBI lineage: Eukaryota > Viridiplantae > Streptophyta > Magnoliopsida > Alismatales > Alismataceae > Alisma > Alisma plantago-aquatica. The sequence goes on from OY856409.1 coordinate 864,861,403, forward strand.
AGCATAATCAATGAGAGATAAATTTAGGTTGTCACAGCATTCCCTCCTTAAAAGAATTTTTGTCCTCATAATTTGTCCAAGATCATAGGCAAAGGTCAAAGTTCATATTCATTGTGTTTAGTCAATCACCCTATAGGAGTCAAGGCATCCCCCATCATGGGATCACACAAAGGTTTCTATTTTCAAAGGATTACACATCATAGACATGTACGTAGTACTTGGTATTTTATCAAGTTATGACATCATCTAATCATTAGGGCTCCATAATCCTTACCCCTATTACATTGGGTTTTTGTTCAAGTACTCATACGAGTACAATGTGTGATATAAAGTATGTGTTACTAATTTTTCTAAATGAACATATCCATTATTTTTTTTTTATTCACGATTATCATCAAAGTAGTATTTTATCATTACAATAGGTTTCATGCTTGTTTGGTCTTCCACCAAAATTCTTCCAACATTAATCAATTGTGTTCATTTCTTTTCATCTTGGGTGTGAATTTAAGCAGTGTATCTCATGATTGTTGAAGTTATGATTTTAATACATCATCATATCAATCTCATGATTCCAAACTTACGTCTTTCATATATGGTTTGGTTTCATATTAGGTTGAGATTATGTGAGTGACTTATTGTAAATGTATCAAAATTTTAACTTAAGTAAGATATCTCATGTATCAAGCATAATTTCAGAAACAACATTATCATCAACATCAAGGCTTTGAAATTATCTCATTTTTATCTCAAAAGATCCCCACAAGCTAAGACATATCTATGTCCAACAAGACATGCTAACCACAACCATGTATTCATGACAAAATTTCTAGCCAACTACCAAAATAAGGGAAAGCACTATATTCCTTTACATACAAACACTAACCCCCCGAGTATGAGGCTCATCATGGATATCACACATCATGTACATCATCTTAGGGTCTTGGTAAATCTACCTCACCTATATAGAAAACATCATATATTCGATTGCATCTTTCTCTAGGGTTATATCTTTTCATAGTATATCTAGTGTTCAACATTTTCAAGGGAACCACACACTAGGTGACCCAAATCACGTTCTTATAGGTAGTTTAACTAGGGATTCATCATCATGTATTTATTGATTCGTATTTTTCAACATTCTCATAAGTTGAAGGTTAGGTACTCCGACCTTCACCCGTCTCGGGTTGACTTACGTCAAGATTTCACACTTATTGTATGTCCCAATCTATACATCCTTCTTTATAAAGAGGTTTAGGCCTATGTTGGTCTCCAACCATATATCACTAACCATACTCAACTTGTACAAGAATATACACAAGAAAGAATGCCAACCGACTAACTAAAATTAGCACATTAACCAAGTCATATGTGCCATACATGGTACTAGGTCTATGCAAGACCCCTAACCTGGCTTTGTTGTTGAACATTCTTGATTAACTTAATTGGGTGCTCAATTCCTTAATTAAACCCTAATTTATGTTTTGAGATCAAGTGGTAAAGCTATGTTTCAAGTTTGGTCCATGTTGGACTTTGTTTGCTTAAGTTTTGTAATTATGTGCTTATGTGGACCTTTATGCAATTTTTCCATTCCTAGGGTTTTGTTTGTAATTTTCACACACGAACGTTGTGCTTCTTTATGAACATAGGGAGGGATGTGTGTGCATGTTGTGCTTCATAGTACTCTTCATAATGTTTGATATAGTTGCACCTTTAGATGCATAGTTGCACCATCGGATGTTTGCTCCTCATGGATGCATGTTTCTTTAAGATTTTGATCAATCTTCTCTAGGGATGTTTGGAGCTTCCTAGCCCGGTTTCTTGCCTTTTCATGTAATATCTTCTTCTCTAATCTACTTTTCTCATTTCTCTCCTTCTCTCTTCATCCATGGGTGGAAACCTAGTGTTCATGGTAAAAACTCATGCATGTGGTTGAAGAAACCCTTTTCTTCTCCCTTTTGCCCTAGATCTACCCATGTTATTGAAGAAAGAGGCCACCTTGGAGCTTTGGGAGTACAAAGTTAGAGTTTCATCTTCTCTCCTTGATACAACTTATTGTTTGGACGTTCATCTTCATCTTGAGGCAAGTTATATATAGATCTTACCCTAGAACTTGGTATTATGGAAAAAGATGATCTTATGTGTAATACTTTACATACATATATGATGGTTGTGTGCTGTTAAACTATCCTTAGATCATATGTACGTTCCTTCTTCCATGTTGAGCTACCCTAGCTTTACTAGCATGAAATGTTGGTTTTTACTTAGTGTAAAGAACTAGTTTTGGTTTTTACTTAGTGTAAAGAACTAGTTTTCCCTTAGAGTAGAAATCATTGGTTTTACTTAGTTTTGAAATTGATGATTATACTTAGTCTATAAATCTATGGTGTTGATTGGCCCATGAACCGATAGACTTGTTAAGATTAATAAGCGATGGTTTTACTTAGTGGAGAAATCAAAGACACCACTTGGTATAGGAACTAGTGGCTTCACTAAGTTAATGAACTAAAAGCTAAGTTAATAAATCGATGGTTTTGTTGAGTTCATGAAAGAATTGATGGATTTTTATATCCATTAATGACCCGATGGTTTTGCTTTTGGCTAAGTACACTAATGATCTGATGGTTTTGTTTTTGTCTATGTACTTCAACGAGCTGATGGGTTTATTTGGTGAATAAAATGATGTTTTACCTAGTACATAATCCAATAGTTTTTCTATCCTTGAACCAATGGTGTCTTTTTGTTATGTACATACATGAGTCGACGATTAATCTGAGTACAAGAATGAACTGATGGGTATGTTAGGTATGAGAATTGATTTTTTGGCTAATTATTTAAATGAACTGATGGCTTTCTTTTTGGTTAAGTCCATTAATGAATCAATGGTTTGATGTTTGTTTAAGCTCGTAAGAGAAACGATGGTTTGCATAAGTGTTTACCCAAGTGTGCTAATGAAACGATGGTTTACATACGTGTTTACCCAAGTGTGCTAATGAAATGATGGTTTGCCTAAGTGTTTGTCTAAGTGTGCTAATGAACCTATGGTTTGCCAAAGTTTTTGCCTATACGTGCTAATGAACCAATAGTTTACCTATGTATGTTGATGTAGTGGTAGAAATACAATCCATACATTGTATCCTTCTTATAATGGTTAAGTTGATGAAAATTTAGTACTTCAATCTTCTACTAATGATGAAATGATGAATAGATATATTCTAAGTTTGTTGGTGATACGTTAAACCTTTTATAGAGTAATGAAAGACAATGATGTTCCTACATGAAGTAATGTTGTATGGTATGAATGGCATTTGTGGGGTTTTTTGAACCCTAATGGAAGATAGTCCTTTCAACGATGGTAATGGACTCTCATAACTATGATGTTGTGATAAGGAATATGATTCATACATTTTATATCCTAGAGTTTTTATATACCAATGATTCTTATAAAATAAATATAGTTGTTTGTATGTAACTTGTTTGATGCAACCTAAATTCACCCAATTGGCTTAACTAATCAAGTGAAACCCTAATCATGTACTGCCTTGTGTTGTAGAACTATTCTAGTGTCTAGACTTGCTGGATAGTAAAGTGAGTATTCTAGAAGGGAAACTCAGAGTCGCATATTGTTGAGTATATGTAAGTGCAGGGATGGTATATCCTTGTCATCCTGATCCCAAGGTTTGGGAGAGCGGTCAAATTTGTGCCTCGGATGAATATATATATATATATATATATATATATATATATATATATGTGTGTGTGTGTGTGTGTGTGTGTGTGTGTGTGTGTGTGTGTGTGTGTGTGTGTGTGTGCATGTGTGCATGTGCGTTGTGATTGAGGACTCCTGCATTCATACCTCAGATTTTAGAATTGAATATAGTGGCATGGCTTGTGTTCCCAAGGCAGACTAGGCTGATTGCAATTTGACTAATTTGTCTCCACGGTGGTCTCGTTCTAACCAAGAGGAAGAGATCTTAGGATTTTGTCTCACCTAGATCTTATACGGATCTAATTGCGACTTTGCAGTGATCAACCGGAAGTTTGAGTGATACACCTCAAACTCCCTAGGACTTAATAAAATATATAATTCAATCATGTTGCATATTTTTTAGGGTTATTCAACGACTCACATTGGATGATAACCCTTGCTTTGTCTCTTTTAATACTTAGATGATGAATTATGTGGTAAGAGAAATCAAATATACATATGTTAGCTCTATCTGTTATTTTGAATATTATGTTAATATTTCAAACATGTAATATTATTTGCTTTATTTGTTTAATCGTATAATCCGTTGTAACCAATTAATGGTGTTGAGAGTTATATCTCTCACTGGGACATGGGTCTCACCTTGTGGGTCACCACATCTTTTTAGGTGAGCGTCATCAGCGCCATCAGACCTGTGGCAGTAAGAAGGAGCAATTCGAAGACCCATAGAAGAAGGTTGGCTAGTTGTTTAGTGTGTCTTAGAGTCATCCATGTACTCTTAGGTTCAGGCGGGAAAGTTAGGTAGATGATGTTTCACTAACTTGAGTTTTGGTAGCATACTGACGTTTGTACATGATGTAAATAAGTGGATAATACATATGTATATAGGTTGTGGTTGAGGCCATGAAATAGTTGTAAATATACCCAAGATGGCATATGCTTTGTTGCAGAATTATGGACCTCTATGTAAATGTTCTTGGATATGTTTAAGAAGATGTATTTGGCTTTAGTTGTTACATATGTTTCTCTTAGGTTACATGGAAACTCATTGCCTTTATGTGTGTGGTAAAATTTCATACGTACATATAATAATACTTGAAATATGTTTTCTCTAATGTTGAAACATGCAATGAAAAGCACCACACTCCAACCTAATAAAACCAAAAGCACATTATGCAATCTAGTACCATGGTACCTAGAGAACTAGTAAGAACATGGTGCACACTTGTGTAGCTACCATAAGCACATTTCACGAACATATATCTAGGGTTGTAGTAATATCTCCCTTTCTCACCCACTTAAACCTACAACCCATACTATAAGACAAAAGGAGGAGAAAGGAAAGGTTCTAGGGATTACACAAGCCTACACCTAGTCTAGAACATCTAAGTTTAAACCTAGATGCTAAATCAACTTAGTCCACTAAAGACGACTGATTAAGTTTTTAGGGTTTAGGTGTAAGGTTGTGTTTAGATTATGTTTCATGTGAGCAATGCTTGGTGTAGTTATTATTCATGCTTTGATACCATATGTCATGGAACTCATGTATTACTCAAACTCCAACCTCAAAATGACTAGAAAGTCAATGGATAAAGGATTCGAACGATCGTCCCTAACATGGTATTATCAAATCACGAATGCATAAGCATAAAGGCTAAGCATACATGAACGGATAACAAGATAAAAGCACCAGCATAATCTCAACATTCGACAAGAATTATTAAGAAACACCCTTTTATTGCAAGATTTCAATTACAAGTTGATAGTCAAATTTAGACAAGTCTGCTCATGTACACTAGGGATCTTACAACAAGTATACCTAAACATACCTCACCAATCCCATCAACTTCTAGATATCACGGAATCTAAAGCATACATGAAACAAGCGGGTCAAGACACAAGGTTTTGAGTATAGGGCAGAAAAAAAAAATATATATATATATATATATATATATATATATATAAGATTTTCATAATTTGAAAAGGGTTGCATATGTAAATGAACAAGAATAAAAAAATTTAAGTATTTAGCAAAATGAGAGCCCATGTTTCATGTCATTTTACTTTAATTATACTAGTAATATCATAGTCATAATGCATTTTGACTAACTTCCCATTGGAAGAGTCTGTGAAGGTTCTTAAGATTTGCTAACCCTATTCTTGTGGGACCTCAAGGCCATCGCTAAATCTAACCCTTTTATCATCAAGGTTTTCCCTATCTTGACAACTCAAGTAGGATGCCCAACCTTGTGTCCTTACCCCAAGACTATAGGAAGGTTCACAAGGTTTGTATATTGGATATCTATATTATGTGTTCAAGTTATAAAGGCAATGAGACAAGGCATTGATGTACAATCTACAACACTTCACATAAATATTTTAGCAAGTAAACAAGCATATATACATATCAATTTGCAAACGGGAAATCCACAGTCATATAACCATCAAATCATGTACCCAATTCACAGATTTCATGACCTATCCTTGACCAACTAGATCACAAGCCAAACCTAATAAAGCACAACATTGCATACATATATTAGATTCTCACCATTAACTAACTAGTTTCATTTTAGTGTTTTTAGCCAAGGTAGGTTCCAAGTTGATTAATTACATGTTTGATGATATTTTATTAATTTATAGGTCATCATGAATGTGTGGTTCAATTCTCAAGTCACTTTGATGTTCCATTCATATATATGGTCATTTTAAGGTTTGAGACACTTATTTGCATTTTAAGGTTCAATGAATCATAATTTAGCAACAAGGCAATTCTTTATCAAGTTAAGCAGTCCAAGCATAGGAGATGATTTAGGTCATCAAGATTAGGACATAAGAAGTACATTTAGGGTTAGGTGGGTGTCCCAAAGGACTAGGTATTAAAGGCCAAACTTGGTACCAACTTATCCACATACATTAAAAATTGAACATATAAAACTTATATTATTGGGGTCCCCCATATGTCCTAATTGAGACATACACATATAAAATAGCAGGAGTGATATATTATCCCTTGATTTGAGGGGGGTCAAGAGAAAAGGATCAGAACAAGCATTAAGGCACAAGAACTACCAATAAGCAATGAATGTCATAGTAGGTCACCACTAGTGGACTTAGGGTTACTAAATTCAAGAATATAAAGGAGATTGGTGCAAAAATTAGGTCAAATGTCACATTTGATTAGGGTATAATCATGCATCACCATAAAGGGGCCAAATTCATGCATTGGGTGTCAAATGAATCAACCATAGCAAGAAATATATTACAAATTGATACTAAAGTCAAAGAGAGACATAGATTATTGACTTTATGTTGAATTAGTATTAGTAAATCATGAAGAAGTAAGGTTATCAAATTAGGAAAAGGTACATCACTAAAGTCCAAATCGAATAACACTCATGTTTTAGATTCAAATATTGGGCAAAAGAAGTGCTTAGGACCCACATTAGATCAAGAGTACATAAAAGATACCAATTTGATGATTAGATATCTGAACATTATCATGATTATGCATTTAACACGGTCAATGTAGTCAAAGATCACATCTTTAGTAGGATAGGAGAATTAGAAGAATATCCAAGATCTTCATATATGCTCATGTCATAGGTCTTGTCGAGATGATCATTTTGACATATAATTGTACTCATTTCGACTTAGCATGAGGAGATAACAATTTTAGAAGATTAAGCCCAAAAATATAGAGAAATGGATGAGATGCTACCAAATAATTAACCAAGAGACATGAGTCGTTTGATGTTGGACCACCAAGGATCCAACCTGATCATGTGGTCCGTGTCGATCACCTCCACTAGGTGTGGGTTTGACTGTGTTTACTTGCAATTGTTGGCCCCTCTTTAAATTTGTATGTTGCTCCCATGAATCCTTGATTGAATGAATGATGGTGATTATACCACCTAGCCCACAACCAAACAGGGCCACATGAGCACTATGTCAGCCTCTTGGCAAGTAGCTTTCCAACACTACAAGCGATGAGAATAATAGTTTTTGTAACTAGTCAAGACATGATACCATGTGCTTGACTTGTTGTCCTGAGCTCAATCAATTTAGGAATCATAAGGATCACATATGGATGGGAAGGGGAAAAGCTCACCAAAGAGAGGGGTGGTGACTTCCTTGGTGGATCATGGATGATCACCAAAACTCAGGGGAAACAAGGTATAAATGAAGAGGAGAGGAGAAAAGAAGTGAACTAGGACCTAAAATGTGTCATGAGAGGTGTGATATGGGTATATTATGTAGTTGTTGGGTAGGGTAGGTGGTGTTGAAGTGGAAAGGGCACTCCTCTTTGTATGGAGTAAGGAGAAAACCTCCTATCCCGTATATCGATGCTTAATTCGTGGTTAGTGGGTTGGATGGTTTAGAATGACCATTGTGTGATTAGTGGCCTACGATTAGCTGAGGCCAAGAGAGTTGGAGTGCAAGTTGAAGTGAGGGTCACACACTAGGTGCGAGTAAGCTCCAAGTGGGATGCCCGTCAAGCAAACAAAGGTGCTAAATAGAAATTAAATCAAATATAACTCAATGGATCTTCCCATAGCCATAACTTTGGCTACGTGAGTTTGATTGAGGCAATCTTTGTATTATTGGAAAGATAATTAAAAATGATACAATTGTGAATATACTAGGACAATGGTGATCACATTCAGGTGGTCCAATATTTCTTGCGGAGTGTGGGGTATTAAGAGCTTACAACTTAGGTCAATATGTTACAAATTAGAATATCAGGCACATAGATATCAATTTGGGTCATAAACATGCATCCAAACTATTAGTATATTTGATTAGTTGGGCTTAGGCCCATTATATTTTCCCTTTTCTCTATTTATCCCATGCACTTTGTGGCTCCTATATATAGGAGAACCAACACTCTTATTTCACTTACTGAAAGATACTTTCCTATTCCAAATGGTATCAGACACATTATCCTAACCCTAATCTTACTTTCTTTTCCTCTCCACTCCCTCTTTCCTTGAATCTTTCTCACGTTCCAGTGACGGCTGTGGCCACCGGGCTGTCTTATTACTTCCGATGCAACCTTTAGAATAATGATTGGTTGGGCATAACAAAGCATGAAGTGATCATGCTCCATTCTTGATTCGTTCAGTAGTGGAGATTTCTTGCCAGATCTATTCTATGCGGCCGGTTTTCAATTGAGTAGTCAACTAATCAATGTCCCTAGTTTGTGGCCATTGCAAAGGAGTTGTGCATGATTGATTAGGAGAAGTTGTTGATTCTCCACTATCTCCTTCCGATTTGTATTAATGTATAGTAGATAGTCTACTTGTTGATCATAGTGCTCCCTTCTTGATACGTTTCTATTTAAAAACAAAAAAAGGGAAACAAAACAAAAAAAAGAAGTCAAAACAAAAGACCCCATGTTGATATGATCTATAAAGCACAAAAAAAACAAGAAGGGGTACAACTTCATTTTTCTTCATCTCCACGTGGTTCCCCTAATCCACATGGCTCAGTGTTTTTCTTAAAAATTGGGGATTATATGTTCTGTATACTATTGTGCAATTACTACGATAGCACTTTTAAACCATGCTAATTACAAAAAAAAACGGTATCGTGCCATTATATTCTGCTATCCTTACTTTTAGTTTGTACCGTGCTACATTCCAACACTTCTATGTTTGTTTGTACAATGATAATTATGGTACTTTTGTTTTTGTTTGTATTGTGCCATTATATCATGTACTTTACTCACCTTATCATGAGTGATGTTGATAAGCCAACAATTGTTTACAATGATATGCCACATATCTACCATTAAACTTAATGATGACAACTTTCTTTTATGGATGAATGTTGTCCAAACATTTCTTGAGTTTTGAGGTAGACTCAAATTTATCACCAATGACTCACCGGAGGTTCATGATGATGCTTGGGTGACAAGCAACAGTCAAGTGCTCTCATGGCTCTGGGCATGCATGGAGCCATAGGTGGATGTCAAGTACATGTGGCACCGAAACGACAGGACTATGTGGAAGGAGATGAAGCAGTTATACACTCAAGAGGAATACTGGTTGTGCATGTACAATATTATGGACAAGATCTTCTTTAAACAACAAGGAGAGTGTCCCTTGTCCAAGTATTTTGATTCCATCAGGGCCTTAGTAAACCAACCCAACTTCTTCTCTCCAAAGAAGTCTACTGAAGTCACCAAGGAGCAGGAGACTCTCCTCATTGGGCGCTTCCTCAGCATGCTTCATCCTTGCTTTGCTGATGTTCAACAACTACTACTAGTTGGTGTGACCCTTACATCCATGGGCCAGACATATGCACTCCTGGCCCAGTATGAAATGCTTGCTCCTCACATTTATCCTACTACTAAATTGGGACCTCCATAAACAATGGTTGCGGCAGTGAGAGGTCATGGTCGTGGATGAGGCCAACAAGCAAAATTAACTTATTATGGCAAGTTGGGCCACACTAAAGATATATGCCACTCAAAGCATGGAGTATCCATCACACTATGAAAGAGGACATGGAACAGGGTCTACCCATATTTCTCAAGCACCTACCAACATTGGTCAAACATATTCCCTGACAATTGGTCATGCACCTCCTCCACCACATGCCTCTTCTCAAGATTCCCATGTCTCATTATCTCATGAGTAATACAAACACCTTTGCCAAGGTGCCCGATATTATGGACATTCTCCCCTCCATAATTGTGCTACCGCTTTTGCCTCTTCAGATTGGCAAGTCAGGGATTTACCTACAACCGATTCTTCTGGATATCTAGTCAATGCTTCTCAAGGTAACATTGGGGCATCCATGCTTACTACCAGTTCTAAATGGACTATGGATCTAGGTGTGACTCAACATATGACTGGTATGCCTCATCTTTTAACCAAATCTGATTCATTTATCCCTCACTCCTCTATCACCATGGTAGATGGGTCGGTTAAAAGAGTAACGCGATGTGGCATTGTTCATATCTCTTCTAAAGTCAAGCTGATTGTTGTCCACTTTGTTCCAAAATTGCCATACAATTTTATGACTATGGAAAAATTGTTGATTCTCTCAAATCTATCATAACTTTTAGTCCATTTGATGTTATTTTACTGGATTGGAAGAATTTGACAATGATTAGGCAGGGAGTATGATGTGGTGATCTCTACTACTTCTCCATTCCCACGTCTAATCGAACACAAGCCCTTCTTGCATCCACGCCACTTCATCTACATCTACGCCATGGCCATTTAACTTTAGACAAGCTTAAACTATTAGACAATTATTTATCTTCATGTTCTTCCATTTAGTGTAATGTTTTTCATCTAGAGAAATATCATCGTGTGTCCTTACTGGCCAGTATTTGTAAACAATCATCTCGTATGTTTGACTTTGTTTATAGTAATGTATGTGTTCCATTCAGGATTAGTATTTACAATGGCTATAGATATTTTCTTACATTTGTGAATGATTTTTCTAGAATGACATGGCTTTACTTACTTCCTACTCATGATGAAGTCTTTACATTACTTCGTGAGTTTCACAAGATGGTTTTAGTTCATTTTTCAATGTCTATTAAGATTCTTTAAACTGGCAACGCCCTTGAGTTTACCCAAAAGGTTGTCGCCTCCTTCTGCCATGACATAGGGATCATTCATCAATACAAGTGTGTGTGCTCTCCACAACAGAATGGCATTGTCGAGTGTAAAAATCATCATTTACTTGACATTACACACTCTCTTCTTATTCATGCCAACTCACCTAAGTCTTTTTGGTCTGATGCAGTCCTCACTGCTTGCTTTCTTATTGATCGCCAACCTTCCTATGTTCTTGGGAAGTGCACTCCTTTTTCCATTATTTACACAATCCAAACCGTCCCCCTACTAGATCGGGTTTTTGGTTGTGTTGCCTTTGTTCATAATTTTGATCCCAAGGCCGACAAGTTGTTCCCCGAGCTATCTAAATGGTATTTGTCGGTTATCCTTGTTCTAAAAAAGAATACAAAAGTCTTGAATCTAAATCTAGAAGATTCTATATCTCTACAGATGTCACCTTTCATGAGGATGAAATGTTCTTTTCATCTAGCTCATCCCCCATTGATCATAGTGATACTATGGTATTATTGCCTGATCCATTCATCCCATTGACACAACCACCATCTCCACCATCCCCAACACCAAACTGGCACATGAAAGATGAGTTATTGGCTGCATTTGATTCATCACCATCAATTTCAGAGCAATCCAATCTACGGGTGGCAATACATAAAGGTATACACTCTTGCACTATCAAGCATCCCATTTCTAATACTTGTTGTCTAGCACGTCTTTCTTCTTCTGCATCATCCTTTACCACTGCCCTAGACACAGCATATGTTCCTAAGTGTCCAGCAAATGCTCTACGCCATCCTAATTGGAAAGCTTCCATGATGGAAGAAATGTGGGCTCTCCATGTAAACAAGACATGGGATCTTGTGACCCCACCAGCAGGCAAAAATATTGTAGGTTGTCGATGGGTTTTCTCTGTAAAACATAAGTCAAATGGTTCTTTTGAATGACTCAAGGTGCACCTAGTTGCCAAAGGATTCACCCAAACCTTTGGAGTTGATTACTTTGACACATTTTCTCCAGTGACAAGCATTGCATCCGTCCACATCCTTATCTCCCTTACATATCACCTTGACTGGCCTTTTTACCAGCATGACATCAAGAATGCATTTTTTCATAGAGATCTCCTAGAGGAAGTTTACATGCAGCAACCGCCTGGGTTTATTGCTGAGGGGGCATCTTCTCAAAAAAGTATGTCATCTCTAAAGATCTCTCTATAGACTCAAGTAATCTCCAAGGGCCTACTTCAACAAGTTAAGTGATGTCCTAACTCATCTTCACTTTTAGAGATCAGCCACAGACCACTCCTTATTCTTCTACAAGTTCTCCAAAGGTCATGTTCTTATTGTTGTCTATGTTTATGACTTTGTCATCACCAATGATGATATGATGGGGATATCCCACTCAAGAAGTCTTTGCATGCACATTTCCATACAAAATACTTGGGCACCCTAAGATACTTCATCAGAATTGAAGTCCTCCACTCAACCTCAGGGATAAGTCTATCACAATGATGCTACATCTTAGACCTGCTTCAAGAGGCCAACATGGCAGAAGACAAACCATTTTCTACCCCCATGGACTATCATACGAAGCCCATGCATGAAGGAGAACTCTTTGCTGATCTAGAGAAGAATCTTTGTATAGTTGGGAAGCTGATTTACTTAAACTCGACCAAATATTACCTATGTTGTCGGGGTAGTCAAACAACACATGAGTGCACCACTCTAGGTCCATTGATCCAATGTTCAATGCATTCTTCACTGCCTAAAGAGTTCTCTAGGATGGGGATTTCTCTAGAAACGTCCTCACTCCAAGGTAGACATCATCTTTGGATGTGTAGATGCAGATTGGGTTGGTGATTCTAAAGACAGACGGTCAACTTCTGGTGATTGTGTCATGATTGGCACTCACCCAGTTTCCTGCCTGAGTAAAAACATGTGGTGGTAGCTCGCTCTAGCATCAAGGCTGAATATCGAGCTATGGCTCATGCATGTTGTGATGTATAGTGGGTCTAGTCCATCTTGATTGAATTTGGAATTCTCTTTCAAACTCCATCTACTCTATATTGTGATAACCAAGCGACTATACACACAAATAATAATCCAGTCTTCTACGAGCGCACATAACACATTGAAGTTGACTGCCATTTTGTGTGAGACTTGGTCAAAGCCAAGAAGATCATCACTCCTCACATTAGGATAGGTGATCAAGTTGCGGACATCATTACCAAACCTCTTCCTCCTGCTTTATTCAAGTATATGAGTGTCAAGTTGGGACTTAACAATTTTTACTAACCAACTTGAAGGGAAGTGTTAGTATATTTGATTAATTGGGCTTAGGCCCATTGTATTTTCCCTTTTCTCTATTTAGCCCATGTACTCTCTAGCTCCTATATATAGGAGACCCAGCACTCTTATTTCACTTACTGAAAGATACTTTCCTATTCCATGCAAACTATGTATTTGATATCATATTAGTTGAGATGGACACTTGATGAGGGAGGAAAAGCATAATCAATAAGAGAGAAATTCAGGTTGCCACAACAATCATAGTAGTCATTGAGTAGAGGTAGAGATCGGGGACTCCCACCATCTAGAGTGTACAATTCATGGTCTGCATCAATGACAACCATCTGGGACACATGTCTCCATGCGTAATAAGTGTTTTTATTTTGATCAACTACAACATTTGATGATGTTTTTCCCGTAGCTGAAGTATGAGGTGACTCAACAACAAGGGCAAAACTAGTAGGGTTTTCATCAACACAACTATAGTGTCATCAAAGGGCGTGGACAAGGTTCCCAACTAGGATCATTAGGTTCTGTAATAAGGAGCCAAGGAAGATGAAAATCACAAGCCACAACCCATTTCCATGCCATGAGTAAGACTGAGGGAGTTGTCAACCATCAAGTTGTTATATGGTAGATGGATCTTTTTCATTCTAACTTGTCTACTTTTGTATATGTATTAGTTTTTGCTGATCTTGGTGTGACACACTTATTTATCACTAGAGAGGTGATTGTATGTTGTAACTTGCATGTTAGTTGTTGATATCAACCTCTTTTTGTTGACACCCATTTAGTTGGCTTTGTACTATTGCGTGAGGTGTGTCCATCTTGTATTTATGTCTTTCTTGAACACATCATTCAAGTGGATCTTAAATCACTTGAGATGTGCATATTCAATGTGATCCTCAGGATAGATGCATTAGAGAAGTACAAGATGGTGTTGGATTATAGATTTAAGATCATGGAGTTTTAGGAGGAGGGAGATGTCTCTTGGGCTTTCCAATGAGACTAGAAGATTCTCACTACATTCGTAATGTCATTTTCCATTGTTGAAAAGTTTACAAAACAAGGTTATGAGGCTTTCATGGCACATGTATTTGATCTAAGTCCTTGTATATGTGATGTACCCATAGTATGGAGTTTTAATATGTTTTCCTTGATGAGTTTCATAGTGTTCCATCTCCTCAAGATATCAATTTTGATATCAATCTTATCCATGGAACACAACCCATAGCACAATTACCATATATAATGTTATAGTAGATATGAAGGAGCTGAAAAAGCAGCTCAAAGAGTAGTTAGAATAAAGGTCTTATATATCCAATCACATTCATGTGGGGTTCTCCCACTCTCTTCGTGAAAAGGAAGGATAACTCCACAAGATTATGCATAGATTATAGACAATCAAACAAAGTCAAGCCAAAAAACAAGCACCCCTTATTGAGAATCACCAATTTTTTAATCAGTTGAACTGAACTACATTGTTCACAAAGACATATATGTGGTCAAAATGCCACCAATTGAGTATCAGGGTAGAGGATATACCAAATACAACTTTCAAGACTATGTACAAATACTATGAGTTTGTGCTTATGTCATTGGGATAACCAATGTGCTTGTAGCTTTCATAGACCGATGAATAGGGTGTTTAAATGCTATGTAGACCATCTTATGGTAGTCTTTGAAGATGATATCTCGATCTACTCTAAGGAACATAAGCAACATGAGAAACGTCTTCATTGACCTTGTAATTGTTAGATGATGCTCACTACATGAAAAATTCAACAAGTGTGGATTTTGGATGACTTGAGTTTCTTTCCTTGGTGACATCATATCCATTATATGGTTCATGTAGATCCCAAGAAGGTGGAGTCCATATTGTTGTGGAAACATCCTAAGATGCCAAATGAAGTGCAATGTTTCTTTGGTCTATTATGCTATAACAGGTAGCTCATCAATGATTTAAACATGATATCCTTGTCGTTGAGGAGATTGACAAAGAAAGATGTACTTTTTGTATGGAAATAAAAGTGTAAATGAAGCTTCCTATTATGAAATAATAAACTGATGTTTGCATTCACTTTTGTTTTTCCAGAATCTGGGAAGGATTATATAGTTTTATGTGATGCTTCAAAATAGAGTCTTGGATGTGTGCTGATGCAAGACAATCACGTGATTTCTTTTGTTTCCAAACAACTTAAGAAACATAGTGAGAGCTATTTGACACACAAACTTGAGTTAACAACAACTGACTTGGCATTAAAGATTTGGAGGCATTACCTTTTTTGTGAGAAGTGCCATATATGATTTTACAATAGAGTATCATTTGGGGTAGGCAAAGATGGTAGCAGACGCATTAAACATAACATCATCATCATCATCATCATCATCACCTTTGTTAGGGGAAAGACAATTCTACTTCTTGGTTTGTGAAAGGAGGGATTTGTTTGTGTCTCTATGATAGATGAACATGCATATGCAAGACTACATGCTAGTATGACTATTACTTTAGTTTCAAGTCAAGTCCATGTTGATACAAAAAATCAAAGATGCACATCATAGCAATCTTATGTTAAAGAATATCATGTGAGAATTTAGCATTAGGAAACATGAAAAGGTGTGGAGTAAGAAAATGAATCGTGTTATCACTAAAGAATGGTGGTTCTTGATGTGGATGGGTTGACAATGTAGGGTTTTTGAGAAGGGGGTGCATGTGATAATAAAAAAGATCTTCCTCTATACCCTAGTCATAGGATCCATCGTAGCTATAAAACATCATGAACAAAAGACAAGGAAAAGGATAAATGTTATATCTTTGTGCACACTAGTTGTTTAACAACTAGACACATCTTTGTTGGTGATGGACATGATCTTTTGGATCTAGAAAAAATTCAGCCACCAAGAAATACATATATTATAAGGAGTGTGATCCCAAAGGGAATCCACTCCCTACTAAAAATTTGAAGAATAAATCCTCTAGTCCAAACACACCCATAAGGTATCTTGGAGTGGGTGTAAAATTTTCAAATCTTATTTGATGGTAATCAAAACAACCAATGTGTAGCAATGAAATAAAAATAAATATTGTATTCAACTCTTCATAAAAGATTACAAAGTTACATCTTAATCTCCCACATATGGTTTACATGTAAGATACAACATATGGACCCGAAGAACACAATTTTAACTTAGATTCCACTTTCGTGATTTCTTTTAATGAGTTATATCACAATTAATATTTGTGGCCATCACATTATTTCATTATTACTATTGTTCATCAAACTATGTCCCATAGCTTAATATCGCCATTAAAAGGATTATGTAGCAATATATTACACAAATTCTTATATGCCCTTTTATTTAGCTCAAATGACATACTTTATGTGTCCATTATTAGTCTAAGACTAATGTAAGGACATTATGTTACATAAGGGTGATCTTACATAAATTATCTCATAAGGGTTATACTAAACATCCTTTAGGTCTAACCTTAACCTTGTATGGCTAAGTCCAAAAGGTCAATGTTCTAGGGTAGGGTCCAAGATCTGATATGTTACAACACTCCACCCTTTAAAAGGATTTCTTCCTCAAAATATATTGATCCAAACATCAACAACCAAATATTCTCCACCCCTTAAAATGTTTAAATAACAAATCAAGCTAAACAACATATAGGGTTACCCATATATCTTTTAGTTGTGAATGTTTTTGAGATTTATGTAGGTCATGTATCCAACTAAAAAGTCATACCATATAGGGTTGAGCTTTAGGTCCTTATGTCTCTAACCTAACAACCCTAAGATCCAAAAAGTCATAGGGCACAAAGAGTAGGTACACTACACCTTTATATAATCCATATATTCCTAGTCATTTCTTCATAACCAAAACTAGGGTTAATATTCTATTCCAACTAACTCTAGGGTTTCACTATCCATACATCCAGAAAATCTTCATTGTGACTTAGTTCAAGAAAACACCAACAATTCAGAGAAACTTTTTGTACATATAGTAGTATAATGAAAATAATTTTTTTGTCGATAAGAAACATTGGAGGTAAGACAAAGATGGTACCGATATCAATGCAATAAACCAAGTCACAATTTCCATAACAAGACCTCCTTATCCTACCACTACCTCATTTTCATAACCCAATTTCATCCTCAAGTCAAACCCTATTGCATATAAGGATTCATGTCACCAAAGACCTATATGGTAGAGTATGATCATCTGACCTCATAACATAATTAGGGTTTACTCAACATGATTCTAATGTGAAACTCATATCCACCTTTCATCAACAAAAATAACTTTGGAAAAATCTAGGGAAAATATCTCACCTAAAGGGTGACTATGCAAGGTAAGGGTGCTACTAGGGAAATAAAAATTGAAATAGTCAGATTCGAACTACCATGGGCTCTGATACCATGCTGCAGAGAGTGTGGTCCCAGAGGGGATCCGTTCCCTACTAAAAATTTGAAGAATAAAACCTCTAGTCCAAACACACCCATAAGGTATCTTGGAGTGGGTGTAAAATGTTCAAATCTTATTTGATGGTAATCAAAACAACCTAAGTGTAGCAGTGGAATAAAAATAAAGATTATATTCAATTCTTCACAAAAGATTTCAAAAGACATCATAATCTCCCACATAGGGTTTACATGTAAGATACAACATATGGTTCTAAATAGAGAGAAATCTAAACCATAACAAGTTTGTCTCCAAGCTTTAACTCCTTATGTAAGTCCATGTCTTCATGCCATGTCGTCCAAGTCCTTCACCTAGGGTTGGAAGCATACCCCAGTGAAAAAAGAAAATAGAATCCATTAACAAAGGCTAGTATGTGCATACTAAAAAGGAATTTGAGCAATATATGGAATAAAGCATGTCAAAATAAAAGGCTTCCCAGAGAAAAGTAAAGGACTACCCAATTGGGCATAAAAGAAAAGAACAACAAAAGAGATACTTGCCATAGCCAAACAAATAAAAGGGTGTCATATTGGCACACATTAAGAACTAGGGCACACAACCCATCATCAATTATCATCTTCCCGCATGCATGTTAGATAAACATAGCCCTAGAACAATATAACAACAAAGTTGGCCAATTCTCTCAAACTTGAAACCTGATAGAGATGACATACTGCCAACTCCCATTATATATGAAAGTGGGCCAAACCTCACAAATTTGAAACCCGGGTATGGCACCACCTCCATCCCAATATTAATAGGAGCATACTGCCCCGAGTAGGAAATACACATCTACCTAAAAACTAATGAAATTACACTACTCTAGTGCTACTGAATCACATAGAATGTTTAATGTAGAGGCAAGTAGAAAGTATAGTTAGAATATATAAAGTAGTCACCATAGAAGTGACCAACATATACATCCACCTCACAAGTGGGCAAAAGACATCACATGTCATCAAATAGTATTCCAACATGAACATTGTATAAGAAAGACACCAAAATAATATCAAATCATGATCATATGATCAATAGAAATTAAGGTAGTTCACATGAACCATGATTTTAAATATATATATAATGTGTAGGCTAATCTCCATAGGACCAAGAGAATGAAGAACATATGTTAATTGCTCAAAAAGAATAATAGAGGATGTAAACATACATTAAGAGAGAAAAATTAGAAATTACTCAATATAGAAATAATGTGGGATGCAATCATATCTTACTCAAGAATCTAAACAATCCAAAGACAGTCCTAGATCCAAGCCTAGGTCTCTAAAGCACCTATGATATATATGTAGAATTAGGGTTAGGTTTTCATTAATGATTCAAACCCTAAAAATTGCCCTTTTTGATATTAACAAATTAGGTTGTCAAAACCACGCCATGTTTAGATTATCTTCAAAACATATTTTAATATATTTTTCTGAATTTTAAATATTTAATTATGAATTTTACAAGTTATTATCCTTTTAGGTTAATTCATGAATATCACCTATTATTAAACATTGGATTTAGGTGACAAAACTAACACCATTATATAGGAAACTTTTTTCTGAATCCAACAATTATTTATTTGTAATTTTGGCCTAATAGATAATTAGTTATGCAATTTATAAATTTGACCAATAAGAAAAATTGAAAAAGCCACATCAGTGTCTGACCCATGAGAAAGGAAGAGAGAGAGAGGGAAAGGGTTGCGCGGTCTGAGTTGGCCCAATCTGGGCTAGTGAACTAGACTGAACACTCAATCAAGTCAGTGTCACCTCAAAAACAAAAATAAAGCAAATCCATGTGAAAAGATGAAAATACCCTCATCGCAAAAAAAACAAATTTAGAGAAATAGAGTGGGCATATCAGACCAAATGCAAAGGGGATTCTACCCCGCCATCGCTCCCTTGAGTAGCAACACCTGAAGCTTGAACTAAGAAAATTGGAGATCGGATAAACTACCTCCAAAATAGTTACTAAGGTCACAGTTAGCTTCACATACTCAGACCAAACACAAAGAACCTAAGATGTCATAAAACAGTGAAGAACTTGTCCAAAATGAGGTTCATATTCAAAGAGGTAAGAACATAGAAAGGAATCGAGAAGTTACCTAAGTTTGACACAACCCTTAGATGCTAGAAGATCGCTCACACATCCCTGATCTCTCGGGGCCTATCGTTGCTCTTTGAAGGACACATGAGCACCTCACCGCAATAGCATCGTTGAGAAACAACACCAGGAGTCGGGTGGAGCGACCAGGCCCAAAGAATGATCAAACAACCATGGGAGAGGGTTTGTGAGAACTATAGGAAACTTTCCTATCAAGTAATTAGTTCTCTGTGATCAGATCATGCAGAACCAAGCCCCAACATAACTAGAAGAAACCAGAGTTGGTGATGATGATCAAGTATATCCATGTAACAATTGAAGGTAGAGAAGGTGATGTAGAGGGTCTATGGTTCTATAGGGACTAACATATATAGGTTTGCACAAGATTTGGCACCTCTGTAACTCAGTGGTAGAGAGGGACCTTCCACCCAATTTGGGGGTTTCATATATATAGAGAGTTAGGGTTCGTGTGAGAGCTCATCGTGCGTAGAATCAAATAAGGAAACTGATGAAAGAAAATCGTGAAAAAGATTGAGAAACGAGGAAGATTCGGTGAAAAGAAGATCGCACTCATTGTTCCTTCCTAACTCAGCCTCCTACCCAAGGTAGGAGATGACCCACAGCCATCAGATATGGGATCAGATGGCCCAAGTTAATCCCCAAATCAAAGAAAGTCATGACAGAGTAAAATAATGGAAACTTATACAAATTGAAAGCCGATTAAATTGTGAATGCAAATAATTTCCTATTCTCTCTCATCCAATGAGGGTGTAAACAAACTCCAATTGGATGAAATTTTACACATAGGATAATTAAGGATTGTAGACTCTGATTATGCAAGTAGATATGCCTTTTGAGAACTTTTAATGTGTTAAATAAATCAAATTCTATTTTCTCTTTTCTCATGCATTAATGATTATAAGATTCTTCAAATTTGATGAAACTTCACCCACAAGTCATAAATAATGTGTTGGATATGAATTTGCCATCAATTTTACTTATTGGAGTTGTTTGTACATTTATGTAATATTTTGAAGGTTCTACACACGTTCTCTCTCCCGATTTCATCTTTTAATCAAACATCTTCCAAATTGGATGAAAATTCACCCGAAGGCTATTTTTATTATGTAGATAACAAATTTGATATTATTTTCCTCTTTTGGAGTCATTTAATATTTATTTGATATTTTGGGGAAAACTCATATCTTCTCTTTCCAAATTGAATTAAATTAATTATTATTATGTGAATAATGTGAAACTTGGCTCCCAAAGCAATTAGGACCCAAAAAGCATGATTCTTAACTTAGATTCCACTTTAGAGATTTATTTTAATGATTTATATCACAATTAATATTTGTGACCATCACATTATTTCATTATGATTACTATTGTTCATCCAACTATGTCTCATAGCTTAATATCGCCATAAAAAGGATTATGTAGCATTATTTTGCACAAATTTTTATGTGTCCTTTTATTTAGCTCATATGACATACTTTATGTGTCCATTATTAGTCTAAAACTAATGTAAGAACATTAGGTTACATTAGGGTAATCGTATGTTAATTAGCTCATAAGGGTTATACTAAACATCCTTTAGGTCTAACCTCAATCTTGTATGGCTAAGTCCAAAAGGTCAAAGTTCTAGGGTAGGGACTAAGATTCAGTATGTTACAACACTCCACTCCTAAAAAGTATTTCATCCTCTAAATCTATTGATCCAAACATCAACAACCAACTATTCTCCACCCCTTAAAAGGTTTGACCAAACAAGTCAAGCTAAACAACATTTAGGGTTACCCACATATCTTTTAGTTGTGAATGTTTTTGAGATTTATGTAGGTCATGTATCGAACTAAAAAGTCATACCATCTAGGTTTGAGCTTTAGGTCCTCATGTCTCTAACCTAACAACCCTAAGATCCAAAAAGTCATAGGGCACAAAGGGTAGGTACACTACACCTTTATATAAACCATATGTTCCTAATCATTTCTTCATAATCAAAACTAGGGTTAAGATTCTATTCCAACTAACTCTAGGGTTTCACTATCCTTACATCTAGAAAATCTTCGTTGTGACTTAGTTCACGAAAACACCAACAAATCAGAGAAAACTTTTATACATATAGTAGTTTGATAAAAATAAAATTTTTGTCGATAAGAAACATTGGAGGTAAAACAAATATCATACCAAAATCAATGTGATAAACCAAGTCACAATTTCCATAACAAGACCTCCTTATCGTACCACTACCTCATTTTCATAACCCAATTTCATCCTCAAGTCAAACCCTATTGCATATAAGGATTCATGTCACCAAAGAACTATATGGTAGAGTATGATCATCTAACCTCATCACATAATTAGGGTTTACTCAACATGATTCTAATGTATAACTCATATCCACCTTTCATCAACAAAAATAACTTAGGCAAAATCTAGGGAAAATATCTCACATAAAGGGTGACTATGCAAAGTAAGGGTGCTACTAGGGAAATAAAAATTGAAATAGTCAGCTTCCGACTACCATGGGCTCTAATACCATGTTATAAGGAGTGTGATCCCAGAGGGGATCCACTCCCTACTAAAATTTTGAAGAATAAAACCTCCAGTCCAAACACACCCATAAGGTATCTTGGAGTGGGTGTAAAATTTTCAAATCTTATTTGATGGTAATCAAAATAACCAAAGTGTAGAAGCAGAATAAAAATAAATACTATATTTAATTCTTCACAAAAGATTACAAAACTACATCATAATCTCCCACATAGGGTTTACATGTAAGATACAACATATGGATCTAAGTAGAGGGAAATCTAAACCATAACAAGTTTGTCTCCAAGCTTTAACTCCTTATGTAAGTCTGTGTCATCATGCCATGCCATCCAAGTCCTTCACCTAGGATTGGAAGCATACCCCAACTCAAAAAGAAAATAGAAGACATCAACAAAGGCTGGTATGTGCATACTAAAAAGGAATTTGAGCAATATATGGAATAAAGGACGTCAAAATAAAAGGCTTCCCATAGAAAAGTAAAGGACTATCCAATCGGGCATAAAAGAAAAGAACAACAACAAAAGAGATACTTGCCATAACCAAACAAATAAAAGGGTGCAATACTAGCACACATTAAGAAATAGGGCACACAACCCATCATCAATTATCATCTTCCTGCATGCATGTGAGATAAACATAGCCCTTGAACAATATAACAATAAAGTCATCCAAGTCTCACAAACTTGAAACCTGATAGAGATGACATACTGCCAACTCCCAATATATATGAAATTGGGCCAAACCTCACAAATTTAAAACCTGGGTATGGGGCCACCTCCATCCCAAATATAACAGGAGCATATTGCCATGAGCCGTAAATACACATCTGCCCAAAAACCAATGAAATTACAATACTCTAGTACTACTGAATCACATAGCATGTTTAATGTAGAGGTATGTAGAAAGTATATTCAGAATATATAAAGTAGTTACCACATAAGTGACCAACATTTATATCCACCTCACAAGTGGGAAAAAGACATCACATGTCATCAAATAGTATTCCAACACGAACAATGTAAAATAAAGAGACCAAAAGTATACCAAATCATGATTATATGATCAGTAACAATTAAGGTACTTCACATGAACCATGATTTCCAAAGAAAAATATAATAAAAAAATAGGTTAATTGCTCAAAAAGAATAACAGGGGATGCAAACATACATTATGAGAGTGAAATTAGAAATTGCTCCATATAGAAATAATGTGGGATGCAATCATACCTTACTCAAGAATCTAAATAGTCCTATATCCAAGCCTAGGTCTCCAAAGCACCTATGATACATATATGTAGAATCAGGGTTAGGTTTTCATTAATTATTCAAACCCTAAAAATCGCCCTTTTTATATTAATAAATGAGGTTGTCAAAACCACACCATGTTTTGGATTATCTTTTTCTGAGTTCAAAACATATTTTATTATATTCTTTTGACTTTTAGATATTTGGTTATGAATTTTACAAGTTATTATCCATTTAGGTTAATCCATAAAAATCACATATTATTAAACATTCGATTTAGGTGATAAAACCTACACTATTAGATAGGAAATCTTTTTCTAAATCCAACAAATATTTATTTGTAATTTTTGGCCCAATAAATAATTAGTTATGCAATTTAGAAATTTGACCAATAAGAAAAAATGAAAAAGCCACATCAATGTCTGACCCTAGAGAAAGGAAAAGAGAGGGAGAGGGTTGCGTGGTCTAAGTTGGCCCAATTAGGGCTATCCAACTCGGTCGGTTACTCAGACAAGTCTGTGTTGCCTCAGATTCAAAAACAAAACAAATCCATGTGAAAATATGAAAATGCCCTTATTGCAAAAAACCACATTTAGAGAAATAGAGGGGTCATATCAGACCAAATGCAGAGGGGATTCTACCCCGCCATCACTCCCTCGAGGAGCAACATGTGAAGCTTGATTCGAGGAAATTAGAAACTTGATAAACTACCTCCAAAACAGCTACAAAGGCTGCCGTAAGCTTCACATACTCTAATTGAACACAAAGAACCCAATATGTTAGAAAACAGTGAAGAACTTATCCAGAATGAGGTTCAGATTCAAAGAGGTAAGATCAAATAAAGGAATCGAGAAGTTACCTAAGTTTGACACAACTGTTGGGTGTTATAAGCTCGCTCACACATCCCTGAGCTATCAGGGCCTATTGCTGCTCCCTGAAGGACACATGAGCACCTCACCACAATAGCTTTGTCGAGCAACAACACCAGGAGTTGGGTGGAGTGACCAGGCCCAAATGACGATCAAACAACCATGGGAGAGGGTTCGTGATGACTACAGGAAACTTTCATATCAAGTAATTAGTTCTTCGCGATCAGGTCGAGCAGAACCAAGCCCCAGCATAACCAGAAGAAGCTGGAGTTGTAGAAGATGATCAAGTATATCTGGGTAGAATTGAAGGTAGAGAAGGTGATGTAGATGATCTTTGGTGCTATAGGGACCAACATATATAGGTTTGTACAAGATTTGGCACCTCTACAACTCAGTGGTAGAGAGAGACCTTCCGCCCGATTTGGGGGTTTCACACACACACACACACACACACACACACACACACACACATATATATATATATATATAGGTAGGTAGGTAGGTAGGGTGTATGTGAGAGCTCATCTTGTGTGAAATCGAATAAGGAAACCAGTGAAAGAAAAATCATGAAAAACAATTGAGAAATGAGGAAGATTCGGGGCAAAGAAGATTGCACTCAATGTTCCTTTCTGACTCGGTCTCCTACCCAAGGTAGGAGATGACCCATATTCATCAGATTTGGGATTGTACAACCCAAGATAATCCCCAAATCAAAGAAAGTCATGATAGAGTACAATAAAGGAAACTTATACAAATTGAAATCCGATTAAAGTGTGAATGCAATAAATTTCCTATTTTCTCTCTCCTCCAATGAGGGTACAAACAAACTCTAATTTGGATAAAATTTTGCATAGAGGCTAATTAAGGCATATAAATGCTGATTATGCAATTGAATTTGCTTTTGAGAACTTTTAATGTGTTAAATAAATCAAATTGTATTTTCTTTTTCTCATGCATTAATGATTATAAGATTCTCCAAAACTGATGAAACTTCACCCACAAGTCATAATTAATGTGTTGGATATGAATTTGCCATCAATTTTACTTGATAGAGTTGTTTGTACATTTATTTAATATTTTGAAGGTTCTACACACTTGCTCTCTTGATCTCATCTTTTTATCAAACATCTTCAAAATTGGATGAAGATTCACCCAGAGGCTATTTTGATTATGTAGATTATGAATCTAATATTATTTCCCTCTTTTGGAGTCATTTAATATTTTATTTGATATTTTGGGTAAAAGGCATATCTTCTCTTTCCAAATTGAATTAAATTAATTACTATTATGTGAATAATGTGAAACTTGGCTTCCAAAGCAATTGGGACCCAAAAAACATGATTCTTAACTTAGATTCCACTTTGGAGATTTCTTTTAATGAGTTATATCACAATTAATATTTGTGGCCATCACATTATTTTATTATTATTATAGTTCATCCAACTATGTCCCATAGCTTAATATCACCATCAAAAGGATTATGTAGCATTATTTTGCATGAGTTCTTATATGTCCTTTTATCTATCTCATATGGAATACTTTATGTGTCCATTATTAGTCTAAGACTAATGTAAGAACATTAGGTTACATTAGGGTGATCGTACATTAATTAGCTCATAAGGGTTATACTAAACAATCTTTAGGTCTAACCTCAACCTTGTATGGCTAAGTCCAAAAGGTCAAAGTTTTAGGGTAGGGTCCATGATCTGATATGTTACATATATATCAATAAGAGATATAGATTGGATGATGCATGTAAACTGTGCATGTAGAGTGCAAGTTCATGTGTCATGTAATATAGGCTTATGAGGTCTAGGTGTCAAACTCATGGAGACGTCCACCATAGACTACTACTTTACTAAGACCAAACCAGCTAGACCTAGCAAGTAGTTGGTTGATTGTTTAATTAACTAAGAAATGAGATTAAAACCTACTTAAGATGATTGTTATAATATAATGCATGGATTCACCAAGACTTGTTGGGTCACCACGACATACACTTCATTTAAATTCCTTTTGTGAATGATTGTTTACTCTTTATTGAGATTAAACACCCATATAAATCATTACCCACTCCCACAACATAGTGCACTACCTAAACTAAAGCAAGCCCCACTCCTATAGCAAAATAAGAATTAGTTCAGATGTGTGAACAAAATCTCTAGGTTGTTCTTTCATATCCATAAGCCTTCACCTAAAGTGCAATATAGGCTATGTGGATATATGATTTGTTTGACTCCTAATCCCTCTCTAGAAACAATTAGTGATATATTACTTTGTTTATGGTGATCAAGTATAATTAGGTCAATGAAGAGATCTAGAACCACATTCAGAACAAAGGAAATAAATTAATAACTTGTATAATTAAAATACAACGCAACGTTGGGCTACTCCCATATTATAAGGAATGAGGGGTTTAGACTCGCATGACTGTGGTCATCATAAAGCAAGAAGGGGGAGAAGAAAAGATGCTAAACATTATGTAACCAATATAAAAACCCCTACAGAAGTCATCTCAACAATCACCTCTGATGAACACTCTGGTATGTAGCTTTTTAGCTATAAATCTATCCTCCAAAAGTGTCTGGAGATTCTAGTCAACATCTATCTCCTCGTCTCCTCCTCTCTAGGCTATGTGATCTACAATAACATGACCATCCCTTTGTGTTTGCATTCCTTAGGTCATAAATGAGGCATTTTCCCTCAATAAGTCATGGTTGT
Source organism: Alisma plantago-aquatica (assembly GCA_963693085.1). Taxonomy (NCBI): domain Eukaryota; kingdom Viridiplantae; phylum Streptophyta; class Magnoliopsida; order Alismatales; family Alismataceae; genus Alisma; species Alisma plantago-aquatica. The sequence continues at coordinate 864,888,949 of OY856409.1, forward strand.
TGAATCTAACTTGATTTCAAATATGCTTTGATCACGTAGTGTCAGTATCACTGATAGGGTGTCATTGGCACCATGAGGTCACCGATATGTATCTCTTGAACTGTATCAGTACTATCCACATGAGTGTCAATAGAACTGAGTTATTTCTCATAAAAGTATGGATGTAGAAGTCAGTACCATCGACAAGAAAGTCAGTGGCACCAATATAATTAATCTCAAGTTTTGATTTTCCCTGGATCATGAGTCAGTAGCATCGACCATTGGCTTTGGTAGCATTGACACCAGTCTCAGTAGCATTGAGTATCATCTCAGTAGCACCAGTTTGCCCTCCTTTGCTATTGTAGATTATGATTTACTAGTACCACCGACACGTATGTCGAGAGGACTGGGCTATCTGTTCAATGCTCAAATCAACAGAAAAGAAGGTAAGTGATATAAGTTCAAGATATGGATAATAATTTAACATGATTTGGTAAAAATATTGAATACTTGATGCAACAGTGATTCACAGACTCATAATGGAAAATAATGCATAAACATAGCCCAAAGTGAACATGTATGCAAAATAAGCACAGAAAGTAGACTGTGATAAATGACTGAAAATCAATGTATGAAAATCCCTTAAGCTTGAATGTTGCTCTTCCTTGAGCAACACTACTTTTGGATATGTTTGAAAGAGTCATCAAGAGTACAAATCTTATGAAATAGTTTTCTCAACTACCCCACCTAATGGTCTTGAACCAGCCCATACCAACCATAAAACATGTAACTACTCTAAAGCAATCAGAAATGTTCATTAAAGATGTCCACAATAAGATCAATGAAAACACTATTAATATGAATCAATTAACATCATAGTCGATAGTGCACGAAATTGATGCACCATGTGATTTCCCTATCTGCATTGCTCTAATCTACTTACACAATTATGTTGGAAGCAACTCCCCATTTAAACATGAATGAGGAAAATAATCATATATGCATCATACTATGAAAAGCAATGGGTGGAAAAGATGGGCGGATATGAAACAAGAATCTCAAGTAAAATATGATTTATTTATGCATAAATAAAATATGATGTACCTACAAATGAATGAAATGCATGTCCTCTAATGCCTATATTATGGCAGGATTATGAAAGCAATGAATGTCTAATCCTAATCATGAGTATGGCTGGAAGGATACATACATGTAAACTATTTTGACTTTCTCCTCAGGGAAAATTCGAATTCAGTTCAGGGCATCCTTTTCCTCCTCCCTTTGTTTCTTTTTCAATGCATTTTTAATCAATCTTTTCTTGCCCTCTAATTTTTAGCACAGTCTTGATTCATACTTGGGCTTCCTTTCCCCTATGTATCATTTTTTTCATTTGAGGAATACAGATGTAGCTCCATTTCATTCTTTACTTATGGATAATGGTAAGTAGATACATGTTGCACATTATGCAAATGATGTAAAAAAAATTGCAATCTATATGTGAGTTGTTATGCAACTAGAATTTCTCAAATAAGACAAAATGGCATGCACATTTCTATTTTTATTTTCTAGTGCACTTGGAATGAAACTAACGGTCATGCTACTACTATTCTATACAATGAAGCCCAGAGAAAAACAATTTGGATACTTGATCATTGTGTGGTGGTGAATGAAACTACATGAAAGGATGGATGAAATCACAAGATGAAGTGATGATGCTTTTCTTAACTACGATATATCACTCTCCTACCTACCTATGTAAAGGGTTACCTTAGAGTTTATTTCTAAAATCCCCATTTAAGATATCATCATTGTTTGGTTGGTTTGGTCTCAAACATTCCCATCATTCACAAGCCTTGGGCACATTAAAATTTTCATTCATATAACACTACTACAGAAATAGCTTATAACGTCACATTTAGAGGTGTCAGTCATTACCAAAAACTGAAACATAAACCCTACAATGTCAGCTAATTACAGAGACCGACATCTATATTTGAAGACCAGCCAGACACGGGTATTGCTTTTTATTTAGTGTCGGCTCGCTATAATGAATTGACGCCTAAAATAGCCCGCCAAATCCAATTTTTCGATCGAAAAAAAATTACCCCCAAAGTTTCACATACGGCGTCGGTTTTTTGACCTAATAACCGACGCCTAAAGATGAAAAATTTACCTCCAAAGGTCATCGATTTTTGTGGAAAAATCGACGCTGATAAGGTTTCGCGCGCCATCCCTGTGAAATTTTTTAGGGTTAAGATTGTCCAATGGACGTCGGTTTTTTTTGGCAACCGACGCTGATGGATGTTAGGTGTCAGTTTCTTAGATTACTGACGCCTTTGTTAACTTAATAACCCCCGTGAGAAATAGACTCTCGCTCGATCCCCCTCTGTTACATCGATTGCTAGTTGTTCCCCTTCTTAATGTCACTTGAGCTCCTGTGGTTGATGTTATCGCCGCCACCGAAGCTCCTGTGGTTGACGTGGCACCGTCGTTCTCCTCTGCTGTTCTCCTCCTCCGTCGCACCTGCTCCTCGCCTGCTCACACCTGCTCCTCGCCTGCTCTGCACCTGTTGGTCACCGCTGGGTCACCGTCGTCGCTCTATGGAGCTCCTCGCCTGCTCGCTGCTCACTGCTTGCACCTGCTGGTCGCCACCGCCGCTCAAGGTACCCTCTTCCTCCTCTACTCGCACATGTGGTTTAGGTAGCTGATCAGGACCTAGGGGAGAGGCCGACTGCAGGATGTGGTGGGGAGCATCTTTGCTGCCTTTGTCACTGTTGTTGCTACTATTTTTTCTTATTGTGATGTTGACGGTGGTAGGGTGTGAGCAAATACATGTATTAAGTCAATCCTTAAACCAAAGTAGATCGAATATGTATATGAGTGTGCTCATTGAAACAATAGGATTTTTTAAAGGGAGTGTTTTTTTAGATTAAATGACTACAGAAGACATAATATTAACTCCAGCATAATCTCATATGTAGGTGACATTAATCTTTGAGATATTAATTTTTTCTCAGACCTAGGTGATATTTTGTTTGATTTAAACAGGATTGGAGGTATGTACTCCTCTCTATTATTATAATTGGGCATTATTATGACTAATTTTTCCCATAATGAGGCAATTTTTACAATACTTGCTCTTATTCCAATTGTTGGACAATTCATATACTCTCAATTGTGAAATATTATTACTCTTCTAAAATTATTCTTATCCTGTTGAATCAGGTCAATGACCACACCTGTGGTCAGCCAACACAGCCACGGCCGTGGCCAGCCCACACGGTCGTGGCCTTGCTTTTATTCATTTGGTAAGGAGGGAGCAGGAAGAAGAAGATACATTTGCAATTGAATACTAATGCTTGACCTAATTCTATAAATTTTGATGCATGTTGAATTAAGATATTAAAATCCTAATAAATATTTCACCATAATCTTGAATTAACTATATTGCTGAAATCTTGTGATCAATCTATCTAAGATATTAAAACCCTAATGTTAAATCTCTGATTTTGTAGTGATGTGTCACCCTAAAATCTACATGAATCCCTATTGTATGATGTAGATTGATGATAATGCATGACCTAGTTTGAAATTTTGAAATCAATTATGAATATATCCATCCCTAGGTCATACTAATTTATGTGTAATCTTTATCTTGATGATGAACATGCATGGACACTCAAAATGTTGAAATCAATGTTATAGAATGACAACACATGTATTTGTTGGCCTAGAAACCCTTCCACATAGTCCCCAGTTTGGGACTATTTTTGAACACCTAATCTCAGTTAGGATGTAAGTGTATAATGTGTATTGGGTTTTCAAGAAAATTTCGGTGGCATTTCCCCATTTGTTCTCTAAGTACATATGTACTTGGAGAACAGTGGGGAAATGCTGCCAAAATTTTCTTGAAAACCCAATACACATTATACACTTACTAGTGAGATTAGGTGTTCAAGAATGGGATAGGTGGTACACATTTATTATATATAAGAATGACAACACATGTATTTTTTGGCCTAGAAACCCATCCAAGATTTACTCATTAGGAGTAAATCTTAGATAGTCCCCGGTTTGGGACTATTCTTGAACACCTAATCTCACTTAGGATGTTTTAACCATTAATTATATATAAGACCTTAAACCCTAAAGTTTTAACCATAAACCCTAATCTTTTAACCCTAGACCCTAATCTTGTTCTAATATATACTTGTTTTCTCTTTGATCATAGAATGGATAGATCATGGATGTCCATTCCAAATCACTGCACCCCCGAGCTTATTTATAGACTTGACCAGTTTATTAGATTTGTTGAGGAACATAGGAAACAACCTGGAGATAGGTTCTACTATCCATGTAGGCATTGCGGTAACAACTTGAAAGTCAGCACCGGTGATGAAACCAAAAGTCATGTCATGTGCAACGAGATTGTACAAGGATATACAGAATGGCACTGGCATGGAGAGATTTCAAACCTAAAATCAGTGGATGTCGATAGCAGTGCTTGTATGGAAGAAGAAATTGCCTTTGATGACGTAGATGTGAATGAACCAGTTCTAGTAGATATCGTTGATGTGATGTTGGATAGTTGTGGGGTAGAGCACATCGATCCACCTCCCATGTTTAGAAACATTGTGCATGATGCTGAGATACCGTTATGCACAGGAGCATTTTGGCAAAGGAATGTTGGGATCACATGTGAAAGTAATCAGCCATGATCTGTTGGAGCAAGGTCACTTGTATATTTTACACAACATTGACGAAGTGAGTGTTTATATCGAGGAACATACCAATTTCATCAAGAGGTAATATCCTCGATCCAATTCAATGTGACTTGCTAAAGAGAAGAACAAGACATTTATTAAGTGGTTTGAAGATAAAGTCTTATGAAGGGTTTGACATAAATGGATTCTCGTATTACACAAAGCGTCAAGATGATAAGAGTGTCATCCAAAACTGTGGGGTCGCCCTTCAAGCGTCTTCATTGTTTTTTGCAAGTGCAAAGGATAAGAGTCCACGTGAAGCTAAAATGTCATATTACAGGGTCATTGAAGACATATGGGAGTTTGACTATGTAGATTTTAGAATTCCACTCTTTAAATGTAATTGGGTTGACAACAACAAAGGAGTTATAGTGGATGAATTGGATTTCACGTTAGTGAACTTTGAAAAGATTGGTGAGAAGGGTGAACCATTCATATTGGCATCACAGGTGAAACAAGTATTTTATATCGATGATCCTGTAAATGATAAATGGTCGGTTGTTCTTCATGGTAAAAGACAGTTCATTGAAGATCATATAGATGAAGAAGAGTACTATGATAAGTATGATGACTCTAGTCCATTCTCAGTTGGGTTGCCAACACCACCAAACATTGAAGCTGGGGATCATAATGACTTGTATGTTCATGGGGATCACAATGAAGGATTGTTAATTGATAAAAGATCACAATATTAGAGTCATGAATGTTTATATTTTTTATATGTTTTATTTTTCTGAATGTGAACTTTACAATGTGAATGTGGACTTTACAATGTGAATTACTTTACAATGTAAATGTGAACTTTACAATATGAATGTGAACTTTACAATGTGAATGTGAACTTTATAATGTGAATTACTTTACAATGTGAATGTGTACTTTACAATGTGAACTTTACAATTAGTGTTACTTTATAATGTGAAATTTATAATTTGGATGTGAAATTTCAGATGGCTGAGCATTCTTATGATGACTGTGTTGATGATCACCGTGAGGGTAAGGACGTGCTTGTGCCGCCTGACAATGTAAGTTTTAAGAATATATCCTTAAGGTTTCTATCTATATGTTCATTTATAATTATATCATGTAAGTGTATTTTTTTATCAAATTTTAGGTTGCTGATGTACCCCCTGAAGAAATTACAACACTTCATGAGCAGCAAAAGAAAATTGAGAAAGTGAGGGGCATCACAATGATGAACAAGTTAATACAGCAAAGGGGCAATGGACCATAATTGGCTATGGATTTCGATCATGAAGGAAATCCATATGGAGTGAACCACAACTCATTTGTTTCATATCTTGGGGTTCTTACTTGCAGCCATTGCAGTCCTATCCTAGAATCCTGGCATAAAGTTCCTAAGGGGAAGAAAGACCACATATGGAAAGAACTATGTGGGAGTTATTATTATTTGTAATTCTATTTGTGTAGATTACTAATTTTTAGGATACTAGTTAATAGCAATTCTATTTAATTTGCAGAGCATATTTGATATGGATGAAAAGATGCATCGTAAATGTGTGATACAACGCTGTGGGAGGGTCCTAAGGAACTATAGGACCAATCTCACCTGAGATTACATACGCGATACTGATAAGAGGTTCTTGATTGATTTCCAATTCTAGACATTGATCACTATTTCACTAACTCTACACTAATAAAAAAAATTTGTATTCTCTTTAAAAAATAAATTTAGGCAGAAGGAAGCCATAAAGCAATGGAACTACCTGGACCCCAAAGACTAGGAGGTGTTTGTTACCCAAAGAAAAATAGATGAATTCAAGGTATTAAGCACCACTCCCAATTTAATTAATATACATTTTTATGTATTCACCTATTCAAGATTAACCTTTAGTGTTACTAACCAAATCAATGTGCTAACTAACTAGGCCCTCGGTGAGGCACAAAGAGCAAGGCATGCACTGAATGTGCATGACCACACAATGGGTCCAAGAGGATATGCAGGCGTTCGCCAAAGACTACAGGCTGAGTCTGCTCAGCCTACTACTACTCAGGAGACTGTAGAGTCCTCTACTACTGCTCCCGCACCTCTGCCTCATCATGCTATGTGGATAGCTAGGAGGCAAAACAAGAAGGGAGACATACTGAAGCCCGCAACTGCTGAGGCGGCTGCAAAAATGGTAGAAATCAACTCTTAGAGCAATCGATCGATATTGATTATTATTATGTTTACTTACTAATTTTTGTTGATGGTGATTAGCGGGAGCTGTACGAGCAGAGGAAGGAAGGCAAGTTCATCCCTCAGGGTAAAAGGGATGAACTAACAATTGCTCTGGGTAACCCAGAGCATCCTAGACGTATTCGGGGTGCATGTGCTGGTGTGGGCATCAAAGCGTTCTTTGGGCCATCCCAGCACAAACCTGTCCCAAAAGTGGGACTTTCACAAGCTGAGGTAACCTATTCTTATTTTAGGATGTTATTGCAAAAGGGAATTCAATAATCAGAAGCTAGCGTTTCTTTTATCCATGTATAGGTAGATTCGTTAATTGAGAAGAGAATCCAAGAAGCAATGGTGAAGTGGCAGGCGTCTCAGCCTGCCACTCAGACAGTACCTGTGGCGGGCTACTCTTCTCCTACTATAGAAGTGGTTGGGAGTAATCATGTAGACCCATCACCTAGCACGTCCTATGTAAGTATTTTTATGACATAATAGCTAGTCTTTTCAAGATGATATATTTGTGTATATATGCATATAACATTCTTTACGTAAATTTGTAGGGGTTGAAGCCATGCCGACTAAAAAGTCAAGAATATATCGTTGCAGAGGCGTCGGCTTACCCACCCCTTAAAGGGTGCATGTTTCATGGGTATCCAGTACCAGATGGTGTGGTACGTGTGAGCCTGATACATGTATTCCCCGACTGGATGAATCTTGTACTGCCTCATGCACACCCAGATGCTGAAACACTTGGTGAGGCAGTAGGTAGAGTGATATTGTAACCCGAAGCGGATGTCCTCTATACTAATATTGTATAATAAACTTTCATTACTTTAATTTGTTAGTGTGTATATATGAGTCAATTAATCTGAAATTATATATACAGGTCAAAAAGATGAGACTCGCTATATCTCAGCATCCACCTCCTCGACTACCAAGTTGGCTTCCAAGGGACCTACACGCCTCGATAGGTCCTAATTGTAGGGGTGTGGCAGTATGGATCGACGAACATGATACAAATTTCCCTATAATTGTTACTATTTCAGAGGATGCTGCAGGTAAATCATATGATAAAAATCTATTTATACAAGTTTAGCATACGTATTAATTCATATGTAATACAAGTTCTACATACGTACATATTAATGCATAAGTATTAATGCAGGTCAATCATATGAAAACAAGATATTTATATAAGATATTTTGGAGTTGTTTAGTTATGAATGGTTGAACACATCTATGATAGAGTTGTGGATATGGTGAGATCTTATCTATACATCCATATACCTTGTTTTATATACGGTGATATGGTTTCTTATATATTAATGCATACGTAATACTTGTTTTACAACCACTTACACAAGATATGTACAAATTTTGGGTTTTCCCATGTGGGATTTTTGGTTCCATCTTTGATTAGTCTTGTAGATACAGACCCTTCTTCAGTTACTTCATACTGCTGTGATGCTTTTGAATATTTTGGTAAAAATAAGAAGACGGTGATAATAGCTCCATTCAATGTCGAGTAAGTTTACTTTACTTATAATTTGGACTTAAGAAAATTACATTTTTATTGTGGATTTTGAGTTATTAATTTTTAACGTTCTTACGTGTAGTGGTAGGCATTGGGAGTTACTAGTTATTATCCCCAAGACGTTCACTGTCTATTATCTAGATCCTGTGGGGAATGAGTTGGATACATTATATGGACATGCAATTAAAAGGCCATTATTCTCGTGAGAAATATTTCATGTTTTTATATTTGTTAACATCTATTACTACATTATTATTTAATTATGTAATTTAATGGGTTACATTAACATATACAGGGCTTTACAAGAGTACAAAAAAGTTGGAGGAAAGGTCCCCGGGAAAAAGGATCTATCTCTAATTTGGGAGAATGTGCAAGTAATTTCCTGACTCCAATGTATATATTATTTATGTGAACTGTGCTTATTTGTATTTTTGAATATTTTGTATGTTTCAATTTATAGTGTGATACACAAGACAATGGTTGGGCATGTGCCTACTATGTGATGCTATTTATGGACCTAATCATCAAACATGTCGTAATGGAAATCGATAAGATACAACAAGTATTATACATAGTCTCGTTAGATAATATGAAATATATCAATCTTATTATATATTATTAATTATATATATCCGTCATTCTCTTTACAGGTCTTTAAAACTACTGACTTCAGCACAGGTGGAAATCATTTCGATGTACATACTCCCTATACGAGAGATGAATTAGATGTTGTAAGAGAAGAATGGGCAAAATCCCTACAGAGAGTGGGAATTTTTAGATATAATTTTATTGGCAATGATGACAATGATGAATAAAGAATAACTTTGTTCTCATAATTATTTTTGTGTGAATGTGAATGAATTTTTATGAATTTTCATATGTGTGTGAAGATGATCAATACATAAATATTTATACATGTGTCTGAATGTGAAAAGAGATGAAATGAATGGAACTGTAGGTTGCTACTGGTTTCTACATGTGTGTGGTGAAAAAATAATATGAATTAAATGTGCTTATACATGTGTATGAATCACATATATATAATATTGTCCATCTTTTTAATTTGTAGGTTTGTGGCCTATTGTTGGATGATATCAATGGATGTCATAAACCTGCAGTTCAGAACTAAACTGTAGGATCCCATCCTGCTGACCAGCCATACAGCAGGCCTGCAAACTGATATGAAAAAAAAATCATAACATAGGCGTCGGTTATTTGAACAAAACCGACACCAAAGACATACAACGACGGTTTGGCAAGCATGGGATATGGCGTCGGTTATTATCACAAAACCGACATCGGTTCAGCTGATATGGCCAGGAAGCATGGTCGTGCTGGGAAGCACGGTCGTGGTGGCAGGGGAGATGGCGTCGGTTATCTTACAAAACTGACGTCTATAGGCCTTTTGCTGGTGTGTTTTTGGTGGCGGAAAACGTTGTGACATTGATTCTTTTAATAACTGACGTCTGTAACCATTCTATAGTGTTAGTTTTCTCAATAAACCGATGCCTATAGTCCCTTTGATGGCACATTTTCGGTAGGGTTCCACTTTTAGCGAGACCCACTTGGGTGTCGCTTGGAAACTAACACTAAATCCCTTAATTAACCGACTCTAAAGGCATGTTCTATAGTAGTGTAAGATGTCCTCAAGCTAACTGACCCAAACACTCCTTGAGTTGATGTTGTCTTAGACTTTGCAAGTAAGCTTAAAAGATAGAAAATTAAAGCAAAAATTCGAATTTGTTGTAAGAGCATGAAGCACACTCTTTTTACTTATAAGATGCAATCATGAGAATTTCAATTCCAAGATTATAGTAGATGGATTGTGAATCCTACTACTAGAAGCAAATCAAGAGAAAAATAAAATCATGCAAGAAAACTAATTAAGATATAAGGTAATGCAAAGCAAGACCATTCCAACACCCTCTAAGATTGACATTTATGATGTACCCATAGTAAAAGTTAAACCAAGATGAAGAACATTTGGTACCCAAAACTCGAAACAATGGTGGTGGATGCAATGTTCCCGATGACATTTGTGGATCATGTTGACAGAATGTTTTGGTGAACTGTGATGGTTGGGTTGGCATGTTAGGTGGATGAGGGTAGATAGAAAAGTTCCCCTAACTCCAGCAGTGTTCATAAAGCAGTTGTTGATGGTACTCAATGTGTTGTAGACGAGTGTGGAAGTTCTCCATGTTGACCAAGAGAAGACACTCATTATTGTATATGCCTTGTTTCTACTGAAGCAATTGCTCATGAATACACTGAATCTGAGTCAGAGTGGTTGACTACTATTGTTGCGATCTTGCTAGATTGACTACAACATCCTATACACGCCCTCCATGGAGAATGAATCTCCTGGTGGTAGAGGTACTTGAGTTGTGGAGCTCGAAGCTACATATCGGCGGGGGTTGTGGTATATTTTCCAACATAGCATGTAAGGCATGGATGCCTCCTCCTCCTCCTCTTCCCCTTCTTATTCTTCATCCTCGGATAGTGGTTCAATGTCATCCCCCTCTAGTATAGCCTCCACGCTCACTAATGGCCACCTAAGATGATACACTTCTTGTAGACGGAAGATGGGGTCGGGCGGAGCCCTCTCCTTCAACTAGTCATCTATGTGCAATAGGCGTACACCCTGCCTTGGTACATAGAGATGAGGTGAGAATGCTTGAAGTGCTTGAAATCAAGACAAAAGTACATCTTGAGGGTGTTGTCCTTGGAAAGTTCGAGCCATAGTTGCATGGCTAGTGGAGTGAGAAGGGCCCCCAAAGTGAACAGGGGATTCCTCTAAATCTGCCTCTTCATGACCTTCACGTGGAGAAGGAAGAACCAGCCAAGAGTGTTTGCCTCCCTTCCCAAAGTCAAGAATGAAAAAAGCATGTACATGTCCACTTGTTGTACCTTCCCTTCTCTTGCGTCGACCTGGAAAAGAAGATGCTTATTAGGTAGTAGTGAAGAATGTGGGAAAAGGGGTGCTCGGTATCCATGATAGAAGATTGATTCCAGTTGATGATGCATCCTTGAGGTAGTGTTGTCATCTGTCTCCATGCCATACTGAAGTGAAATTTGTCCAGTTTGAAGCGCACCTCACCCATGGACCATCCATAGATGGATTTGAACTACTCTGATGTGTGGTGGTTCTTGGTTTTGTATAATGAGAACTTTACCTGGTTGTCTTCCCATCCTTCCCTGTACTCAGGGATGTAACACACCTCCAACATGGCAAGGAATTTGCGGATGATCTCAAGTAGGTGTGCCGGTCACTAAATGATGTGTAACCATCCACCATTCTTTGTCTAGTGTAGATGCATTGGAGGTTGTCGATGAAACCCCCATTGTCAAGGAAGGCATGGTCCCCATACATAGTTGGTATGAGCTATGCAAAGTAGTGTAGTGATTTGATCTCTCTTTTTTGTGGGTCAAAAGTGTCAACACAATTGTCCAATCAAAGATATCATACTTTAAATTTATACCCAACTTCAAGATACATCCACAACTCAATATGGAGTCTTAGTAGTAGTGAATCGAACACATGGACAAGGAGAACAAAAAAATAAAAACAAATGGTCTTGGCTTAGTTTATTCAAACCAATTAAGTGAAATTGATGTCCCAGTTAAGGAACGAATGAATCTAGTCAAGCACTAAATCTAAATTATGGAAAATTGAAAAGAAGAAATAAAGTTGTGAATCGATAAAAGAAGAAACTTGGATTGGGTTTCACCAACCAGACCAACCACAACCACATAAAACATTTGCTTCTAAATTATATATATTCTTGAATTGTTTGGAAAAGAATCATAAAAGATATCCACTCCTTCCTTCTTTATAGATCCAATAGATTTTTATTCAAAGGGTTTCTCTCTCGAGTTAATAACCAAATAATCAATATTAACCATATGACTTTTATTATTGTAACTCCTAACTCTCGTGTCTTGTTACTAATCTATACTCTAGATCTAAATGAAATCATTCTCTCAAACATATACATATTGGTCATCACAAGAAGGTAGTTGATCAACATGTGACACATTAAAATAAGAGTATAGAAACAAAACTAGTAAGAACATATGCCATTAAATAGAAGAACAAACAATTACATGGTTGGGAGGGCCTAACATCTACTCCCAATCCAAGTTATGGAGTTTAACCACTCATGGCATAGAAAATAAATGGATTACAACTTGAGCAAATCATGATAAGGAAAAGATAGGGAAGAGGTTTCTATAAAGGTAGATCGAGTGATCGATCCATCAACCTTTTAGGTTGCTCTGTCTTGTAAGTTGATGGTTGGTTGTCGATATCCAAAGGTCGATGGATCTGTTCTACCCTTCGATCTAGATTTGATGCAATATGGTCAGTCAATTTGTCTATGGAGGTGGATTGAACCACAAGTCTAGAGGTCGATGGTCATCCAGGTCATCGACACTAGACTGGTCGATGGCTTTATTATTAGATTTTGAACTTGGCGACAACCTTTCAACTTGTTGACTCCAAAATCCAAGATGCCTCGAAGTGACGCCTTGGGGGGTATTTATAGGGTTTTACTTGTGCTTTGTCAACCCTAGATTGTACCATGTGGCATCAAGTCTTTTTCTTCTTACTGTCAATCTTGAGCATCGAGAAAGTGATTCCTCAATAGGTCTTCATCTATCTTAAGAGGTGTCGATCTTGAGGTTTGATAGGATGGTCCCCCAATAGAATGGTCGATACATATCCATCGATGAAGGCATCAATCACCATTCCATCAATGAAGGTTGTATGGTAGTTCCATTCGACAACTTTGAATATGATGGGAATCTATCGACTTATATGTCGACGAGTTGAATCGGTCGACGATAGCTCGTCAAGGCAATATCAATGGTAGCTCGATGAGTTTATCGACCATCTCACTTGATGGGTTGGAGCTTGATGGGTCTGTTGATCCTTTTTTAGGAAGGAGTTAAATGTCAACCAAACAGGTCGATAATAGTGGGGATCTATAGTGATTTTATGATCACTTTTAAGAGCTGATGTATAAGCCATCGATCTTGATATTTTTGCATCAAATTTCTTCAAATTGTAATAAAACTCATTAAAAATAAAGAACTTGGTAAGTTGGAGATAAAATGAATGAAATTTGATATCTTAGACACTAAATCAAATAACATTATTTATGAAAAAGGTATGAAAAGTGCATGAAAACTGATGTTATCAACTCCCCCAAACTTAGAATTTAGCTTGTCCTCAAACTAATGGAATCATGATGTAATCAAATCAAGTAAGTAGAATCTATAATTTATTGAAAGATAAATTTATATCACCCTCTTATCAAAACCCTTCACTTTTTTATAAAATGAGCAACTCATCAAGAACATCATGAGCCAAAAGATTCTTTCTTTAATTAATTCTTAAATCTTACTTTCATAATCTTATATCCGTCATTTATCTCATTTTTCAAAGTAGCTTTCACTCTCGTCAGGATATTGTAAGTGGAAGGAATGGGTAGGAAAAAAGGCTTATGGGTATCCCTTCCTTCTTTTTGGTTCATTCAAGTATAGGTCCTTTAAATGGGCAAGTGCTCCCTATGTTTCAAACCAACTAGTTTTAGAGCAGTGATTACACATCCTAAGTATCACCGCCCCAAATTATTGTACCTTTAATGAACATCGTCAGAATTGGGGTTGTATTTTTGGTCTTAGAGCTCAACAAAATTGACATATATGTGTTCATGAGAACAACAACACACCGTTTGTTAGCTCTTCAACAACATGGCACAATTCTCTGATTCTTTTCAATCCTCTCTCTTTTTGGGATTTTGCATGAAAAATAAAAGGTGGAATGAGGAACGAGTTAGATCTTTATTCTTTTTATGAGATTATGTTTTTGACATAATATGATTTTTTGAATTTGACTAAATATTTTTGGTAAGAATCTTTTGATGACATCTTAAGGTTAAAATCAAAACAGAGGAAGAAGTAGTGTTCTGCTAAAACATAAAAGTTACATCAGTAACGAAAATAATCTTCATGTGTTATCATGTGATTTATTTGCAAAAGGTATAGTTTGAAAGCAAACTAGATTCTTTGTAGAGGTATTTTTCCATCGTCTACATCTTCATAGTTGTATACAAGAAAAATTGTCAAAATTTTGATGGAAATAAGAAAAGTTATGAAAATTTTCTAAAATTTAGGAAAATTTGTTACTATGAATACCTATCTCACGGGATTACACCCCCCCAAACTTACAACACACACTATCATCATAATGTGAAAAATAAAGAATAAAAATGTAAACATGTGAGATGTTTAAAGGAGGACAATTGTGGCCCATGGAGATTCAAGAAGCATCATAGCATAGTTGTCATAGAGACAATGATAGCTATCATTGTGAGTTTCTTCGAGTGCATTGTGGATCACTCGAATGGTTTACATATAGTGCAAGATGTAGAAGCCGCAATCATTGGGGAGACGATGTTGCTAAGGGTATCCATGACATAATTGTGGAAGCTTCCATTTCTTTGGTTCTTGAGAAGCATAACCATTTCCATGTTGACGGATTAGTGGATGACTGTCTTGGCACAAACATCAACAAATTCATTCATGCTTGCTTTGAACTAGAACAAAATAGTTGGGTCCTTCAATATTGAATGCAGTGTCATAGCTATTATAGAATATGACTTCTTGTTCTCGAGTAAAGATAACAAGTAAATCCTAATGATTATCATGGAGCAAGGGTAAGAAAATATATCAAGGGATTGTTGTTTGTAGACGTTGAATGAGCAACATATTTTCACCATAATCATATACCTTACACAAATATTCTCTAAGGTTTGGACCGGTCATATAGACATCCTTAACATTTTGGTTAAGATGAAACTGATATGACGCCATGAGGCCATGAGATAAATAACCCTTGGGCTGGAGGGTTTCAAGAAGATCATCTCTTATAATGAGTAGATCATCTTTACTAAAAATAATAGAATTGCTTCCATCCTAAAAATGCTTCATTAGCTTCAAAAGTTGAGTGTAAGAGAGTTCATAGCATGAACTTCTATCAAAATTGTCATAATTGGGCTCAATAGATGTTATGTGGCCATATACTTGAAATGGTTTAGGTTCATCCAGAAAGTTTAGTATGTCAATAGCCTCTCGAGCCTTAGTAGTAGCTATTACAGTGGAAAGAGGATTGGTGGGCGCTAGTGATGGTGATATCTAACCTTCTTCTACTTCTTCTCATTGTAAAATTGTGTGGAAGGGCTCTTTAATGGGTCGAAGGATCAACAAGTTAAGATCCCATAAATTATCTAGAATCTATGGATCCTAAAAGAAATTTCGAACATGGATGACTGCCATAGTGTAGCTGCAAAGCCATTAGGATCAAGGTTTTTCACTGAAATCTGGTGATTGAGAGCCTCCATTGATCGGAGGTGTAAGAAAGCATTATCATCTTTATCATGATTTTGCTGGTGAACAAGTGGATTGATCACATAATTGTTCCAATTAGGATGATAATAAGGGACCTTACATATGACTCGTTGTAGCCTGATAGGAATACATGATAGCTTTTCTATTGTAGGGTCTTTGAAATGCATGTTAGAATTTTGCAGATCAGCCACACAAGGATTAAAAAGAGTAATCTGGCATTTATTAAATCAACTACGCATAACAGCCATAGGCCTCAGAGGTGAAAAGGTAGAAGGATAACTCGTGCTTTATGTAAATGGAGTTTTTCGAAAAGCGTCATAATAGTTGGAGCTTCCATGCAGTTGTTAAATAGACAATCTGCCAAGGAAGGTGTTGCATTGAAATACGACCATTATATATCATTAGACATGATATCTTCTAGGATTGTGGATGCCAAGGGTGCTAACATTCATTTTTTAACTCTAGTAGGATTATAATAAATATCTCGAAAATTCTCCCGAGATAGAGATATAGACCCATTGTTGTAAATTATCTGACTTCTATCATGGTGATCATCCAGGACATCATGTAGCACAAAAATGTCTTGGATAGCCATCCCAGTCAAACAATCAAAGTTGAGCTTGCCCGTCTTAGAAGGAAGTTGTGGTGGAAGTGGTAGGGGATGATCAAGAAAGTTCAGGTCAGGTAGTCTTGGGATTGTTGTAGAAAGAACTTTAGAAAGATCCCCATCATCCTTGCTTGAGGAAGTGTACTCATCATCAGAAGGACTATCCACATCTACTTGTAAGTCCAAATGAGTTGTATAGACTCCCATAGAGATATCTTCCTTGGAGGTATGGTGATTGTGCATTGATTGAATAGGGTTGTCAGTAGCAAGTAACACATCATCCAACCTCCATATTAGATTTCTTTGAAAATATTTGAAGGAGGTGATCTCTAAGTAAGAGGAAATTCATTTTCTTATGGTTGTGCATGGATGTATTTAAATGGACTCACATAGGGTTCCATGGGTGAATTACAAATCCCGCTTGGAAGGAAAAGTACATGCTAGAGTTGATTAACAGAGGCAAGAATGATAGAAGATGGAAGTTTACTGAAGCCATTCTTAGAAAATAATGTCTCAGAAACATGTGATATTGACTCGTGGATGGACTTGGTAGATAGCTTCGGAGAATGATGGTGGACTTCTTCACTCGTAGTATTTGGTACATATGAAGTTTTGTGGGAAGAATGAGAAAATGTGGAAGAGCCAACTTCAACCAAACAAGCATGGAATTTATGACATCTTTGTCATTGAAGTACATGTTGCTCCATCTTGCATTGTCATTTGTCTACTTTAATATACCAATGATTCAAAATGTAATGTTGAACAACCAATATTTTTTTGATCTTGAGTTCGAGTGTAACAATTTATTGAGGAAAGCAGTGCAAATCCCCAAACTATTGTTAGGGATGTCAAGTTGTGACCCTTGAGGTACCTCTAAGCCAAACTTCACAACTCTCACCCACTTGTTATCTTCAACTATGGTAGTGGCTGAATGTGGGCGTCTTTCACCCCTCTTGGTTGTACAGTCAGTTGTAAACATTGTACTTCCTTTGTGGGCCATTGTTGTACTAAGATAAGTGTAACAAGTTAGAATATTGAAAATGGAAAAATAGGAAAGAAATAAGATGTCAAGCAAAACTGGGAATGGGTTCATCGACTTCTAGTTAATGGTCAAAGAATATTGATAGGAAGGCATCAATAGCGGATAAAAGAAAATAAAACAACCCATAAACAACATAAGTTCAACATAGAAGTATGTCAATGGGTTCGGAATGGTCGACAGGGTTGTCAAATAAATCATGGTCGACAAAGGTTTTATACTTATAGATGGTAATTCATGTTCAGAATAGTGTTGATGTACATGTGAATTCTATCAATCAGTGGGGTCGACAGGTATTAAACGACGTCGATGGGCAAGAGCAAAAAGCAACAACACTTTTCTTTGGTTAGGATGTGGCAAAAATTATTATTGTGGGTCCTATATTTATAAGAAATGGCAAAAATGCGGTGAATTCTAAATGGGTAAATGGATCTAAGATCCAAATATATCAATAGCAATATCAGGGAGTCGACGGTATCATCGATCTCTATGGTCAATAGTTTCCTATCGATAGACTGCTCGACGATGTGAAAGGTGTTTGAATATGTTTATGGGATGATCGACAGTTCAAAGTCGTCGACATCGCATAATTAATGGTATAAAGTCAATGGCTCCACTGAGGGCCATTTGATCAACAGTTTGAATCGATTCCCTCATCGATGATGTAGTCAATGGGTGAGAAATCATGAAAATGATATGAGCGGTTAGAGTTTAGGTCAATGGATCACTGTGAAGTGATCATTAACCAATCATCATTTGAAAAGTAGCCATCCATATCATTTGCTAGAACACATTTACAAAGATAGTTTTAACTAAGGAAAAAGCAAAAGATGAA
Source organism: Alisma plantago-aquatica (assembly GCA_963693085.1). Classification (NCBI taxonomy): domain Eukaryota; kingdom Viridiplantae; phylum Streptophyta; class Magnoliopsida; order Alismatales; family Alismataceae; genus Alisma; species Alisma plantago-aquatica. The sequence goes on from OY856409.1 coordinate 864,907,295, forward strand.
ATCTGAAAATAGAATGGAATAAAAGATAGATGCATGGGTTACCCCCAAGTAGAGGTTTGTTTGTAGTCATGTAGCTTGACTCCTAACATGTCTTTATTTGACATCTGACGCATCAGGAAGATCCACATCTACCTTTCTGGTGATAACTTTGTCTTTATAGCATCTCTTTAGATGGTGATCGTTGACCAAAAAGGTTTGTGATTTTTCAATGTGAATGTCCACAATGTCGGAAGGATAAATGGTTATAACTGTAAAGGATTCAGACCAATAGGAACATATCTTTCCTAGAAAAAGTAGGAGGGTAGAGTTGAAAAGAAGAATCTTATCACCCTCAAAAATATCCTTCTTCTTGATGTGAGAATCATGCCAAATCTTATTCCATTCTTTATAAATCTTGGTATTTTCATATGCATGTAGACAAATCTCTTCCAACTCCTAAAGTGGTAGAAAGTGTTGTTCTTTTGCTAGATCAGTATCCATATTGAGGGCCTTGATCACCCAATAAGCTTTATGCTCCAACTCTAGAGGAAGATAGCATGATTTACCATATATGAGGCGATAAGGGGTAGTTCCAATCGAGGTTTTATAAGTAGTTCGATATGCCCAAAGAGCATCATTGAGTTTCAAAGACCGTTCTTTTTTGGATGTTCCCACAGTTTTATTTGGAATTTGCTTGATCTTCCTGTTAGAGACTTCAACTTGTCCCACTGTTTGAGGATGGCATGGAGTTGAGATTTTATGTTTTGATCTGTATCTCTTCAAAAATGTTTCAAAATATTTCTATATAAAATGTGAACCACCATCAATGATGATGGTCCTAGGAACTCTATATCTTGGAAAGATAATTTTTTAAAAAAGACAGATTACTATTTTTGAGTCGCAAGTTTCTGATGGGATGGCTTCCACCCACTTGGAAACATAATCAACTACTATGAGTATGCATTTATTTTCAAAAGATGGTAAAAAAGATCCAACAAAGTCTATACCCCATACATCGAAGACTTCAACCTTGATCCATTCGGCCAAAGGCATTTCATTCCTTTTTTTTATGTTCCCGATTTATTGCACACATCACATTGCTTAATGTAAGCATGCAAATCTTTGAAGATAGTTGGCCAATAGAAACCAAATTTAATATATTTTTAAAGTAGTGTTTTCAGCTCTCAAATGGCCTCGATAAGGGGCAGTGTGATGCTTCTCGAGTATGGATCAAGCTTCATCATTGGGAGATACGTCTATAATAGACATTATCTGGACACTTCTGAGCAAAAATGGGTCATCCTGATAGTAATTCTTTAAATATGAAAAGAACTTCTTCTTTTGATTATAAGTCATGTCCTGGGGCAACTGTTGGCAAGCTAGGTAGTTACAAAAGTTTGCATACCAAGGTGTTATATGATATAATGTGTGGATTACCAGAATTTATTTATCCTAGTAAGATTCATTTATAGGGAGAGGGTTGTCATCTTTGACCCATATGTGAGAAAGGTGATCTGCAACTACGTCTGAGATCCCTTCTATCAATGATTTTATGATCTAACTCCTATAGCAAAAGGACCATCTGAGAAGGAACATCTTAGTATCCTTTTTCTACATGAGATAGCTCCATGTTCGGTGTAGATCATCACTTTTGCTCCTAACAAGTATGATCTGCATTTATCGAAAGCATAAATGATTTCTGACATTTCTTTATCTATAGTAGTGTAATTTATTTATACCTCAATTAGAGTTTATTGGCATAATAGATCACATGATGCTTTTATCCTTATTTTTTCCCAAGACTGCTCCAATATCATAGTTACTAGCATCACACATGAGCTTGAATGGGAGATCCCAATCTAGAGATTGCATAATTGGTGTGGAGGTTAGGGCATTTTTTATAGTGTGAAATTCCTTGAGCCAATATTCATCAAAGATGAATGGTGTGTCCTTCACAAGAAGTCAAGACATGGTTTTTGCTATTTTTGAAAAATCTTTGATGAAACAATGGTAATATCTGACATGTATTCCTAAGAAAATTCACACAGAGGAGATAAAGGAGGGATGGGGAAGCTTGGAAATAGCTTCTTTTTTCTCTTGTCTACTTTGATGCATGCTTCAGATACTTTGTGTCCGAGGCCAATTCCTTCTCAGAAAATAAAATGACATTTCTCCCAACTGAGAACAAGTTGCTTTTCTTGCACCTTTGGAGAATGAGGTATAGGTTTTTCAAACAATTTTCAAACGAGGACCCATAGACTGGAAAGTCATCCATGAAGACATTCATGTTATCCTTTATAAAGTCAGAAAATATAGCCGACATACACCTTTAAAAGGTGGTTGGGGCATTGCAGAGACCCATATGATGGAATGTCTATGTCTCATAGAGGCAAGTAAATGTGGTCTACTCTTAGTCGTCCGGATGAATGGGAACTTGGTAGAATCTAGTGTTCCCATCTAGATAGCAAAAGTGTGAATGATGTGTTAACCTTTCGAGGACTTGATTAATAAATAGAAGTGGAAAAGGATCCTTACGGGTTGTTGCATTCAACAATCTGTAGTCAATGCACATACACCAACCGATCACTATGTGAGTGGTCAATTCTTTACCATCTCCATAGTTTACCATTTTCATCTCTCCTTTCTTGGGGACAACGTGTATTGGGCTCACCTAATTGATATGTTAAATAGCGTATATGATTCATACATCGTATAACTTAATCGCTTCCTTGCACACCACTTCATGCATTTTATCGTTAAGCTTCCTTTGACCTTGTACATGTGATTTAGTAGTTTCTTCAAGATTGATTTGATGAATATAGATAGTTGGGCTAATACCCTTGATATCATCTATACAATACCCAAGGGCCTTTCTCATACCTTAAGTTCAGTCAGGAGTTGTGGTTGTTGTTCAGAAGATAGATGTGCATTGATTATTACTAGATTCTTGTGTTCTTCATCGGGAAATTCATACTTCAAACCATCTAGAAGGGGTTTTAGCTTAGGAATTGGCCTTGGTGTGGAAGTGTCTTTCAGTTCCCGATGGAGTGAGACATACTTATATGTCTCAATGGATCCTTGTGGTTGAGACTCTTCTTCTTCAGTGGCTTCCAAATAGCTAGAATTTCTTCAACCTCAGGATCAGTAATCCCCAAATCTGGGTTGATCAACGCCCTCATCAAGGGATCTACAATGGTGTCGTGCTCTTGAATTTCAACATATAATTGGTTGTAGCAGTCAGCAGAGTAACTCGCCTCCATTGGAGAGGGGCCTTTCATGTGGTCGAGCAAATTGAAATCGATAGATTCATTACTAACTCTTATAGTAATCAGCCCATCGACAACACCTATAAATGCATGAGCTGCAAAAAGAAAGGGGCATCCAAAGATCGTTAGGCATGTAGGATCTTCAACCAAATTAACTATGATAATATCACAAGGGATAAATAAGTTTTTGATCTGGATGGTGACATCTTCTACCACCCCAACAGTCTTGGTAAAAGAGTTCTCTGCTAACTATATTCTCATGTTCAAAAGAATGATGTTTGTAAGCCCCAATTTTATGGCCAAGTTATGTGGCATGAAGCTTCATGCTAGCCCCTAAGTCTACTAATCCATATCTAGGCAAAGTATCTCCTATAAGGGGATAGTGAAATCTATTTGGTCCTTTTGTTTGGTTGGCATATTCTATTGACAAAAGGTGAATGTCATTCATGCTAAACGTACTATTTTTATGTCTTCCCTCTTTCTCTTTCTCGTGATAAGATCTTTCAAAAACTTAGCATATGTAGGAATCTCATCAATGATATCTAGAAGAGGGACGTCCAAGTGGATCTTCTTGATGGCATCCAAGAATTTGTGGCATCTTTTCTCAAGTTGAGCCTCTATGAAGCGATGAGGAAAGGGTGCTTATGGTTGAGTTTTGGACGTTGAGGGATGGAATAGGTTTAGATACCCCTTGTGACTTCTTGATAAAAGAAATTATCCTTTATTGGCATTATCTTCGACAATGGGCACAACAAGTGGTGATACAGAAGAAGTGGTCCCTGACTAAAGTGTAGCCATCTTAGAAATTTTTCTCTTTGGGTTTTGCTTGGTACTTGAAGGAAATTGCCCATTTGGTCAGCCGATAGATGCTACAATAGAGGCCAGGTATTGGTCTATCATCTGGTTATATTGTTGCAAATCCATTATCTGGGTGTTCACATTTCCCAATTGTGCTTGCATACTAGTCATCAGATTACTATTACTCACCATACATTTTCCTAGTCATTCAGTCAAGGAGTGTAGTTTGATGATGGATTTTGATGTTGTTGAAAAAAATTCCCCTTTTTTGTCCATTCAAGTTGCCTTGTTGTTGTAGGGATCTATTATGTGGAAATCTGAGTGGAGCTCCTCTTCCTACGTCTTGTCCCCTACCCACATGTTTGTGATGTTTGATTTAGTTAAAAGGAGTTTTTTGTAGCATAGGAGTTTCCACAAGAAAATCTTGGATGGTTGGGCCTTTTATAGTTCACACTAGACATATTTTCTACTGGAATTGTTTGGTTGTCTTCAATTTCATAAGTGTAAATGCATTGATCTATTTCCTGACCTCCCTCACTGCAAGTGACACACTTCATTGTTGCCTCGATATGATACCTAGATTGGGCGTCTTTCAAATTTTCTACATCAGTTGCCATTATGTCAAGTTTTTTATTCAAGATTCAAGTAACTTTGACTCTAAATAAGTGACCATTTCAGAGTCCATAGTGATAGTATTCCTTTCATAATCTCTGCATGCTTGTAGAGTGGCCATATTATTTATGATCTCCTTGGTGGTTTTGGCATCATGCTTCATTTGCTTCGTGCTACTGCACTGGACGATGTTCTTTCATAGGAAGTTAGTCCTTCATAGAAGGTGGTAATGAGGAAACTTTCATCAAAGTTGTGTTGTGGACAATCTCTCAAGTATTATTGGTATCTTTCGTATGCCTGATATAAATTCTTGACGGGATTTTGTTAAAACCCATTGATTTTATCCTAGCATCAGAGAGTATTTTCAATAGGGAAGAATTTGTTCAGGAAAGATTCATATAGTTTTTGTCATGAGGTGATTCCATGCAACGACCTTGTCCCATAGGGAAAAGTGGAAGCCTTTCATATAGATGACCTCATGAGGGACCCTATTCATTTTAAGGGTTTCATAAATGTTTTTGAAGGCATCTATATGATGGTAGGAGTTTTCCTCAACATAATTTTCCCTAAATGTTTGATATCGAATGATATTGAGGAGGGCAGATTTCAGTTTAAATTTTGCCACAGGAATGTGTCGCATGATGATAGGCTCTCTGTTGTCATTGACACGAGCAGTGGCCAATGAACAGAGTGAGGGCATGTTTTTAGGAGCATTGTTAGCAAGTGGCGGTTGTGCGACCATTAGATCGTTGAAGAGATGATCTACCTCTGGAAATTTAGCAAGGAACTCCAGTATTGAAAGGAAATGATAGTCGACTACCCAGAAATAAGATATTGCACGAATCCGAGTCAAGGATAAGAAACATAAGTGATACTTTTGCAAATGTATAGTTTAATGTAAAAAGTGATGCTAATAAACTTTTTGTAAGATTTAAAAGCTATGACTAGTGCTAAGTAGACCACAAGTTCTTGGAGGTTATTCATTGCCTTTTCCCTAAAAATGGCACCAAAAGTTGATTGCTTTTTTCGTGGCTCAAAAGTGTAAACACAATTGTCCAGACAAGGATATCAGACTTTAAATTTATACCCGAATTCAAGAGACGACTGCAACTCAATACATAGTCTTTGTAGTAATGCAGGGTGGAACACATGGACAAGGAGAATAATAGAATAAAAATGAATGGTCTTGGCTTAATTTAGTCAAACCAATTAAGTAAAACTGATTTCCCACTTAATCAATGAATTAATTTAGTCAAGCAATAAATCTAAGTTATGGGAAATTGAAAAGAAAAAATAAATTTGTGAACCGATAGAACAAGAAACTTGGATTGGGTTTCACCAATTTGACCAACCACAACCACAACCACATAAAACCTTTGCTTATAATATATATATATATATATATTTAACTTATTTTGCAAACAATCATAAAAGATATCCACTACTTCTCTTGAGATCTGGGTAGATCTTTATTCAAAAGGATTATTTCTCTCGAGTTAATAACCAAAGAATAAATAATAATTGTATGAATTTTGTTATAGTAACTCCTCACTCTCGTGTCTCTTTACTAATCTTTACTCCAAATATAAATGAAATCATTATCTCAAATAAATCCATATCGGTCATCACAAGAAGGTAGTTAATCAACATGTGACGCATTAAAATAAGAGTATAGAAACAAAACTTGTAAGAGCATATGTCATAAAATAGAAGAACATACAATTGCATGGTTTGGAGGGCCAGAAAACTACTCCCAACCCTGGTTATGGAGTTTACCCACTTATGGCATAGCAAATAAACAAATTACATCTTGAGAAAATTATGATAAAGAAAATAGAGGGAAGAGGTTGATACATAGGTAGATTGAGTGATCGGTCTACCAACCTTTTGGCTTGCTCTGTCTCATAGGTCAACAATTGGTTGTTGATGGCTAGAGGTTGATGGATATGTTCTACCTTTCAACCTATACTTAATGTGATCTAGTTCATGGAACTATCAATGGAGGTGTATTGAACCACAAGGCTATAGGTCGATGGTCAGTTAGGTCAATGACACTAAACCGGTAGATGGCTCTAGTCTTTGATTATGAACTTGGTGACAACCTTTTGACTTGTTGACTCTAAAATCCAAGATGCCTTGAAGTGACGTCCTGGGGGGGGCTATTTATAGGATTTGACTTGTGCTTTGTCAACCCTAGATTGGTATACATGGCATAGACTCTTTGTCTTCTTACTATTGATCTTGAGGGTCGACAAAGTGATTCCTTGATAGGTCTTTAGAGGTGTCAATCTTGAGGGTTGACAAGATGGTCTCTTGACAAAATGCTCGACATCTAATCCATCAGTGAAGGAATCAATGACCATTAAATCGACAAAGGTACCAATGGTTGTTTTGTTTGATGACTTTGAAAACGATGGGAACCTATCGACGTATATGTTGATGAGTTGAGTTGGTCGACGATAGCTCGTCAGGGCACTATAAAATCTGAATTATAGAGGGAGAAAAACCGGTGGAACAACCTCAACAACATCTAAGTACCATCATGACTGAGGTGCTGAAGAAAGAGGTAGCGAAGCTTCTATGGGCATGTATAATTTATACCATTTCAGATTTGAAATGGGTTAGTCCAAGTCATTTAGTTCCTAAGAAGGGATGAACAATAGTCACCACTAATTTAGTGAGTGAACTAATCTCTACTAGATTAGTGATCGAGTGGCAAGTTTTTATTGACTACCACCAATTAAATGTCGCCACCTTAAAAGACCACTTTTTGCTACCTTTTATAGATCAAATCCTTGAGAGGCTTGTAGGACGCTCATAATTTGGCTTTCTAGATGGTTATTCTGGCTATAACTAGATATCCATTGAACCAAATGTTCAACAGAAGTCAACCTTCACATGTTCCTATGGTACCTTTATATACATCATATGCCTTTTGGTCTTTGTAATGCTCCAATAATGTTTCAACGATGCATGCTTGCTATTTTTTGGGATATGGTTGAATGTTGTCTTGAAATTTTTATGGATGGTTTTTGTATTTATGGTGAGTCTTTCAGGACTACCTTACCAGTCTTGACAATGTTTTGTAAAGACGTAAGGACACTCACCTAGTTTTGAATTGGGAGAAATGTCATATGATGGCGAGTGAAGGGATTGAGTTGGGACATAAAGTGTCCAATAAGGGAGTGGAAGTTGATATGGTAAAGATTGAAGTGATTTCTAAACTACCTCCTCCTTTGGTGAAAGGAGTTTGGAGTTTTTAAGGGCATGCCAGTTTTTATCGACGTTTCATAAAAGATTTTCTAAAGATTGCTAAACCACTTTCTGAGTCATTGGAAAAGGATGTTGAGTTTAAATTTGATGATTGTTGCTTGAGAGATATTGAGATTTTGAAGGAGATATTGATCTTTGCACCTATGGTAGTGGCTCTAGACTAGAACAATACTTTTGGACTGATGTGTGATGCATCAGATTAGGCGATTGAATCTATTTTGAGACAATACAAAGATCATGCTCTTTCTATCATTTATTATGCATCGAGAACTCTTAAATGATGCTCAACTAAATTATACCACCACTACTACACAAATGGCTTATAACATCACATTTACGGGCATCGGTTGTATACAAGAAACTGACTCCTAAACTCTACAACGTCGGTTTATTACAAAAATCGACATCTATATGTGAAGAGCGGCCAGACACGGGTATCACTTTTTATTTAGTGTCGGTTCCTTAATAAGTAACCGACGCCTAAAATCGACCGCCAAATCCAAATTTTCCAATGGAAAAAAATTACCTCCAAAATTTAGCATACGACGTCGGTTGTGAACAAAACAACCGACGACTAAAGGTTTTTCGCGAGATAGAAATTGGGACCATTTTTATCATCAGTTTTCTTGCAAAAACTGACACCGATGTGTTTCACACGCTGTCCCCATGAAAATTTTCACCCCCCCCCTTGGCGTCGGTTTTATACGGCAACCGACGACTATGGTTAGAATTGGAGAACATTTTGTTTTTGTCGGCATATGTAGATAGACGTCAGTTTTTGTAGTAGAAACCAACGACTATAATTGAGAAAAGGTGTTAGTTTTTTTGTGGTAACTGGCTCGTATTGTTATAAGCATCGATTGGTTTTAATAACCAACGCCGATTGTTAACTTAATAGCACATGTGCGAAGCAGACTCTTCCCCTTTCTCTGTTTCATTGCAATCGAATGCCAATTTTAGGGTATGGCAATTCTGCCGCCGACCACTCCCTGATGCTCTCTGCTTGCCACCGCTGTGGCAGTCATTCTCTTTTCTCATCGCTGCCACTGCCCTCCTCCTTACTCACCGCCACCGTCGCTATTCCTTCTGTGCTCGCTGACTGACTGCCTGCAGCTTACCGCCACACACCCTTCTCTCCTTGCTCACTCGCCGGCTGCCTACTTGTCGCTCTTCCGTGCTCGCCTTCCCGCTCGGCTTCCACGTGTACCCCTCCGTCTCGCCCTCTCTCCCTGATCCAGAGAAAGATGCCTGGCTGGTGGGCTCAAACAGAGGTAAACATCCCCAAAAACCCTATGGCTCTCCTTCTCTCCCTGCTCTAGAGAAAGACGCTCGATCGACTGGGCCCAAATAATAAATTTTTATATACCACAATGATCGAAAAACCCTCAGCTTTCCAATGATGATGTCTATTTCTTCTAATTGTGTTCATATCTTCTCTGAATCCATGTTTTATTACACTTCTTGATCTTTAATCACATAGACTTAATCAACATTGCTACTTGTATGATCCTAGTGATTAAAAGCACTCTTTTCTGGTACCTCGGTAACTAATGTTTCCTTGAGATAAGTGTTAATTGATCTAGCTTGCTTACTTTCCTTCTAATGCCATCTTTTATGTGCTATGACCCACTAGTCGCCTTTAGAGTATTAAAATGATGCAACGTGTACACTTGTTAAGTTTGAATCTATAAATCCCATGAAATGATATCACCCCACAAAATCAGTAGTCACTATTATGTCTTGTACACTCTAGAATCAAGATCTAATAGTCTTATTCTATTTTAACACCATGAGACCTCATTTGCTCATTCTGGTGGATTATTATGACCTATGATGACCTAACATGAAACCAAGCTCTTAATGATATGATTTTGTTGGCCTAGAAACCCGTCCAAGATTTACTCATTAGGAGTAAATCTTGGATAGTCCCCGGTTTGGGACTGTTCTTGAACACCTAATCTCACTTAGGATGTAAGTGTATAATGTGTATTGGGTTTTCAAGAAAACTTCGGTAGAACTTCCCCGTTTGTTCTCTAAGTACATATGTACTTGGAGAACAGTGGGGAAATGCTGTCAAAATTTTCTTGAAAACCCAATACACATTATACACTTACTAGTGAGATTAGGTGTTCAAGAATGGGATCGGTGGTACACATTTATTATATATAAGAATGACAACACATGTATTTGTTGGACTAGAACCCCATCTAAGATTTACTTATTAGGAGTAAATCTTGGATAGTCCCCAGTTTGGGACTATTCTTGAACACCTAATCTCACTTAGGATGTAAGTGTATAATGTGTATTTGGTTTTCAAGAAAATTTTGGTAGCATTCCCCCATTTGAAAACCCAATACACATTATACACTTACTAGTGAGATTAGGTGTTCAAGAATGGGATAGGTGGTACACATTTATTATATATAAGACCTTAAACCCTAAAGTTTTAACCATGCATAAACTCTAATCTGTTAACCCTAGACCCTAATCTTATTCTAATATATACTTGTTTTCTCTTTCATCATAGAATGGATAGATCATGGATGTCCATTCCAAATCACTGCACCCTAGAGTTTATTTCTGGTCTTGATCAGATTACTAGATTTTCCGAGGAACATAGGAAACAACCTGGAGATAGGTTCTACTGTCCATGTAGGCATTGCGGTAACAACTTGAAAGTCAGCACTGGTAACGAAATCAAAAGTCATGTCATGTGCAACGGGATTGTACAAGGCTATACAGAATGGCACTGGCACGAAGAGATTTTAAACCTGAAATTAGTGGATGTAGATAGCAGTTCTTGTGTGGAAGAAGTAATTGTCTCCGATGATGTAGATGTGAATGAACCAGATCCAGTAGACATCGTTGATGTGATGCTGGATAGTTGTCGGGTAGAGCACACCGATCCACCTCCCATGTTTAGAAACATTGTGCATGATGTTGAGATATCGTTATACACAGGTTGTAAGTTTACGAAGCTTAGCGTTGTGTTGAGATTGTATAAACTGAAAGCTAACAATCGATGGAGTGATAAAAGCTTCACGTCATTGTTGTCTTTGTTGAAAGAAATTCTTCCTGAAGGAAACGAGTTGCCAATCTCAACATACCAGTTAAAGAAATTGTTGTGCCCAATGGGAATGAAGGCTAAGAAGATACACGCATTCCCGAATGATTGTGTATTATTTCAAAAGGACTATGTGGATTTGAAAGATTGTCTAAAATGTGGTGCGTCAAGGTACAAATTGACAACTTCGGGGGAGTCCAAAACTGGTTCTCCTGCCAAGGTGATGTGGTATCTACCTATAATACCATGGTTTCAATGCTTGTTTTCCAATCCTATAGATGCGAAGAATTTGAGTTGGCATGCAGATGTTAAGAAAAATAATGATGGGATCCTATGACATGCGTCTGATTCCCCATAGTGGAAGAAGATTGATTTATTATACCCTGAATTTGGTGAAGAAGATAGGAATCTAAGGCTTGGGCTTTGTACAGATGGGATGAATCTGTACGAGACATTGAGCAACCAACATAGCACTTGGCCAGTTATTATTGTTATATACAATCTTCCTCCCTGGTTGTGTATGAAAAATAAGTTCGTTATGCTATCGTTGTTGATATCGGGCCCTAAACAACATGGAAATGATATCGACGTTTACCTTTAACCTATGATTGATTACTTGAAGAAGCTCTGGGGTGAAGGTGTGATGACCTATGATGCTTTACGAAGATAGACATTTCGTTTGCACGCTATGTTATTTTGCACTGTGAATGACTTTCTAGTGTATGGGAATTTGTCTGGATATAGTGTCAAAGGATCTAAAGTGTGTCCTATATGTGTAGAGAGCACTGATTCAATACAACTAAAACACGGTGGTAAGACTGTATATCTTGGTCATCGAAGCTTTCTTCCAAAATTTCATTCGTATCGTAGGTTGCGCAAAGCATTCAATGGGTGGAATGAGGAACAGAGTGCACCTAAACCTATATCAGGAGAGGATTTTTATGAAAGAGTAAAAGACATCACCAATGAATTTGATAAGAGATCACAATATACGATGGCCACACGGAGTGACAAGTCTTTATTCAAGAAGAAGTCAATATTTTGGGATCTTCCTTATTGGAGTTCTTTGATAGTCAGACATTGTATCGATGTCATGCACATTGAGAAAAATGTATGTGATAGCGTCATCGGTACTCTATTGAATATACCAAGTAAGACTAAAGATGAGATAAAATCTAGAATGGACCTACGTGAAATGGGAATAAAGATAGAATTAACAGAAGTAGTTAGTAGAGATCGGAGAACATACTTACCTCCCGCTTGTTACACGTTGTCTAGAAAGGAGAAGAAAGCTTTTTGTGAATGCTTGGTAAATGTTAAGGTGCCATAGGGTTACTCATCCAACATCCGTACATTAGTATCAATGAAAGATCTAAAGTTGATAGGTCTTAAATCTCATGATTGTCACACTCTAATGCAACAAATATTGTCCGTGGCAATTCGATCTATATTGTCGAAGCATGTACGGTTTGCAATCACCAGACTTTGTTTCTTTTTCAACAGTCTGTGCAACAAAGTTATTGACCCTGATACTCTTGATAAATTGCAAAGAGAAGTGGTTGTTACCCTATGTCAGCTTGAGATGTATTTTCCTCCTTCATTCTTTGATATCATGGTACATCTTGTTGTCCACTTGACTAGGGAAGTGAAAATGTTGGGACCAATTTTCTTGCATTGGATGTATCCCTTTGAACGATACATGAGCATTTTTAAAGGTGATGTTTGAAACCGTTATCAGCCTGAAGGGAGTATTATTGAGGGCTATGTGGTGAGAGAGGTTATGGATTTTTTCAATGACTTTCTAAGTGGTAATGACGCTCTTGTGAATGACAAGAATATTGAGGAGCATTTTGGCAAAGGAATTTTGGGATCACAGGTGAAAGTAGTCAATCGTGAGCAGTTAGAGCAAGGTCACTTGTATATTTTACACAACATCGACGAAGTGAGTGTTTATATCGAGGAACATACCAATTTCATCAAGAGACAATATCATCGATCCAATTCAATGTGGCTTACTAGAGAGCATAACAAGACATTTATTAAGTGGTTTGAAGATAAAGTCTTACATCAACTATCTCAAACACCAGATAATCTTATTGAAACCATCAAATGCCTCACCTTTAAACCAAAATTGAATGTTATGTCTTATGAAGGGTTTGACATAAATGGATTCTCATATTACACAAACATCAAGATGATAAGAGTGTCATCCAAAATAGTGGGGTCACCCTTCAAGCGTCTTCATTATTTTTTGCAAGTGCAAAGGATAAGAGTCCTCAGGGCACAAGGGATGAAAGCAAGTTCATCCCTCAGGGCACAAGGGATGAACTGACAGTTGCTTTGGGTAACCCAGAGCATCTTGGACGTGTTAGGGGTGCATGTGTTGGTGTGGGCATCAAAGCATTCTTTGGGCCATCCCAGTGCAAACCTGTCCCAAAAGTGAGACTTTCACAAGCTGAGGTAACCTATTCTTAATTTAGAATGTTATTGCGAAAGGGAATTCAATAATCAAAAGCTAGCATTTCTTTTATCCATGTATAGGTAGATGCATTAATTGATAATAGAGTCGAGGAAGCACTTGATAAGAGACTCCATGACGCAATTAGCAAGTGGCAGGCATCTCAGACGCCCACTCAGATAGTACATGTGATGTGCCGCGCTTCTCCTACTACTCCTATTGCAGAGGTTGGGAGTAATCCTATAGACCCACCACCTACCACGTCGTCTGTAAGTATTTTTATGACATAGTAGCTAGTCTATTCAAGATGATATATTTGTGTATATATGCATATAACATTCTTTACATAAATTTGTAGGGGTTGAAGCCATGCTAACTAAAAAGTCAAGAATATATCGTTGTAGAGGCGTCGGCTTACCCACCACTTAAAGGGTGCATGTTTCATGGGTATCCAGTACCATATGGTGTGGTATGTGTGAGCCCGATACATGTACTCCCTGACTGGAGGGATCTTGCACTACCTCATACACACCCAGATGCTGAAACACTTGGTGAGGCAGTAGGCAAAGTGATACTGTGGCCCGAAGCGGATGTCTTCTATACTAATATTGTATGATAAATTTCCATTACATTAATTTGTTAGTGTGTATATATGAGTCAGTTGATCTGAAATTATATATACATGTCAAAAAGACGAGACCCGCTACATCTCGATCTCCACCTCCTCGACTACCAAGTTAGCTTCCAAGGGACCTACACTCCTCGATAGGTCCTAATTGTAGGGGTGTGGCAGTATGGATCGGCGAACATGATCTAAATTGCCCTATAAATGTTACTATTCTGGAGGATGTTGCAGGTAAATCATATGATAACAATCTATTTATACAAGTTTAGCACACATATTAATGCATACGTAATACAAGTTTTGCATACATATTAATGCATAGGTATTAATGCAGGTCAATCATATAAAAACAAGATATTTATATAAGATATTTTGGATTTGTTTCGTTATGATTGGTTGAACACATCTATGATAGAGATATGGATATGATGAGATCTTATTTATACATCCATATACCTTGTTTTATATACGATGATCTGGTTTCTTATATATTAATGCATACGTAATACATGTTTTGCAGCCACTTACACACGATATGTACAAATTTTGGGTTTTCCCATGTGGGATTTTTGTTCCATCTTTGATTAGTCTTGTAGATGCAGACCCTTCTTCAGTTACTTCATACTGTTGTGATGCTTTTCAATATTTTGGTAAAAATAATAAGACGGTGATAATAGATTCATTCAATGTCGAGTAAGTTTACTTTGCTTATAATTTCGACTTAAGCAAATTACATTTTTATTGTGGATTTTGAGTTATTAATTTTCTACTTTCTTACCTATAGTGGTAAACATTGGGAGTTACTAGTTATTCTCCCCAATACGTTCACTGTCTATTATCTAGATCCTACGGGGAATGAGTTGAATATATTATATGGACATGCAATTAAAAGGCCATTATTCTCGTGAGAAATTTCATGTTTTTATATCCGTAAACATCTATTACTACATTACTATTAAATTATGCAATTTAATGTGTTACATTAACATATGTAGGGATTTACAAGAGTACAAAAAAGTTGGAGGAAAGGTCCCCAGGAAAAAGAATATGTCACTAATTTTGGAGAATGTGAAAGTAATTTCCTGACTCCAATGTATATATTATTTATGTGAATTGTACTTATTTGTATTTTTGAATATTTTGTATGTTTCAATTTATAGTGTGCTACACAAGACAATGGTTGGGCATGTGCCTACTATGTGATGCGATTTATGGACATAATCATCAAACATGCCATAATGAAAATCGATAAGATACAACAGGTATTATACATAGTCTCATTAAATAATATGAAATATATCAATCTTATTATATATTATTAATTATATATATACGTCATTCTCTTTGTAAGTCTTTAAAACTACTAACTTCAACACATGTGGAAAGCTATTAGATGTACATACTCCCTATATGAAAGAGGAATTAGATGTTGTAAGAGAAGAATGGGCAAAATCCCTACAAAGAGTGGAAATTTTTAAATATAAGTTTATTGACAATGATGACGATGATGAATAAAGAATAACTTTGTTCTCATAATTATTTTTGTGTGAATGTGAATGACTTTTTATGAATTGTCATATGTGTGAATGTGAATGTGAACAACTTTTTCTAATCAATACATGAATGTTTCTACATGTGTCTGAATGTGAAAAAGATGAAATGAATGGAACTAAATGTGTATGTAAATAACTTTGCAGGTTTCTACATGTATTTGATCAATACATGTGTCTGAATGTGAATAACTTTGCAAGTTTGTGGCTTGTTGTATGGCTGATATCAATGGATGTTGTAAACCTATAGTTCAGAATTGAACTTCAGGTTCTGCATCCTGCTGACCAACCATACAGCAGGCCTGCAAACTAATAAGAAAAAAAATATGCAAATAGGCATCAGTTGTTTATAAACAACCGACACCAAAATAATACGACATCAATTTTTAGCAAAAAACTGACTTCTTTATCCCGTCTTGGTGTTGGTTATTGGTAATAACCGACGCCTCTTACCAAGGTCGTGTTGGCCAACACAAGTGATATGATGTCAGTTATTTGCATAAAACCGACGACTTTATTGATGGCGGGAAGGGTAATGGGTCGGTTCTTTTAATAACCGATGTATGTAGCCACTCTATTGTGTCGGTTTTCTTAAATAACGAACGCCTATAGTCCCTTTGTTGGTGTGTTTTTGGTGGCGGGAAGTGTTTTGACATCAGTTAGGGAACCGACACCGAAGGGGTCTACCTTTAGTGGCGCCCACTTAGGTTTCACTTCGAAACCGACACTAAAGGCCTTAATTAAACAATGGTAAAGGCATGTTCTGTAGTAGTGCACCACTGAAAAGGAACTTTTATCTGTTGTATTTGCTTTCAATAAATTGTGGAAATATTCAATAGAGAAAATGTGATTGTTTGGATCAAAAATGCATCTATTAAGTATGCACAGTTTGAGATTGAGAGTTTGACATAGAAATCAAGGATAAAGGTAAAGTGGAGAATGTAATGGCAGATCATTTATCTCGGTTAGAGAGGGTGGATGAGTCGAGGCTGGAGATATCAGTTGTTGACAATTTTCCCAATGAGAAACTTTCTCCTATGAGAGACAATGACCCTTGGTATGCACATATAGTGAATTACTTGGCTTGTGGAGTAGTGCTAAGAGATTGGATATATCATGAAAAGAAGAGATTCTTCCATTCTTTGAGGTTTTTATGTTTGGGATGATCCCATTTTTCTTAAGCAATGTAGAAATGGGATATTGAGGAAGTGTGTTCCCAAATGCAAATTTGAGAACATATTCACTCATTGCCACTCTCTACCCACCGAGGGGCACCATACTAGCTCAAGGAATCGACCAAGGTTTTGGAGAGTGGATTCTATTGGGCGTCCTTATTTAAGGATGCATATGACTTTGTGAGGAGGTGTGACATATGTCAATGATCAAGAAATATCTCTAGAGGGTATGAAATGCCCATGAGTATGGAATTAAGAGAGAAATATTTCTCCCCCCCCCCCTCTCCCACGCCCGTGGTAGAGGCTGAATGCCCGGGAGGGTGATAAATCAAGGCGGAAATTGGGTTTTGAACCTGGGTCCCTTTGTTAGGGGACACCATGTTTGACCACTTGAGCCACTCCTTGTCGGCGAAATGCCCATGAGTATGTTTCAAGAAGTTGAGGTTTTTGATCTTTGGGGCATATATTTCATGGGATCCTCTGTGTCTTCTAACTTTAAGCTCTATATTTTGCTTGTAATTGACTATGTGTCAAAATGGGTGGAAGCAATTCCAACCCAGACTAATGATGCACGTGTTGTATATTGCTTTGTGAAGGATCACATTTTCTATAGGTTTGGGGTACCTATAATGATAATAAGTGATGGAGGTTATCACTTCATGAAAGGAAAATTTGGAGCTCTATTGAGCAAATATGAAGTCAAGCATACAGTAGGAACTCCATATTGGCCCCAGATTCAATGCCATGTTGTAGTGTCCAATAGGGAGATTAAGATGATATTAGAAAAGGTTATTTCACGTAGTAGGATGAATTGGATTATGCAATTGAATGATGCTTTATGGGCATATAGGATGGAATTATAAATAGCCATCGGTGTGAACCCATATAGAATAGTTTATGATCTATCATGTCATTTTCCCATAGAGCCAGAACATAAAGTCAAGCAAGCCTTGAGGAGATTGGATTTTTATTTGACTCGTACATGGAGGAAATACATGTTAGAGATAAATGAATTAGAAGAGATTAGGATCGATGATTATGAAAATTCAAGGATTTACAAAGATTGGACCAAGAAGATACATGAATTTTATCTTGCATAGGGCATTCCTACCAAGGTAGCATGTATTGTTATTTAATTCAAAGATGAAGTTACACCCGAGAAAGTTGAGGTCTCAATGTAGTGGACCTTTTGTGGTGGTAAAAGTAATTGATCATGGTGCAGTAGAGATTAGTGATGGCTCCAAGACATTCTTGACCAACGGAAAAAGCCTCAAACACTATTTTGATGGAGAAGTGGTCCATGAGGAGGAGTTGAAGCTCATGAGCTTCCTTGAGGATTTGGACATTGTTAAGCCTAGGACATTAAATAATGTTGCTTATGGGAGGAAACCTACTTTAGTTTCTATTATTTACATTATTTCCTAGTCATCTCTTTTGTTACAATTTATACTTTTTGTAAGTAGTTGTTTAGTTTGATGCAAATAAAAAAGGCGTCTTGATGCATTTCTTGTGTTGTGCAGAAAGTTACAATGTCGGTACTATTGACACTATTGTTAGCAACATTGACAAATCATCTAGGATTTCAAAGGGAATTTTGGAAATTTTGGTACCATCGACAGGTGGGTCGGTGTCACTGAATCCTTATTATCTAAATACTATGTGAGAGTCATCCAACTTGGTAATGTGGATGCCACTATCGGTAACACCGACATACTTTGAGAAGAAATCACATAGCTATATGAAAAGATCGTCGATACCACTGAGAGACTACTCAATGGTACTGACTCATTAAGCTCACATAAGACAAAGGACGACATAGCTCAGTCCATCGACACACATGACGGTGGCACCGACATTTTCAGTTGAAGCTCATGATGCTACATGAAATCTAGTCTCTATACCACCAAGAATAGGCTTGTTCACACCGACATCATACTCTATAACACTGACAGGACAACTCAGAGACACCAAAAAATAGATAAAAAGTGAGCCAAGTTCCGTTTGATACCATTGGTACACATGTTAGTGGCATCGACCCAAAAGACCAAATATGTGGCACCAACACCAATGATCGAGACCTTTCACATCTAGCAGTTAGTGGCATGAATCCATGCACAAAAAATAAGCAGTCAATACCACCAACACAGACAAATCTATAGGTTGGTTCATCAACAACCCAAAGATGTCAATAACAACGGTTGGCACCAAGAAGCCCACATATAACAATGAGTTAATAGTAGTGACACTACATGTCGATAATACCGACACTACACTAGAAGCATCACATTCAACTATAAAAGGGGATGAAAGGGGTGATCATATATCAAACCCAATCATTCCCCTCTCATTCACAAGGTGCAAGACATTCCCAGAAGATCAAAAAGGCATTCCGACACTCAGAACCTTCATCAAGCTCTCCTCCTCCTCCTCTCCAATGTATCTTCTCAAAGAATGGCATCCCAATGTCAAGCTCTGTCTGCCACCTTCATACATGATCATTTGGTACCCAAGACATCGAGGATGGCCTTCCCTGACAAGTCACAAATGAAGGTATCTAATTTAGTGTCTAATATATCTAATTTGGTTCATTTTATCTCCAAATTTTAGTGCAAAAAATCAAGATTGATGGGTTAACCATCAGTGCTCAAAAGTGATCATCAAAGCACCATAAATCCCCACTCACATGTTTATTATTGTAGTCATCTTGCATGTCTATGACTACAAAATTTGTTGGAAATATGAATTTTTCCATCTTTAGTAGAACATGTTTACATATGTCTATTGTCCTCTAAACGGAATTGTTTTCAAGATGAATGGTCATGTTGCTCTTCCTTGATCCTTTGAGTCTCAGTTTCTTGAATGTAATCAGTGGCATGATATTAATGCTTGCCCTTAAATCACATAATTCTTCTTCAAACTTGACCTTGCCAATGTAACATGGTATGCTGAAACATCCTGGAGCTTGTTTGTTCTATGCAACTTCTTTATATCAAGACACTGAATTCCTCCTACAATACCACAACATTTGAATATGGTATCCTCCTCTTCTTGTTGATGATGTCTTTCAAGAACTTACCATAGGAGGGAATATGTTCAGTAACATGTAATGGTGTTAGGTGTATGTGGAGCTTCCTAAAAGTATCCAAAAAACTCTTGAACTATTAATCAACCATTTTGGCCTTCAAGCTATTAGGGAATGACATTGGAGTCACATTATTGCATTGATGAGGGGAACGTAATACTCCTTAGTTTCTATTTCCCCAATACTTTCCTCTTATATAGCTTCCTCTTTAGGTGTAGGGTCTTGTGGTTTCTCTGGAGGTACCATATTCATCATTGCCCCAATGTCAAATGGTGTTGTACTCTAATATGAAATCATTTCTACTCATTCATCAACACTTTACCACTATGAAGAAGCAATGCCTTTACTTGTTGTTAATTAGGGGAATATCGATGTTTTCTAGAAATTCTTGCTAGTTGGGCTTCCTCATGGCTGCTATCTCTGTTGCTACTTGTGAAACTTGATTTTTTATGTTGCAGATTTGAGCCCCTTGATTTTGTGCTCCATTTGGATTGGTCCAAGTAGGCCTCATTTTGACTCATGAGTTTTCCATGCATGTCTTCAATCTTGACCATCTTACTAGGGCCTCTATCCTCCTGATGTTGTCATGGGGTGTTGTTTCGTTGTTGTTTGGGTTGTGTTGCTTGTGATGGGTCATGCTGAAATTTGTTAGGATCCTTCTAAGAAAATTTAGGATCTCTCAGCCAAAAATATTCATTGTTGGCCCTATTATTTTGTTGTCACAAGTATACACTCTTTCTCTTCTCCTCCAGTTGAGGTGCTAGAATTATTATCAAGCTTCCTTGTGAGTTGTACCATCTGAGCCTTTACCTCCTCAACTTCACGTGATTCCATTGCACTTCTAGATTATATTGGTGCTTCACCCTCCTCTCCCCATGATTGATTCTTGGCCATGTTCTTTAGGATCTGGTGACATCTTGTTGCCTTTTTATTTAGGAAGAATCTTGCATGTGCACTGTCAAGAGTAGTCATTTCCCCTTTATGTAATATGTAATAAAATGTCTTTTCTTGACTAAACAAATGAATCCCGTGATGTGGGACTTTTATAAGCATGCTTTGTAATCTTTCCCACACATCTAAGTAAGATCCATTAGCCTACTACTTGAAGTTATAGATCTTTCCCACAAATTCATTTGCCATTTGTGGTGGAAAGTATCTCTTGAAAAATGTGTTGATCATCTCATCCCATGTGTCCATCGACTCTAAAGGTAAACGAAGGAACCACACCATGGCCCTATCTAATAGAGAGTATGAAAATAACTTAAAATAAATCATTGTGACTAGGACTTTGTTGAGTTCAACCATGTCACATCTCTCCACAAATTTTTTGATGTGCACCATCGTGTTCTCCATGATATGCCTGCAAAATGAATGTGACTTTATTAATGCCACCAGTCATGGATTAATTTTATAGCTGCCAACATTCATTGCCTTGTTTTTTATTGATCCTAGTTGATGATGCCTTTATCTTTTCCCAAACTATATGTTCCTTAGGAAACGTCCTCTACACGATCATCACTGTTTTGATCCATATATGTCACATGTTCTTGCTTTGACTTTGGTATGGGAGTTTGAATGAACTTCTCAAACAAAGCCCCAAATTCTTACACCTTGAGCAAGATCTCTTATCGATCTACTCCCAGTGGAGTGGACTCTCTGGAGTCTATAGTTAGAGTGTGAACCAAGCACTGGTACTTGTAAATTCAATTGGCAATGCCAGACACAAAAGGCTAATAATTGGCAAATGGAAATTTACCTATTATGCTCTATTGTAAATAAAAAGAAAAAGAAAAAGAAAAATTGGCCTAGAGTTCCTAGTCGCAACACTGACAGTGTTGGCATTATTGTTTCTCCGACAATAGTGCCAAAAACTTGACACATGTAAATCGTGTGTGTAAAACACAAGTGCATTGTAGTATAATATAGACCTTTGAGGCTTGAGTGTAAAACTCAAGAAACATTCACCAAAGACTACTACTTATTGAAACCAAATCATCTAGACCTAGCAAAGAGTTGGTTGATTTGTTATTAACTAATAACTGAGTTTAAAACCTAATTTAATATGGTTGTTATATAAAATGTATGGATTCCTCACGACTTATGGTTTCACCATGACGTACACTACATTTAAAATCCTTTTTATTAATAATCATTCACCCTTTAATCTAGACTAAAGTCATCTAGCAAGCATTACCTTCTCCTACAGCATAATGCATTACCTAAACTAAAACAAACCCCACTCATGTATCAATTTAAGAATTAGTTTAAATGCATGATTGAAATCTCTAGGTTATTCTTTCATAAATGTAAGCCTTTTCCCAAAGTGTGATATAGGCTATGTGCATCTATGACTTGTCTAACTCATAATCCCTCTCCTGAAGTAGTTAGTAGTCTATTACTTTGATTATGGTGATCAAACATAAACAAATCAATGAAGAGATAATAGATTCACATCCAAAATAAAGGAAATAAATTACTAACTCATTATATTGAAATATAATGCATCATCGTGCTACACCCGAGTCCTATAGAATAAAGGGTTTAGCCCGCATGATTATCATAATTGTTAAGCAAGAGGGGGAGAAGAAAAATGGATAAACATCAAGAAACCAATGTAAACACCGTTGGAGAAGTCATCTCTGTAATTCCCTCTAATGAATATGTAGCTTTCCAACTGTAAATCTATCCACCAGAAGTGCTCGGAGCTTCTAATCATGGGCTATCTCCTTGTCTCTCCTCTATCGACTCTACGGTCTGTAGTGATGTGATCATCCCTTTGTAGACACACTCCTTAGGTCATAAAGGAGGTTTTTCCCTCACTAAATCATGGTTTTTGGATCTAACTTAAATTCAAATCTGCTCTAATTGCATAGTGTTTGTACCATCGATCGGGTGTCGGTGGCAGTGAGAGGTCAGTTGATTTGTATATCTTGAACTATGTCAGTCTACCGACATGACTATTGATAGTACCAAGTTATTTCTCATATAGGTCTTGATGTAGAAGTTGGTACCATCAACAGGTGAGTCGGTGACACCAAGACAATTAATATCAAGTTCTGATGCTCCTAGATCATGAGTCGGTGCATCCACTAGCTTTGGTAGCATCAACACCTCTCTCGGTAGCACCTAGTATCATCTCGGTAGCATCGAGTATAATCTCGCTAGCACCAAGTTCACTCTCCTTTACTTCTGTAGATCCTAATTTGTTGATAGCACCGAGTTGAATGCTCAGTGCTCAAATATCCTAAAAAGAAGGGGGAAATTACATATGTCTGAGATATAGATAATAACTTAACATGATTTAGTAAAAATATTGAATACTTGATGCAACTCTAATGCATAGGTTCATAATGGGAAAAATGCATAAACATATCTCAAAGTGAACATATATGCGAAATAAGCACAAAAAATGGCATGTGATAAACGATTGAAAATCAATGCAACATTGGCCACCAAGTTGTTGAATTGTTTTCTTCTTTGCAGCACCTTATTGTTGTCTTGTAGAACAACTTCTTCAAGCCTTTGTATGCATGTCACCTTTGCATTGTACACATAGATGAGGGAGAACATGGTGTACCACCTTGGCCACCAAGTCAAAGAGGAACCGGAGTTTTTGATGTGCTAGTCGTCACAAAACTCCCTATCTTTCCCTATCTAGGGAAGTCGTCCTTTTGGTTATCCCTCTCTCTCCAAGAGAGATGTGATGGCCAACTTATCTCATAAGTTGTCTAAAATGATGTGTCAAACCCTTTGGTATGTTCTCCCTTTATATAGGAGAGTCATGGGCTTGGAAATTATGAAATCCAATCCCTTTCCTAATTGCACTCCTAAAATAGTCCCATGTTGAAAACTCAGACTGGAATTTTGATCAATTGATCACATTACTTGAGAAGCTGATCAGGGTCAAAAAATCATTAGGATTGGCAGTCAGGTTTGCAAATCAGTTGATCAAGTTAGTTCATATCCAAATTAGAATTGCTTTTTGATTTGAGACTTTCTTTGTTGCATTACAATCAATTGACCAGATTGTCTGATTAGCTGATGGGCCCAGTATAATGGAAAACTCTGTCAACCAATTTCCAATCAATTGACCCATTGACCCAACCAATCTGATCAGTTTTCTAGACATTTTGGTCAGCCGATCAAGCAATAAATTAGTATATTTATAATTCGAACCCATTCTAATCATTTGTTTGGTTGACAATTTTACTTCCCTTGTACAACCTTATGTGTGTGACCCAGCAGGTTCCTAATTAGGTTGGTAGTGATTTTCAAATAATGCAAGCAAATATTGGTATCTAGACACACATCATTTCCACCCAAGTAATAGGAATGAGTTGGACAACAACTACAACATGTAAAGTGACCAATCTTACCATGACATATAATCCCTTTGTCACATATATCTAATTTAAAACTAAGGTATGGAATGTCATCCTCTTGACATTCAATCTATATACCTTGAACTAGAATAGGCTATTGGAGATATTGTGAGATCAGTATCATAGATTGACTCACATGAGAGCATGGCCATGCTTTTTATAGTCTCATTTATTAAGTGGTTGGGATATCACTCCAATTGAGGGAACTTCTACATCACTCATAGTATTCCCCATGTGTCACATTGTACCCAATAACCACCTTTCTAGCAACTCATATTTCATAGTAGAGTTTATTGGTTGAGTGGATTGGGGGTATGTAGATTCCCCTATGTAGAAAAGTCGAGTGAATGGAGGTGTGGAAGAAGATGATCTCTCCTTTGTTTGACTCAAGATCTTTTTTTTATGTTGCAATTATATTAATTGCATTTTTTGTGTTCACATTGGCATCTTTTCTTTATCATTTGTACGCTCATATCACATAAGAGGGGTATGGAAGAAGTGATAGAGGGAGAAAGGGTGTGCCACCCCAAACTTGGGAGTTTGGCACTATTTTTGTCTCTTTGTATTTTTTTTCTACGGATGGAGGGGTAAGAAATCGATGGAAGAAATGTAGAATATGATGGACTTGTACATCTTGTATTTTGAATTTAGCACATTAGGAGAATCATAACATCTACAAATTCTCTTTGCAACGTGCAACGATCAAGAAATTTCATGAGGCATTACACAATTCAAGTGAGGACATGTTGCATTTGATTTCTATCTATCCATTTTGGCTTGCCATCTTTTCCAAGGAGTAGTGCTAATCAAGGCCATAGTTGATAGAGTGAGGTCTAGAAGTGGTAGTTTATGAAATTGTTACCATGGAATTCACTTCCATTTAGGGTTTCATTGATAAATAATGCATAACTAGCATACTAGATAAAGGCCAATACATATGTAAAAAAAAATTGAAAATTTTAAAGCAACCAAAATAACATGATAAAATTCTAAATTAAGGGAAGATAGAGTGGGTGGAATGCAAACGTACCACCTACCTTAAACATAGAATGTTTTGTCATCTCGAGAAAATCCTAGATCTGGAATGGAGGGAAGATAAGCACTGGGTTGCTTCCCATCAAGCTCATTATTTAACGTTGAAGGCTCGACACCTGTGTTTTCTACCATGGAGGAGTGATAATTGGAGCTTGTACTTGGCTACTTGGTAGTGCTTCTATTTCAAACACTCCCTTATCCTTTCTTCTCACTTCTTGTAATCTACCACAAATGGTTCAATATGTGTCAGAATACCAATGGAAACAGTTGGAGTTATACCTAAGTGGTTCCCACTGCTCAATGTATGATGATCAATGGTCATGAGGGATCATAGGTGAATCAACAAGATAATTATGAGGGGATGCATGAGCGAGGCACACTGGATGCATGGTCATACCATCATATTGATAACTAGCATCTATGGGGGTAGCATTTAGAGGCTAGTACTTGGGAAGTTGACAACTCATGTCTCCATTTGATTCTTCTTGATTGACATATGGTATTATCAATTCATGAGATGAGATATACAATAGTCCTAATATCTTGGAACTTGTTTAGGGGAATGAGGAAAATGGGCGGGGACTATTTGGTGCACTATTAGTGTAATGACCCCACCTCCCAGTAACCCTCAATTAAGGGAGATTAAGAGGTAAGAGCTATTATCCCCATTTTTGGATCAAAGGTTCGACAAATAATCAATAATAATTAACAAATTCTACCAAACTAAACTGAAAGGCTGTAATAAAATTAAACTTTTCATAACTTTTTCGAAAACTTGGATATCTACTTCTATCCACATGGAGTCTATTTTAACTGATCCTCCTTTGAACTTTAATTCATATTTAAGTCCACATATGCCACTTTACTATTTTTTCTTTTCTTTTTTGGAAAAATTGGGTAAGTATATTCCGAAACCCCCAGAGGGGGACAAAGTTACAAGCCACACCCAAACATGTGGCTACAAGCTCCTAGGAAATGGTTACAACAATTCCCAATTCCTAGCAATTACAGGAGGTACATCAAGCCTTGGTTTAAAAGAAAAGTACATTCTCTTGATTTCCAACGCAAGGTGATTGAAGATGACAACAAAGTCCAAGGAGCCTCCATTATGCAGTCTGTTGTTGCATTCAGTCCAAACAAGGTGAGCTGCACCGATGATAGCCCAAAGCTCAATGATACTAGCATGCTTGGATCTCCTACCGAGTTCAGTAAGACATTCATGAAGAGAATAAGAAGATCGCATGTTAAGTTTAAGCTGTGCTCGACCCCAAATATATCTCCAATATTTGCAGCCATCAAATAAGTGAGATGTCGAATCACTGTGTAAACCACACAATAAACATGCAGGGACGGGAGCACCTGACCAAGAGCTGATTTTTTCCAAAGTAGGAAGAACGTTGTTAAGAGCTCTAAAGCAAGTAAGGCTCCACCTAGGATAGTGCCTGGAAGACCAAAGGTTATCAAAAATTTTGTCAGAAGGTCGACGTTGTCTGCAATTGTTCCAGAGATCATTGCCCACCCACAAAGAGAAAGAAGGCCAAAGGGCCACCATGCGCTTATGACAAGTAAAGCTACAACTAGAAGGTGCAACCAGAGAATTTCCATATCTGCTAGACATCCATGTGCTCCATAAGCTTTGCGTCTGAGTGAATCTTTTGATGCGTTGCAAAGTGTGGAAATCAGCAAGTTCATCAAGTCTTTTGAAGCCAAGGCCACCTTCAGATAAAGGGTAAGCCAAGCGAGCCCAACAAGATGGATGCATGGAACTGCCCCATAGGAAATCCGAGAGAAGTAATTCCATCCTACGTAACACAGCAGGAGGAATATCCCCCATACGAAGCCAATAGTTAATCAAACCCATAGCACAATGCTTGATAAGAACTATGTGTCCAGCCATGGAGATTTTAGAACCCGGCCGTCTTTGTATCATGTCTCTCAATTTGTCCAAACATTCATGATAGTGACGCCTCCTAAGGTTACCACATGCCATAGGGAACCCAAGGTACTTTGTTGGCCATGAACCTTGTTGCATACCCAAACAATTGATCAAGGCATCTTTGTTGCGGCATGAAGAAGATAGAAAATGTGGGTTTTATTTGGATTACATTTCATACCAAAGGTAGAACCAAAATCATGCAGAATTTTCTTGAGATTGACAAGGCTACGCATACGACCTTCAAAAAAAATAAGAACATCATCTGCAAACAGAAGGTGGTTGAGAGCTTTGGTCCTATTAATAGGATAGCTACGAATAAGCTTATTGTCATAAGCAACCTCAATGCATCTACTGAATCCTTCCATAGATAGAGCAAAGAGTAAGGGTGACAAAGGGTCACCTTGTCGAAGACCATTAGAGCTTTTGAAAAACCCCATCGAGGAACCATTCAACAAGAGAGAGAATGACGTAGTTTCCACACATTGCTTAAGAATAGAGATGAACCTATCATTGAATCCAAGGCCAAGAAGACAGTCCCATAGATAAGACCAGCAAATAGAATCAAAAGCCTTAGTAATATCCAACTTAATGCAAGCAGCAGGAGGGCTGAATTTACGGTTAAATTTAAGAGTAAACTCAGCCGCAAGAAGAGAGCAGTCCTCAATACTTCTACCTTTAACAAAAGTGCCTTGAAAAGGAGAAACAATATTAGGAAAAAGATTGGCTAGCCTTTTGGATATGATTTTTGCAATGACTTTATAAAGCATTGAGCAGCAAGAGATAGGCCTGTAGTCAGCAGGAGAAGAGACCATGTCCTTCTTAGGAATGAGGGCAAGGAAAACATGGTTGACTTGCCTTACCATGTTACCACCTTCGAAAATCCACTTGACATCCTTGTGGAGATCATTACAAATAATATCCCAGTTATGTCTATAGAAATATCCATTGAAGCCATCCGGACCCGAGCTTTTATTAGGTCCTATGCTCCAAACAGCATCTCGGACTTCAATCAAACTCGGAGAAGTACACAGCATGTTATTATCATTGCCAGAGACAAGAGGAGTCCATTCTGGGATACAAGAATTAGAAGCAAAATGGGGCTGATTATAGAACTGCTCAAAGAAGTTAACAGTATCATTCGCGATAGCATCACTATCCTACAAAAGATTACCTTGTGAATCAAAGAGCTCAGTGATAGAATTAATTGCATCCCTCTTCTTGACAATGGTATGATAGACTTTGGTGTTTCTATCTCCATTGGAAAGCCACTCCATCCTGCTGCGTTGCCAGAAATAAACCTCCTCAGCCTTAATAAGAACATCCAATCTAGCTAGAGTTTGTTTTTCGGCGAGAATAAGATCAGAATCAAGGGGACATCATCTTATAACAGCAGAGATATCATCAAGCTCCATTCTTTCCCTAGCAATCAGATTTTTGAGATTAATGTATTTTTTGGACCAAGCTTTCAACTTATCCTTGACAAGACCGAGCTTACGACATAATTGATAAAGAGGATTACCATTGACCTCAGAAGCCCAAGCATCCTTAATGATGTCCCGACAGCCCTCCCAGTCCATCCAGAAGTTGAGAAATCGAAAAGGTTTCTTCTTAAAGGAAATAGACTTCATATTAATGTTCAAGGCACAGTGATCAGAGTGGGAGCAGGTGATGAACTTAGTTTTGGAGCCAGGAAATTTAGAAATCCATGCATCATTGACAAAAGCTCTATCAAGTTTTCAAGCAACTCGTTTAGCAACTCCTTGTTTGTTATGCCACGTGTAAACCTCCTTACCAATGATAGGTAATTCCGTGAGACCTGCATTATCTAAGGCAGCGTTAAACGAGCTAAGAATGGAAGAGGGAACCTCACGACCTCCCTCTTTTTCTTCTTGCTTCCTAATGTTATTGAAGTCACCAGTGATGAGCCAAGCTTCATTAATGGTGCCAGCAATTCTAACCAAAGAATCCCACAAGACCGAGCGTTCAACAACAGAATTCCTAGCATAGACGGCAGTAATATATATGTTAAGACCACCTTTATTAGTACATTTCATGGTGACCTGCTGGTCATCCATCTCAAAAATAGTAGTAACCCAGCAATTGGGATTCCAACCAATATATATACGTCCATTAGGATCATGCAGATGATGGATACCCAAAGCCATCCTTTAGGGAACATGCGATCAGAAGTATGAATCATATGAGACTTAATCTTGGTTTCAACAAGAACAGTCATAGTAGCTTTTTTATCCATGATTGTCCTTCTAACTTCCTTCTTTTTATGTGGCTTCCCCGAGCCACGAACATTGGTCATGAGGAAGGTCATTAAAGACCCTTTGAAGAGGATCGGGTCTTGCGAGACCCGCCACCTTTAGAAGACTTGCTTGGTTTGATTGGAGTAGCAGCATCGGAGGGATCACCGCCCTTATTTTTGCATTCGGCCTCACAAACCACAACGACATCGGACGTACCACTAACAACACCATTAACAGCTGCACCAACGACAACAGCAACATCGGTAACATCGGTCCCAACATCCGCAGTAGCATCTCCCCCAACAAAAGCCTCACCTGCCTCCGCGCTGCCTTCTGTCACCCCATCGCCTTCAACAACACTCTTACCACCAGAGACCTCCCCACCGGAGACTCCTTCACCTGACGGAACACCATCACCAGTCGGGTCTGCAACACCATCGCCTACCGGGTCTGCAATGCCATCGAGCGGATCAGCCTCCTCCTCAACAGCAGTTGCTTTGCCTTTGCGCCCAACAACCTGCCAAACCTGTGAAGGTTTTGGTTTCGGAACTGATTCCACAGCAGTCTCGGTCTTGAGCGGGCAGTCATTGTCGTCATGCCCGAACACTCTGCACTCCGAGCACCGTTTAGGTATATATTCATAGTGAATCTGGACCAGGGCAGGTTCTCTACAAGGCATATTAACCCAGATCTCCTCTGGGGGCTCTTCCTCGGCATCCACCTCCACCAACGCCCTCGCCTCGCCAAGGGACTCAAGGCCAATAGATTTATAGTCAATTCTTAGCAGCTTGCCCGCGCCGCTGGCCACAATCCCAATGGCCCTTGGCGACCAGTTCCTTCCCATACTGGGAATACTGATCCATATGGGAATAGAACTAAAGAAATCTTTTTGAAGATCGTCACCGGTCTTGTAGTCCTTGACAACCACGAGTCTATTGTCGAACCATTGTGGTCCACTGTCTATGATGCTCTTCTTATCTTCGGCAGAGTTGAATCTAAGGAGGAAGAACTTGTTTGGCTTCGAGAAGAGGTCGAACCCACCCTTGGGTTTCCATATACGTCATATCCAGGCCAGCAGATGATGGTAATAAGGGCGCTTGCCCATAACATACAGGATCGCAGTGTACGCCTAGCACTTTTCCATGGCCTCATATGTAGGTTCATCGATGGTGACGAACCGCTTCCCCTCGACCTTCTCCGGTGGATCGTATGCTAGTTCCTTGCTGGTGTCGATGCCGCGAAGCACTTGATTCCAAGCTTTCTTGACGATGGAAGGCTAGGCGGAAGGTTGCTCAACCGTGGACGTCTCCACCGTGGCCATGGTGGTCAGAGAGAGGGGAGGAACTCCCCTCTCCGGAAGGAAGACACGGACGGTCGCCTCCTCAGTCGCCATAGAGCGGCAACCCTAGCTTGCGTGCACGGTTTTTTGCCAATCCTATTCTCTTATTACTATTTTTTCTTTTCATTTGTACCTAAAATGCCGACAAAAAAATGTATGTCAGCATATTGAAATATGCTGGTATGTGGGGGAAGCAATAATCGTGCAACTATGATAACAATGTAATCAGCCAATTATCATTTAACAACCAAGATTATGTTTTAAGCAATACTACTCAATCCTTACATATCCCCTATCTCTGTGTTGTCCCTACAATAGACTTGGATACTACCGCTCTCTCATGGTAGATCCTTACCCCCATGGCCCTACCTCACAGGTAGCCAATACTTAGGGTTATAGAGTCGCATGGCCCTATCCAATGGTAGCCCAATCCCTGACTCAAGGAGACTTGATGGACCTACCCCATTGGTAGCCATGTACTAAGTCATCCAATGACCTGATGGACCTACACCATAGGTAGCCATGTACTAGGTCAATCTATCAAGCTACAGAGGGGACCATAATCTGAGCTAGTAGGCACATATCTTAAGTGATAGTCATATCCACATTATAGTTTGCATGAATTAAAATCATCCAACAATTTAATTCAAGTCACCGATGAAAACTTCAGAAAACCTTGAAAAACTAATTCGAGATATTCATAACTGTAACCACATACCTGTCAAGCTGATTTGAGATAGAATAATCCAATCAAGAAATCCAAATAAGAAAGCAAGCACATTATGAGATCCTAAAATATGCATACAATTTCCTATTTTAATCATGCCATCAAGATCTACTAAACTTAGCTCACTCCCTAGGGTTTCTAGTCCACTTTTAGGGTTTCCATTGCAATTAGGGTTTCCCTTCTTATTTTACTATTTTAAACCCTAATTATCTCATCCATTCTTCTCACAAGATATTAAGGTTACCTTTAACAACATATAACCATGATATCAGAAAAAGCATAATTAACCATCAATTAAGCCCATTGAGCCTCTTTTACATCAAAGCTACCGTTTTTATCCTTTTAATCCATGACAAGATCATTATGCTTATTTATCATCAATTCATAGTTCATCATGGTCTAATTCACATATGAACTCTATTTGTCATTAATTCTACCTTTATCCATAGAAAACCCTAATTACTACATTAAGGGTATTTATCCACTTTTATACTTGAAATAGCTTGGAATTATCATATCTCAACTTTATTCACAATTTTGAATAATTAAAACCATTATGAGTCACATTTACTAATATTAGGGTTTCAAGGCCCATTAAAGTATATTTATGAACTCTCAATTAAACTAATTGCGTGCAAAGTTCATCATTTTTTATATTAATGTATCTTTTCATGATTAACATGCTAATATCAACTTTAATCATCCATTAAACCCTACTAATTTCATTAATCATCTCAAAATAGAGTTTCTTAATATTTAATTCATTAAAGTTGATAACTTACACTACATTTGAATAGAAATAGGAATTAGCCTTCAACTATATTTTTAATGAATTCCTCTCACTTTTCTTAGCAAAATACATATATTATTTGCTACCATCGGAGTTACCAATAACAAGATATGATTTTTGCATTAATTCACTTACTTGACCAATCCCTGAGTGCCAAGTCATCAGTTTCCATGCAAAGCGGCCCGACTTCAGTTATAATTGAATGACGGTTTTGCACCCCACTTGAGTGGCCGGCTCTTTAGCACGCGGAGGGTAAAATACTCCAACTTGCTAGTTCATCTTCTTCCTCACGGCACCCTAGCTGCCGCCGATCTACTGTAGTTCGGGGGTCCGCCTCCTTCCTCTCCGAAGCATGAAACTCATCATCGAAGGTCTCCCTAGGTCCGCCGCCCCCTTGTGCACCTGGGGTGCTACTTGGTTGCAGCCAGTGGGACCTATCTTACGCGCACCAAGCCCACGACTTGCGGCTATTCTTGCAGTCGAGTTTCCGCTGTGGTGCCTGGGTTTGGGCACGAGGATGTCAGCCAAGCCTCTCCCCAATAGCGTGGGGCATCCTACTCCCATCGTGACCATTCCTGGCTTCGCGTTGCTTTAGGGTTCAAGCTACCCTCTATGCTAGGGTTTGGATGCAAAGAATCATGAAGAAAAAGAAGAAGAAAGAGAGGGGTGTGTGGGATTCTTCCTGGACTCAAACCAGAGGGTCTACCCCTTTATATAGAGGTGGGTAATGAAGCCCTAAGGTGTGCATCCATGAGGACTCAAGTCCTTTTCCCAAAAGGAAACATATTTTCCTTAGTTAAGAAGCAACATCTTCTCTCTTCATTATCTTCTAATATAATTATATTATTTGGGTATTTAGAAATTCAAAAACTTTTTCCCTTATTCTCTTTATTCTTGGCTTTTAATCCATGAGCCACGAAATTTATATTTCCTTAAGTAGAAAATACTTTCTTTTTAACAATACTACATAATCCATTAATTATGTATTCACATTATCTTCTTGTTTACTATTATGGGTATTGTCTCTTTCTTTTTCTTCATTGGGACTCCTTGGATCCCAAGAAACTCTAATATTTTGAAATCCTTTTTAATGGATACTCATTATCCTTATAGATGCATCTATATCCATTATTTCTCATTATCTTGTTTATTTCTTATTAAAATATCTCTTTTTGAGGATTTCTTTTTGTCTTTCTTTTTATTTTCCTCATTGGCATTCCTTTTAACATTAGGAATCCTTGGAATACGAAAAACCACTAAGGATAACTCAATTATACCCCTTTCCACTTATTTTACGCATTTTATCATTATTTTCAATTTCTTTCTTAACAAAGAAATATTTAATTGGTCTTTTCTTTTCTTGTTGCATTATTTTTTCAACTTTGGACTCCTTGGCACCCAAGGAACCCAAGAGGCACGAAATCCAACTTTGGATTATATACTTTTGCCTTCTAGAGGTTTCTACATCTTTCTTTTCTCCATTTCTTATCAATAATTGAGTTCCTTTTGTCTTTTCCATGTTATTGGGCCTAATATCCAATAAAGCTCACCAAACAACCAACAAGGCTATTGTAAATGAAACTCATTTATTCAAAACAAATTATATCATTATTTGTTCTAATATCTTTAATATGAGAAATTACATTTCTCACCAAATGAACCCAAAAGTTGAGGTTGTAACATCCTTCCCCTCTTATAGGAATTTTGCCCTCAAAATTCCATCAAGCAAACAAACAATTCAGGATAAGACTTTTACATATCCATCATTGGCCCCTATGTGGCTTTGCCCTATCCATGGCACTTCTAAAGAACCTTTATCATCACATATTCCTTGCTCTGAGTTCTTTCACCTTGGCATCTATAAACCTCATAGGTGACTCAGGTCATTTCAGCCTCCCTTGGGGCTCACTAGGTTCATTACTCCACACATGGTCTGGGTACCTCACATAGTGCTCTAAATTGGACACATGGAACTCATCACACATTACTTTATCCTGAGGGGTAAGGTCAAACTTATCCTTCTCCACCAAACCATGTCAAAAGAGCCCATGCATCGGGGACTCAGCTCTCTTAGCTATAACTTAGAGGGGTCGGATTTTCATATCACATATTTTCCCACAGTGATCTGCATGTCATTCTACTTTGCATCAGCTTACCACTCATGTCATCTCTGGGCTCCTTTGAACCATTGCACGATCAAAGCGACTTCATCTACACACACTGTGGTCCTTTCTTGACCTTCGCAAGGTCCATTCACCAACATCATCTTAATGAAGTGGTGACTGACACAACCTCCCTTACAGAGCTTCTTTACAACCCGATACTGGCTATGGTGGTTATCATCACATCTTACAAAGGAGAAAAACTTTCTCTATGTATCACCTTGAACGAGCACATAGGCTCTCATCAGACCCTCTAGTCTGGATCATACTAACCATTAGCTAGGGTGATAAAGTGTACTAACATCGAGTTCTTCATGTATCTACTTCCACCTTATGGAAGTGATTCTTTAGATTAAACTCAAGAACTCGCATCATGGTGTAGTTGAACCAACTCTCTCTCATATGTAGTTCAATTGGATATGTCCCTTAATAGTATTCTCTCTTTCTCATGTCATCTAGGTAAGGCAATCTACCATAACCCAAATTGCATCTTGACCTTCTCAGGTCCATGGGAAACTTACTACACATCCATAGTGATGAACTCCCATTTCCTCTCAGGGACTCTTTTATCCTCTATATCGATACACTTGGTTACTGGTGTTCATCCTTTACCTCCTGGTTTGCATGGCAACATACCACATGCAACTTCCTCTTAAGCATCCAAAGTACCACTGTCACTTATTATCTTTGTAGAACCATGGTGTATGGTGATCTTCAATCACGATCTCATGTATCGTCATGATTCCTTAAGGTTGATTCCTCGGAAACTCTAAACCACTCTAATCGGGGTTTCATCACCTTCCTTTCCAGAGAAGTGCGTCTGAGGTTCTATAACCATCCTTTCATTGCATCAAGGCCTAGGCTGGCTAACCAAACAACTACTAACTTGTTCAACAGATCTCGTTATATTTGAGTGTTAGCCCAAACATATCTCTTTTCAAACTTAGGGTTAACAGAACAACCTCTTCTAGCCTCCATCTAAACTAGGCAGTTGTATCTCATCCAGAGCAACCATTACCACTTCACATCCTTAGGTGTTAGGTAACATTGAAGACATACACCTCCATGTATTTCACTTATTACCTCATTTCATCTCTAAGTCTATCTTCATCAAGAAAACTCTGAACTCATCTTCTTGGTTTTTTTTTGAACTCAAACTTGTATAACTCATAGCTCATGATAAAACATCCTCATAGGATGACTACCTTGTTTGTAAACCATCCATGTATCATTCACTCCACAAGGGTATGTTATCATCTCTATCCTCATTCCTCCTAGCCACGTTCCAACTTACATCATCTTTTATCCTTGGTGTATGGCATGCATATTGTCCTATCTCTCACTCCCATAACAAGAGGAAATTTAAGTTCAAATGCGCCACATATGTCTCTACATCACAATCATCTCGATATCAAAGTTACTTCCATGGAAAACTGGTCTCAAACTTTCTTGGGTCCACACACATTCCCTGGTCATCTCCTCTAGGTCTATAGGGTGTTGGCACTTTTGGGGTCATCCCTCTTCCCTCATGCATCCAGAGAGTTCCCTACTCATCTGCCCTTTTGGGTCCCATGAGTTCATGAAGGTGATCAATCTCCTAACCCATGGCCCTTAGACAATGATAGTTGTTACCTCCTGACCCTATGGTTATGTGCAACTAGGGAATTACGCAACTCCTACTTCCATCGGTCTTATCCCTACCTGACCCTAGGATAGACTTAGGATTCTATTATAGTACATGTCCAACTCAGAACCTTACCCAAGCCTTCATCATCTCTCTATGCATTCATGGGCTGACTTTCATCCTTTCATAGGGGTCATGGCAACCTTCCTACCTTGGTCAGGCTCCATATCGATTACCTCCATGGTAACACATCCCCATGCACTTAGAGATGGTTATCTATGGGTCTACAGGTTCATTCTCATACCATGTACTCTCCACTTAGCTTCTCAAGATCCTATGAAACTTCTTTAGGTTTCCTCAAAACCCACAAAACTGGTATACACCCTACCAAAGGGTCCCTCTACCGGGATGGGAGGAACTACAACTCTTGACAACAAGGTCACAAACATCCTTAGGGTTTATATTCACATGAGCAAGCTTAACCCAGCAACTACTAAGGCACAAGCTGACCACCTACTAAGCCATGCTAGGTCATACTTGTTCTCTTTCCTCAATGCTGGATCAAGATCATACCTCCCCATGACATCCACTTATCTGTGAGGGGTTCATCAAACATACCTTTAAACTTAAGGGGTTCCCTCTCCTCTAACCATGAGGAGTACCATGCTCGAATCTATAGAAAATCAAATCTCATCATGAGCATCAGGTACACCACTTCCCCTCTTAGGCCTAAGAACCCTAGGTTCATTTCTTTAATGTCCAGCTATCTGCTCAACCTCTTAACCACAACCAAATAGGTACAGGATATGACATGCACTTCCTGTCATTCTTCTACTCGACCAACACTATAGAGTTGAGTCCTCCTCAAGGACAATCAAGGTATAAGGCCTCACAACCTGTTACTAAACCTCTCCAAGTCTAAGGAACTCTTCTTCTCATCTATATCATAGGTACATAGGTACAAGCAGACTCATCCTCTCTCTAGGGTTTGATTCCTCTCATGGCAACTAGGAC
The DNA here is from genome assembly GCA_963693085.1 of Alisma plantago-aquatica. NCBI lineage: Eukaryota > Viridiplantae > Streptophyta > Magnoliopsida > Alismatales > Alismataceae > Alisma > Alisma plantago-aquatica. The sequence continues at coordinate 864,944,441 of OY856409.1, forward strand.
ATCATCAGCCTCCAGGGGTCAAGCATGAGGCAACCACTATCATCCACTTAAGTCACATCATCCTCAACTCCCCACTTTTCCCAGAGTCTAGGCTTCCAACCTTCTTGCTTGGGACATGCTTTCTCTCTCTAGAGCTAACTCCACAACCAGCCTTATACTAAAGGTCCTTTCTCCATGTAGGTGGGTCAAGCTTACAAGCATACCCCTACATGGTGAAGCCTATGTTCAAGCTTATGTTTGCTCAAGGTTATCCATAACCTTCTATGCTCATCTCATAAGCTATCCATCATACTCTCCTGGCCAGGGTTTTAGCCTAATGTCAGCACTACTGACGTACTATGGGTGCCTACTATGCCATGCTCACATAAGCTCATGGGGTTTCTATAGGTCCTTCACTATCCTCATCATTGAAGGAGATATCCTTTGCTTCTAACATGCATGACCCTTCCCAGGGTTGGGTCACAAAAGGTACTAGGTCATCCAACCTTCTATGGCTCACAACATCATGGGCATCTAAAAGCATGTCCACCCACCAACTTGGTTCATCATGACATCTAACTCATCATGCCATCTCTCTCTCTAACCTTTACTTAGGGTTAGGGTTAACATCATCCTGAGAGGATGTGCCAGGTCACTACTTTTAATGGAGGTCTCTACCTCTAAGACTAACTCTCTTTACTTATCCTCCTGACAAGAAGATATAGCCTCAGGTCTCTCCTGAGGGTATGACAACTTATGTCATACGACCTAAGCATGTATCTATTCTTTTACGCTTAATCTATTAAGCTTATGTCCATGACATCTTATTTACATGCTTTTTATTAGTTTGGTGTAGGATTCCTTAATCCTTATCAACCTCACTCATACCTTGAGAGGGTGAGGAAAAGAGAGAAAACCCTATTCCTTAAGGTCCTTAATAGCATTTGAGTTGAGAAGGGATGAATCAAGGTAAGCGAGTCCTAAAGGTATCTTATTTCGAGTCAAATCCTGAGACATTGGCCAGGCAGTCACACTAATCTGGGAGTCCTCGTATTCTGACTAGCAGTGCGGAGGAAAATCTTGCCAGCCCCCAGATGTGATCCTTTTCTAGACACCTCTGTCTTTCAAAAATTCCTCTAATAACTCCCTTGGGTTCTACAAAGTTTGTAAAATTTAATAATTATTAAAGATTAAATGAGAAACCTACACTATGATACCAAATGTAACGACCCCACCTCCCAGTAACCCTCAATTAAGGGAGACTAAGAGGTCAGAGCCATTATCCCCATTTTCGGATCAAAGGTTCGACAAATAATCAATAATAATTATCAAATTCTACCAAACTAAACTGAAAGGTTGTAATAAAATTAAACTTTTCATACCTTTTTTGAAAACTTGGATATCTACTTCTATCCACATGGTGTCTATTTTAACTAATCCTCCTTTGAACTTTAATTCATATTTAAGTCCACATATTCTACTTTACTATTTGTTCTTTTCACTTGTACCTAAAACGTCGACAAATAAAATGTCTATCAACATATTGAAATATGATGGTATGTGGGGGAAACAATAATCGTACAACTATGATAACAATGTAGTCAGCCAATTATCATTTCACAGCCAAGATTACATTTTAAACAATACTACTCAATCCTTACATATCCCCTATCTCTGTGTTGTCCCTGCAGTGGACTTGGATACTACCGCTCTCTCTTGGTAGATCCTTACTCCCATGGCCCTACCTCACATGTAGCCAATACTTAGGGTTATAGAGTCGCATGGCCCTACCCAATGGTAGCCCAATCCCTGACTCAAGGAGACTTGATGGACCTACCCCATTAGTAGCCATGTACTAAGTCATCCAATGACCTGATCGACCTACCCCATAGGTAGCCATGTACTAGGTCAATCTATCAAGCTACATAGGGGACCAAGATTTGAGCTAGTAGGCACATATCTTAAGTGATAGTCATATCTACATTATAGTTTGCATGAATTAAAATCATCCAATAGTTTAATTCAAGTCATTGATGAAAACTTCAGAAAACCTCGAAAAAGTAATTCAAGATATTCATAAGTGTAACCACATACCCGTCAGGCTAATTTGAGATAGAATGATCCAATCAAGAAATCCAAAAAAGCAGGCAAGCACATTATGAGATCCTGAAATATGCATACAATTTCCTATTATTAATCATGCCATCAAGATCTACTAAACTTAGCTCACTTCCTAGGGTTTCTTGTCCACTTTCAGGGTTTCCATTGCAATTAGAGTTTCCCTTCTTTTACTATTTTAAACCCTAATTATCTCATCCATTCTTCTCACAAGATATTAAGGTTACCTTTAACAACATATAACCCTGATATCAGAAAAGGCATAATTAACCATCAATTAAGCCCATTAAGCCTCTTTTACATCAAAGCTGCCATTTTTATCCTTTTAATCCATGACAAGATCATTATGCTTATTTATCATCAATTCATAGTTCATCATGGTCTAATTCACATATGAACTCTATTTGTCATTAATTCTACCTTTATCCATAGAAAACCCTAATTACTACATTAAGGGTATTTATCCACTTTATACTTGAAATAGCTTGGAATTATCATATCTCAACTTTATTCACAATTTTGAATAATTAAAACCATTATGAGTAGCATTTACTAATATTAGGGTTTCAGGGCCCATTAAAGCATATTTATGAACTCTCAATTAAACTAATTACGTGCAAAGTTCATCATTTTTTATCTTCATGTATCTTTTCATGATTAACAGGCTAATATCAACTTTAATCATCCATTAAACCCCACTAATTTCATTAATCATCTCAAAATAGAGTTTCTTAATCTTTAATTCATTAAAGTTGATAACTTACACTACTTTTTGAATAGCAATAGGAATTAGCCTTCAACTATATTTTTAATGAATTCCTCTCATTTTTCTGAGCAAAATACATATATTATTTGCTACCATCGGAGTTACCAATAACAAGATATGATTTTTGCATTAATTCACTCACTTGACCAATCCATGAGTGCCACGTCATCAATTTCCATGCAAAGTGGCCCGACTTCAGTTATAATTGAATGACGGTTTTGCCCCCCACTTGAGGTGTTGGCTCTTTAGCACACAGAGGGTAAAACGGTCCAACTTGCTAGTTCATCTTCTTCCTCGCGGCACCCTAGCTGCCGCCGATCTACTGTAGTTCGGGGGTCCGCCTCCTTCCTCTTCGAAGCGCGAAACTCATCGCCAAAGGTCTCTCTAGGTCCTCCGCCCCCTTGCCCATCTGAGGCGCTACTTGGTTGCATCCAGTGGGACCGATCTTGCGCGCACCAAGCCCGCGAGTTGTGGCTATTCTTGCAGCCGAGTTGCAGCTGCGGTGCCTGGGTTAGGGCACAAGGATGTCGGCTAAGCCTCTCTCCGGCAGCGTGGTGCATCCTACTCCCATCGTCACCATTCGCAGCTTTGCGTTTCTTCAGGGTTCAAGCTACCCTCTATGCTAGGGTTTGGATGTAAAGAATCATGAAGAAGAAGAAAAAGAGGGGTGTGTGGGATTCTTCCTGGACTCAAACCAGAGGGTCTACCCCTTTATATAGAGGTGGGTAACGAAGCCCTAAGGTGTGCATCCACGAGGACTCAAGTCCTTTTCCCAAAAGGAAACATATTTTCCTTAGTTAAGAAGCAACCTCTTCTCTCTTCATTATCTTCTAATATAACTATATTATTTGGGTATTTAGAAATTCGAAAACATTTTCCCTTATTCTCTTTATTCTTGGCTTTTAATCCATGAGCCACAAAATTTATATTTCCTTAAGTAGAAAATACTTCCTTTTTAACAATACTACATAATCCAATAATTATGTATTCACATTATCTTCTTATTTACTATTATGGGTATTATCTCTTTCTTTTTCTTCATTGGGACTCCTTGGATCCCAAGAAACTCTAATATTTTGAAATCCTTTTTAATGGATACTCATTATTCTTATAGATGCATCTATATCCATTATTTCTCATTATCTTGTTTATTTCTTATTAAAATATCTCTTTTTGAGGATTTCTCTTTATCATTCTTTTTATTTTCCTCATTGGCATTCCTTTTAACATTAGGAATCCTTGGAATATGAAAATCCACCAAGGATAACTCAATTATACCTCTTTCCACTTATTTTCCACATTTTATCATTGTTTTCAATTTCTTTCTTAACAAAGAAATATTTAATTGGTCTTTTCTTTTCTTGTTGCATTATTTTTGCAACTTTGGACTCCTTGGCACCCAAGGAACCCAAGAGGCACGAAATCCAACTTTGGATTATATACTTTTTCCTTCTAGAGGTTTCTACATCTTTCTTTTCTCCATTTCTGATTAATAATTGAGTTCCTTTTGTCTTTTCCTTGTTATTGGGCCCAATAGCCAATAAAGCCCGCCAAACAACAAACAAGGCTATTGTAAACAAAACTCATTTATTCAAAACAAATTATATCATTATTTGTTCCAATATCTTTAATAGGAGAAATTACATTTCTCACCAAATGAACCCAAAAGTTGGGGTTGTAACATCCTTCCCCTCTTATAGGAATTTTGCCGTCAAAATTCCATCAAGCAAACAAACAATTCAAGATAAGACTTTTACATGTCCATCATTGGCCCCTATGTGGCTTTGCCCTATCCATAGTGCTTCTAAATAACCTTTATCATCACATATTCCTTGATCTGAGTTCTTTCACCTTGGCATCTATAAATCTCATAGGTGACTCAGGTCATTTCAGCCTCCCTTGGGGCTCACTAGGTTCATTGCTCCACACATGGTCTGGGTACCTCACATAGTGCTCTAAATTGGACACATGGAACTCATCACACATTACTTTATCCTGAGGGGTAAGTTCAAACTTATCCTTCTCCACCAAACCATGTCAAAAGAACCCATGCATCAGGGACTCAGCTCTCTTAGCTATAACTTAGAGGGGTCAGATTTTCATATCACATATTATCCCACAGTGATCTGCATATCAGTCTACTTTGCATCAGCTTACCACTCTGTCGTCTCTGGGCTCCTTTCATCCATTGCACGATCAAAGTGACTTCATCTGCACACACTGTGGTCCTTTCTTGACCTTCATGAGGTCCCTTCACCAACATCATCTTAATGAAATGGTGACCGACACAATCTCCCTTACACATATTCTTTACAACCCGATACTAGCTATGGTGGTTATCATCACATCTTACAAAGGACAAAAACTGTCTCTATGTATCACCCTGAACGAGCACACAGGATCTCATCAGACCCTCTAGTCTGGATCGTACTAACCATTAGCTAGGGTGATAAACTGTACTAACATCGAGTTCTTCATGTATCTACTTCCACCTTATGGAAGTGATTCTTTAGATTAAACTCAAGAACTCGCATCATGGTGTAGTCAAACCAACTCTCTCTCATATGTAGTTCAACTGGATCTGTCCCTTGATAGTATTCTCTCTTTCTCATGTCATCTAGGTAAGGCGATCTACCATAACCCAAATTTCATCTTGACCTTCTCTGGTCCATGGGAAACTTACTACACATCCATAGTGATGAACTCCCGTTCCCTCTTAGGGACTCTTTTATCCTCTATATTGATACACTGGGTTACTGGTGTTCGTCCTTCACCTCCTGGTTTGCATGGCAACATACCACATGCAACTTCCTCTTAAGCATCCAAAGTACAATTGTCACTTACTATCTTCGTAGAACCATGGTGTATGGTGATCTTCAATCATGATCTCCTGTATCGTCATGATTCCTTAAGGTCGATTCCTCGGAAACTCTAAACCACTCTAATCGGGGTTTCATCACCTTCCTTTCTAGAGAAGTGCATCTGAGGTTCTATAACCATCCTTTCATTGCATCAAGGCCTAGGCTGGCTAACCAAACAACTACTAACTTGGTCAACAGATCTTGTTATATCTGAGTGTTAGCCCAAACATATCTCTTTTCAAACTTAGGGTTAACCTAACAACCTCTTCTAGCCTCCATCTAAACTAGACAGATGTATCTCATCCAGAGCAACCATTACCACTTCACATCCTTAGGTGTTAGGTAACATTGAAGACATACACCTCCATGTATTTCACTTATTACCTCATTTTAGCTCTAAGTCCATCTTCATCAAGAAAACTCTGAACTCATCCACTTGGTTTTTTTTTCGAACTCAAACTTGTATAACTCATAGCTCATGATAAAACATCCTCATAGGATGACTACCTTGTTTGTAAACCATACATGTATCATTCACTCCACAAGGGCATGTTATCATCTTTGTCCTCATTCCTCCTAGCCACGTTCTAACTTACATCATCTTTTGTCCTTGGTGTTTGGCATGCGTATTGTCCTATCTCTCACTCCCATAACAAGAGGAAATAAGCATTTGGCTGTAGTCCAAATACAGAGTTCTTCCTGTTCCAAGAATAGAGATGATACATCCCACCTTGCCAATACACCTTTAAATTTAAGTTGAAACGTGCCACATATGTCTCTACATCACAATCATCTCGATATCAAAGTTACTTCCATGGAAAACTGGTCTCGAACTTTCTTGGGTCCACACACATTCACTGGTCATCCCCTCTAGGTCTATAGGGTGCCGACACTTTTGGGGTCATCCATCTTCCCTCATGCATCCAGAGAGTGCCCTACTCATCTGCCCTTTTGGGTCCCATGAGTTCATGAAGGTGGTCAATCTCCTAACCCATGGCCCTCAGACAATGATAGTTGTTACCTCCTGACCCTATGGCCATGTGCAACTAGGGAATTAGGCAACTCCTACTTCCATCGGTCTTATCCCTACATGACCCTAGGATAGACTTAGGATTCTATTATAGTACATGTCCAACTCAGAACCTTATCCAAGCCTTCATCATCTCTCTCTACATTCATGGGCTGACTTTCATCCTTTCATAGGGGTCATGGCAACCTGCCTACCTTGGTCAGGCCCCATACCGATTACCTCCACGGTAACACATCCCCATGCACTTAGAGATGGTTATCTATGGGTCTTCAGGTTCATTCTCACACCATGTACTCTCCACTTAGCTTCTCAATATCCTATGAAACTTCTTTAGGTTTCCTCAAAACCCACAAAACTGGTATACACCCTACCAAAGGGTCCCTCTCCCAGGATGGGAGGAACTACAACTCTTGACAATAAGGTCACAAACATCCTTAGGGTTTATATTCACATGAGCAAACTTAACCCAACAACTACTAAGGCACAAGCAGACCACCTACTAAGCCATGCTAGGTCATACTTGTTCTCTTTCCTCAATGCTAGATCAAGATCATACCTCCCCATGTCATCCACTTAGCTGTGAGGGGTTCATCAAACATACCTTTAAACTTAAGGGGTTCCCTCTCCTCTAACCATGAGGAGTACCATGCTCGAATCTATAGAAACTCAAATATCATCATGAGCATCAGGTACACCACTTCCCCTCTTAGGCCTAAGAACCCTAGGTTCATTTCTTTGATGTCCAGTTGTCTGATCAATCTCTTAACCACAACCAAACAGGTATAGGGTATGACATGCACTTCCTGTCATCCTTCTACTCGAGTAACACTTCAGAGTTGAGTCCTCCTCAAGGACAATCAAGGTACAAGGCCTCACAACCTGTTACTAAACCTCTCTAGGTCTAAGGAACTCTTCTTCTCATCTATATCATAGGTACAGAGGTACCAGCAGACTCATCCTCTCTCTAGGGTTTGATTCCTCTCATGGCAACCAGGACATCATCAGCCTCCATGGGTCAAGCATGAGGCAACCACTATCATCCACTTAGGTCGCATCATCCTCAACTCCCCACTTTCCCAGAGTCTAGGCTTCCAACCTTCTTGCATGGGTCCTGCTTTCTCTCTCTAGAGCTAACTCCACAACCAGCCTTATACTAAAGGTCCTTTCTCCATGAAGGTGGGTCAAGCTTACAAGCATACCCCTACATGGTGAAGCCTATGTTCAAGCTTATGTTTGCTCAAGGTTATCCATAACCTTCTATGCTCATCTCATAAGCTATCCATCATACTCTCTTGGCCAGGGTTTTAGCCTAATGTCAACTCTACTGACGTACTATGGGTGCCTACTATGCCATGCTCACATAAGCTCATGGGGTTTCTATAGGTCCTTCACTATCCTCATCATTGAAGGAGTTATCCTTCACTTCTAACACGCACGACCCTTCCCAGGGTTGGGTCGCCAAAGGTACAAGGCTATCCAACCTTCTATGGCTCACAGCATCATGGGCATCCAAAAGCATGTCCACCCACTGACCTGGTTCATCATGACATCTAACTCATCATGACATCTCTCTCTCTAACCTTCACTTAGGGTTAGGGTTAACATCATCCTTAGAGGATGTGCCAGGTCTCTACTTTTAATGGAGGTCTCTACCTCCAAGACTAACTCTCTTTACTTATCCTCCTGACAAGAAGATTTTGCCTCAGGTCTCTCCTTAGGGCATGACAACTTATGTCATACGACCTAAGCATGTATCTATTCTTTTACGCTTAATCTGTTAAGCTTATGTCCATGACATATTATTTACATGTTTTTTATTAGTTTGGTGGAGGATTCCTTAATCCTTATCAACCTTTTAGAAATTAAGGGCCTTAAGGATTAGGGTTTTCTCTCTTTTCCTCACCCTCGAAATAAGTTTGGCCAATGTCTCAGGATTAGTTTGGCCAATGTCTCAGGATTTGACTCGAAATAAGATACCTTTAGGACTCACTTACCTTGATTCATCCCTTATAAAAGGTATCTTATTTCGAGTCAAATCCTGAGACATTGGCCAAACTAATAAAAGGTATCTTATTTCGAGTCAAAGGAATTTCTAAAAGATAGGGTGAGGAAAAGAGAGAAAACCCTAAGCCTTAAGGTCCTTAACAACATTTGAGTTGAAGGGATGAATCAAGGTGAGAGAGTCCTAAAGGTATCTTATTTCGAGTCAAATCCTGAGACATTGGCCAGACAGTCACACTAATCTGGGAGTCCTCGTATTCTGACTAGCGGTGCAGAGGAAAATCTTACCAACCCCCAGACGTGATCCTTTTCTAGACACCTCTATCTTTTAGAAATTCCTCTAAAAACTCCCTTGGGTTCTATAGAGTTTGTAAAATATAATAATTATTAAAGATTAAATGAGGAACCTACGCTATGATACCAAATGTAACGACCCCACCTCCCAGTAACCTTCAATTAACGGAGACTAAGAGGTCAGAGTCGTTATCCCCATTTCCGGATCAAAGGTTCGACAAATAATCAATAATAATTATCAAATTCTACCAAACTAAACTGAAAGGTTGTAATAAAATTAAACTTTTCATACCTTTTTTGAAAACTTGGATATCTACTTCTATCCACATGGAGTCTATTTTAACTAATCCTCCTTTGAACTTTAATTCATATTTAAGTCTACATTTGCCACTTTACTGTTTGTTCTTTTCACTTGTACCTAAAATGCCGACAAACAAAACGTTTGTCAGCATATTGAAATATGTCGATATGTGGGGGAAACAATAATCGTGCAACTATGATAACAATGTAATCAGACAATTATCATTTCATAGCCAAGATTACATTTTAAGCTATACTACTCAATCCTTACCTATCCCCTATCTCTGTGTTGTCCCTGCAGTGGACTTGGATACTACCACTCTCTCATGGTAGATCCTTACCCCCATGGCCCTACCTCACAGGTAGCCAATACTTAGGGTTATAGAGTCGCATGGCCCTACCCAATGGTAGCCCAATCCCTGACTCAATGAGACTTGATGGACCTACCCCATTGGTAGCTATGTACTAAGTCATCCAATGACCTGATGGACCTACCCCATAGGTAGCCATGTACTAGGTCAATCTATCAAGCTACAGAGGGGACCAGGATCTGAGCTAGTAGGCACATATCTTAAGTGATAGTCATATCCACATTATAGTTTGCATGAATTAAAATCATCCAACAGTTTAATTCAAGTCACCGATGAAAACTTCAGAAAACCTCGAAAAACTAATATGAGATATTCATAAGTGTAACCACATACCTGTCAAGCTGATTTGAGATAGAATAATCCAATCAAGAAATCCAAATAAGCAAGAAAGCACATTATGAGATCCTAAAATATGCATACTATTTCCTATTATTAATCTTGCCATCAAGATCTAATAAACTTTGCTCGCTTCCTAGGGTTTCTAGTCCACTTTTAGGGTTTCCATTGCAATTAGGGTTTCCCTTCTTATTTTACTATTTTAAACCCTAATTATCTCATCCATTCTTCTAGAAAGATATTAAGGTTACCTTTAACAACATATAACCATGATATCAAAAAAGGCATAATTAACCATCAATTAAGCCCATTAAGCCTCTTTTACATCAAAGCTATCGTTTTTATCCTTTTAACCCATGACAAGATCATTATGCTTAATTATCATCAATTCATAGCTCATCATGGTCTAATTCACATATGAACTCTATTTGTCATTAATTCTATCTTTATCCATAGAAAACCCTAATTACTACATTAAGGGTATTTATCCACTTTTATACTTCAAATAGCTTGGAATTATCATATCTCAACTTTATTCATAATTTTGAACAATTAAAACCATTATGAGTCACATTTACTAATACTAGGGTTTCAAGGCCCATTAAAGCATATTTATGAACTCTCAATTAAACTAATTACGTGCAAAGTTCATCATTTTTTATCTTAATGTATCTTTTCATGATTAACAGGCTAATATCAACTTTAATCATCCATTAAACCCTACTAATTTCATTAATCATCTCAAAATAGAGTTTTTTAATCTTTAATTCATTAAAGTTGATAACTTACACTAATTTTTTAATAGCAATAGGAATTAGCCTTCAACTATATGTTTAATGAATTCCTCTCATTTTTCTGAGCAAAATACATATATTATTTGCTACCATCAGAGTTACCAATAACAAGATATGATTTTTGCATTAATTCACTTACTTGACCAATCCATGAGTGCCACGTCATCAGTTTCCATGCAAAGCGGCCCGACTTCAGTTATAATTGAATGACAATTTTGCCCCCCACTTTAGTGGCCAGATCTTTAGCACGCGGAGGGTAAAATGGTCCAACTTGCTAGTTCATATCCTTCCTCGCGGCACCCTAGCTGCCGCCGATCTGCTGTAGCTCGGGGGTCCACCTCCTTCTTCTCCAAAGCATGAAACTCGTCGCTGAAGGTCTCCCTAGGTCCATCGCCCCCTTGTGCACCTGGGGCGCTACTTGGTTGCAGCTAGTGGGACCGATCTTGCGTGCACCAAGCCCGCAACTTGCAGTTGTTCTTGCAGTAGAGTTGCAGTTGCGGTGCCTGGGTTAGTGCACAAGGATTTCAGCCAAGCCTCTCCCCAGCAGCGTGGGGCATCCTACTCCCATCGTGACCATTCATAGCTTCGCATTGCTTCAAGGTTCAAGCTACCCTCTATGCTAGGGTTTGGATGCAAAGAATCATGAAGAAGAAGAAGAAGAAAGAGAGGGGTGTGTGGGATTCTTTTTGGACTCGAACCAGAGGGTCTACCCCTTTATATAGAGGTGGGTAACAAAGCCCTAAGGTGTGCATTTAGGAGGACTCAAGTCCTTTTCCCAAAAGGAAACATATTTTCCTTAGTTAAGAAGCAACATCTTCTCTCTTCATTATCTTCTAATATAAATATATTATTTGGGTATTTAGAAATTCGAAAACCTTTTCCCTTATTCTCTTTATTCTTGGCTTTTAATCCATGAGCCACGAAATTTATATTTCCTTAAGTAGAAAATACTTCTTTTTTAACAATACTACACAATCCATTAATTATGTATTCACATTATCTTCTTATTTACTATTATGGGTATTATCTCTTTCTTTTTCTTCATTCGGACTCCTTAGATCCCAAGAAACTCTAATATTTTGAAATCCTTTTTAATGGATACTCATTATCCTTCTAGATGCATCTATATCCATGATTTCTCATTATCTTGTTTATTTCTTATTAAAATTTCTCTTTTTGAGGATTTCTCTTTATCTTTCTTTTTATTTTTCTCATTGGCATTCCTTTTAGCATTTGGAATCCTTGGAATACGAAAATCCACCAAGGATAACTCAATTATACCTCTTTCCACTTATTTTCCACATTTTATCATTGTTTTCAATTTCTTTCTTAACAAAGAAATATTTAATTGGTCTTTTCTTTTCTTGTTGCATTATTTTTGCAACTTTGGACTCCTTGGCACCCAAGGAACCTAAGAGGCACGAAATCGAACTTTGGATTATATACTTTTGCCTTCTAGAGGTTTCTACATCTTTCTTTTCTCCATTTCTTATTAATAATTGAGTTCCTTTTGTCTTTTCCTTGTTATTGGGCCCAATAGCCAATAAAGCCCGCCAAACAACCAAAAATGGTATTGTAAACAAAACTCATTTATTCAAAACAAATTATATCATTATTTGTTCCAATATCTTTAATAGGAGAAATTATATTTCTCACCAAATAAACCCAAAAGTTGGGGTTGTAACAATTAGGTTCTACAAATAGACGTGTCCACAGAAGGGATGGCTCTTGATCACTTGGGGTGTGTTTTGCATGAGTATCTTAAAGAGGAAGGGGTGTACGTTATATGGTTAGGGATGTTTCTTCTGGTATGGATTGGACATGTGTACGCTCAATATTCTTTGCATTGTGATCGTCCTCTGAGGATATCCTCCACTCAAGATTTAATGGGGCTTATGAGGGGAAAAGTTGTTGTTGTGTTAGATTAAATTGATCAGTGAATCGAGGAAGTATTCTTTTTGTTATTTTGTGTACTTCATTTACCCTCCAAATGCTTGAAAATTGAGGTATTGGTTTCCCATATGTAGGGTCAAAAGTCTTATTTTGACATCAATGAGGGCCTTGGCAGGGGTAGGGAATGGCCTGCCAAAATTGAGAGGGTGGCAACAATCCTCCTTGATGTCTAATACCATGATATCACAAGGAACGTATAAGTCTCCAACTTTTATCGGTATATCCTTGATGATACCAATTGGCTTAGTTGTGGAGGAATCAATGAGTTGGGTAGTCATGCAAGTGGGTCATAAATTGGTGAGCTCGGGTCTCCTATAGAAGCTAAGAGGTATTATAAAAATGTTGGCTCTAAGATTAGTTGGTCATGTTTGGTTGTTGTTATTGCTTGTAGATAATGTAATCCCAAAGGACCCTAGATCCTTGAGTTTCTGAGACATCTTTTTCGAAATGATTTCTGATGATGTTCTTACTAATTTCACCATTTCACATTCTTTAGTTGTGTATATGAGATTGAGAAAAATCTTGAAGAATTTATTCTTGTGTTATGGCCATGGCATTGAGTAATGGGATATTAACATATAGCTTTTTCATGGTATCTTTAAGTTTATTAAGCATGGAATCCAATTGGTTTTTATTCAACCAACCTTGGTATGGCGATTCAGCTTATAAATATAAGTATTTGATTGCAGTGTGGAAGTTTTTGGTAAAAATGTTTTTGTGCTTTGGGTGATAACTGCATCATCCTAGCTTGATATCTTAGTAGAAGGGCTCTCCTTCTCTGGAGGGTTAAAACCAGAGCAATTTGTCATAGCTTTAAGTTGTTCTAAGTGCTTTGATTGGGTTTTGGTTGCCCTATAAAAACTCCTCCATGAGGGTTTAGAGATGAAGTCAATTGATCCGGTTGGGATTCAATGGATTTTTTAATATGCATACTGACTAGCAATCCTGGCTTGTTGACTAGAAACCATGAACTATTGAGACTAGAGGATCTTCTTTATAGTGGAAAACCTCTCATCATTATAAGGAGGGGTATTAAGTTGTTGCGATTGAGGACCTTGATTTATATTTTAGAACTATTATTCTCAGTAGTTGTCTTGGTTCCTAAAGTTTTGTTGGTTACTGTACCAGAACCCCAGAGGTTCATGGTTTTAGTTGTGGTTGTGGTAGGCCTATCCATGTATGGAGTTGAGATTTTCCATATGTGGTCCAATTTCAAGTTGGGTGGGACTATTTTTCATCATGGAGTTAAAAAGGATTTGGCATTGTAGAGTAGAATGGTCATGACCATTACAAGCCTGACATAAGAGATTTGTAGGTTAAACTCGTTGCGGATCTTGTGGTTGTCCTCTAATTTCATATGCATTAAAAGAGGACTCTAGGCGGTCTTGCTTCAAGGTGAGCTTCTGGATAAATTCAATGATGGAATTAAGCTTGGAACAATCTTTGGATTTTACCACTTTGACTACACCACCATCCCCTCTGTTGGACTGGGCTTGTGTTTCTGAACTTCTTCTGACAACCTCCCAAGTACTATCAAAATTTTGGAACATGAAGTTGCCTCTAGAAGAAGTATCAAGAAATGTCTTGGTGTTACCATCAACACCCTAGTAGAATGTTTCGATCAGCTAGATTGGGATACATCATGATGTGGGCAACATCAAAGGAGCTCTTTAAATTTCTCCCAAGCTTCAGCCAAGTTTTTGCCTGGAACCATGGACAATTGCATAATTTGTCCCAGAATTTTATAGGTGAGGGATGGGGGATAGTGTTGCTCAAGAAATTTGGATTGGAGATCTTCCCATGTGATGATGTGGTCTCCTTCCATAGAATTTTACCAACTATTGTCATGATCAATGAATGAGTGATTCAATAGCGACATTTTGATGGCATTCTCAGCAATGTATGGCATTTTTTGCAAGGCAAAAAGGTCAGTGAAGTGTTGGAGATGGTCTTGAAAATTCTTGCCTATTATGCTGGCAAATGCACTACTCCGAAGCATGATGATTCGATGCATGTGGATCTAAAAATATGGAGTGGTGATAACATGAGACACGTCATGATCTAGTGTGCCAACAGATTTAGGGACGGAGAAATCCTTAAGTTTTTCTTGCCACTCTGCTTCTTATAATGTAATGTCTCGGGTTTCCTCTTTAGTAGGCCTTTCTTTATGTGGTGAGAGTCAGTTCTATCTGATGGTTGACTTCCTCATTGTCCATCATGTACTGATGGATCCATTCAGGCAATGAGAGGCTTTTCAATCTCTAGATTAAAATAAAATGGTGTAGAAGTGACACCTTGCAAAGGACAACACGCTAGCACCTAGAAAAATACAAGGAAACATTAAGATTCAAGGAAAGATAATTTCAATCCAATAAGAGTGATTATCAATTGTAAAGAAAAAAAACCCTAATTATTCAAACCAATGGGGTTCAAAAGTAACTTTGTTGTCCCTGGCAATAGTGCCAAAATTTGACATGTGTTATTTACATAAAAAATTCACTAGAGAATGTGATTCCTTAGAGTTTAGTCTTCAAAGCAACAATCAACTCCCACACAAGAAAATAAGTTATTTATAGTACAGATTAGGGTCGATCCCATGGGACAAAATGAATAAAAATTGTATATGAACATATTTCTAAGAGTAATATTTAAAATCTGGTTTTGGGGAGAAATTATGACTGAAATAAGATATAAAGATAAAAGAAATAAAAAGATTTAATTCAATTAATTAAGATATATTAGGGGCTTGGGGGTTCACCACTATCGTGTATTCACTTTAATTGATTCAACTCCTCAATTTAATTTGTTAGATTGGGACTGAGAAGATTTTGAAACACAAATGTTGCGAGAGTCAAACTTCCCACAAACTCAGGATCTCATCATTTGTGGATCATCATTCAATCATCTAGTAAAACTCTATCGGGGATCTCTTATGGAATTTTACAAGTTTTATCATGTGTTCCAATCCAAGGATCTAGGTTGTCATCACCAAGGATTTTAACTAATAAGAAAAATAGATAGATAAATCATAGAAATCCATCTAGGATCTCATCAGGAGTCTATGGGTTCATTTAGCATTCTAATCTTAAGATATGGGATGTCATCACCCAACATTATAACAACATAAATATAATTGACTAAACCATAGATTAATCACATAAATCAGGAGAAAGCACGTCTAACCAAAAGAACTTTTGGAGTAAAGAACAATTAAGTCAAGACACACACATGGGGATACACCTCATGTCCCAATATGAAGGTTTTACTCACTCATCATTAAAAAAACACTACATTAAAGATAGGGACAGAAAGAGTTGTGTTGCTAGAGTCTAGAAACAATAAAGTAGCCTCTATGAGGATGCCAATGGCTCCTTTCCTTTGCTTGCTCTGTGCACCCGATGGAGGCTTTGAGATGGATGAATATGATGATTTGTTCTTAGAATACCTACTCCCTTTATAGGGGGAATGTGCCCTATCACCCTAAAAGTGTGTCTAGTGGTGGCTTATGAGATTGGATCCACCATGTTGGTCGGTCGACTGGCAGTCAACTGGTTGACTAGGGTAAGCTGAGGCACGGGATCAGATGCATACTAGTTGGTCAGTTGGGGGACCATTTGATTGACTGGTCAATTTGATACTTAGATTCATTGCAGATCAATCAACCAGTTCAATGTGAATTGGAAAGTTGGACTCTAATAGAATTCCAACTTGTTCATATTAGTTTGATTAGCGAAGTGTCCAGTCAATCGATTGACAATCTAAATCTAAAAAATTTGTGCTAGTGAGTTGACCACTTAGGTTCTAGTCGACCAGTTAAAGATGGAAATATGATTTTCCTATATTTAGTGAAATTTCCTTTCTGAAACGTATTTGAACATTAAATTTGGAGTTCGTATACAAAAGATATGGTGTTTTGGTTTGGGATATATATATCAGACATTGCGAGAAGTTTTGCAAATATTTTCCTGCAATAATTGAACAAACCTAATAAAAACTCCAATTTAAGAGAGAGAAAAAAACAAAGACAATTGAATCTTAAACTAAGGGATAACAACAAAATATTACTAAGGGATGATCTAAAGGATGCAAAATAGATGAATATACATTCATCATTATTATAGTGAACTCACATCTGAGGATCACATTCACCATTGTCACATTGAGATATGACTTTAACATGTCATTATATGACTTTAATGTGTCAATCTTAATGTGTGTCTGACCAATACAACTTATTCACTAACAAGTACCCATGCATTTGAGTTGTCAATATCATTACTAAAGAGACATAGTCATCACTCACCCTAAATGCTAGTCTTGTGTATTATTGTTGTCCTATACTATCCACAATAATGACTATAGTACCCACAATTGTAACCGACTATGAATATAGCAAGAATGAGTACTCATATTATACATGTGATCTCATATTCAATTCCTCGACCCAACAATATGTCATTGAGTGTAAACATTCTTAGGATAGATAATAGGTTTATTTATTATCTCCATATTACAACAAATATAATAAGCGGAATTGTCTTATATTAAAAATCAAATCAACTAGAAAATATCCCTTTAACAATCGCTCCATGATGACTCTCAAGGCATATAACAAATAATCTCCACTCGTACTAAGTTCAATAATTTATGAACCTAAATCCAATCAATCTAACATGGTCGTCATGTTCTATTGTAAAAGTGTATTAGAAGATCAAAAACGTTGTTTTTAGTTGGTAATATGCAAATTTTTGTCTCCTCAATATACGATCTCATGTATGAGATAGTAATGTCTGAGCATGTGCTTGGAAAGTTGATGCGATTTGGGTTCCTTAGCTTGCACAATAACTCATTTACTATCATAGTAAATCTCTATTGTGTATTCGGTGGTTGGAACCACCTCAAGTTCACTAATGAACTTCTTGATCGATATTGCTTACTTTGCATCACTGGAGGCAAGAATTTACTCAGCATCTATTATAAATTAAGCTATTATTTCTTTGTTGGACAACTTTAAACTTATAGCTATTTCATTTAAGCACAACATGAATTTTGATTGCAATTGATAATCGTCCTTTTCAGTTTGGAAGCTTGCATTAGTGAAATCTTTTACAACCAACTCCTCCTCACCGCCATAAATTAGGAACTAATCATTCATTTTTGTCGAGTACTAACAATGTTCTTTATTGCTATCTAGTAGCATCACCTAGATCTGACTGGTACCTATTTGTCATGCGCAAAGAATATAAGAGATTTTGGTGCATACATATAATTGCATACATGATTGATCCAATTGTCAATGCATATGGAATCTTAGTCATACATATCATTTCATACATGATAGATCCAACTGTTTATGCATATGGAATCTTACTCGTGCATGCCCACTCATCCAAAGAGCTAGGACATTGAGATATAGAGAGACTTATCTTGTGAGACATGGGTAAGTTTCCTTTCATGGACTCTTGTATGCTAAATATCTGTAGCACCTTGTCAATGAATGTACTTTGTATTAGTCCAAGAAGCCTTCTATATCCATCTATGTAGATGTTGATTCCTAGTATATAGGATGCTTCACCTGAGTCCTTAATGGAGAAGGTATTGCTCAACCATGTTTTAATCAATTGCATAGTAGGTATGTCATATCCCATCAATATTATGTCATCTACATACTATATGAGAAATACAATTATGCTCGCACTATTTTTGTAGACACAAGGTTCAAATTCAATTTGGATAAAGCCAAATGGTTTAATTGTCTTATCAAAACAAATATTCCAGCCCATAGATGCTTGATTATATCCATATATTGACCTGTGTAGCTTACTAATTTTATTTGATTCATTTGGAACGGTATATCCTTTAAGTTGTGTCAAGTTTTAGAAGATTCCCGTTAAGGAAGGTTGTTTTCACATACATTTGCCAAATATCATAGTCACGATAAGCTACATCGGCAAGCATGATCCTGATAGATTTAACCATGGAAATTGGTGAAAATGTTTCACCATTGTTAACACCTTGAACTTGTTTGAAACCTTTTGCAACCAATTTACTTTTGTAGGTTTGTATATTACCATGCATGTTGGACTTTTTCTTGAAGATCTATTTGCACCCTATGGATTTTACCCCTTCGGGTGGATCCACCAAGGTCCTATCTTGTTAGTGTACATGGAGTCTGTCTCAAATCTCATGGCTTCAAGCCATTTCTTAGAATATGGTCCCTTAGTCTCATTGTAGGTTTTTGGCTCATCGTCTCATATTCTTGAGTCACAAGAAATCCATATCTCTCTAGATCAAGACGTTCCCAATAAGACCTTCAAGGTTTTTGTGTTATGATATGGACTTGAGGGTCTGTAACAATTTCTGATTCCTCTTGTTCATTATCTACCTCCATAGATTCAATATTATCTTTTTGATCTTGAAGATCTATTTCCTCCCACTAGTTCCTAAGCAAATGAATTCCTTCTTGGGAAGCATTATGGTGACAAATACTTTGTTGTCAGATGGAATGTAGAAGAAGTAACCCTTATAATCCTCATGGTATCCAACAAAAATACATTTATCTAATTTGGGTCCAAGCTTTTCATAGAACTTCTTCTTAACATAAGCTTCACATCCTCAAACTTTTATGAAAGACATATTGGGATGTTTCCCATTTCATGTATCATATGGTATCTTTTTAATGGTTTGGAAGGTATTTGGTTAAGTGTAAACGTAGTGGTTTTAAAGGATACCCTCAAAAGAAAATCGAGAGATTAGATAAAATCATCATTGATAGTACTATGTCTACTTCCCTTTGGCACACCCTTATGTTGAAGTGTTCTAGGTGGAGTCCATTGTGATACATTAACAAAATCCCTCACAAGGGCTTCAAACTTTTGGCTTAAGTATTCACCATCTCGATATGATTGAAATGCTTTAACTCTTTTGCCAATTTGATTTTGTACTTCATTCATGAATTCCTTGAACTTTCCAAAGGATTTTGATTTGTGCTTCATAAGATTCAAATATCTTGAATATACAAAAGTCATCAATAAAAGTGATGGTGTATTAATATCCAACTCCAACACTTGTTCTAAAAGCTCCACACATATCAATATGTATGACTCCTAATAAGTCACTAGATTTCTCACAATTACCATTTCAAGGTGCTTTTGTCATCTTGCTCAATAAAAAAGATTCGCATTTTTCTATTCATTCAAAATCAAAAGAGTCTAGATAGCCATATTTATGGAGTCTAGAAATGTGCTTCCCATTTATGTTCCCTAGAAAAAAGAGACAAAGATAAGTCTTGCTTTAGTCATTTAATTTTAACTTCTTGATCTTTCTATTATATGCATGTGCCTCAAGTTAATAGAAATAATCACCATAAGACATAGGGGCTCTACCGTAACAGATTTCATCTTTAGAAATTGAAATACGACCATTATTTATTAAAAACTCTAACCCATTCTTGTTATATAAGATACACAAATAATGTCTAATTATGACAGGTATAGAATAGTAGTTCTATAACTCTATTACTGGCCCACTTGGAAGAGATAAGCAGAAGGTGCCTAAAATAGTTGTAGAAACTCTATCTCCATATGCAACACGTAGTTCCACCTCTCCTTTGTTCAAGGGTCCACTTCTTTTCACATCATGCATATTTGATCATTTGTGAGAGACACATTCAGATCCAATACCCGTGATGAAGAAGTAGATAAGTTTTTTTGTATTACATATATACCCTAAGAGGAGATCTATATCCACATGCTTTTGTTCTTTAGTTCCTCAAGGTATAGACGACAATTTTTCATTTAGTGTCCATCCTGGTGACAATTACCTTCCTCACCTAATCCTCCTTTTGCCTTAAGTGTAGAGGGATTTTGGATAGCTTTGAGATATTTCTTAGCTCTGCCTTCTCCCTTAGACTTTCCTTTTCCTTCACAAATCATTATCACATAATTGGGTCTGTCTTTCATTTGCCACTCAATTATTATCAAAATTCCATGTAGTTTTGTCAATGGCTTATTAAAATTGTTCATCTTGTAATTCATGACAAATTGCTTATATGAGTTTGAAAATGATTGTAGCTTTACATCTGTGGCCAACTCTTAACCAAATAAATACCAATCTTGTAAGACTTTCCAATACCCAATTAACTTGAGTACATGGGGTCCAACTGAATCATGTTATGCCCTTTTATCCTTAAATAACACCTTAGAGACATCAAACATGTTTTTCCTTGCACGTTCTTGATACATGTTCCTCAAATGTGTTATCATCTCAATAACATTCATATTCTCATGTTGCTTCTAAAGCTCATGATTCATGGGCATAGAATTGGCATTTGATGTCCATGGCATCACTAGATTTCTTCTTTTGAGCTTCCCTTTCCCGCCCTAGGCGCATTTGGAGTTGGTTCATTAGGTGTTGGTGTGTCTTAGACATAAAGCTTATACTCATCTGTGAGAACAACTCTTAGTGTCTTGAACCAACTATTTTAGTTATTGCCATTATGTTTCTCTTTCTCAAGAACTGATCACAATGGAAAAGGATTGTTGCTAATGTTTTCCATTGATATAGATAGATGATGTTTTGTATGTTTCAATAAATGGATTTAAAAATCTAATTTTGATGAGATTATTTGAACTTTAATTAATTATGCTCCTAATATTTTATTCAAATTAATAACCCTTACTATTAATTTGGAAGATTACAATGAGTAATCTTCTGGTAAGTCAAGATCAAAAATAAATTAAATCATGAGTCAACTATGGCTGACCGCTCATGTTATAATTATTAAGGTAGGTAACAATTACCAATTGCATCCTATGTAATTGTTGGATAGATTCTTGCACAACTTTGTGGAAATATATCATCATATGTAATATATGCTATATTTATGTCTCTAGGTGCTTAATCCTATTAATATCACCTAGCCAAGTCCAACCCAAGGCCAATATAATAAGATATTCATTGTACTGGGTAGGCACAAATACTTATTATCATGCTTCCTGAGTAGACAATGCACCACGTCGAGTGTGCTGACACACAGTCAAATAAAGTGTTCATGTATATTGCACTTGTAAGGAATCTTACCATTGGCATTATATTGAGGGTTTTATGTGCCTATATATATACCCTTATGTGTTTATATATGGGCCCATCTTTATTGCCCACGCGGGTAGCTACCCGCCCACCCTTCCGATCACTTTTTTTCAAAAAAAAAATTCGAAATTGTAGAGGACTATTTTGTCTAGCTCTCCAAAATATTTGAGTCAAAAATAATATCATTTGCCCCTCCAAAATCAAAAAACCCGTCCTTATATATATATGTTGTATATTTTGTACAGAGTTACTTTTTTGACCAGCAGAGTTACTTTTTTGACACCATAGTTACTTTTTTTACAGCAGAGTTACTTTCTTAGCTAGGAGAGTTACTTTTTTGACTGCAGGGTAGCGAAAATCCATGCTACCCGCGCGGGAAATGAATGAACACCCTTTATATATATAGGGTTTATATATATAGGGTATGCATTTAATACCCGTGTGGGTAGCTAGCTGCCCCCTATTTTGGTTACTATTTTTTGAGTTTCTTACTTTTGACATGTAGAGGGTTACTTTACCTTGCAAACTATTACTTTTCATGCATAGATAGTTACATTTCCAACAATAGATTCAAAAATACAATTATATATATGATGTGTATTTTTTCCAGATTTACTTTTTTAGTTGTATAGTTACTTTTTTATCAACATAGTTACTTTTTTGTTCATATAGTTACTTTTCTGGCCAAATAGTTACTTTTTGAGTTGACGGGTAGTGAATTCCAGGCTACCCGTGTGGGTATTGAATGAACGTCCATATACATACATATATATATATATATATATATATATATATATATATATATATATATATATATGTATGTATGTATGTATGTATATATATATGTATATATATGTATGTATGTATATATATATGTATATATATGTATGTATGTATATATGTATGTATATATACCCTTATGTAACCAATCATCATTACATATACATTATTATACATATCATATACTATAACAATCACCATGATTTGTGTAGTTTATATCATCTTTTGGACCACTTTTAGTTGCATGGCAAATCAAAATTTCACCCAATAATTACTCTTAATCATGCTAGATTTTCCACTTTATTGTTATCATTACTTTCTCTATGGTTTGGATTGTAGGTACAATATTTTGGCATCAAAATAAGGAGAAAGAACCACCATGTCATCCATCAACACATTCCCCAATCATTTAAACATTCAGAAAGTCAATGTTGTTGAAATTATCAACGATACCCCATATCTAGAAAGCAACACACCATGTCCAGACCTCAGAGACACCATGTTGAATTTCGACGCGTCGTTTCAAATAGCGACATCCCATGTCACAGTCTAGACTTTAGATCCAAAAATTCCTAAATTTTAACAACACACCATGTCAAGAATTCAAAAAGGTATGTCACAGTCTAGAACTTGGATCCAAAACTCCTTGAATTGGAGCAACACGCCATGTTGAGAATTCAAAACGTTGTGTTGTAGCCCATGACTTGGATCCAAAACTCCTTGAATTGCAACAACACATAGTGTTGGTCAACCAACATGCCATGTCTCATCAATTGAGGCAGTTTGACTTCAGTTATGGCATCTAACACACTATCTTGGCTCTCCAAAATGTTATGTCACGTGCGGATTTCACTCAAACACAAATGTACAGCCCCAAGCTTATATATACAACCCCAAGCCATATTGACACAGTTATCACAGAATATTTCAGACCACATTTGGAGTGTTACTCAATCAAGGAAAATCCATAAGGAGTTGGAGGCATTTCAAGGGAGAAAAGTTGGTTTCTCGGGAGGGAAACTCTTCTTCTTCCTTCTTCTCCAACAATCAAAGCATGAATCTCCTCCGTTCTCTTCTCTCCACTCAAGAGTGAAACTTTTTGGAGAGTTTCTACCAAAAAAGACATGTTTTGATTCCTTGACCGGAGTTCCAACTCTTCCTTACTTCTTCCATAGACATCTAAGTTTATTTCCTTCTATTACGATGGATAGCCCTATTCTCTACTGCTTGTATCTACTTTCTACAAGCATGGATGATTAGATATCCTTTTCTTTGGCAAGGGGGAGTAACTCTCATGTCATAACTATGCTTAACATAAATTTCACATATAATGCTAGCTATTTAATTATTCTAAGTTTCATCAGTGTTATACTGACCACTTTGTGTGTATGATTTATGCTCTTTGTATAATCTGGGAAGATATGCAAAGGAGTAAGGAGATGTTTTTGTTTCACTACCTTGACTACAAGAGTGGCTAGGATGTGTTGGGAAACAAAGGTTTATAGTTTGAATCTGGGTATATCCACATGAGTGGTATACAAAGTTAGGATTGTTCTAAACTATGAGAGGTGGGTGTAGGATACAAACAACCCTTGTGTTATTTTTAGTATTTTTTATCTTTGTTGTTCTTCATGTTATGTTGTTGATGTGAAACCTTGTTCTCAAGAATCCCCAATCCAATTTGATCCTTAATACAAGTGATTTCTATTTTATTTTTGTTCCTTTTAATTACTTAGTTAACTTAACAAAACCTCTCTTGTTAAAAATATATGGATTGTTGAAGTTCAATACTCTTGTTCCTAACAATACCTTGACCCTTGGATGACCTTGATAATACTACACCCACCCACATACTTGTGGGGTAGTGTTTGAGTTTATAAAATTAAGACTTGCCCACACAACTCACACACCACATTCAGTAAAATAAGATATGACAACTAGTAGAACAACTTGAGTCAACAAGTGTTGTAGAAAAACAACCAAGAGAAATTCACATCTAAATGCAATCCTAAATTATCCCTTTCGAGGTTTTTGATCGGTCGATCAGAAGTCCTTGGTTTTGTAAGTTCTTATGTTGTTGTTGATTCATCATTTCATCATGATCACAAACCCTCCAAGGACCATCCACCTTGGTGTGAGCTTCTCAGTGTCTCCTCCTCTCCATTACAGTCAACTGATGATGTCTTCACATCATCCTATTCTAATTTCATAAATGAAATTTACATGGAGAATGAATAGAGAGAGCCATGAGATGCAACCATGTATTTGAACAAAAGTAAAATAGCAAAATTACATTTTCAAGATCACATCACAATGATCTAATTTCCATATCCACATCCACCAAACAAAATGATTTTCCAGACATCACATAAGTATATGTAATACATATAGTTATCAGTTTTATATGAAATTAGGTGATTATCTTGGATATAAGTTTGTGCATGATTTATCCAACATATCATTTATGATTGACCTGAACCAACACGGAAAGAGTATGACATTGGCTCTGATACCACTTTAGGTTCTTTGATAAGGGCCACATCAAAATAACAAAAAAGGTCTTCCCTTTATACCCTAGTTGTAGGATCTGTCATAGCTATAAAACATTGGTGAACAAAAGACATGGAAAAGGATAAATTTATACCTTTGCACACACTAATTTTCCAATAATTAGGCATGTCTTTTTGGGTGAAGAACATGATCTTCTAGATCAAGATCAGAATCAACCACCATGAAATCTAGATAAATCAATAAGAGATCTACATTGGCCACCAAGTTGTTGCATGGCAGTCTTCTTTGTAACACCTTATTTTCATCTTGTATAACAACTCCTCTAAGTCTACCCAAGTGTTCCATGTCCTATACTTCATCCATTTGGATGAGGGAGAATGTGTTGCACCACCTCATCCACTAAGTCAAAGAAGAACATGAGTTGTTGATGTGTTAGTCACCTGGAACTTTCTTTCTTCTCCTATCTCGGGTAGTTGTCCTTTTGGTTTCTTCCCCTCTCTCCAAGAGAGTTGTGACAGACAATTTATCCCACAAGTTGTCTCAAAATTTGTTTCAAACCCTTTTGGATGTTTCGTCTTTATATAGAAGAGTCGTAGGCTTGGAAAATCCTAATTCTGATTCTTTTCATAATTCCAGTTCCAAAAATAGTCCAATGTTGAAAAACCCATAATGGAATTCTGATCATTCAATCACATTATCTTATCGGTAAACCAGGGTCTAAAAAGCATTTTAAGATTGATGTCCAATTGCTAGTAATGTTAGTTCATATCTAGATTTGAATTTCTTTCCAATTTGAGACTTTCCTTGTTGCACTTCAATCGGCCTACTAGGTTGCCCAATTGACAGACTAGGCCAATCCAATGGAAGACTTAGTCGACCAATTGGCAATCAATTGATTTATTGACCCAACCAATATGATTAGTTGACCAGACATTTTAGTCACTCGATCACAACAATAAATCATATTGTTTATTATTTAGAATCACTTTAATCATTTGTTTGATTGCAACTTCAATTCCCTTATGCATCCTTATGTGTGTGATGGGGTAGGATTCTAATTACGTTGGTAGTGATGTTAAAAACAATACAAGTAAATATTGATGTCCAACCACACATCATTTCCTTCCAAGTAATATGGATGAGTTGGAGAACAACTACAACATGTAAAGAGAACAATTTTCCATGATCATATAATTCTTTTATCACATATATCCAGATTGAAATGGAGTTGTAAAATGTCATCCTATTAACATTCAATCTATGTTCCCTGAACTATAGCAAACCATTTGATATGTTATGATCTCAATTATTATATATTGATTCACATGAACATGACCACACATTTCAATGTATCACTTATCAAGTGGATAGGATATCACTCCAAAGGAGGGACAACTCCATCTACATCACTCACAACATCCCCCATGTGTCACAATGTACCCAATCACCACCTTCTAGTAACTTGTATTTTAAATCATGTTGGGCTAGTGTCAAAGTACACAAAACAATATGTGTTACTTTAATGACTTCGGGTCTAAGGATCACCGTCACGATTGTTACATTATGATATGCCTCTGACATGTCATTACATGACTTTCATCTATCTACATCAAGGTAAGTTTGTCTAGTACAACTTATTCTCTAACAAGTACCCATGCATCTAAGTTGATATCCAATATCATGACTAGAGATGCATATTCATCACTCACCATACATGCTAGTCTCTTGTGTTATGGTTGTCCTATAATATCCATACTAATAACTGACTAAGAA
This sequence comes from Alisma plantago-aquatica, assembly GCA_963693085.1. Taxonomy (NCBI): domain Eukaryota; kingdom Viridiplantae; phylum Streptophyta; class Magnoliopsida; order Alismatales; family Alismataceae; genus Alisma; species Alisma plantago-aquatica. The sequence goes on from OY856409.1 coordinate 864,971,398, forward strand.
TATAGCAAGAATGAGTACTCTTATTATACATACAATTTTATGTTTTTTACTCAACCCAAACCATATGTCATCAAATGTAAACATTCTTACGACATCATTAGGTTTATTCATTATCTCAATGTTGAAAAAAAAGGTTGGGATTGCCTTTTATTAATAATCAAATCAAGTACAGAATATCCCCTTTACAATCATGACATGATGGCTCTCAAGACAACTAAGCAACATAGAAATATAATGTTATAAGAATCACACACTTTGATGTATATGATGCGCCCATCAGCATGAAGTTTTACCATAATCTTGAAGATTTGTGGTGATAGCCACGATTAAAGAAGGGTGTGCCAAAGTCCACAATCAAGTGTCTAGTCTGCCAGTAAGTCAAAGCAAAACATCAAAATCCAAAGGGAAAAATACAACCCATGCTATCTTGAAATTGATGTGGGGCCATGTAACCATGGACCTCATGGCTGGTCTCCCCAAAACAACCAAACAATGTGATCCCTTATGGTTGGTGGATGACAAATTAACAATGGTAGCACACTTCTTTCGTAACAACCCCTTTTAGGTATACATGTATTAGTGGAAGCACCTTTCATGTTTTTTATAACATGGGGTACTTTATCTAAAAGGGACACCACAATAATAACAAAAATTGTAAATAAAGTAAACAAACACTATGAATTAATATTGAAATTGGTTCATACATTTTTCAAAGGCAAACTAGTACAATTGATTTCTTGAGTATATCATCTAACATCTAAAATTACTTAGGGCATGATGATAAATCTAATCTAAATGACTAGATCATCTAGGTATATGGCACCCCACCAAGCAAAACCTTGCAAAAATCTTGAGCTATTACTTGGGTTGATCTTCATATGACTCTATCCTTGAAGTTGCTCGGTACCTATGGGCATCGCAGCCCCAAACATGCATACAATAAAAAAATCACATTAGAGTAAGAGGAATTGAGTATTGTTATAACAAATAATAACTTGGAAATAAGTAAAATATGAAACTAACTGAATACTAAAGTTGGATTCTGATAATATGATCTTGGTAGCTGATTATAGTGCCCTCTATTCTTATGCACCAGTTGTGATCATAAGGCTTGTAGGCTCAATTGATGTTCTACTTGAACTCATGAGCCATTATTAATGCTATAACTCAGCTCATGATTTGCATATGAGTGCCATTATGTTCCATTTGAACTCATGATAAGCATATAGGTGCCACTGTGCTCCATTTGAACTCATAAGACCTGAGGGCTCAACATCAACATTACGAGGACAAAATATTACTACCAATTACATGATTCATCATTAACTTGGAATAATTAACTTGAATTGATTTTACATGAATATGACATGAATTCTTGAAATAGCACTTGAAAGCATTAGCATCATAAAAATTACTTTTGGGGAACATTAATTCTAGAATTTTTGAAAATTAAATACATAGATATGCATATAATTTAACTTGATCATCATGATACAATAATCTAAAAGTGATTGAAAACTGTTATTTAATACTCAAAGTACATGGACCCACTTACCTCTCTCTTAGAGAAAATCCCAGTTGCTTCTTTAGGTTGATGAAACCCTATTCACGTTGTTAGGGTCTATTAAAACCCTAATTACCCTAGTAAATAAATTAACATTCATTAATAATTGATATCCAACCTAATTTCTATAGTTTGGGGTTTCTTTTGTGAACCAAGGAAAAATGAGTCAAATCAGGTTTCAAAAACATTGTATTAATGTTCTTTATTCAAAATCTTTACCAATGAATATTTTCACAATTTTTTTTGACATAGGATGAATTAGATATTAATTTTGAAGATTCTGACCAATCGCAAATTTTAGAAAATCCAACTGTAAAGCATTATCCACATAAACATACTGGACCAGGATCCACGATGTCGTGGACCTACCAGAGAGGCATCTCGATACCAAGCCTACTCTAACCAGATGCACAAACAGCATCATCCAAACGTGCAAAAATTCCAAATTGCCCATGGTTGTGTGAAAAATCATTGACCCTGATTAAAGCCAAAGTCAGGAAACTACGGGTAGGGTCTTCATTCTCAAACCAAAGAGGGATAAGTAGACTCATAGTGCAAAACCCACAAAAAAAACACAATTACACCTTTTTTCATCAGACAAGAAGGTGCTAGGTACCTTTCTCTGGTCTGGACGGACCCGATGAGCTACAATTCTCAACATGTAGTGGCCAAAGACATAGGATGGCCCCTCTGCCATGGAGGTAGGAAATATTTGAGTTAGGCAGACTGAGAAAGAGTAGAGGGGTAAAAAATTAAACATATGGATGATCAAGTAGCACCTTGGCAAATGTGAGGGAGACGAAATACCTAAGAAAGAGGGGCAAAACACGAGCAGAAGCTGATGATTTCCAAACAAAAATCATAGTTTGAAAAAGGGAAAATTGACATACCTATAATTAAACTTATGGATGATCAAGTAGCACCTTGTCAAATGTGAGGGAGACGAAATACCTAAGAAAGAGGGGCAAAACACGAGCGGAAGCTGATGATTTCCAAACAAAAATCATAGTTTGAAAAAGGGAAAATTGACATACCTATAAACCATGGAGAATTGAGGGTCAAAGAAGCTTCTTTGGGGATGAGGTTGACAATCAGAAGCCATAGCTAATGTCAAGGTTGTCTCTAACACTGTGATGATAAACTAGATTGGGCACGGTGAGGAGATTCTCAGTTAAGGGAAAGTAGGATATTGTAAAGCAAGATGAGGGGTGAAGCAATATTTCTTGATGTGTGTGGATCAATTTTGAGGTTTACTTATATATGTGAACCCTTTGGGTGGATTATGAAATGTTTGGTCATGGGAGTTTAGTTTACTCTACAAATCCCTCATTGAATGGGACTACTAGGTCACAAAACCCCGATTAGTTTGGGTGGTGTGAAATGGGGAAGTGGTGTGATTGTTTCCAAACACAAAGACCCAACAAAAGAGAAAACTGGTCGGGGCTAAGGAGATGTATTAGCAGATTGAAAAATCCAGAGTGAAGAAGAAATAAGTGAGGGAGAGAGCTCCCGCAGGATCCGGGAGTCCCAAGCGGATCCTGACTGTGTCTGAGTGACACAACACTTTAATTAAATCAATTTTTGGCTATAGTCCAATAGTAGGATATTAAGTGATTAAGTGATGTTCTTGCTAAATTAAGTTGGAATATCTAGAAACATACAAAAGTAACCAAATTTTTCATGTTACTTAACTGGACCATGAGGAGTCCAAAAATATTGTTAGTTTCCCCATCTGACAAACCCAATTATGTATATATCTCTTGTTAAGATAACCATGACTTAATTATATATAATTATATAATAAATTATTTGGGGCTCATCTAATGGTAAAGGTCATACACTATCAATTTTATTTCATACAAAATTGTAAAGTTAAGTTGCACTCATTAAACAAGTTAATTTCACTTATAACCCCACATGTAGCACACATTGACTAATTAGGGTTACATTGAATTACAATTATATTTATAATGTGAAATCACCTCTGAAATTAGTGGAAACAAGCTTTAAACATTACAATTAGATCTCCTCACCGCATTAGGGTTTAGTTGAACATCCAATTTGAAATTTGACTATTTGGGTTTATTTGTGTTGAAATCCTACATTTGACTTTAATTACTAGGAGAATTTCATATATAGCCCTAAATTTATGTTACTCAAAATTTGGGATGTTATATATTTCTATTTAAGACTACCTATAACGTGGATAAGTTAGCACAAACATACATTTATGAAATAGTACATTTGCATGGGGTACCAACGATGTCTAAAAAAGGATTACCATTTACAAGTAGGTTCTGGGATTGTCTACATGCAACATTAGGAGCATAGTTGAGGTTCAACAAAAAATTGTATCCAAAGATAGATGGGTCAGTCAGAGAGAATAATTCAGACTCCAAATGACCTACCAAGGTCTCATGTCCTCAAGTTTCTTGGAAGTTGGGATATCCATCTCATCTTGATTGATTTTACTTACAATAACAACTATGATAGAATCATAGACATAGTGGCACTCCATCTCATCTTGAGTACTTACAATAACAATTATGATAGAATCATGGACATAGCGGCACTACATATCCCCACTTTACTATATGAAGCATGTGAGTATCAAATGTTGGGTCCATAATTAGTTCAATAGATGATAAAAAAATACCAAAATAATTAGGCAATAGTTGAAAGTAGCACAAGACAAACATAATCTCATGCATATCATTTCTATATAGAGTTGGAATTTCATGAAGGAGATAAGGTGTACCTCAAAGTCTCACCATGGAAGGGAGTTCGGTGATTTGGTAAGCAGGGTAAGTTGTCACCTAGATATATGGGGCCTTACCATTTTATTTCCCATGTTTGGTTAGTGGCCTATAAGATGAAGTTTTTATATGAACTACACATGATGTATAATGTTTTCCACGTATCCATGCTAGTGAAGTGCCATACAGGGATAGAGCAGACAATTCAACTAGTTGAATTGCAACTCAATGACGATATATTATATGTGGAAGGTCCCACTCTAATATTGGACGAGTGAGCACAGAAGTTGAGAAATAAGGACATAGTATTAATGAAAGTTTTCATGCTCCACCTTGAAGTGGAGGAAGCCAAATTTGAGCTTGAGGAGGAAATGAACATCAAGTACAAATCTTTTGTATGATTCAAAAAATGCATGTCAGGGGTTTATAGGTGTAAGATCCATGACCTAGCTTGACCTTTCAAACACATTTACTTGCCAAAATATTGTGTTTGGATGCCTTTAGTATTCATACAGTTAGTGTATTGTTTGAGGGTCTATGAGAAAATTTACCATTTTGAGGATTTTCCTTCTAACTTGCATGTAGTGTGTTTGCTATCTCTTTAACTCTCTTGCTTGGACCTGGTTGTGTGTACTTATATCACCTAATCAAGCCTCCCGCCCCTTCATTAGTAGAAGTACTGGAGGAAGTGTTATGCTCTTATGTTGGCAGAGGACCGATAGGAGTGTACCTTGTTTTTTGTTAGTTGAGGACCTACAAGGTTTTTGTGCTTTTCTATTAGTTGAAATAGGTGGTCTTGTGATCTTTAGTGCTATTATCGATTGACTACCAGTAGAAAATATGGTATGCTATGCATTGAGTTTTCATTGATTGACTATCAAGAGAAATCATGTGTTGTGATATTGATAGTTTGTTGGTGTCGTCTATTGACTAAGATCCTGGTGGGTGTATACCAATGGAACTCTTGAGTGCATGGATCGATGATGGATACCAATGGGATCCATGCCATATTTAGTGATGATGTGGCAAGGTTGTTTATTAATTATGGGTTTGACCCTACATACCGATGAAATGTCAGAGTTGTTTATTGATGAGATTATAGTCTGACAAAGGCATGAGAACATTCACTAATGGGTGGACAGCTTTGACTTCCTATTTATATCTCCTCTAGGTCTATACATATCCCTCCTTGGCCTTCCTTTGTTTCTTCATTTGCACAAGTTGACCCCAGAGTGCTAAAGCAGCATCAAGCGTCATCAATTGACATCTACTAGTGAGAACTCTACTAATATCAATCTTCATCAACATTGTTGTTTGCTCCCATTCCCATCCTCCATGAAGACTGACACACTTATTTGTGTCTTCCGACCTATATCCATTTAAGTGAAACTCCTATCTTTAGTACTTTAACCATATATCATCTTCATCTTCATATGATCATTTTCTTTATAGTTTTATTTAGGGTTTTGACTATTTAATCTTACACCCTGCTTCTCTTCTCCATACTTGATCTAGTTGTCTATAGAACGTGGATCGACAGTCGTAATTTGGTTTGGTAGGAGAGAGATTAGATATTCGAGAGGTTTTCAAAAAATCTTGAAGATTTTTTGTTGTTCTTTTTTAGTAGACTTGTTTCCATTGACATAAGGAAAGTGATATAAATTTTGTTACATTTAACACCTATTATGCACATGTTTGCAAAAACTAAAATCTTGATGTAACAACCTTGAAATGTTAAAATATGGTATTTTTTACACCTTTAACATGGTATGGAAATTATATGAGTTGCATGTTGTGCTCAAATTCCATAAGTAGCCTTGTAATTTAGAAACATGGTTGTTTACCTTTCTTAGATCCCATCATGATTACATTATACGATTAAAAGATTCCATTTTCATGGATGATGGTATTATATGTGCATATAGGGTGTGAGTTGTATACTATCCTTGTCGATAGAAGTTCTTAAAGAATGTGTTTAATCCTTTTTATTATTATCATACCACCAAAATTTATGTAGAAACATGCCCTCTATGAATAAATGATGTGTTTTGTCTACCTTTTACGAAACTATCTTGTCATGAGTACCTTATAGAGAAGTACTCTATGATGGTTAATATGATTTCTTGTGAAAATAACTTGACTTCAGACTAACCTTGATGTCTTCAACACGCTTTGGAGATTATTACCCTATGATAAGCCTTGATGTGATTAAGGGGCATGGTTGCATGTGCTACTTAGGAAACCTTGGTTCTTATAACCATGTGTTTTTCATAACATGAAGGTACACTAATGTGATCATCTACTTTCTATAGTTGGCCTTATGTATGAATTGATCTATGTACATGTAGAATAACAATTCTAACTAATATAGCATAGTTTAAGTCTATTGAGACCTGGTTCTATAGATCTATTCCCTTGGGTTGTTAGGAGAGTAGTGAAATGAGTTAATATTGTAGCAATCTAAATTGTGAAATATACTTGGAGCCATATATTAGTGGATACATGAGGAAGGTTGGCATTGATATATCCTAATGTATTTAAAACATGATCAAGACTCGGTGAAGGTTGACGGTCTGGTATGTGATATGATATGGAGACTTTATATGTCATATGATGGATTTTTACCTTAAGTTTGGCATTATCACCTGTGTACCTAAGGTGGGCATGTGATTGGTGGATTCACTTTTAAGAAAACATCCATCATCAACTTAGCCAGTGGGCTCTCTACCTGATGGTTACCTCATTTCTATCTGAGGTCATGTGACAAGATCTAATGGAACCCATATTGTAAGGAGTGGGACTCGAGAGGGGATCCTACAATAAATTGACTGGGGGATTAGTTTTAGAGGAGACGATTCATAGATCTTATACATATTTCTAGAATGGCTTACATGCATCTAGTTAACCAATCGAGAGGCACGACTCGATCTATCTAGGACATGATAAAACATGTCATCTTATGGAGTAGAATATCTATTTATGTTTTTTAGAAATAACATGGATGTTTTCTTGATGGGAGATTTACATATTATAGATTGAAATTTGTATATTTTGACTGAAATCTTTTACATGTTATTATAAGGAAACAAGTATAGCATGGTAAGTGTGTACTATTAAGCACACTAACACTTCTCATGTATAAATGTTTATTATCTTCATTTAATGTTTGTTAAAATATTGGTAAGTAGTGGATGTCATAGACATTATATCGCATTGTTGGGACTTGAGGTCTCACCTCATGGTTTTTATACATCTTTTAGGTGATGGATAGAGTTTTCCTAGTAGTGGCAAAGAATATCAACCTAGAGGAGCTGGTCTTAGATGTGGAGGTAGGTGATGTCTGAATGAAGGGGTTTTAATGTAGGTGATGTTTGGGTGACCTCTTACTTAGATTAAGGGATGTTTATATATAGGTGTAGTGGTCGAGCATTGTCCTTGTACACTTAGGGTTGGCTGGGTGAGTTTTGTTATATGCATTGTGGACTTGAGATTTTGACTTGCATGCATGACCTCTAGAGTTGTAGTTATACAATTTCTAAGTTTTATGTGCACGCTCTGTAGTAACAATATCCTTTATGTATTTATAGAACAAGAATAAGTTTCTTACATGATATATATATGGATATGAACATATTGTACACGATATAAAGGCTTGATAATATTACCTTCTCCTTACACTAAAACCTTTTGGTTCCATGTTCTTATGTGTTTTGCATTAATCATGTTGTTCTTCATTTAATTAGTGTTTTGTTTTGAGTAATTTATCTCTTGTGGTGGTGGAACCTCACATTGAATATGATGAAAATTTCTCACCCATTTCTATGATCAAGTTAGTTAAGATCATGCTTGCCATTGAAGCTTAACATGACTATTTGATCTAGAAAATAAATGAGAAAATTGCATCCCTTAACAACAACCTGCTTGAGAATATGTACCTGATACAATTGAGGGCTTTAAATCTTGAAAGGATTACGGAAAAGTCTATAAACTACAAAGACTCAATCTATGGATTGAAGAAATCATCCATAAGCCAACAACTTCATTTTGATTCATTAATAAATGAGTTTGACTTCATCAAGAGTGAAGATGAACCTTTTGTTTACAAGAAGATTAGTTGAATCATCACATTATTCCTCACATGTTTCATGTGAAATGGTTCTTCAACTGTACAAAAGGTAAATACATGATTGGGAAATAGTTTCACAATGAAAGACTTAGGCATCCAAAATAGTCTTTACACTAAACAGATTGATATGTGGATTGCAGCAAGCATCCAAAAGCTAATAAGTCAAACAATTTTGCTTCATATATAAGAACATGGATATTCTGTTTGTAAGAAGGTTAGTAGAGACATTATAATATTCCCAATGTTATGTGTTAATGGCATAATACATGTAGGAAATGAACATCCAACTCTACAAAATGTAAAGGCATGGTTGGGGAATAGTTTCAAGATGTAAGACTTAGGAAAAGAAACTTACATTATAGGTATCAAGATCTACAAAGACATATCTAGAAATCTTTTGGCTTGGGTTAAAGTACATACATTGATAAGTGATAACCTCCCATTTTTGTGATGTTATCTTACTAGTTTTTCTTAATTTTCCATACTCTTTCTTAGATAAATTAGATATAATCCTAAACTTTCTGTGTTATTATGAATTCATCATTAAACTAACATTTATCTCCTTTTTCTTACAGAAAAACCCAAAAAAATTTGCAAAAGGGGCAAATGGTCCCAAGACCGAATGAAGTCCACACGGTCCCAAGACCGAATGAACTCAAATGGTCCCAAGACTGAATAAAGTCCACACGGTCCCAAGACCAACTGAACTCAAACGGTCCCAAGACTGAATGAAGTCCCCACGGTCCCAAGACCGAATGGATCCAAATGGTCCTAAGACCGAATGAACTCAAACGGTCCCAAGACTGAATAAAGGCAAACGGTCTGGTGACAGAATGAAGTCCATACGGTCCCAAGACCGAATGAACCCAAACGGTCCCAAGACTGGATGGATCCAAATAGTCCCAAGACCGAATGAACTCAAATGGTCCCAAGACCAAATAAAGGCAATGATCTCCAAACCATTAAAGACCCAAAACGATCCCAAGACCATTTGTGATTCCTTGAAATCCTATAAATAGGACCTAAGGGGTCTTCATTTTGGCATGAACTTCTTGGACGTCCAGAGGTTGCCCCAATCACTCCAGAGTTGTTCCACCTTCATCCTTTGCCCAAAGGTTGTCAGTTTAATATCCATACTCCATCTTCAAGCTACTTCCTCACTTCATCAACATAAGAATGTGGGAAGTGGAGGTTTCTTCATCAAGACAACCACACGGTGTGAAGATAGTTTCTCTCTCCTCCAAGGGGTCGACCTTCCTCCCTCCTATGTGGAGATGATTCTTTCCCTCTCTCTTCCCACCTCCTTCCTTATCCTTGCCATGAGCGAGTAGTCTCATACACTAGGGTGCGGGGAGTAGCCCCGCTACCCATGTTTTCATTTCATACATTGTAATTCTTGAGTTTGCAATAGAAAAACACTATCTTTCCAGTTCAACATCAATTGTTTAATGAATGCTAGTTGCTTGATCACCAACTTGTGTTATCTATTGTTTGTTAGTGCAAATTGTCTATGTTTGTGCTTCTAGATTTGAATATCGATTGTTTGTTGGTTCCAGATTGTATGTAGTCACCATACATTTGGTTCAATATCTAGGAGCGTTTCTCAAGGAGTGGAGTAAACTCACCTCCACTGTTGTACTTTCATACTATGAAATGGAATCAATTGACGTATGAAAGTACAAACTTGGCAGGTCGAGGAACACACTTTGTGAGGGGAGTGATGCAAAGTAAGTGACCATTCATCTGGGGATGGCTGGCATTGCAACACTTCCACATTTTTCGTAGTTAGTTATTCGAAAGGAAGCTAAGTCTACAAAGATACTAACTGTTTAGACTCTTTTCTTTGCAATCCAAGTTATCGTAATGTATGTTTTGATCCATGCGTAGTATGGTGAAACCCGATCACATCCTAGTGGTTTCTAAATATTGTTTACAACTTTAAGTTTACTTTCTTGTTATTTTCTTTCTCCGCACATTAGCTTAACCATAAAATCAACTCTTTGATCTAGATATCAACTTTTAAGTGGATAAGTAGGATTACTACATTTTCCATCTTGTTAAAACTCTTAACAAGACCGTTGTCTCGTATATTCGACCCTTAACTATACTACGATAAGACTTCCACGTATCTTAGCATACGTGGGTGGAGATCTTATTATAGCATACGCAAGGCTAAACTTAGAGATTAATTATCTCTAGGATTTTTAGTGGTGCATGCAACTTCACGTAAGTGGAGGCTCCATCAAAAATTGGCAATGTAGTCGGGGACAACAGAACATTTTAATTTTACTTGTTACCTTTCTAGTTGATTATGATTTTACACTTTTCTTTAATCATAATTCTTATCATCTTGATTTCATCATTTCTCCGCATTACCTAAAGTGTGTTTCTTCTTCTACTCAGGTAGAAAACATGGATGCAACCTTTGTACAACATCAGATTCTCCCCTGAACTAGAGTACGACTCTGAGGTAGAATGAACCTTCCACCGACGCATCCGCCTCAACCGCCAACAAGCCAGACAAATGGCCGATGAACAACGCTAAGCCGCTTTGGTTATGGAAAGAGTCAATGTGGGCTTAGCAGCTCAAAGAGCACAACTTATTGCCGACACACATGCTCAGATTCAAGCTGAGTTCCGAGCTGAAGAACATGCCCACATTCAAGCTGAGAATGAAGCAGCCACAGCCGCTGCTCAGATGGTGTTGCAAAACAAGAAACTTCGGGATTATGCCGTTCCTAAGAACTTTGAAGATAATCATCCAGTTAGACCCCCGCTCATCAATGCTCCTAACTTTGAGATCCGCATGCAATGGATCCAGATTATGCAAGGTATTTCATTTTCTGGAGGTGCTGGGGATGACTGCATGGACCACCTAAAGCAATTCAAGTCTCTTTGTCAGCTAGTACCACATGCCGGAGTTCCTTTCAACGCAGTCATGCTACACCTGTTTTACTTCACTTTGTCCGGAAGGGCATTGAGTTGGTACAATGCATTAGATGGAGAGCCAATCACCACGTGGGCTCCTTTGGAAGAAAAGTTTCTAGAAAAGTTCTTTCCGCCTTGACTTATGAGATTAGGGGACAAATTAATCACTTCTCTCAACTCCCTGGGGAATCACTGGCAGAATCCTGGGAGAGATTTACGGAACTTTTGAGGAAATGTCCGCACCACGGAATCTCTCAAAACCAGCTGATAGAGACATTCTACAGAGGAGTAAGTGATGATATTAAGAAATGTTTGGATTCCTCATCTGGGGGGAATTTCATGCGAAAGAATTACAAAGATGCCTGGAGGATTGTTACGCTTGGGGTCGAGAACCAATCTAATTGGGGAAGTTCATCCACCGGGGGAATTCTAAAAGTTTGTAAGGTTGAAGAATCGATGGAAATGAAAGCCATCGCTGAAGCCCTAAAAACTATTGCTCACAAGCAACAAGTTCTCGAAACAACACTTAGAGAAAAGAAGAGCCCCCAACAGGTCAAGGTCGCTACCGTGACTTGCGAAGCATGTCATGCATCCGATCATCCCACATTATCATGTGGTCTCCTATATAATGTGATGATGGACATGCAGATGCTGCAACCACAATATGAACCTATCATCGAACGGCCTGAGGATCTGTCACCAGAATAAGTGAATTCCATCCACACTATACCAGGACAAGCTTATTACAACCCAAATCAACCAAGAAACCATCCTGGATTTCAATATGGGAATCCTACGGGGACTGCCAACCCGCAGCACCAGACCCAAGGAGGGAGTTTTAATAGATTTCCACCAGGTTTCCAGAACAATTATAATCAAAACTATGGAAACTTTAGAGGAGGATTGTAAGGATTCACACAACCAAGAAATCCTTTTGCATATTATCAATATACTCATCCACCGTTGCACCCGCAATTACAACAACCTCAGCTGCAACAACCCCAACTATCCACCATGCCTCAACAGCAACAACCACAACAGTATCAACAAAACCCACAAAAAATTAATCCACCTCCACCGACAGATGAACTGTCATTAATAAGACAAATGTTGTAATCGCAACAAACCATGCTTGCCAACCAGCAAGCCCAACAAAAAGTTGTCAAAACTCAGCTAGCACAAATCACAGCTCAACTAAAACCTCCGGTAGGCACTTTTGTTGGTCAACCAGAGATAAACCCAAGACACGATCAATCCAGACAAGAGCAATTGAAAGACATCACCATAAGGTCGGGTCGGGTCCTTACTGAAACCACAAAAACCATTCAAGAATATGAAGATACAACTGAGGTAAACCCAATTGCTAGCACAAACCAATCTGTAGAGGTTGGGAAGGAAAAGGAAATAGAGCAAGCTACCAAGGAACCAGAAGTCCGACCATATAAGCCTAGGATACCCTACCCAGGTAGATTGAGGGAAACTAAATTGGACACTAGATTCCAGAAATTTAAGGAAGCTATGAAGAAGCTATATGTCGATATTTCGTTTCTCGATGCTCTTTCTGAAATCCTAGCTTGGTCAAAATACTTGAAGACTTTACTATCAAAGAAATATATGACTGAAGAACACGAGACTGTCAAATTAGCCCAAACTACTTCTGACATCATTCTTAATAAGATGCCAAAGAAGCAGAAAGACCCCGACTCTTTTGGCATCCAATGTTCTATCGGGAATACCTCTTGCAAGAAAGGATTAGCCGATTTGGGAGCAAGCATATCCATTATGCCATTTTCCATGTGTAAAAGATTGGGTTTTACTGATTTGCTACCCACAACAATGACAATTCGATTGGTTAATTCTACCATCACCACACCTCTGGGAATCATTGAAGATATCCCAGTAAGAGTAGGGAAAGACTCGTACGTTCCCTGTGACTTTGTTATTATGGATATAAAAGAAGACCTGAGGTACCCAATAATATTTGGCAGACCTTTCCTTACTACAGCCAGAGCGCTAATTGATGTTGAAGCTGGCATCATTACCTTAAGACTAGGAAAGGAAGCTTTTCAATTCAGGGTCTTTGGCAGTTTAAAAGGCCCTAGCATCCACAAAGAAGTTTTCCTTCTTGAAGCAATCGATAAAATGTCTCAGTTAAAGCAAGAACCCTCCGAACCGTCTGATGATTTGGAAAATGTTCTAACAAATCCAAAAGTTGAATTCTCAACCGAAAAACTAGTTCAGCAATGTCTGCAATACCTTGAACAAGCCGAAGAAACTCCCAAAGCTACCTTTGAGGAGTTGAAATCTATCACCATTTTGAAAACTGCAGAAGCACCCAAGACACTTGAGATGAAAGCCCTACTAGTTGGGCTCAAGCATGCCTTCATTGACAAAGAAAAATTATGCCCGGTCATTATCAGTTTCATTTTAATAGACAACCAAGAAGAAAGACTGCTTATTGAATTAAGAAAGCACAAGAAAGTCATTGGGTACAAGATGATCGACCTAACAGGAATAAATCCAGCTCTGTGCATGCACATATTACCCATGGTAGAAGAGTTTAAACCTTTACGGGAACACCAGAGAAAATTAAACCCAAATCTCAAAGAGGTGGCTCGCCTTGAAGTTATTAAACTCATAAAAGCTGGCATCATTTATCTGATTTCCGATTCTCAGTGGGTTAGTCCGGTCCAAGTGGTTCCCAAAAAGGGGGGACCACTGTCGTTTTGAATGATAAAAATGAGCTAGTACCCACTAGGACTGTCATAGGATGGAGGATGTGTATCGATTACAGAAAACTTAACAAAGTAGCGAGAAAAGACCACTTCCCTCTACCTTTCCTTAACAAAGTCCTTTAACACTTGGCCCACCAAAAGTTTTTCTGCTACCTCGATGGTTATTCCGAGTTCTATCAAATTCCAATACACCCGGAAGACCAAGAAAAAACAACCTTTACTTGCCCCTTTGGAACATATGCTTTCAGAAGGATGCCTTTTGGGCTGTGTAACGCACCCACAACTTTCCAAAGGTGTATGTCAACAATTTTAGCGGGATTAACCGAGTCCATAATGGAAGTATTTATGGATGAACTTTCAGTTTACGGAGATTCTTTTGACAATTGTCTACTCAACCTCAAAAATTTTTTACAAAGATGCGAGGAAACAAACCTTATCCTGAATTGGGAAAAGTGCCAATTCATGGTAACTAAAGGTGTTGTCCTCGGACATCGAGTAAGTAAAAGAGGAATTGAAGTAGACAAAGCGAAGATCGATGTCATCTCAAAGTTGTCACCGCCAAAAGACATAAGGGGAGTGCGAGCATTTCTGGGTCATGCTAGATTCTATCAAAGATTTATTAAAGACTTCTCAGAAATAGCAAAACCCATGACATACTTATTGACTAAGGATGCTGAATTCAATTTTGACCATGAATGCCTACATAGGTTCACAACCTTAAAGAATGCTCTAATCTATGCACCGATTCTAAGAGCACCTGACTGGTCACAACCATTCAAGATAATGTGTGACGCTAGCGATTATGCCATAGGAGTGGTGCTAGGGCAGAGATTAGGCAAAAAGCCCTATGTGATATACTATGAATCAGAAATGCTAGATGAGGTGCAAAAGAATTATACCACTACTAAAAAGGAATTCTTGGCTATCATCTATGCCTTTGAGAAATTTTGTTCCTATCTTATCGGATCAAAGTCATAGTATACACGGACCACTCAGCCATCAGATACCTAATTCAGAAACAAGATGCAAAACCCAGACTCATCCGCTGAGTATTGATGCTTCAAGAATTTGACCTAGAAATAAAGGACAAGAGCGGGGTGGAAAATGTCATCGTTGATCCTCTAAGTCGCATTGAGTTTCAGGAGGATGACAATATACCTATCTGAGACTCCCTACCCAACAACCAGCTTATGAAAGTTACCACTGGATTTCCCTGGTATGCCGACATAGTGAACTATCTGGCTACAGGAATTATCCATCCTTCCACCTCTCACCACGATAAAAGGAAATTCCTTCATGATGTTAAGCAATACTTCTGGGATGAACCATATCTTTTCCGTCTATCTGTGGATGGACTTTTCCGTCGTTACCTACCAAAAGAAGAAATTATCTCTGTCCTAGAACATTGCCATTCTGGCCCTACTGGGGGGCACATGAGTTCAAAGAAAACCACCCTCAAAGTTCTCCAATCCGGTTTCTTTTGGCCGACTATAGCAAAGGACGCCCATAACTTTGTCCGATCCTGCAATAAATGTCAACTTTCTGGGAGTATATCAAAAAGAAATGAAATGCCTCTTACCTTGTGGTAAGAAATCAAGCTTTTTGATGTATGGGGAATAGACTACATGGGTCATTTCCCCTCATCTTACAAATTCTCATATATATTGGTTGTTGTGGATTATGTTTCAAAATGGGTGGAAGTTATACCCACCGTTTCTTGCGATTCCGAACCAGTTAACAAAATGTTCAAGGATATCATTTTCCCTAGATTTGGAATCCCTCGAACAATCATATCTGATGGAGGATCTCATTTCTTAGAGCGAAGTTTCGAAGCCCTCCTAAGAAAATATGGAGTTAAACACAAGGTCACCACACCTTACCACCCACAGACAAGTGGCCATATCAAAGTTTCAAATAGACAACTAAAGGCCATTCTAGAAAAAATGGTCAACAGACATCACACATATTGGTCCACTAAGCTCCCTAATGCCCTTTGGGCATACCGCACTGCTTATAAAACACCAATAGGAACGACCCCATTTCATTTGGTATATGGGAAGTCATGTCATCTTCCAGTTGAACTGGAACATAAAACTTGGTGGGCCATCAAACAATTGAATTTCGATTTCAAAAGCACTGGCGAGTATAGACAACTGCAATTATAAGAACTTGAAGAACTACGAATGACCGCCTACCAAAGTGCTAGGATCTACAAAGAACAAACCAAGATGTGGCACGATGGACATCTAAAAAGGAAAGACATCATTGTTGGAGATAAAGTCCTTCTTTTCAACTCTAGACTTAAGATGTACCCCGGAAAACTTTGCACGAAGTGGTTTGGGCCATTCACCATCAAGCACATCTACCTGACCGGAGCAATCATCATTATTGACGACAATGGAGGGGAGAGAATTGTTAATGGCCACAGATTAAAGAAATATTATACCCCAGCTGACAAAATTCCAAGACAAACCATTGAGATTCATGATCCCGCCGCATCAATCTAACCAAGTCAGAACTTCATCGAGCCAACGACGTAAAACCCAGGCACCACTTGGGAGGCAACCCAAGAACTGAGTATCACCTTTATTTTATTTAGTTTTGGTAATTTTTTTTAGGCCCTTCACCTTTATCCAGAAAATATAAAAATTTACTTAACATCCAAAACTAACACAAAAATATAAAAACCAAAAACCTTTTCTATCCTAACGGTTTTGAAACCGTTCGGATCCCTACGGTCCCAAAACTGTTTGGACTCCTTACGGTCTCGAAACCGATTGGAGCCATACGGTCTTGAAACCATTTGGACTCCTTACGGTCTCGAAACCGTTTGGATCCATACGGTCTCAAAACCGTTTGGAGCCATACGGTCTCGAAACCGTTTGGACTCCATACGGTCTTGAAACCATTTGGAGCCTAACATTCTTGAAACCGTTTGGACTCCATACGGTCTCGAAACCGTTTGGACTCCATACGGTCTCGAAACCGTTTGCCTTTGAGAATTTGTAATGTCGCTCCACCTTTTTCTATAAATATCACTCGACCCCCTCCCTTTTCCTTTCCTTCGCTTCCTGAAACCTTGCTCACGTGCAAAACCCTATTCTATTCACTCCGACTCCCTACTCTCATGATCGATGTCCTCTCCCTCTCGTCTCCAATTCATTTCAACCTGCTCCATCCATTCCCCCTCCAATACCACCACCGCGACACACCTTTCATCTCCATCATCATCATCTAAGCAACAAGGTAGAACGCTGCTACCACAACTACCATTCCCACTGACGCCGACATCGTTTCTGCCATTCCCACTGATGCCAGCACCGTTTCCGCCATTCCCACTGATGTCGGCACCGTTTCCGCCATTTCTACCATGATCGAACTTCCTATTTTCCGCCACCGCTACCATTGCAATTAATGCCTTCATCGACGTCGTCGTTTTCACCTTTTTTTCCGCCGCTAGTCATCCGTGCCATTTCATCTTCTTTGCAGTCTCTACCCAAACGGTCGTGCAACCGTATGGAGCCATACAGTCTTGAATCCGTATGGAGCTATACGGTCTTGAAACTGTTTGGAGTCATACGATCTTGAAACTGTATGGAGCCATATGGTCTTGAAACTGTTTGAAAGTGGAAGCGTTATTATTTCAGATCTCTTTATCCTATGGTCCATTCTCAAAGGGCATTCAGTCAACATAGGTCGACAACTGATTCACAAGCATGCAACCTATTCCCTCGAGAAAGAAATCTGCATGGGTGGTCATATAACATCAATCTTGAAATTTCTCAAGATGGACACACCACTACCCAGGTGCACAGTGATAAAGGGCGACATCCTTACAAATGAACAGAGTCTAAAGAATTCTTACATCATAAAGGAAAAGGATGCTAAACTCCACTACATTTTCTACCCTACCATCAAAGCATCCAGAACTCTGCTACCTCTTCTAGAACTGGCAGACTATGACAAAGATAAGCTGCTTTTCACTGAAGAAGAGCTTGCCAACCTCATAGCCTCAGTTAAAGCAAAAGAGAGGCAGGAAAAATAAGGGCAAACTGAACATAGTATCACTGCCCCCGCAGTAAGGCCGAAGAAAATTTTGGTAACACGACCTTCAAAGTTGCGTATACAAAAACAACAGCAATCAGAAACGCCCACATCAAAGATAAACCCAGAGGTGGAGCCACCGCACAACACCGAAACACCAGAAACCTTCATCTTCGATCT
Source organism: Alisma plantago-aquatica (assembly GCA_963693085.1). Taxonomy (NCBI): domain Eukaryota; kingdom Viridiplantae; phylum Streptophyta; class Magnoliopsida; order Alismatales; family Alismataceae; genus Alisma; species Alisma plantago-aquatica. Next base: position 864,989,731 of record OY856409.1, read on the forward strand.
GGATGTTGGGCTCACCTCTACAACCACCACTCTGCCACCACACCACCACCCTCCACCATTCCACCATCCATCACTCTTCCCCCATTCTCTACAACAATGCCCACCATAATTACTTCATCCACATCCACAACTTCACCTGCATACTCCGCCCCACTCTTTTCCTCTTCGGGCACTCCATTCTCCACCTCAACACCCGATCTCACCTTCACTTCAATTTATTTCCCCTCGTCACTTCCATTTCACCCCTTCTCACCCGGGATGTCACCACCATTTCCATCCACCACCCCACATACCACCACCACCCCGATATCACTAGTGACCCCATCAACAGTCACCACACAATTCGCGGGTCCATTAATAGTGTCTCTCTCACAAGGCACTACCACCCTTCCACCCCGACCCCAGCCACCTCACCCTTCCATCTCTGGGGTCCCCTTTTCTAACGTCGGTGAGGAATTCAGACGACAATTCAACGCCATTTGAAACCTCCTCACCAATCCTTCTAACATATTATCATCTATTTTTTCTTGTGTGCAGGAAATCGCTTCACAGGTCTCCAAGTCAGACGAACGGAACAACGCCTTGCCAGGCATCATCGCAAGCATCCAACAACGGCAGGAAGCAACGGCTCAACAAGTCAACTGCATCGAGAGCCGCTTACAAACCCTGCCGGAATTGGTGCTCGAGATGAAAGGCCAGCAAGAAGCGTTAGCCCAACAAGTCGACGGAGTCTCTACACAAATTCAACCTTTGCTTGAGACCCTCCGCGAGCTTCAGCAACAACAAACTGCTCAAATCACGTGCTTGGACGACATCAACAACAACCTTCTATAACTCATCCGCCGCCAGGAGGAGAACTCCAACAAAGAACTTAATGACCTTCACACACAAACAATCGATCTGTCTGCATGACTCCACTCCTCCGAAGCACGATATGCGGATCTTAAAGATAGCCATGATACACTGCTCGAAACCCACGAGCATGTACAAGTGGCACTTGAAGAGCTACAAGCAATCCATCGGCAGTGCAAGAAGAAGTCGATCACGAAGACAAAGGAAAAGGCAGAGGATGATGACGATGATGCCAGTGAAGATGATGATGAGAACTATGACTCCTCGACTGACTCCAACAATGAAAACTCCTCCTCATACGATCAACCCGATGACCCAGACAATGCTGGGGAGGGCACAACCCGAGGGGCATACCCCGCAAAAATAGGACAAGATAGCGGCCACCAAGAAGAAGGAACCAAAGATCCCAAGTCCCCCAATAACAATGACAACGTCACAATGTCATGTGGGGACCAATTCTTTAATTTCTCAATTATGGGATCACTAGGGGAAGCTGCTAAAGAAGTCGCTTTTGCTGAATTTCAACAATGTATCATGGAAACCAGCACAAGCCCAGCTACAACAGAAATTCAACAATCTACAGACCTCCCCCCTAGAACAGGAAGAACCAAATAGAGTGAGTCTAGACACAGATGATAAACTCGACTCCAGTTATGACTCAGACAAAGACGAAGCTCTACCTCCATTATTAGAAGATAGTGCACATACTCCACTCCCTCCATAGGACCTGCCCCCGTCGCCACCTCTACCTCATCTGATGAAAGATCTAGACATGGCGGCCATCTCTACACTAAACGTTCAGGACATCTTTATCCTTAACACTATTTTAGATGATGCCAAGAACGGGGGTGACATCATATATAGAAATACAAAGACAAATCACAAGTTAACCCGTGAAGATTTCTGTATTCTCCTTCGACCACAATCAGCGGAGACGATGGCTCTCTTCTGTGTCCTACTTGCCAATGTTATAGAAGAATTCTGAAGCTCCAAGAAAGCGCAACCTGTTTTCAACGCTTCACCTGCCCTATCCCTATCTCTGCTATACAAGGACTTACAAGCAAAGTCCGTAGAGCGGTTGTAGGCTGGTCTAGCAAGGAGGGCACGCTACATCACCGTGCCCTTTAAAGTTTCTGGACATTGGCTACTCATGATTGTCGATATTGAGGCACGCGATGCCAAGGTGTACAACTTCTGTGCCAGTGAGCTACAAGTCGGACAGATCAACTTTGCAGGGTCAGCAGTCGAGGAAGCACGATGCATTCCTTTCTGACTTCTCAAAATAATATGGGTCGCCTGCCCATCGCTTAAACATGGCTGGAATCAACCCTGGTTCTGAATCATCAACCCGCCTATCCAAACAATTGAGGGTTCCAGGGATTGTGCTTTCTGTACAATAAGACACACAGAAGCACTAAATCGACAACTCCCGTTTACTGAGTTAGCAGTAGAGGATATGCACTCTTTATGAGGATGTTATGCCATAGAACTCATCTGCGATAGACGATTCTTTAAGGATCTGACAATGGCACAGGACGACGTACCTCGATATCTCTTCTCTGCTATCCAATGTTCACAAAAGCATCCATACAGGACAATTCTAAAAGAATTGGAGAAAAAGCAACATCAAACTGCTAAGGTCCCGGAACAACACCGGTGGGACCCTTATACTTTCAACTTGGCGGTGGACAAGGGGGACATTGACATGATAACAGGGATCACCATCAACAGAGCTTTACAACCAATGGTGCCCCTATCTGCCATACAACCAACGTTTCCAAATTTTGACCTAAACGCATGCAAGAGCCTCTCCGACAACGAACTCCGACTCATCATGTCTCGGCTACATGCAGAGAACGATGAGCTGGTTTTCCTGCACGAAGACATTTTAGTAATGGCAGATTCTCTCCGTGAAACCATACAAGTTAAAGGTTCTTTATCCGTGAGCGTAATGACCACGTACCAGTTCCTTCTAGCACAAAACCACCCTACGGTTTATATGGCATCTGCATACATGAAGGATGATCTATTAGGGTTAAATAACTTCAGAACCACAGAGGCACTAATTTCATATCTTCAATATACAACTCTGAAATTCATTATGCTTCCCTTTCTTCACTCCGACCATTGGATGCTACTGGCAAAAAACCTACATGAAGAAACAACAATCATCTACAATAGTTCTGACAGCCATTTTGATCCAAACCAAAAAAAATACGCTATTACCCCAAAGACGCCCACGGAGGAAGTGGCGAAGGACTGTGTTGAACGATTACATGATCTCCTGGGAAAACACACAAAGGCGTACGAAAAAGAACATTTTCATCGCCCAACCTTCAGCCACAGATGTCCCCAGCAGATCAGAGAATCTAACGACTGTGGTTTCCACGTCCTTTACTGGATGTACACCCTTATTGTCCTCGATAAGCACGTGGAAGACATTAAGGACATGGATTATCATGCTTTAAGGGGAAGTTTGCAGCTACCCTCCTATGATCGTATGGAGCAAACAAGGGTTTAACAGAACAGTGATACCCTTGCCCATGTACTTCTCAACCTATCACCTTGACACTCTAAGGACAGAGTGGATGATAAGTTAGGGGGGGTACACTGGGCAAGGGTGAGGTATCATATTCAAACCCCTTTCCTCTTTATTCCTTCTTTCACCCTTGTTCTTCCGTACATATTTTTCTTTTCACACGAGTTTTTTTTGTAATTTCTTTGATAGAATAACTCCTATATATAAAACAACTCTCTTTTTGGAAAAGGAACACCCCTAGCTAAGTTAGAGACAAAGTAATCCTCACTTACATATGAAGCATTTAGGCATGTAATGGCGAATTAATAAATCACTTTCATACCCGATTCTTATGCTTTTGCTTCAATTCTGCATCAGACTCTCCACAGGTTAACATCCTGACTGACACAATCTAAACACTCTCAAGAACGGGAGGGAACCAGGTGAAATCCAAATCAAGGAACCTCGCAAGCGGAACACCAAGTACAAAACCGTAATAAGTGCATGTCAGGAAGCCCTGAGAAACAGTTTTCTTCTTTTCAAAAAGAGGCTTGGCAGCCCAAATAAAATTCTAAATATCCAAATCCTAAGCCTGTGAGCATATGAATAAAAGCCCGAGTGTTGAATAAAAATATGAGAGTTGTGCCATGCATAAGGACTTATATGAAGAACCAATAAAGATCTCGCCCGTCCGATACATTCAGCTACCCTCACAAAGGCAGATGTGTCGCGCCCGGTAGTGAGATCCTAAGGTATCCAAGTATATGAAAAGGCTGATAAAGGACTCGTTCATCCGGTACATTTAGCTGCCCTCACAAAGGCAGATGTGTCGCGCCTGGTAGTGATATCCTAAAAGTTTAGATAAACCCTCCCCCACCAAAAGGGGGAGTTACACAACAGCCTGTAGCCAACCCTCATACCTATCTTAGCTTTCGGTAGGATTTTCAAAGAAGTATAAAACTGCTTAGAGACGAAAACATGCACAGAATGCGATCAAGGAAAAGGTGGTCCCAGTGTGAGTTACGCGATACGGAAGAAACCTGAGATCCACAACTCTCACCTGAAAGAGTTAATGCAAGAGGAAGTCCCGATAAAACTCTAGGAGATCTCTGGTTTAGAATTGAAGCAAGAGTATGGAAATCTTCACTAAATAAAATCGCCTTGCCACTATGTGCCTTAGCTCTATCTAGCTTGAGGACAAGCTAGACTCTAAGTTAGGGGGTGATAACCTCCCATTTTTGTGATGTTATCTTACTAGTTTTTCTTAATTTTCCATACTCTTTCTTAGATAAATTAGATATAATCCTTAACTTTCTGTGTTATTATGAATTCATCATTAAACTAACATTTATCTCCTTTTTCTTACAGAAAAACCCAAAAAAAATTGTAAAAGGGGCAAACGGTCCCAAGACTGAATGAAGTCCACACGGTCCCAAGACCGAATGAACTCAAACGGTCCCAAGACCAAATGAAGTCCACACGGTCCCAAGACCGAATGAACTCAAACGGTCCCAAGATCGAATGAAGTCCCCACGGTCCCAAGACTGAATGAACCCAAATGGTCCCAAGACCGAATGGATCCAAACGGTCCCAAGACCGAATGAACTCAAACGGTCCCGAGACCGAATAAAGACAAATGGTCTGGTGACTGAATGAAGTCCACATGGTCCCAAGATCGAATGAACCCAAACGGTCCCAAGACCGAATGGATCCAAATGGTCCCAAGACCGAATGAACTCAAACGGTCCTGAGACCGAATAAAGGCAAATGGTCTCCAAACCGTTAAAGACCCAAAATAATCCCAAGATCATTTGGGATTCCTTGAAAGCCTATAAATAGGACCTAAGGGGTCAACATTTTGGCATGAACTTCTTGGATGTCCAGAGGCTTCCCCAATCACTCCAGAGTTGTTCCACCTTCATCCTTCACCCAAAGGCTGCCGATTCAAGATCCATACTCCATCTTCAAGCTACTTCCTCTCTTCATCAACATAAGAAGGTGGGAAGTATAGGTTTCTTCATCAAGACAACCAAACGACATGAAGATAGTTGTTCTCTCCTCCAAGGGGTCGACCTTCCTCCCTCCTATGTGGAGATGATTCTTTCCCTCTCTCTTCCCGCCTCCTTCCTTGTCCTTGCCATGAGCGAGTAGTCTCATACACTAGAGTGCGGGGAGTAGTCCCGCTACCCATGTTTTCATTTCATACATTGTAATTCTTGAGTTTGCAATAGAAAAACACTATCTTTCCAGTTCAACATCAATCTTTTAATGAATGCTAGTTGCTTGATCACCAACTTGTGTTATCTATTGTCTGTTAGTGCAAATTGTCTATGTATGTGCTTCTAGATTTGAATAGCAACTGTTTGTTGGTTCCAGATTGTATGTAGTCACCATACATTTGGTTCGGTATCTAGGAGTGTTTCTCGAGGAGTGGAGTAAACTCACCTCCATTGTTGTACTTTCATACTATGAAATGGAATCAGTTGACATATGAAAGTACAACCTTGGCAGGTCGAGGAACACACTTTGTAAGGGGAGTGATGCAAAGTAAGTGACCATTCATCTGGGGATGGCTGGCATTGCAACACTTCCACGTTTCTCATAGTTAGTTATCCAAAAGGAAGCTAAGTCTACAAAGATACCAAATGTTTAGACTCTTTTCTTTGCAAGCCAAGTTATCATAATGTATGTTTTGATCCATGCGTAGTAGTGGTGAAACCCGATCACATCCTAGTAGTTTCCAAATATTGTTTACAACTTTAAGTTTATTTTCTTATTATTTTCTTTCTCCGCACATTAGCTTAACCATCAAATCAACTCTTTGTTCTAGATATCAACTTTTAAGTGGATAAGTAGGATTAATACATTTTCCATCTTGTTAAAACTCTTAATAAGACTGTTGTCTCATGGATTCGACCCTTAACTATACTATGATAAGACTTTCACATATCTTAGTATACGTGGGTGGAGATCTTATTATAGCATACACAAGGCTAAACTTAGAGATTAATTATCTCTAGGATTTTTAGTGGTGCACGCAACTTCACGTAAGTGGAGCCTCCATCAATAAGGTGCTAAAATAGTTCATCATTTAGAGACTAGAAAGGGATCTACCCACATCTCATGGGATATATATATTTCTAGGGCTAATTGGCCCAAATATTTGGAGAGAGGATCTAATGAGTAAGATTCAATGCAGCACAATAGTTGGATGTCTCATATATGCAATGCAATGTGCATATTTATACGTCTCATATGGAGTGAGCATCTCAAGCTAATTCAAGTAAAGGTCACCGAACTACTAGTCAAGAACATCTTCTTGTACTAAGAAGAACTACGGAAAGAAGTGAGGAAGAATCAGTGGTAAAGAGATTTGCAAATTCAAGAGTCCAAATCAACAAGGATGATTACTAATTGCAATATGGTTATGTGTTTTGCCTCAATAGTGGTATTATTAGTTGGAAGAGTTCTAAGACAGAGTCAATAACTAACTATATAATTATATAAGTTAAATATTTTGTTGCATTCGATGCCATATATGAAGTTATATGGATTAAGAAATAAATTTAAATATCTCAGAATCATTCCTAGTATTGTTGATGCAAAGGAGCTATACCACGACAATAATGGTGCTATGATACAAGTCAATGAAGCAAGATCACATCCATGTTCCAAAAATATTATTTAGTGCTTCCATCTCATATGATGGATCATTCGGCAAGAATTTTGTGGTATATAGACAAAGATCAAGTTTTTTGATCCCTTGATTGATGCACAATCACAATAGAATCATGATGGTCATGTTATACTAATTGGTATAAGATATGTGAGTGATTACATTTACTACAAGTGGGAAACTATTGGTTTATATGTCTTATAAGCCAAACATCAAACGAGGGCGAGGGCGAGGGCGAGGGTGATCGTCGAGCGGCTGAGGGGGAAGAGGTTACACCATCGAGTCCATGACTCCTCCAATTTGCCAATCAAGGGCAAATGGAGAGGCATGCACACCTTCCGCTGAGGCTTCGCCGAAGGAGGCAACGCCCAAGGCGTCCGCCGCCATCTCCTCAAAAACCCCGTCTAGCGAATCTGATGGGTCGTCATCTTCCTCAAGAGTCGCTGACAGGTTGTTGTCCAGTAGGCAGGGGTGAGGTGAGATCGACAACGGGCTGATGGAGTATATTGAGCCCATTGTCAAAGATGGTCATCGATGTGCTTCCATTTCGAGCCAGGACTGTGTGAACCCTAATTGGGGCGAGTATGTCTCGATCCGTTTCATTGGAAGGAAGTCGTATGGTGGACAACTTATGAGATGGATTCGTCGGCTATGGAAACCAAGCGGCTCCATTGAGACTGTGTCTGAGGAAAGGGAGGGCTACATCATCTGGATGCCATCCAGCAGCAAAAGAGATAGGATGCTTGATGAAGCACCATGGTTCATGGATGGGTCTTTGATTGTAGCCCATGTGTGGAAGCCAGGTGCTCTGCTCCAACCTCTCTCCTTCTCATAGGTCCTGGTGTGGTTTAGGATCAAAAACCCCAGAATCCCTTGGACGCGTAGACACATAGCCAACGTTGCGAGCACAATTGGTAGACCTGTAGATTTGGATGACTACTCAGTTGTTGTTGGTTGCCTCGACGTTGCCCGAGTATGCATTTTGATGAACTGTGAGGAAATGTTTCCAAAGGAGACTGTGGTTGAAGTGGACTCGAAGCCCAAATCTCTAAAGATAGAGGTGGTATTTAAACCAGTGACATGCCCCAGTTGCAAGAGATTCAGGCATATAGCCCCTTCCTGTCCTTTGAGGACGCGCAATGCCCCGCCGGAGAAGGATTTGTAGATTCGATTGGGGAAGATCTCATGTGTTCGACACTTTGCCAAGATGACTTCTAAGGATGCTTCCAAGGATGGTCCAGCGAGTAATGCTACTGATAAAAAAGAGGGCAATGCTTGTTCGGAGGCAGCGGATGAAGATCTGCTTGATGCCATAGCTCAACATGTTAGAGTTGTCGTCATTTCTGAAGCTATAAAGCACAAACCTCTACCCCCTTCTTATGTCCCAGAGCCTGAGATGATTGGGACTTCCCGGGTGTACAACGTCAGGAGTCTTAATCTTGATTGGGAACTAGAAATGAGTAAGAGGTGTAGAGGGGAGACGAGCTCATCCTCGTGGAAGATTAACAGAGTTTGGAACAACATTGGATTTTTCATGGACTTCCCACTGGAGAAGGAGCAGCTGTTTGATGAGGATGAATCCAAAATGGATTCAAATTCTGAGTTGGAGCTAGATCCGTGGGAGGCTGAATCACTGGAGTTTAGTAATTACAGGCCTAGTAGGGGGGAAAAAATCCCCTAAGAAGAGGAAGAACGGCTGACGCCCTCTCCTTCCTTTCTCCTGTTTTCGGTCTGTGAAGCAAATGATGTTGAGGTCTATGTCTGCTGTCTGAGGGCTGGGAGCTGCTTCTTGGTTCATTCCTTCCACTATTTTTGTGGGTGAGGATACTGTTGTGTGAAGGATGGATCAGGTTGTTTGCACTCTGGTGATCGTAGTAGTTGATATAGAGTTTCTAGTCTTTTCGTGCTTCTGACAAGAGTACAGGATGTTGTTGTCAGCCTTATGTTGTATATGTAGATGAAGAAAGACGGTTCTCTTCTTGGTACCACTTCAATAAGTAGGAGTACAGGCCCTGGTAGATTTCTTTCTTCCTACGCTGATGTATCTGCTCTCTTTGTGGGGGGGCATTATTGTATGTGTAGCTCTTCATTAGAATAGGGGGTGAGTTTTTCTGCAGAGGTTTGCATGTTTGCTTTTGGTGTGAAGATCTAGGTCAGAGTCCTTGTCTTTCTTGTTTGGGTCTTCTTTGCAAGATTGTTTGATGTCCTTTTTTTGTTTTGGTAATCCTCTTGTAGGATTAGGGGGTGTGTTTGGTTGTACCTAAAGTTTTGGTATTTCACAATAGTAACACGAGTTTTTGCTGACAAAAAAAAACATCAAATAATGGATATATAGATATCTTAGCTCTATTTTGATTGTTAAAGACAATTATATTTATTGTTGCAAATATACTATTGCGATATTAGTGTACATGATAAGTGTCATTTGAATGATTGTTCAAAGTCATGGACTTCAAGTAGGCAAGCTAAACATAACAATTTATGACAACATCAGAATTTTGAAATGCCCTGAATCAAGTATTCTTGTGGATTGGATAGTAATGATGCACATGAGACTAGTATAGGCGGTGATTGATGACCATGTCCCACGGGTCATAGATATTGGCTACCAAGTTGGACACATAAGTACTCGTTAGAGAACAAGTGTACTAGACAAATATACTCAAAAGTGATTCATGAACTATTAGATGACAGTCATAATCAGTCTCAATATGACAAAGTGTTTTGGCCCTTCAAGTTGAAGTCAACATAACGATGACATGATGATCCTCATACTTTGACATCATCCAATGCAATCTTGAAGAAGACGGCCTTAAAGGTAGTGCTTGGAGGTGGTGGGAATGATGCTACACATTGTAAGTTATGTAGAAGGAGTTTGTCCCTACCATATCCTAGGCCTCTTGTTGAGGGAGACAAAATAAATGCATTGTCATGCTCATATGTGATACTAAGCTCATATGTAACTTGTTAGTCTACATTGTGATCAATAAACTTGGATTGAACATTATGAAGATAATGTGTCCATGCCTCCATTTTAATATGGACATATGTCACAAACAATTATACAACATAGTATAACATCGGTCGTATATGGCTTAGTCTTATCTAACTAATCCTACTTCTTCGGTAGCAATAATGAGTGGTTAGACACCACTTATTTCTTATGGATTGTAATGTTTGAATATTGAATCCACTTCAATGTGGTCTGGTTCCTAAAGGGTCACACCCATAGAGATAGATTAATGAAAGACTGAATCTGACTTACCTACATGGTCATCCATAGAGATATCTTGAACAAGGGTAGGGTTGAACTTTATTTTGATCTTTTACAAAAAGCATGAAAGTAAGTTTCACAGACCTGAGTTAGATACAAATTTAGAATTAAGAATTTAATCTCCATAAGTTAGGGACACATTCCTTGTAAAAGAGGGAAGCCCATACCACACCATGTGTGGCAAATATTGTGTTTGGCGAGACCTGGTGGGTGGCAGAATCCCTTATCTACAAGGGAGTCTAGAGCTTGGCCAAATAGGGTTTCAAAAGCCCTAACCTCTCAACTTACACACACACATATATATACATATACATATAGTGTGTGTATGTATATGTCTACATATAACTGGAGATGCCAAAGCTTTTGAAACCTTGTTTGGCCAGACTGTAGACTCCCTTGTAGTCAAGGGATTCTGCCACCCGCCATATCTTACCAAACACAATGTTTGCCACACCTGGCGTGGTATGGACTTCCCTCTTTTACAAGGAATGTGTCCTTGACATGGAGATTAAATTCTTAAGTCTAAATTTGTATCTAACTCAAGACTGTGAAACTTACTTTCATGTCCTTTTTCATAAAAGATTACAACAAAGTTCAACTCTACCTTTCTTCAAGATATCTCTATGGGTGACCATGTAGGTAAGTTCGATTTAGTTTTTCATTTATCTATCTCTATTGGTGTGACCCTATAGGAACCATACCAGATTGAAGTGGATTCAATATTCAATATTACAGTCCATACACAACAAGCTGTGTCTAGCCACTCATTATGCTAGTGAAGAAGTAGGACTAGTTAGACAAGACTAATCCATATACGGCCAATGTTATACTATGTTGTATAATCGATTGTGACATATATCCAGATTGAAATGGAGGCATGGACACATCAATGCCATCATGTTCAATCCACATTTGTTGATCACAATGTAGACTAACAAGTTACATATAAGCTTAGTATCACATATGAGCATGATAATGCATTTTTTTGTCTCCCTTAACAAGAGGCCTAGGATATGGGATGGACAAACTCCTTCTACATATTACATTATATGTATCAAGATCTACAAAGACAGATCTAGAAATCTTTTGGCTTGAGTTAAAGTACATACATTGATAAGGTGCTAAAACAGTTCATCATTTAGAGACTAGAAAGGGAGGTACCCACATCTCATGGGATATATATATTTCTAGGGCTAATTGCCCCAAATACTTAGAGAGAGGATCTAATGAGTATGATTCGATGCAGTACAATAGTTGGATGTCTCATATATGCAATGCAATGTGCATATTTATACGTCTCATATTGAGTGAGCATGTCAAGCTGATTCAAATAAAGGTCACCGAACTACTAGTCAAGAACATCCTCTTGTACTAAGAAGAACTACAGAAAGAAGTGAGGAAGAATCAGTGGTAAAGAGATTTGCAAACTCAAGAGTCCAAATCAACAAGGATGATTACTAATTGCAATATGGTTATGTATTTTGACTCAACAGTGGTATTATTAGTTGGAAGAGTTCTAAGATAGAGTCAATAACTAACTATATAATATAAGTTGAATACTTTGTTGCATTAGATGCCATATATGAAGTTATATGGATCAATAAATAAATTTAATGAGCTCGGAATCGTTCCTAGTGTTGTTGATGCAAAGGAGCTATACCACGATAATAATGGTGTTATGATACGAGTCAATAAAGCAAGATCACATCCATGTTCCAAAAATATTATTTAGTGCTTCCACCTCATATGATGGATCATTCAGCAAGAATTTTGTAGTATACAAACAAAGATCAAGTTTTTTGATCCCTTGATTGAGGCACAATCACAATAGAATCATGATGGTCATGTTATACCAATTGGTATAAGATATGTGAGTGATTAGATTTACTACAAAGTGGGAAACTATTGGTGTATATGTCTTATAAGCCAAACATCAAATGATGGATATATAGATATCTTACCTCTATTTTGATTGTTAAAGACAATTATATTTATTGATGCAAATATACTATTGCGATATTAGTGTACATGATAAGTGTCATTCGAATGATTGTTCAAAGTCATGGACTTCAAGTAGGCAAGCTAAACATAACAATTTATGACAACATCAATATTTTGAAATGCCCCGAATCAAGTATTCTTGTGGATTGGATGGTAATGATGCACATGAGACTAGTATAGGTGGTGATTGATGACCATGTCCCACGGGTCATAGATATTGGCTACCAAGTTGGACACATAAGTACTCGTTAGAGAACAACTTTACTAGACAAATATACTCAAAAGTGATTCATGAACTATTAGATGACAGTCATAATCAGTCTCAATATGACAAAGTGTTTTGGCCCTTCAAGTTGAAGTCAACATAACGATGACATGATGATCCTCATACTTTGACATCATCTAATGCAATCTTGAAGAAGGTGGCATTAAAGGTAGTGCTTGGAGGTGGTGGGAATGATGCTACACATTGTAAGTTATGTAGAAGGAGTTCGTCCCTACCATATCCTAGGCCTCTTGTTGAGGGAGACAAAATAAATGCATTGTCATGCTCATATGTGATACTAAGCTCATATGTAACTTGTTAGTCTACATTGTGATCAACAAACTTGGATTGAACATTATGAAGCTAATGTGTCCATGCCTCCATTTTAATATGGACATATGTCACAAACGATTATACAACATAGTATAACATCGGCCGTATATGGCACCTACATGGTCACCCATAGAGATATCTTGAACAAGGGTAGGGTTGAACTTTGTTTTGATCTTTCACAAAAAGCATGAAAGTAAGTTTCACATAACTGAGTTAGATACAATTTTAGAATTAAGAATTTAATCTCCATAAGTTAGGGAAACATTCCTTGTAAAAGAGGGAAGTTCATACCACACTAGGTGTGGCAAATATTGTGTTTGGCGAGACCTGGTGGGTAGCAAAATCCCTTGTCTACAAGGGAGTCTAGAGCTTGGCCAAATAGGGTTTCGAAAGCCCTAACCTCTCAACTTACACACACACATATAGATACATACATATATATATATATTAATATATATATATATATATATATATATATATATATATAGAGAGAGAGAGAGAGAGAGAGAGTCAGGCTAGAATATACTCGAGTGTATCCGAAGCGGAATACACTCAAGTAGTTTTTCATGATGCAATATTTTTTTTGAAAATCTAATCCATTGATCTTCTTAAAAATCTCGTGAACAACTCATATGCAAAATTTGAGCACATTTGATATGTATAGCTCATGTTATGAAGACTGAAAAAATTATGCATTTCAAATTAGTTTCGTGCGTCGATTTTGTTGCCATTGGATGTGTGACTTATACTCATCCAAATGGGCTCAAAATTTGTATGTAGCCTAGTCATAGTATGACGGTGAAGATCAATGGTTTAAATTTTGCAAAAAATAGTCTTGATATGTAAACACATTTGAGTGTATTCGTGCGATCCGTACACTCGAGTGTATTCTAGCCTGACTCTCTCTCTCTCTCTCTCTCTCTCTCTCTCTATATATATATATATATATATATATATATATATATATATATATATATATATATATATATATGCCAATTCACTCGCTGCCCGCGCGGGTAGACAAGCGAAGTTACCTGTGCCTCATTATGTATTGCGCTGCATTGATTTGAAACGGTGGCAATAATTGTAAATATGTGCAACTACTGTACGTGCATGTAATAGAATAGCGGTGGCATTATTGGTAATTATTTAATAAAAAATTATATGTGCATGGAGTGGCGGTGTGAGACTCATCTAAGAGTAAAAATAGTATACACCAACCACGTCAATATTGGACACATACCCATCATTAAATATTCCAATGTCCAATATAACATGTCTAAAATCATTACAGTGGTGTTGTTTTGTGAAGACAAATAAACATATGGGAAATAATATAATACTTCCAGACTGTCTTACGTAACGTCATCCTTAGTTACAAATTTCTCCTTTCCATTACAGATTCTCTGTTCTCATTACAACATATCATTTATCCTTACAAAGACAATAATTATTAGAAATAGCAGGAAGTAAACAAGTGACATTCTGATAACATATATTGAATTACAATGACAAGTAAAGAAATATGACATTTTGTAATAAGAAAGAAATGTCTGTAATAAAAATAGATAATTGTAATGGAAATGAAAGATATGTAATCAAGGATGACATTTTATAATACAAATCTAAATGCATCAAATTCCATTGTCTAAGAGAAATGATACGTCCAGATTGTCTTACGTAATGTCATTCTTAGTTATAAATTTCTCCTTTCCATTACAGAGTCTCTGTTCTCATTACAACATATCATTTATCCTTACAAAGACGATAATTATAAGAAATAGTAGCAAGTAAACAAGTGACATTATGTCGAAGTATAGTGAACTACAATGACAATTACATTTTGTAATGAGAACTGAGAATACATAATGAGAATGAGAAAGTTGTAGTTAAGGATGACAATCGATGAAGTTTATTTCATATGACCACAACCATGAGGTCTCTGTCAACCCATACAATTATAGATGACATTTGCTTATTACAATATGAGTATCCATATTACAAAATAGTCACCTATATTACGATTGGCTCTTGTCTATTACAACGTGACTATCCATATTACAGATGACACTTGCTTATTACAATATGAGTATCCTTATTACAAAATTGTCACATACATTACGGTTGGCTTTTGCCTATCACAATGTGATTGTCCATATTACATATGAAACTTTTTTATTACAACATGAGTATCCATATTACCAAATTGTGACCTACTTACGGTTGGTTCTTGCCTATTACAATGTGACTGTCCATATTATAAATGACATTTGCTTATTACAATATGAGTATCCATATTACAAAATTGTCACCTACATTACGGTTGACCCTTGCCTATTACAATGTGATTGTCCATATTATATATGACACTTTCTTATTACATTAAGGCATTAAAATTTACATGTAGTATTTACACTAACAATCAAGATTCGATAACTAGAGAATTCTATGTGAACACAAGACAAAGAAATAATCTATAGGTTTAAGAACTTCACATGCAAAATGGTAAGCTTATCATCCTAAATATTACAATATTATTTTGCAAATTGAAAATACAACCATGTTTAATATTTTGTAAAAAGACTTGAGCAAAGAAAATTATGATAAGGAGGGGAAAATTGTAACTAATGTAGATGTTTGATGATATAATAGATGACCCACAAGGTGTTAAACAGAAATTTATGAGTATAAACTTCAATACAGAATAAATTGTAATAAGAAGGAAAAATATGTAATATGAATAAATAAATTGTAATGAGAATGAAAACAATGTAACCAAGGTTCACGTCTTGTAATACAACCTGACTGTATCTAGAACTATATGCATATTATGTAGATTACAACTACGTGGAACATATCCTAATTATGAGTCAACGATAAACATCTGTTCAAAATGATTAAAGCTCTTGTCCTCAATTAATTTTTTATTCACCAAAAATATATGCCTCAATGTCTCTAGCTATCTTTTCCACTATTGCATGCACTCATAATTCATTGTCGTCTAGCTACAAATAGTGGAATCATGCACATGCACTAGTAAAGGATGTTGAATTAAAAAATACTACCACTGTGTCCATGCAATACGTAGTTGATTTCTGCTTAATTACAATATGTACCACCGCTACTCCATGCATACGTAAACCAAATATATGTAATTACATACATGCCACCGCTACCATGCAACCGTAATGGAGTTCGATTTAATTACCAATCCTGCCACCGTGTATCAATGCACAGGTAATTAACTTGCCTACCCGCGCGGGCATCCAATACATACTCTCTCTCTCTCTCTCTCTCTATATATATATATATATATATATATATATATATATTGTGTGTGTATGTATATGTCTAAATATAACTGGAGATGTCAGGGCTTTTGAAACCTTGTTTGACCAGACTGTAGACTCCATGTAGTCAAGGGATTCTGCCACCCACCAGATCTTACCAAACACAATGTTTGCCACACCTGGCATGGTATGGACTTCCCTCTTTTACAAGGAATGTGTCCCTAACATGGAGATTAAATTCTTAAGTCTAAATTTGTATCAAACTCAAGACTGTGAAACTTACTTTCATGTCCTTTTTCATAAAAGATTACAACAAAGTTCAACCCTACCTTTCTTCAAGATATCTCTATGGGTGACCATGTAGGCAAGTTCAATTCAATTTTTCATTTATCTATCTCTATTGGTGTGACCCTGTAGGAACCATACCAAATTGAAGTGGATTCAATATTCAATATTACAGTCCATATGCAACAAGCTGTGTCTAGCCACTCATTATGCTAGTGAAGAAGTAGGACTAGTTAGACAAGACTAAGCCATATACGACCAATGTTATACTATGTTGTATAATCGATTATGACATATATCCAGATTGAAATGGAGGCATGGACACATCAACACCATCATGTTCAATTCACATTTGTTGATCACAATGTAGACTAACAAGTTACATATAAGCTTGGTATCACATATGAGCATGACAATGCATTTTTGTGTCTCCCTTAATAAGAGGTCTAGGATATGGGATGGACAAACTCCTTCTACATAACTTACAATGTGTGGAATCACTCCCACCATACCCAAGCACTACCTTTAAGGCCACCTTCTTCAAGATTGCATTGGTTAGGGTCGAAGTATGAGGATCATCATGTCATTGTTATGTTTGACTTCAACTTGAAGGGCCAAAACTGTTTGTCGTATTGAGACTGATTATGGCTGTCATATAATAGTTCATGAATCACTTTTGAGTAGGTTTGTCTAGTACACTTGTTCTCTAACAAGTACTTATGTGTCCAACTTGGTAGCCAATACCTATGACCCATGGGACATGGTCATCAATCACCGCCTATACTAGTCTCATGTGCATCATTACTATCCAATCCACAAAAATACTTGATTAAGGGCATTTTAAAATATTATTGTTGTCATAAATTGTTATGTTTAGCTCACCTACTTGAAGTCCCATGACTTTGAACAATCATTCGAATGACATTTATTAAGTACACTAATATCACAATAGTATATTTGCATCAATAAATATAATTGTCTTTAACAATCAAAATAGAGGTAAGATATCTATATATCCATCATTTGATGTTTGGCTTATAAGGCATATACACCAATAGTTTCCTAGTTGTAGTAAATCTAATCACTCGTATATCTTATACCAATTGATATAACATGACCATCATGCTTCTATTGTGATACTTCTTAGTTGTTTTTCCCACTTATCCTTTATAACACATGCGACGACACATGACTGAACAATGTGATTGCCATACTTATTTGCTTTTCTTCACTAAACTTGAAACAAATGTACTGTCTTATCAATAAAGATGAAAGTTAAATCCAGTCACAACACATCCATGAATGGAAATGCATACATAACCCAACATCCGCATTGGATTACATTTCTTGTTTAGCCCCCATTTCCAAATAACCCCCTGTCTAGATAGAAAGACTTTGTTATTCAACTAACTACCACTTCTTAACTACCACAAATACCAATAGTGCACAAACATTCCTTTATGGTTGGTAGTCTACTCAAGCATAAAGCTACTATGAAATATTTCATAATTGATATACAAGGGAAAAAGATAAATAAATTAAGCCACAAACATATTACTGGAAGAGAAGCAACATTTGTAGGACCCAACACACATACCTTGGTTTTTTTGCTCTATAAGTGTGGTACCCCTTTTTATTACTTTTTGGAAAAGAAAGTACAAAGAGCAAAACAAAAGGAAAATAAATGACAGATTACAAATCAAATATGTATAGGTTGAATATCAACCAAAATACGAGTCCATCTGATATCCTCTCCAAGCTTATTTCCTTTGAACAACCTTTGGTTCCTTTCCAACCAAATGTTGTGTATAATCATCAAGGACGATAGAGTAGCAGTCTTTCCATGTAGCTCAACACAGTTGACCGCTTAGCTCAATATACTAGGAATAAGGCCTTCTGTACTAGCATTCGACCAAATATGTTTCACATTTTCACATTGAAATAATAAGTGAATGATAGTTTCTTCATTGTGCTCACATAAGAAACACCAAGAAACTATGTGCATCCCAAATCTTCTTAAGGTGTCTTGAGTGGCCAACTTATTCAAAAACAATTTCCAACCAGTATAGACAACACTTCTATTGAAATTCCAAAGCCAAACCGCCCAGTCCAGAACAGGACTAGCATTCCTAGCTAACTCCCATCCATCTTTGAGCCTAATTGTCTTCTTTTCAGCTAGCAAAAATTCATCTTCTTCAAAGAAATTGATAGAGGACTCCTCCACAACTTCCCTGAAACGACTGAAACTCCTTCTGTTAGGGATCACCCACCTCCAATCAGAGATAAACTGATGAGTCTAGTGTTTCTAATACCTCTCAATTTAATAATATTCTCTTCACCCAAACATTTAAAAAGAAACCGACCACCAGTCAACCAATGATCTTTCCACAAATAGATATTACTACCATCCCCAATGTTACACAAAATATTTTCTTTGGGAACACTTCAAATTTTAATGATTTGTGTCTACATCCTGGATCCAGACACACATATTCCAGTATTTTATGACCGGTAGGACTCCTTCCCCAGATATTTTTCATTTAGCCATTTGACCCATAGACTATCCTTTATAGAAACAACATTCCAAGCATTGCAGGTCAGACATGCCATGTTAATGTTAGATGCTTTCCTAATACTAATACCTCCTTTTTTCTTCAGCTTACACACTTTCTCCCACTTAACATAATGTAGAACTCTATCTAGCCCTGTTCCCCCCCCCCCAAATGAATTGTCTGTAGATTCTCTCCACTTCCTCAATAAAGAGCAGGGTATGGGAAAATACTAGACCAGAAAGTATTTAAGGTCATTAAAGTGCAACAAACCAACTCCACTCTTCCTCCAAATGACAAAGATTTCATCTTCCAACCCTCCAACTTATTCATGATTTTATCAATAAGAGGTTGACAAAAGGATCCATTGAGTTTACCATAAAATAAAGGAAGACCTAAGTATCTCATAGGGAAAGAACCTTTCTTAACTTCCAGAGTTTCTAGAATCCCATCTTCATCTTCCAACTTGCGAAGAAAAATGTTGCTTTTAGCTTTGTTGATAATCAGCCCAGAAACCTTCCTAAAATAATCAAGAATCCTTTTCAGGTTACTGGCATTATTCACATTCACTTTGTCGAAAATCATAACGTCGTCTGCAAAAAGGATATGTGAAAAATAACTCTTCTTATTATAGATTGGATCCACAAGCTTCCTTTTCACAACTTTTTCCATCATCACACTAAACCCCTCCATGGCAATCACAAATAGGACAGGAGCCAAAAAAATCTCCCTGCCTAATTCCATTAGATAGAAAGATGACATCAGTAGTCCTACCATTCACCAAAACATGCAGAGAAGAGGTTCTCATAATAGTGTCCAACCATTCCAACCAACACCTAGGGAAGTTCATCCTCCTCATGTTCAGAAAAAGGCAATTCCAATTCATAGAGTCACATGCTTTGATCAAATATGCTTTAATACACATACTATCTGACCCATTTATCCTCCCAAAATTGCTTAACAACTCATTAGTAAGAAGAAGAGCATCATTGGTATTACTCCCTGCAACAAAAGCACTCTAATTTCTGCTAATAATAGTAGGCAAAACCCCTTTGATTCTATTAGAAAGAAGTTTAGCAATAATTTTGTAGAGGAAGTTGCAAAGTGCTATCGACCTCCAATCTTTCAAGTCTTTTGCCCCCTTCACTATGCCTTATTAACCACTTTCAGAATCATATTACTTTTGAAGAAATTTAGCACAACATCTACCACATCTTGGCCAATGAAACCCCACACGGCTTTAAAGAAACAACCATTCATGCCATCAGGACTAAGGGCTTTGTCCCCATCCGATTCTTTTATAACAATCTCAATTTCATTCTTTGTGACCAGAGCACACATGTTTTGGAAGTCTTCGTCATTAATTTTGTTGACCTCCCATTCTTCATCCCATTCTACCTCTTTGTTGCACTCTGGGTTATTAAACAGACCATTATAGAAATTCTGCACATGTTCCAGAATTCTATCAGAGTCATAACAAACATCATTGTTTATTTCCATACATCTGATATTATTTCTGGCGGCTCTAGATTTCAAAGTTCTATAGAAAAATTTGGTATTTTTATCACCTAGCTTTAGCCAGTTCACCCTAGATATCTGTTTATTCAATTTTCCCCATCTTCAACTGCCTTAATAGCAGCAAACCTCTTCTCAACAACCTCTTTCCTTAAATCTTCATTTTCTGGGTCATTATCAGCACGAACAAGGGATTCTGTGGCCTCAAATTCCAAAATCATAGAATTTCTTGAATGTTGTCAAACACCTCCTTGTTACATTTTATCAATTTCTCCTTAACACTCTTCAACTTCATGTGAACTTTGTACATAGGATTCTCTTTGACTTCAATCTCCCAACCTTCCTTCACAACTTTTAGGAAGTCGGGATGAGATATCCAAGCATTGATGAACTTAAGATAACCTTTCTTCTCACTTCTTTTATTATCAAACCGAATAACAAGTTGTCTGTGATCACTATAAATGGTTTGCTTTATTTCCCCCAATCCTCCTTAAACTCATCTAGAACTTCCATATTATTGAAACATCTATCAATCCTTGAGAGAATGAGTTTAGAGCCTTCTTGACGATTATCCCAAGTAAACAAGCCACCCTTCAACTCCAATTCTTGTAACTGAGTGTTAAGAATGCAGTTATTAAAAGCATCCATAGATGCCACTGTATAAAAGCCCCTTCCACGCCTTTCAAAAGTGAATCTAACAACATTAAATTCACCTGTAAGAATCCATGGGCCATTGCATTGAACACTGATATATTTAATCATATCCCATAGATCTAGTCTTCTCCTTTCTTCATTCTGCCCATAAATAGCAGGAACATAGAAGAGCGACCCTTTATATTCGACACCACAATGGACAAATTGATCAGATTGTGAAATCATCTTTACATCAACCCTATATTGGTCCCAAACAACAACAATGTGACCAAGCAGATGAGAAGCATGATTAGGGCACCATGAACAATCACAACAAACTCTACTCATAGCCTTACCAATCTTCTTAGCTCTAACTCTAGTTTCCACCGGAATATTAATAGGAAACTTTAGACTATACATACTTTCTTTAACTTTTACTTGATTCCCCGGTCTATTGAGACCATGGACATTCCAATAAAACATCCCAATAGACTCATCCATTGAGGAACAATCCTACTAGAACATCTCCAGTAAGGTTTTTTTTCTCTTTTAAATTATCAACTGAATCTAATACTTCAAACATGTTTCTGGACACCTCTTTAATAACTATGCTGGAAGTTGAGACCCATTTTCCATTCCTTTGAGGAGATCTACTTTTGTTATTAATCATTTGAAACCCTTCCTCATCAATTTGGACTTTCCTGGCTACTTTGCTTTCATACAAGACATTCATATCAAACTAGAATAACAAAACTTGGAGTAACTTGTCTTGCTAACTCCCCTGACCTTCTATTCCCTTCATCTGAATCATGGGCCACAACAGGAAGGCTCACTGTTGGCTGATTATTTTCCTGATCAACCTTTCCCTAACCATCTATTAATGCCTTACTTA
Organism: Alisma plantago-aquatica; assembly: GCA_963693085.1. Lineage (NCBI taxonomy): Eukaryota > Viridiplantae > Streptophyta > Magnoliopsida > Alismatales > Alismataceae > Alisma > Alisma plantago-aquatica. Next base: position 865,011,814 of record OY856409.1, read on the forward strand.
TAACACTGCCTTCAATATCTTGAACAAACTTCCCAAACTTAATGCACATTTCTCAATTGCCTTGAGATACAATCAACGAGCTAGTAACAACCTGACATATCTTCTGAGAAACCTCCCCTAAAATGACTCGATTTGTCTTTCCTGGATCAACTTCATCACTCAACATTTCCTATTTACAGATGTTAGATTCATGACTAAAACATTTACATTTGTTACAATGATCAGGTTTTTGTTCATAATGAACTTCTAACACATCTTTGTTCCCTTCATCGCTTCTCATCACAATAGATTTCAGAAACCAACATTCATTTGAGATTAGAACTTGGAATCGAGCGTAATCCAACCTTCTCATAGATTTCATCGCATAGTCTGTGCATAGCGGATTACCAAGAAAACCCAATCAGCCCTAACACCTCCTTGTCCTAGAATTCCAACGACAAATTAGGGATCCAAACTCATTCATGAATCTCTGTCAGCTTTTTTTTCTTTTCCAAAGGTTCCCCTATCTCCCATTTTTTTAAAAAGTAAGAATTTGCCCCTCACGAACCAGAGACCTCCTTCCACCGCCTTTTTCAGATCATCTTCTTCCTTGAATTTTGCCAGAAAGTAACTCTTGTTCCTAGGTATTACTTTAAAAGTCAACTTTGGCCTCCATACAGATTCAAGGTGTTGAACTAGAGTCGGCCAATGAGGATTCATACCTACAACATACCCCACAACAATATTGGACCATTTCTTCATGATTCCAACAACTTTTGCTTTCTTGTATCTCAATTCGCCATCAATAATTTCCGATGGAGAAAACTTCAATGTCGTACCTCTACTCTTCGTCTCATCAGAGAAGAGATCAGACCAACCCTTAGATGTAGTATCCACACCTACCTCTGGATTCTTCTGCAATGGAGCACAATATTGTCCTTGGAACTGAATCCCGACGACGCAAGTCTAGGGAAGTTTCCCTATCTGCCCTGAAATCGCCTTAGCATTCACCGCTCCTGAGTTTGAACCCACTCCCTCCATCCGAAGTAGTGGTTTTTAACACACATACCTTGACTAGTGAGAAATCAAATAATGCGCCTTATTAGCCTCATACTTTCAGATGCCCATGATGATTTAACTCCTCAAGCTTGATCTCACTCACCGTAATTCTCACTCGAATGAGCACCATTTCTTTGCCACAACATCACACACTAGATTGGGAAATCATGAACTTGACGATGGATGGGGAAAAAATATACATATAACTATAAATGTGAGATAGGGGAAATAAAGGCTCCAGGTACAATCACCTTTGTACCTCATCTGATTGTCTCAAAAAGTTGACTTTGGTGTGAAACCACCACCCCATAGTGTGTGAATGAATGCGGCATTAATAAAGATAAGGAAGGATCAAAATTTCATATATGATAGAGCAACGAATATATAATGGCGATCCATATCACTCATTCTATGGATCTATTCTAGGAAAACATCAAGTTGTCACTCCTTCCTCACCCTCCAGTCTTCCTCCATTCCATCAATTAGTAATAACATATAAGAAGAAATGTTAACCTATAATTCCAGCACAATAATCTGACCATGAATATGAATCTCCCACAAAATCACATATCATTCTTTGTTACTTGACAACACTCACATTATTACTTACACACAAGTGCCATTCAATTGAAATATAGTTATTTGGAGCATGGTGACTAAGCGTCTTCCCCTGAACATGCAATGGAATGTTACATGTTTTTATAATTCCTTACTTTTATGTGATTCCTCATCACCCATAGTACAAAAAAAAACTCAAGACCAACCAAATTTGGGCTTGACATGTATCCATGTTATGCAAAACATTCCCACATACAACCAACTTGTAATATGATCTTTGACTAATTGTTAAATAATCAGACTCCAATTTATAATCTATAACTATGAAGTCAAACCAACTATATCAATGAATGTTATTCTTTAAGTTAGCATTAAACAAATACTGAGGTAATGCATAAACATTCATATTTTTATAAGTTTTTTTCAAGTATATATCAACCATTCAAAATAGATATAGCTAAATATGGTGTTAATCTCTAAGTCTACATCGACTTACATTGGAACTGAAACTTAAATCATGTAGAAGTTTCAACTCATGATTTTTAGTTCAGAAATCAATTAAAACAAGAAGTATTTTCTTTTTGGCCCAGACAGGGCTGACTTAATTGCTGAAAGAAATTTTGGCATATTTAAAGTTAAAATCAATTTGTTATCTTGGTTTTAAACTCTAGGTCAGGTAGATTCTATGTTCATGGGTTTAGGTAGGGTCCATATTCCTAAATCTGGGTTACATTCATGAATGAGTGATTTTTTTTTCAGCATAAAATCATAAAAGGTGCATCTTGGCCAGAGTATGACCCATAACAAAACTGATTGAAAAAAAGGATCTATGTAGCTGATCCAACATGAATGTGATTGATGTTTAGATGATGATGGTGATGATGATGACGATGGTGATGATGATGACGATGACGATGACGACTATGATGATGATGATAAAATCATAAAAGATTTGTTAGCTTGTAGGTCTAAGTTCATTAGGATAAGTGAAATTGTTTTACATATGCCCAAATATTTGTTCAATGTGAACCTATATGAACCAAATTTTATTTCTATGAGATATGAGTAGGGAAAAAATATAAAACCATTTCCTTTTCAATTTATACCACTATATTTAAATAGCGTGGCATGCCAATGGTTACCTTTGTAGAATTTTATCAAACCATTGATGTTTCCGGCAAATGTAGAAAACGGAGTTTTTTTAATTGAGAAAAAGTCGTTAATTATCATTTCTTCCCACCAACCGGCCAAATGAATCATTATCGTGGCCCATGGTGAGCTAGGCCTCGCACCTGCTCCTGAGTCGGGACTTGGGAAGCCACTCTCACCCATGCCTTGCAGAATTGAGCTGCTGTAGGTATTACATGTAGCCGATTGCCCTGACGACCAAATCCCTAGCTGCCATCTCCTGGTTCGAAGATGCCTGATGATTATACCCGTACGTCTAATTCTCCCTCCACTCCTAGCAGAATATCTGTCGACCAAGCCCTAGGTGGAGGTCTAGGTAAGATTTTATCCGTTCCCAGAAATTACGCCTGCATGACTGTTGCATTCTTCGATGCTCTGCCTCTTCTATTGCCGCTGCGAGCATTTCTTGCAGTGAATCTATGATCAATGATTTATTGGATACGTGAAAACGTGTGTTTATGGTTGTTCTATGTTTCAGTTGCTGACGTGCTTCTTTGGAGACGGAAGAACGTTTCAATTGCTGTAATTGTGGGGAGCACCGTCGTCTGGTTCCTCTTCGAGCGTGCCGGCTACAGCATTCTCTCTCTTCTCGCCAATGCTGTCCTCCTCCTCGTCACTATATTATTCTTTTGGGCAAAATCTGCCTCCCTCCTGAATAGACCACTTCCTCCCCTGCCATATTTGGAGGTATCTGATCGTGTTATTGAGAAGGTCGCTGAAAAGCTTCAAGTACGGATAAATATGGTGCTGAATGCCGCCCTTGACATTGCTGTTTCTGGCGATAAGCAGCTCTTTTTGAAAGTTGGTTTGCTTTGTTGCTAAACATATTTGCTTGTTTATGGCTACTCCATGTCTTTCTTACATAGTCTGATAGTTGGCCCTTGATTGTTTAGGTCATTTTTATCCTGTGGGTGATTTCCTATCTTGGCGACTTCTTCACTTTCCTGACGTTTTTGTATATTGGTGGGTTTTCCATATTCTCTGTTATATGTCGTCAGTAATTGATTCCTAATTTGTCAAATGGATTTTAAATGGTTTTTCTGGTTTGATGTTATTGTTTCAGGATTTCTTGCATGTTTCATTTTACCTGTTTTCTACGACAAGTATCGGGAAGCTGTCCATGAAAAACTGGGATCTGCCCAGAAGCATTACCGCAATATACTTGATTTAACTGGGGGCACTATCTTAATAGAACACAAGTAGCTGTATAGAAGGTACGCCTATCTTTCTTAACATATCGTTTCTTGATTTGGTAGTTTTAGTTCCTACAACTCTTGCAATGATGTGATTTATGTACATGATGCAACAAAATGGGTCTGAGAGGTGCAAACACGTGACAAAGACCAACAACCCAAAAGAGGTTACATGAGCTCTTATTGGGGACCAAGTCAACTCATCAACTGTGAGATTTAGTCATGGCTGGTGCTAGGGGTGTAATCTTCTTTTGAGCTTGATGCGCCCTGTTCTCTGAAAAAAGAGAGCTTTCCCACTTTGACTGGCTTGGAGGTGAATTCTTAGAGATTGAGAAGAGTCCTTATTCATCTTACCCAACCCACTTGTGAAAGAAGAAGAGTAAAGGGCAGAAAGAAGCATCTTGGTCGGTGATGCTAACTTAGAAAGGAGAGTAGAGGCAAAAAGAAGCATCTTGGTCGGTGATGCTAACTTAGAAAGGAGAGTGGATACTAGTGGAGTCGTTTTTTTTTGAAAATCATAATATTTCTCTTTGTATATATTCCACATGTAGGGTTGAAGGAAGCAAAGATTATATGTGCATCTTTAACATCTAACCTACCTATAGGAATGCTGTTTTGAAATGATTCATGTAGATTTTTTCATCAATTGTCAATTACGGCTGAATATTTTAGACATGACTTGGAGGTTGTTTGGGCAAAGCTTCCGGGTTAGAGGTCTCGTCTGTGGTTCCTCCGTTGGGTCGACTTAGTTGAACCAATGACGTCAACATGATGCCATATACATAATATTACTATTTAATATGTATGTATGCATTTATGTACGTATGATGTTCATGTGAATTTATCTAGGTTTTGGAAAGCGCGAAGCGGGAAGCGTGCAGATTGACCCTTTTGAAGCGGGGAGCGGAAAGCGGGCTTTAAAGCGGACCAAAGCGGGCGCTTTTTGAAAAAGCGGTCTGCATTGTTTTAAAAAATGTAGAAAACTTTTGGTGACCGTCGTACTGCTAACATATCATTAATCAAGCATCTAAATGATATTTCATTACATCAGAATGACTTTTACATATGAAAAAGGGTCCTATTTACAAAAATAAATTGTTACAAGCTAAAAATACTCAAACATCATAAAACCACATAGTCCTCGCTCAACAATCATCATACTAGTACTATGTACTTAATATTGTTTCAACAATTGGGCATGGAAATTTTCATTTAGTAAAAAAAATTGGAGGTAGTAGTAGTTAAATACTAGTACTCTGTACAAATATTGTTGACTGAGTAAGGTAGTCTTCAACATAATATAAATAGATGCACATTTAAATAGTAATAAAGAGAAATGCATGACAATATATAGTAGAATCAAGATAATTAGATATTACTCAGTAAATCCTAAAGAGCAATAAACTACTAGACTTAGTATATAATAAACAATATAACAAATTTTACTACCTTATTTTGTTACAGTCTATAGATGGTTGTGCAAAGTTTTTGTACAAGTATACAAAATGGCTGACTATTAATTTGTTAGTGGTAATAAACTACATTAAACATACATGCCAATATCATACATAGTAAATCATAAAGAACAATACGTTACTGCACTGAGTACATAATTGACAATATAACAATATTTTACGACATCATTTTGTTACAGTCCACAGATGGTTGTGCAAAGGTTTTGTACAAGTATACTAAATGTCAGACTATTAGAGTATCCACGGTAATAAACAACATTAAATATACATGATAATATCATAAACAAACTTGAAAGTACAAAGTACTAGTCTAGCTGTACAGAGTGTACAAACAGCAGTAACAAAGTAAAGATAAATGCTAATCACTAAACTTTCTTACACCTTTTGAGATACAACAGCTGGAGCATCACATCTCCCAAAAGTAGTGCTTTCGTTTTTCTATAGATTTGGCGAGTGATTAGGCCACTCCAGCAATATTTGTCGTGAAGCGCCCTGAAGTGGTCGCTTAAGCGGGGCTGAAAAAGCGGCCTGAAGCGGCAAAAAGCGGGAAAAAGCGGCCGCTTCAGTCCAAAACGCTTCAAAGCCCGCTTCAGCTAAAATTACAACGGGGCATAGGCTTGACCGCTTAAGCGGCCGCTTCACCCGCTTTTTAAATCACTGGAATTTATATAACTGATTAAGTGTGTATATATATATTATTGTATGAAAGCATGAGGCGATGAATTATGAAACATAAAACACACAACCAAACATCTATTTTAAAAGAAGCAAACAAAAGGTTTTGCAATGCTCAAAATGAGTTGCAAATTACTTAACAAAAGAATATCGAAGTATGGAATAGTTGGGGTTGCGCGCATAGTCACAAATTCAGTATTCGGGATACGTTCGGTTGAGTTGAAAAATTTGGAATTCGGCAATCATGCGGGAAATTTAGGTAAAAAGCGGTCAACGTACGGTAAAAATACGACCAACGGTTCGGGAAGAAGTCAGGAAAAAATCGGAGGATATATACATATATTTCATACATCTTTTATGTTTATATATGTTTTGCACATATATATGCATGGTTGTATAGGCGGCCAGGCGTCCAGGCGTTTCAGGGGACACCCAGACAACCTAGGCGGAGGCCCAGGCGTTTCCAAGCATTTTTATAGATTTTTTATTTTAAGAAATATATGTAAAATTTCTGAAAATTACCATCCTTACACATAAATATACATGATAAATATCAGTGATTTAAAAAGCGGGTGAAGCGGCCGCTTAAGCGGTCTAGCCTATGTCTCGTTGTAATTTTAGCTGAAGCGGGCTTTGAAGCGTTTTGGACTGAAGCGGCCGCTTTTTCCCGCTTTTTGCCGCATCAGGCCGCTTTTTCAGCCCCGCTTAAGCGACCGTTTCAGGGCGCTTCACGACAAATATTGCTGGAGTGGCCTAATCACTCGCCAAATCTATAGAAAAATGAAAGCACTACTTTTGGGAGATGTGATGCTCCAGCTGTTGTATCTCAAAAGGTGTAAGAAAGTTTAGTAATTAACATTTATCTTTACTTTGTTACTGCTGTTTGTACACTCTGTACAGCTAGACTAGTACTTTGTACTTTCAAGTTTGTTTATGATATTATCATGTATATTTAATGTTGTTTATTACCGTTGATACTCTAATAGTCTGACATTTAGTATACTTGTACAAAACCTTTGCACAACCATCTGTGGACTGTAACAAAATGATGTCGTAAAATATTGTTATATTGTCAATTATGTACTTAGTGCAGTAACTTATTGTTCTTTATGATTTACTATGTATGATATTGGCATGTATGTTTAATGTAGTTTATTACCATTGACAAATTAATAGTCAGCCATTTTGTATACTTGTACAAAAACTTTGCACAAACATCTATAGACTGTAACAAAATAAGGTAGTAAAGTTTGTTATATTGTTTATTATATACTAAGTCTATTAGTTTATTGCTCTTTAGGATTTACTGAGTAATATCTAATTATCTTGATTCTACTATATATTTTCATGCATTTCTCTTTGTTACTATTTAAATGTGCATCTATTTATATTATGTTGAAGACTATCTTACTCAGTCAACAATATTTGTACAGAGTACTAGTATTTAACTATTACTACCTCCAATTTTTTTTACTAAATGATAATTTCTAAGCCCAATTGTTGAAACAATTAAGTACATAGTACTAGTATGATACTTGATTGTTGAGCGAGGACTATGCGGTTTTATGATGTTTGAGTATTTTTAGCTTGTAACAATTTATTTTTGTAAATAGGACCCTTTTTCATATGTAAAAGTCATTCTGATGTAATGGAATATCATTTAGATGCTTGATTAATGATATGTTAGCAGTACGACGATCACCAAAAGTTTTTTACATTTTTTAAAACAATGCAGACCGCTTTTTCAAAAAGCGCCCACTTTGGTCCGCTTTAAAGCTTGCTTTCCGCTCCCCGCTTCAAAAGGGTCAATCCGCACGCTTCCTGCTTCGCGCTTTCCAAAACCTAGATAAATATGCAATCAATGTGCTACTAATAGTGGAAGAAAGCAACAAAATCATTAGATATGGATTGAATTGTGGAAGTTTTACCTAAACAAAATTCATATAGAAATCAGAAAGCTAGACATGTATAATGTTATAGCCAAAACAGAATGTAGACGAGCATCATAATCTCAATCAACATGAACAGAAACAAAATAACTCATAACTAACACAAGCTCATGAAAAATCGGAGACATGACTAGATCACTCATCATCACTGAGATCTGCATCACCATCATTGTCATCCTCTAATTCAAAATCTTTTTCTGCTTGTTCCTCAGTTTCATCATCGTCATCAAACTCGTCTGATTCCTCAAGTGAAACCTCACTAGGAACTTTATTCTCTTTGATTACAATACTCGTTGTTGTCTTTGCATGTGGAACTTTGGTCTTAGAGAGTTTTGTAGCCTTTCTCTTCTGTTTGTAGACAACTTTTGCTTTTCCCTTGTCATCAACCTTGGGTTGAGATGCTCCCCTTTGAGGCCTAGCAACTTCTTCAGATGCTCCCATGGCCTCGTCTACAAGTTTCCAAGTGAGACCATCATGATCAGGCACTGTAGCGTTATCAGGAATCCCTGTCATCCATTCACTGGACCACTGCGCATCATCAAGTGCAATGCCATCAAAACCACTTTGCCTCCAACATCTCGCCAACTAGCTTAAAATTTGAGGCATTGTCAGTTACAACCTGTGTAACATAACTAGGCCCAATCTTCTCAATGGCCTCATCTAGAAGTTTGAAAATAAATTCACCTGTATGGTTATGTGCATATACATCAACAGAATACATGAAAAAGGTTCCATGAGGTGAATTAACCAAAAAGTTTATTAGACTTCTTCCTCGCCGGTCTGACCATCCATCAGACATCAGTGTGCAACCATACTTCTTCCACGCCTCTACATGTCCATCCCGCAAGTTTCCGGTCTTCTCGTATTGGGCATCTAATAGACGTGTCCTGAGAGCTTGATACTTTGGAGGTTTGAAACCTCTCCCAACCTGAACAGCCGCCTCAAATGCAATCTCATATTGATTGTAGTTGGCAGCATTGAAAGGAAGACCCACCTAGTAGAATCACAATGCTATCTTCTCATCAGCTCTAGCTTGGGCTTCTTTCATGTACGCAGAGTCAACATAGTTTTGCTCTTTTCCTGCCTTCCTCAATGCAATCACCTCACGAGGAAGAGGTGACACATATGCATCCAAGGGGCCTCGATCAGTAACCCCTGACGTCTTACCAAACATTGCAGGCCTAACACTTGTTTTGGGTGTAGAAGCACTTGGTTTTTGCGAAGCAATGGCAAAATCCTCATGTTCACCATCAAGGTACCCACGAGGAAACAAGTGCAACTCGACATCTAGGGGTTGAGACTTCTTCCTAGTCGTCTCCATGTAGTCCAATATCTCTTTTCTGATAGCAGTTGTAGTGTTGTTGCACTTGACTACATTTGAACCCTTCCCTATAAGATGATCCTTCACCCTCTTGATCCCTCCATTACGTATATGGCCACACAGACCACATTGGACCCTGTTCTTATCACTCGGATTAGGCCAAAAAGAATACTGCCACCCATGATCATTGGACTTTGCTTTCCTTTTTGGATCCTTCACCAACACGGAATAGTGGTTCGGATCTACACTGCTGCTTCCAGTGGGAATGGCTGATTGTTGTTTGGGAAAACTAGGACTACAGGATCACCTCCATCTATCAATCTAGACAGTGTCTTCACTTCTGCCTGCAATGTGATGATAAAGGAGTTTGAAATCACGACTGTGTATGTCGAGAATGACGACCTTCGAAGAAACCTCCTCTGGGATGACCTCAAACACATTTGGACTCAGCTTAAAGCACCATGGATAATCACGGGTGATTTTAATGCTGTGCGAGCTACTACTGAGAGACAAGGGAGAGTGTTTCCGTCTGCTTGATCTATGTTAGAGTTCAACCAGGCTATTGCAGATATCGATGTGCTAGAGGTTCCAGCCAAGGGGCCTTTCTACACATGGAACAACCAACAAAGTGGAGTAAACAATACAAGGTCCAAGTTAGATAGAACTTTCTATCAGCTGAAGCTGCTTTCTGTTCTACCCCGCATGTGGCTTGAAATCTTGCCTATTATTTACAACGATCACTACATTCAAGTCTTGCACATGGATGAGGTAAAGAGATCGCAGAAGTATCCAACTAGATACTTTAATGCTTGGGCAGACTTGCCAGGCTTTAAAGATATTGTCTTAAATGCTTGGAATCAACCGTACAGTGGATGCCCTACGTACACTCTATCAGAAATTGAGAAACACTAAACGTGCTCTGCAAACCTGGAATTGGGAAAGGATTGGGGACCTGTACGATTCCGCAAAGAACAAGGAGAAGGAAGCTCTTGAAGCGCAGGCTGCTTCAGATCTGAACCCGTCAAACAATCTTCTCTGGGATATTGCAAAGACAAAGAAAGAAGAAGCTTTGAAAGCAAGAAACGTTGAAGAACCGATTACTCGCCAGAAGTCGAGAATCCAGTGGCTTAAACAAGGGGATTCCAACTCGACATTCTTCTATGCATCCATGAAAACCAGGAGAGCTAGAAATCAAATCAAGTCTTTGCTGGTGGATGGAAACTATATCCAAGGTGATGACTACATCAAGAACAACTTTATGAATCATTATAAACAGCTGTTCAATAATGACAGCCAAAGAACAAAGCATAAATGGAGATTCATTTCTAAAATTAATGACAACCAAAAGTTCCTCATGTGCAAGTTGGTGACTGATGAAGAGATACACAATGTTGTTAAGGCAACAAACAGTGATAAATCGCCTGGGCCTAACGGGTTTAACGCTCACTTCTTCAAAAACACTTGGGATATAGTTGGCAAAGATGTCTGCAAAGCCATCAAGGATTTCTTTCTGAAGGGTACACTTTTAAAGGAGGCTAATAAAACCTTCCTTGCGCTCATTCCCAAAGTAAAGCAACCTGAAGGTATTGGAGATTGGAGGCCTATATCTCTGTGTAATTTTATTTATAAGATCATATCCAAAATTTTGGCCAATCGCCTAAGAGATATCCTTTCGCATATCATCAGTGCAAATCAATCTGCCTTTGTAAAAGGAAGACGCCTGTCTGATGCTATCCTCTTAGCAAATGAAGTTATGCATGATTTTAACCAAAGCAAGCACAGGAAACTGTGTTTTAAAGCTGATTTGAGCAAGGCGTACGACACCATTGATAGAGCTTATATTCTGGACGTGATGGAAGCCATGGAGTTCCCTCCCTACTGGTTGCTCTGGATAAGAGAATGCATGCATTCTGCTTCATTCCAGGTACTTGTTAATGGTGTCCCCTCGAATATCATTCAGGCCTCAAGAGGAATAAGGCAAGGAGACCCTATCGCCCCATATCTCTTTGTGATTGGTATGGAGGGCCTCTCTGCTATTCTCAAAGAAGCTATAGAAGAAAAGAAGTTCACCCCTGTGAAAGCTAAGGGAGCTGAGATCTCTTATATCCTTTTTGCGGATGACCTCCTCATTTTTTCACAAGCTACTGATGAAGATGTGAAGGGAATTAAGGAGTGCATGCAAGCCTTCAACGAGTGCTTTGGTCTACAGCTCAACCCATCCAAAAGTCAACTCTTCACCACCGCCTCTACTCCTGAAAATATTGGTGCTCCCATTGGTGTCAAAAAATCACAGTTGCCTGTGAGATACCTTGGCCTGCCCTTGTTTGCGGGAAGACTTACAGAAGCTATGTGTGCCCCTTTGGTGGATAAATTTAAAGCAAAGCTGGACTCATGGAAGATGAAGCTTCTAAGTATGGCTGGGAGATTATAACTCATTATTTCTACCCTCTCAATGTATCACCTCTTCTGGACAGGTACTTTCCCTCTCCCTAAAGGAGTTGTGGATGAGATTGAGAGTCTTTGTAGGAGATTCCTGTGGGGAGACCATGAAGGGTCTAATCATTTTCACACTGTATCCTGGGATAAGATATGCAAACCCAAGGTTGAGGGTGGCCTCGGGATCAGAGGAGTTGAAGAGTGGAGCAAGGCTGGTCTCACTCGACTAGTGTGGGATATCGCTAATAACAAAAATAACCTTTGGGTGAAGTGGATACATAATGTCTACCTCAAGAATGATACTATTTGGTCTTATTGTCCTAAATATGGTGATAGGTGGATGTGGAGAGCTATTATCAGGCACAGAGACAATCCTACATCTGGTCCGTTTTAAAGTTGGTGATGGAAGTTCCATATCACTTTGGCAGGACCCATGGGTTCAAGGTTCTTTTCTGCAGGACTGTATAGGCACAGGGCTGAAGCTAAGGTCAGGTGTTACCCCTGGTTTGAAACTTGACTCCATCATCTACGAAGGCGAGTGGAGACTGCCCTCTATCCGTGGAATAGAAGACCTTGCAAACATCTGCACTACTATTAAAATACAGGATGAGGATTGCTGCTACCTGGAAGGTCTTGAAAAGTACTCCCTTAAGGGAGCTTGGAAGTTATGTAGGATTCAAGGCACTGTACCGTATTGGTCCAAGTGGATCTGGTCTCTCAAACTCTCGAACAGAGTTAAAATATTTGGCTGGAAGCTATTTCAAGGCAGATTAATTACTGAAAACTTCCTCTAGTCTAGAGGTTTTCAACTGGCATCTAGTTGTCAGCTCTGTAGGCAGGACTCTAAAGATGACACACATGTTCTCTGGAACTGCGATTTCTCAAAGAAGGTCTGAGCTCTTGTAAAGATATACATACCAAAGACACCGCACATCCTCATGGATCTGACTCAACTCAGATCAGCGAAAGAGAGTCAGCTGGGTCTCTTCCTCGTTTATCACCTATGGTCCATGAGGAACTCAGTCTGTTTCGAAGATACACAGCTTGAGCCGAAGACAGTTTGGACAGAGGCAGAAGCAAATCTTTTATCAATGCACAAATAGAATTCCTATGCATAGATAGGCTTTCTTTTCTTACAAAAGTCACATTACTCCACTTGTATATGAAGTTCAATTTTGGTAATGAATAGAGTTGCACGCTTACTGATAAAAAAAAATAAACTTACAATTACATGTTCAAAGTTCGAACACGTTGCAGGTACAGGCATACATCAGCCATACAAAAATTACAAACACGAAAAGAGACAAGTACAGGAAGATCGCAAAGTGTTGCATCATATTTGTAATAAATAGTCTTTGTGAAATACAAACAGGAAGTTTGTTGCATTAAAAAAAAGGACAACAGACAGTTGAAGATGATTGTGAGAAACAGGGGAGGACACAAAGGCAATGGAATACGTACTTGGGGCAGTGGCCAGTGGGCGGCAGGCACTGGATGAGCGGGAGGGGAGGGGGAGAACACAAAGGGGAGGCCAACTTGTGTAGTCCCTGTTTTGCTGTACAAAAAAAAAGAAAAAAAGAAGAAGACAGAAAACAGAGCAAGCGGAGAGGAGAAGAAGAGGGGGGAGGGGATGATCAGATGAGAGGGGAGGGGAGGGGGAGAAAACAGTACCTGATGATCCACAATTGTCCGTGGGGAAGTCACGCAACGACTGCTTGGCGTCGGCAGTTGGCAGTCCGCACTCGACAGCGACTAACGAAGACAAAAGAACAATAAGCAGGTTGAGGGAACAAAGGAGGAAAGAAGGGAGATGGCGAGGGGAGTGCAAGAAGAGGAGGGGAGGCGGAGGGGAGCGACAAAGAAGAGTACCTGTGCTCCACGGTTGGCCGACGTAAGTCGCAACGTCGGACTTGGCGCGCGTGGCAACCATAGTCACAAATTCGGTATTCGGGATATGTACGGCCAAGTTGAAAAATTTGGAAATCGGAAATTATGCGGAAAATTCGGATAAAAATCGGTCAACGTACGGTAAAAGTTCGGTCAACTATTCGGAAAAAAGTCGGCAAAAAAGCGGAATATATATATATATATATATATATATATAGAGAGAGAGAGAGAGAGAGAGAGAGAGAGAGACACATATTGATTGAAAATGACTAAACATCGAACTGATTACTCAATATTAGAAGAAGGGGAAGAAGTGGGAGCAGCAAGCAACAGGCACAAATCAGGGAAGAAAGGGGGAGAATGGAGGAGAAAGATGGAGCGTACATGTAGAATGTCGAGGGTTACTCCTCCTGATGTGTCGGGGGATAGAAGAGGAAGGTTGGACGGTTTAGTGGAACCCTACTACAAGTTAAAAAGGATGTGGAAAAAATAAATGTAAAGCAAAAGTACAGAACTGTTTAAAACGTAAAAAAAAATGTATTAAACACGTTTAAAACGCCATATGCGAATAAAACACGAATTAAACGCGTTTAGAACGTATTATTCGGTTTGGAGTTTAAAACGGCCGTCATATACGACACGTGAATAATACGCGTTTTAAACGCGTTTTTTTTCAAAAAAAAACGGAGTATATTGTGACTATGGTGGCAATAGGGTCGCGAGAACAGAGTCGGAACTGAACAGACGTGCGTGAGAGGGCTTGAGGGATTAGTTTTTACATTAGGGTTATATTTATAGATGTTTAGGTTATATCAGTGATTTAAAAAGCGGGTGAAGCGGCCGCTTAAGCGCCCGGTTAAGCGGTCAAGCCTATGTCCCGTTGTAATTTAGCTGAAGCGGGCTTTGAAGCGTTTTGGACTGAAGCGGCCGCTTTTTCAGCCCCGCTTAAGCGACCGCTTCAGGGCAAATATTTCTGGAGTGGCCCAATCACTCGCCAAATCTACAGAAAAATGAAAGCACTACTTTTGGGAGATGTGATGCTCCCGCTGTTGTATCTTAAAGGTGTAAGAAAGTTTAGTAATTAGCATTTATCTTTACTTTGTTACTGCTGTTTGTACACTTTGTACAGCTAGACTAGTACTTTGTACTGTCAAGTTTGTATATGATATTATCATGTATATTTAATTTTGTTTATTACCGCCGATATCTAATAGTCTGACATTTAGTATACTTGTACAAAACCTTTGCACAACCATCTGTGGACTGTAACAAAATGATGTTGTGAAATATTGTTATATTGTCAATTATGTACTTAGTGTAGTAACATATTGTTCTTTATGATTTACTATGTATGGTATTGGCATGTATGTTTAATGTAGTTTATTACCACTAACAAATTAATAGTCAGCCATTTTGTATACTTGTACAAAAACTTTGCACAACCATCTATAGACTGTAACAAAATAAGGTAGTAAAATTTGTTATATTGTTTATTATATACTAAGTCTAGTAGTTTATTGCTCTTTAGGATTACTGAGTGATATCTAATTATCTTGATTCTACTATATATTGTCATGCATTTCTCTTTATTACTATTTAAATGTGCATCTATTTATACTATGTTGAAGAGTACCTTACTCAGTCAACAATATATGTACAGAGTACTAGTATTTAACTACTACCTCCAAATTTTTTTACCAAATGATAATTTCTAAGCCCAGCTGTTGAAACAATATTAAGTACATAGTACTAGTATGATACTTGGTTGTTGAGCGAGGACTATGCAGTTTTATGATGTTCGAGTGTTTTTATCTTGTAACAATTTATTTTTGTAAATAGGACCCTTTTTCATATGTAAAAGTCATTCTGATGTAATGAAATATCATTTAGATGCTTGATTAATGATGTGTTAGCAGTACGACGGTCACCAAAAGTTTTCTACATTTTTTTAAACAATGCAGATCGCTTTTTCAAAAAGCGTCCTCTTTAGTCCGCTATAAAGCCCGCTTTCTGCTTCCCGCTTCAAAAGGGTCAATCCGCACTCTTCCCGCTTTCCAAAACCTAGGGTTATATTAATTAGGAAAGTTTTCCTTTTCAGTTTAGAATTTAATTATTCCTTTTTTGTTGGGCTTACATCCTTTTTTATTAGCACAACAATTGGGTCGCACGCCTGGGCGGACCGCCTGGCCCGCCTAGTCGGCCGCCTGGTCTTATAAACAACCCTGGGCGCCTGGATTGGGGCCAGCCTTGGGCCGCCTAGGCACGCCTAGGCGCTGCCTGGGCGCCCGCCCGTACAACTCAGTATATATGTACATGTTTTATAGAATAACTATACAACCAGCCATGCTCTATGGGAGTGAATGTTGGGCCGTGAAGAAACAAGGTCTCAACAAGATGAATATGGCTGAAATGCGTATGCTGAGATGGATGTGTGGGAAGACAAGAAAAGATCGCTTGAGAAATTACTATATCAGGAATAAAGTGGGAGTGGCGAGCATTGAGGACAAGTTGCGTGAGGGCCGACTCAGATGGTACAGACATGTGCAACGCAGACCGACAAATGCGCCTATACGAAGCAATGCTATTGAGTCAAGCACAATAAATAGAATAAAAGGAATGCCTAAATTGACATGGGATTAGCTTATAAAGAGAGATTTTGAATCTCTACATCTCAACACGACCAATGATAGAGCTGAATGGAAACAAAGGATCCATGTAGCCGACCCAGCATAGTTGGGACTGAGGCTTAGATGATGATGATGATGATGATGATGATTATGACATACATACATACATACATACATACATAAATACATGCATGCATACATGCATACATACATACATATGCACACAAATTAAGTTGGATTCTTAATCTGTAGTATATGGGAAAAGAATGTATAAAATGCAAAAAAACATTAAACATGAATAATTCACGAATAATACATGAATAAACGTAATATTTGGGAATTGGAATTAATTCGGCCGTTTCATACATCTAGGGAAATATTCGCGTTTTAAGCGCGACTTTTTCAAAAAGTTGAAGTATATTGTGGCTACGGTCGCGTGAAATGACATAAAAATTACTCGTATGGTCATTTTGGGAGAAAAATAAATTTTGCAAAATCCGATTGGGTTTTTGATACGAGGACTGAGTCACGGGATTGACAGTTGAATCGTCTGTCACTGAGTCAACTCCAGGTCTTGGTAAAAAATGGCTTTGTGCCCCATTTGACTTGGCAGACATATCAGTTGGCAGTTCAATCATCCGGGTTGGGTTTTAGCACCCCGAATTTGAGTTGAGAACCTGCAGATCATTTAATCAGAGTAGTTGCAAGAGAAGAAAATATCACTGGCACTTTTTTGGCAAGATAAAGGGGCATGCTAGGAGCTTTAACATCTCTTATTTAGGTTGATAAAAGCAATTAGTAAGTTTGATGTAGCCTACATCGATCTGAGGGAGTGATTAGTGGTTTTGGTTAACACGACGGTTATGTATATCTATTGTACTTTTTTTGTTGCAATGGTCTTCATATCATTGCTTGAAGTCCATGTTACTCTATTTGCTTAGAAAGGTTTATCGATATCCGCTGTGCTTTTTTTGTTGCAATGACGTTCACATCATATATATATATATACACACACAGGCTAGAATACACTCGAGTGTACAGATCACGCCGTACACCCCAATGGTGTTTGCCTATCTAGACCATGTTTTTCCAAAATCTAATCCATTGATCTTCATGGTTACAATATAATAGGTCACATACAAAATTTTAACTCATTTGGATGAGTGTAAGTCACTCATCCAAGGACAACAAAATCGACGCGTAAAACTAATTTGAAATACATGATTTTTGCCTCCTTTAGATGCATGACCTATAAGTGTCCAAATGAGCTAAAATTTATTATATAGTATGTTCTTATGATAATTAAGAAGATCAACGGTTTATATTTTTCAAAAATTTATTGCATCTTCAAATATGACTGAGGTGTACGGTGCCTCCGGTACACTCAAGTATACACTAGCCTGACTCTGTATATATATACATATATATACATACACATATATATACATATATATACATATATATACATAGAGTCAGGCTAGAATACACTCGAGTGTATTCAGTCTCAAATACAATCAAGTTTTTAGCCGTTGGATCCGGACATGTGATCTCAAGATTAGATGGGAAGGATTCCACTCACAGCGTGCTGACCCCACCACACTTTATCACTCACCCGCACAACCCCGTAATCTCTCTCCTTCACTCTGTGACACACTACGTGGTTCTCTCTCTTTACACCGATCGCAGGCCCCTTCCTCCTCTAGCCTCCTCAGTCCTCACCGCCGATCGTCATTGCCAACTCTTCATTAGCAGCCAACCGCCAACGATGAGTGCGTCGTTTCCAGCTCGCTGCGTGGGGACGAGTAGAACCACAAGTAGCCAACCACTGCCAAGGTGGCAAACGACACCAGCAACTGCTCCTTTAACGACGTCTACCATGAATTTCCAACAGCAACAGACCTAACCAATGATCAGCATGTGTGCAGCAGTAGTAGTGCATGAGTAGTAGCTAGGATGGTCAAACATGGACGTGTGAAAGCAGACAATGGAAACTACACCAAGATAAACGTGTATGACCAGAACGACATTGATGGATCTCTCTCTCCCAAATGGACACCTTGACAATCTTCCTAGACCAAGCTTCATTGAGGGAACCACAGATTTAGATGATAGTCACGTCCATATCAATGGCTTTGAATTTACACAGCGGAAACCATAGTAGGAAAACCAACCAAGCCTGACATGTTCAATCGTGGAGGTGGACTTGGAGGAGTAGATGTCGGAACTGTTAGTATTTTGCAGTGGATAAACTGAATGAAAGAAACAAATTTACCCAGAAGCGTTGCACACTGATCCTTTACACAACACAAATAGTAAGCAATGAAGACAATTACACTGATTCGTACCTGCAACACACGAAACAAACCTGCTATAGTTTATTCTTTCATGGATAGGCACTCATTGTACAACTGTCATCAATCAAAGAAGACTATGGAAAGTATCTATTGCACAAGAACACAACAAATAGGCAACAACAGAGAAGGAAGTACCACACGAAAAGATTAGTTATAAGAGCGTACAAATTTATTGGATGGCTATTACACACACACAGTTGACACATGTAGCCACAAATGGTGCCTGATTCCAATGTATACATCTTCTCCATGCATAATCTCACATCAAATTCTAACCGGAAGATGAAGATAACGACACAGGTGATGACGAGGAAAGCAAGCAATGCGTCGTCAGAGAGGATGATGTTGCATATCAGAATATAGAAAAGCCATCCAATGTTCAGTCCCGACTCATCCCATTGGAGTATGGATCAAGTGTATTTCACTCTGGTGGGGCTGCTAATAATCTTGGCGTTGGTGTGCGGTTATGGCATGTTTATGCCCCCTCTTATATTCAACCCAACAACGTACCTAAGGATCATAATATTCATTGACTGTAGTAGGGACAAAAGAGTCTGAAACTGGAGAATCGTCACAGTTAACCACGTTAAATTTCTTGGTGCCAATGAAAAAGCGGATGCCTTTCATCTGGTTGAGAGTTAACGTGCCGATCTTATGACAATCCCCTTGGTCTCGCGTGCAGGTAACTTCCTAGTCATGGCCTTGTCCGCCATCGTCTTCCTCATTGAGTAGGCCAGAGTCAACGTGACTGCCAGCCGAAGCCCCTTTGGGATAGCCACGACCATGATGGTTGCCTCGTCAGAGACCATCTTGACAAACACACTGACTACGGATCCGGCAATAGTTTATCGTAACAAATTTGTGTTTCCGAACTCAGCCCTCGTGTTGCCGGTAAATTACTGAGCCGGAAGCCCAGAAGGGAAGCCTGAATGGCAGCGGTGACCACGGTGTGCCTATGACTCCAATGCTTACGAGAGCTTCTGCAGCCTCTCGTAGAAGGGTGCACGATCCCTGTTTCACGGAAAATGTTTGACACCATCTCTAAACAAGTAATGTTCCATTGGACAACCATGACAAGCATCAAGCCATAATTGACCTTGGTCTTGGATCATAGGAACATGTTGCCTTCTCCGTCCCCCGTCATGTGCAGCCGTTCCCCTGTCATGCTGGAGTCGTCCCTAGCTGGAAACGACGCACTTATCGTTGGCGACTGGCTGCTAATGAAGAGTTGCCGACGACGATTGGCGGTGAGGACTGAGGAGGCTAGAGGAGGAAGGAGCCTGCGATCGGTGTGAAGAGAGAGAACTAGGTAGCGTGTCAGAAACCAAAGGAGAGAGATTACAGGGTTGTGCGGGTGAGTGATAGCAAGTGCGGTGGGGCAGCACGCTGTGAGTGGAATCCTTCCCATCTAATCTTGAGATAACATGTCTTGATCCAACGGCTAAAAACCTGATTGTATTTTAGGCTGAATACACTCGAGTGTATTCTAGCCTCACTCTATACATATATATATATATACACACATATATGTACATATGTACCTATGTACACATATATGTACACACATATACACACACATACATACATATATATATATATATATATATATATATATATATATATATATATATATATATATATATATATATATATATATATAAACACACACACATATATATACACACACACACACACACACACACACATATATATATATATATATTATGGAAGAGGGGGGGAGAAATCTCTCTCTTAATCCCATAGATACATACATACATACATACATATATATATATATATATATATATATATATATATATATAGAGAGAGAGAGAGAGAGAGAGAGAGAGAGAGTCAGGCTAGTGTACACTCGAGTGTACCGGAGGCACCGTGCACCTCAGTCATTTTTAAAGATGCAATAACTTTTTGTCAAATCTAAACCATTGACCTTCTTAAATATCCTAAGAACATACCATATAATAAATTTTAGCTCATTTGGACACTTATAGGTCGTGCATCTAAAGGATGCAAAAATCAAGCATTTCAAATTGGTTTTGTGCGTCGATTTTGTTGCCCTTGGATGAATGACTTACACTCATCCAAATGAGCTCAAATTTTGTATGTGGTCTATTATTATTGTAACCATTAAGATCTATGGATTAGATTTTAGAAAAACATGGTCTAGATAGGCAAACACCATTGGGGTGTACGGTGTGATCTGTACACTCGAGTGTATTCTAGCTTGACTCTCTCTCTCTCTCTCTATATATATATATATATATATATATATACAGATATACACACACACACACATATATACACACACACACACACACACATATATATATATATACACACACATACACACACACACACACACACACACACACACACACACACACACACACACACACATATATATATATATATATATATATATGGCTAAAAGAATTGTGTACCTGAGTACATGTAGCTTACATGTACCCACCTTCATTTATGGTGATCGTAAAATTATAATTAATAATCCAACCTTATGGATGTAAAGTATACCCCTTAGATAAGATGTATACAAAAAATCAACACAATCTGATATTCATAGATCATCAAAAGAAAGAAAATGATTATTTTCTGATCAACGGTAAGTTGCAGAAATTACATAAACCATTGAATGATTTATTACTATAACTCATGATCTATATGAGATATGGTTATGATTTTTTAAACACGTCTAATCTATGTAGTGTTGAATCAATCCATATGGTTGGATTTTATCAACATACTCCGCATGTGCTATTTTAATGGTCGGTACATGTACCGGCCGGTACACACTTCCTAACCTCTCTCTCTCTCTATATATATATATATATACACACACACACATATACACACACACATATATATATATATATACACACACACACACACACACACACACACACACACACACACACATATATATATACACACACATATATGTACATGTACACATATATGTACACACATATACACACACACAAATATACACACACACACACACACACACATATATATACACACACACACACACACACACATATATATACACACACACACACACACACACACACACACACACAGATATATACACACATATATGTACATATGTACACATATATGTACACACACAGATATACACACACACACACACACACACATATATACACACACACACACACACATATACACATATATATATATATACACACACACACACACAGATATATATCTGTGTGTGTGTGTGTGTGTATGTGTGTATATATATATATGTGTGTATATGTGTGTGTGTGTGTGTGTGTGTGTGTATATATATATATATCTGTGTGTGTGTATATATGTGTGTACATATATGTGTACATATGTACATATATGTGTGTGTGTATATATATGTACATATGTACACATATATACACACACACATATATATACATATATATATCTATATGTATATGTATATCTATGTATATATATACATATATATATATGTATATATATGTACAAATATATATGTATATATATATATCTATATGTATATATATAGGCACACACACACACACACACACACACAACTCCGATAATGCTAAAGACGTTCACAATCATTGTTGACTAGACCAAGGATGATTGGGAGTTTCCTAGAGGGATATGTCTTGAGCGCATAGGCAGTTATTTGACCTATGTTTTGTAGAAAAACCATTACTGAACCTAATGGAAGTGATTTGTATAATATAGTTTTGGTAGGGGCTATGAAATTCGAAAGGTACATAACCCTACCTTTTTAGAACTATGCCATTTGGCTATATTGTTAGTATATGAATCTTATGTGGTTTTTCATAGTTTGTTATATTCAGAATTTCTGTTGTAGTTTGTTGGCAAAGCAACTATGTTATAGTCCATGTCAAGTATATTAACCCACTTATTAATGGGTTCGTTCTATTTATTCCTATCATGTTGTAGAAAAACCTCTTTCAGATCTGTGTATGTAAAGTGGTTTATTTGATGCAATCCATTTTTTCTTAAACTTTTTAGTTTGATGACTTAGACTAATTAAAGTACCAATAGAGTAATTCATGTGTTTATTAGGGCTGCTGATGGTAAGGTACAACCATAGTCTTAAACAACCTCAATATTTGGCGATTAATCCTCGATGTTACATATGTCTACTCATGTCGATGTTCAATGTCGATGTCGAAATCTGGTAAACTTCCATGCCCGTCGAATTTGACACGAAGATGACGTCTTGTACATTTGCATGTCAGGAAGCATATATTTGAATATTATACTAAGTTCTTGGTTTTCTACACATGAAAACCTGTATAGATGGTTATATATAAGCATATATTTTGTTTTTAAGCTAGATTTGATGAAATATATCAATTTTCATCATGAATTCACTATTTTCAACTTAATTTTTATCAAAGATGCGTCGAACTTTAATTGCAAAAATCAAGTTTTCTCGTTGTTTCCTCAAACTTCCACTTCCACACCTGTTGAGATCGACTCAAAGTCGATGTTCGATGTTTTGTTCCATGGATAGAACCCTTGAAGCTTACTTGCCATATTGCATTGAGTGTGGCCCCTTCCGAGGCTGTGAATTTTCTTCTTACTAGGAGGGAGGTGCATTATTGAGAATTCTATCTTGCAACCTACAATATGTCTTATAATGGTAATCTTGTTCCAATTGGATTGTATTGGGATGTAATTAGATTTGTTTTTGTCAATTTAAAGACAATAATTTAGCTCAAAGACTATTAATGTATATGATTTTAATCACATTTGCTGAGATGGTTGAAAAATAGAATAGCAAAATTTGCATACTCAAGTTGATTTTGGTATTGTTACTAATTTGAGCATCATTGATGAGATCATTCTTAGATGCTAGATTGAACATGTTGAATAGGACAATTTTTGGTGATTAGGAATAGAAGAGGATAGATAAGATCTCCTTGACTTGGTCCTTTATGGGACCATGAGGAATACTGTTCACGGGTAGGGCCGAGCATCAATCCAAACTTGTACTGAGTGGAACGGGATCGACCAAAGCGACAACGACTAAATTAAATGGTGGACTGAGATCAAATTTGAAACGGGTTGGTCTGCACAGACCAGTTAAAAAGTGAAATGATTAATGACCAAACTGTTTGGACTGAAAATTTGCTGCCCCATCAGATTATATAAGTTCACATCCCTTACTGTCTATGGTTCTACAATGAGTGAAGCTGAAACATTAACGTCTTTGATTTTGATTACTTGAACCTGCAATGGCTCTGTCATAAACACGTTAAAGCTAGGGAATAGTGGTCGCATGATGCCTGGACACTTTGATAAAGAGGCATCCGGTGCCCAACGAAGATGGATGATCAGCAACTAGAAGACACTTTCACTAGAGATCATGGGAATAACATGAACCGCATGACAACTACCAGCCACTTGGAAGTGTCAATGCTCAATCTATATTGACGAAGGAATAAGAAAAGGTGGGGTCATCAGCACTTAAGTCTTAACATAGATGCAGTGAAGCCATTTGACAAAAAAGCATATTGTTCTATACTCTAATTGGTTCCATGCAATGGGCTTTTCAGAGATCAACCTGTTGCTGATTTCCATAGTGGCTGCTTCTCACTAACTGCCACTATTTAATTCCTGAATTCAATGTTTTGTCTTTTATGATATAAATCAATGTATTAAAAAACGGGAAGCGGGAGGCGTGCGGACGGGACCTTGTAGCCGCTCAAGCGGCAGGCGGGTGCTTAAGCGGGCGATTTTTGAAAAAGCGGATGCTTAAACTCTTATATATTTATATACAAAATTACATGTATGTGTATATAAAAAATATATTTCTAAGGAAATCAGTAATACTAACCAGTAGTATCAATTACTAATGAACGAAATCTGCAAGAATATCAGTAAAATCAGTAAAACCATTAGAAGTATAATAGAGTAATATGATATTTACTTGGATATATTACAACAGTACCCTATTATATACAACTTACATACAAAGTTTGCATTCTAAAGTAGGACTAGGTATATCATAGAACATTTAATGTATACAAGCTTCATATATTATACTCAATACTGGATTATATAATTAATTAACATTACATGCTTACAGCAGCATTTTTTTCAAAAAGCGGGAAAAAAGCGGGGAAAAGCGGCCAAAAAGCGGGAAAAAAGCGGGTGAAGCGGGAAAAAAACGGGCATTTGAATGAAGCGGGAAAAAAGCGGGCGCCTAAGGGCAATATTAGGCGGATGGCCTTTGCAGCCCGCTTAAGCGGCCGCTCAAGCGGCCAGGCGGCCGCTTTTTAATTCAGTGATATAAATTAAGTCATTTGTCTTCCATAGTGGCTGCTTCTCACTAACTGCCACTATGAATGACTTATGCAGTTAATGGGTCTTTTGCGATTAGTTTTTGTATCAACATATACTGCACTGTATAAAATTAACCAAGTCACATAAATGATCCGACACACTTAATAATAAAAAATTATAAAAACTATCTACTAACAATGATATTAGGTGAAAAGGAGGGACATAGATAGGTGACGTGGGGAGAGTGACATGATACCTAGGCCCATACCCGAGTTACCATGACCAAGTAACCCTGTACTACCCAAATTTAAAGATACATAAATAAGGCCTAATGTGTTATCTGAAAATTGGTCCTACAGTTTGGTCTTATGCTTTCTCAAGACTGGACCAAAGACCGAAGTTGACTTGACTGGACCGAATTCTATAAATCCCTGTAGTTATTGACTGGACCCAACGGCATTGTCGGTCCAGTTCGATCTAACCGCTTCCTGCTCACCCCAATTCATGAGGATGCTCGTGTAAAAGAAGGGGAGGCATACTTAAATCCAATAATCTAAGGGTCCGTGTGGCTAACAATTTCAATACTGCGGGTAGTTATATATACCATCGTTATCAAGGCGCTAGTCAGGGCGCCTTAGACTAGGTGCCCAACATATTAAGTGTCTTAAGTGGGCGCCTAAGGCGTTTTAAGCCCAAACAAAGCCATATAAAGGCTAAATTAGCATGAATTGGGTTGGATTTGGTCAAATTTCATTTTATGGTTGAAATAGGTATGGTTTAGGGCAAATTGTCAAATTAGGTCTGATTTGGGAAAAACATGTCTGATCTTGGGGAAATACATCTGATTTGGGGAGATGAGGTCTGATTTGGCCAAACTTGGGTCTCACTTAGGTCAAAATAGGATAAATTAGGGCGGGCAAGGTCTGTTTAGGTCATTTTAGGCAAAATTAGGTTTGATTTAGGCCAATCAGGTCAGATTTGAGCAAATTAGGTCTGATTTGGAGGAAATAAGCTTGCTTTGGGAAAATTTTATCTAATTTAGGTAAATATAGGGTAAATTAGGGAAAGTTAAGGTCTAAGAAGTTTATGCTATGCAAAAATTAGGTTAGATTTAGGTCGAATTAGGTCAGATTAGGTTCAATTTAGATCAAGATAGGTCAAATTAGGGCCAATCAGGCCTAGTTTCGGCCATGTTAGGTGTGATTAGGTCAAATATATTTGTTACAACTTAGATACTATTAGAAATATACTCAACGATGTATCTACTTGGATATAGCTAAATATATATGTAAATGTTACTATAAAAATAAGAAATACAACAAAACGCCTTAAAATGCCTAGGCACCCCTTGGGAAAAGGGACTGCCTATCCGCCTAACTATGATATACATCACAGTACTGAGTTGCTTTAGAGCTGCTGCAGGTGCTAGAAGCAAAAACCAGCTGTCTTGGATGTTACTTGAGCATACCAAGCAGTTGATACCATAACATACGCAACATTATCTATACCTCTAGACATGTCATGAATCTGAATCTAAAAAAATTGATAGTGTAAATATCATAACTAATATAGAAGATTTTTATTATACTATAATCTACAATTTTTTTTGGGTCAACACTCTAATCTACAACTTGTTTATTTATAACTACTAGGTTTTGAAAAGATGCTACCCACACGACTCATAAGTTCTACTAAACGTCTAAATATCATGGTTGTGAAAAGCAATCTCATTGACAGTCGCCAAAAACTTTCCTACAGTCGAGGTTAAATATTAGGGTGGACATAGTCTGGTTATGTCTGGTCTGACCCTAAAACCATAGACCAGACCACATATAGTAGTATGAAAATTTTGTAGACCAAACTTGACTTGATTGCTAAAAGGCCTAGATTGAACTTAACTGCTTAAATGTGGTCAAGTTCGGTATAAAACCACTATTACCTACTAAGATTTATTTGACATTATGCGTGGCTAGTAAATCATAGTTTAGTAACATGAAATAAATCTTATTGTCTAAACATTAGATGGAGTGTTTTTTATATTACATGTAATAACTAAATGCTAAATTACTTATATAGATTATATATAGATGTATGTATCAGCTACAAAATTAATATAAAAGTCATTTAATGATAAATATGATGCTGAGATAATCTGAAATATTGTCTATTCATCAACTAAATCATGACTAGAATAATTCACTTGAGTATATACACACACACAAATACACATATATAGAGTCGGTCAAGTTCGGTATGATTGGTTAACTAGTTGCCTGAACTATGAACATACTACTTAAGGATGGTTTGAACCCTTTTCAAAGCAAACTTGACCACATTACCCATCTAGATCGGACTTAATTAAGAGGTTTAGTCAAGTTCACTTTAATTGAATGGTTAAGTTTGATTTCCTGTCCAACCCTATTTAATATGGCAAAAGGTCCTTTCTATGTTGGTAAAAATGTATAATCAAGGTGTCTACTAGCTAGGACTTGTTGATTTGTCATCCTCTAAGATAGGCATTTTGATAATAATATTGGATTGTTGGTGATAGGGAATAATCTATTGGTTGGGACATTATGGTATGAGTATTTTAGTTAGTGTTGAGAAGAGTTATCGAACTACTAATATAATTTATTTGCTAGTAATGGCTGATTTTGTTTGATAAGAGCATACTTGGTAATATGTGCGACTTGCACGTCCCACGCCCCAAAAGGTCAAAGGCACGAAATATAGAGGGAAAGACATCAACATTGCACGTCCCACGCCCCAAAAGCATTAAGGCGCCTCAACATTGCCCTGAAAAGCTTTCTTACGTCCCTCAACCTCCGACTCAACCATCATCATGAGTATGGTTTTTATAATTTAATGATACCAACATTGCATTGGTTTTATTAGCCATATTTTCTATCTTATGCTTCAATGCTCTAGGTTTGGCACTAGTGTTGTGGCGAGGGCTGTTTATTTGGTCCTGATAGTCATAATGTTGTTGTTACAGTGTTGGGAGGCAAACTTTAGATTTGAGCATTGCAATCAATTTCAAGAGGAATACGATTAGTGAGTGCCATAGTTTTAAAAAGCGGTATGCGTTATGCATGCGGAGAGGTCACCTTATAGAGTATATGCGGTATGCGGGAGTATATGCGAAAGTATATGCGGTTTTGATTTTTTTAATATTTAATTAGTATATATAAAGTAATCACACAATTGCATATATAATTTGTACATTACATATATAAACCCTAAAATTTGAGATAGATTCAAATATAAAATTTGAATGAAAAGTAAAGCACCATTTAGAATGCATTCTAGAATCATTTTAACATAAACTCCAATGAAGCATGCAAAAAATGGTTTAACACAAGTACATAACAATCAATGCTAACAAAATCATACAAAAAATGTCAGCATGTCCTAGAGTCCCTGAATAACAAACATTAAATAAGCATGTCTCTCATGTACAAAACATACAACGAAATAGTACATCAAGAGAATGTTATCAATAAAAATATAATCTAGTTTGGGCCAAGATAACACATGTCTATCCAAAAATCATTGACAAATCGGCCTTATAAGCGGATAAGTATATGTGGGCTGCTTGTGCGCATAGTAACAAGTTCGGGATTCGGCAACTTTTCGGCTGGCTGGAAAAAGTCGGAATTCGGAAAAAATCGAGAAAAGTCGTGAAAAGATCGATAAATTTCGGTCAAAGTTCGGTCAACTATTCGGAATTAATCGAGAAATAGTCGGCAATATAAGTATATACATATATATGTATGTATGTGTGTGTGTGTATATATATATATATATATATATATATATATATATATATATAGATGTATGTATGTAAATACATATATCATATATGATGCATGTAACTGTTACGGCCACAAGACATACAATCTTAGTGAGTGAAAAAGTAGGAAAAGAAGTAAAAAATAGTTGAGTAATAACATGAACTGTCCAGAGTAGTGGGGGGTTTGAGGTTGAGTGTGTATTAGGAATTTTGTATACATGGTTTGGTAAAAAAAGAACAAGTGACTTAAAAGAGAAAAATCATGAAAAGTCGTGAAGAATCGTAAAAAATCGTATAAATCACGAACAAGCGGGATTAATCGTGAAAAGTCGTCAAAATCGGCGATTGGCGTATTAATTGTGATGAATATTAAAATCGCCGATTTTTCATAAAATTCGGAGACTTTTGTTACTATGCTTGTGCGGTCCGTGCGACCTTTTTTGAAACACTCTCATTGCACACAATGTATTGTCTTTGGTTTAAAAAAAATTGAATTTAAGTTATGTGGTCCGATTGAACACAAAATTTAGTGTTTTGTCAAAAAACAATTATAATGAGATAGAAAGTAGACAACAAGCTGCGTCGCCAACCCCTTTTGGACAGCAAAACGAATTCTATGAAAATTACATCCATAGACCAAGGGGTAATCAAATTACTATGCATAATTTTTGGACCCCCTTGAGAAGCTCCACATCCTCAGGTGCTAAGAACCCAAAAATGTCAAACCCGCAAGGTATAAAAACATGTTGTTTGTGTCAATACACACTTTCTCATGCTTGACCACTTTGGCTGAGACAACTTTTAATGCAGCCTGTACCATAATAAAATCTCCATCTTTCAATTCCACCAATGGGAAAACCCTTGTTAGATCCACACACACATGCTTACCTCCAACCCATCAAAAATCAAGAAACCTGCTGGTCTAAGTGTCGATCTCCCCTCATGTGGGTTGGTCAAAAAATTCATAAGTGCCTCATTCTTACTAGCAACTCCCTCATGTCTAAGTACGTCAAGAGAACATCCCTAACAAGATCATGTCTGTACTTTAAACTTGGGAGCTCCCTGCAACGAACCACATTTCTCCAAAAGTGTCTAAGCACGCCTTGTGACAAACTAGACATACTTAATCTACTAGAAATAAAAGAATCATTAGACGATATCGCGGATTGTACGGTACTCTACTAGTGACATATGTAGTCCAAGCCCATCAATAGGAATAGCAAGAAAAAAATCCTGAGCATGCTCAACTTGCAAACACCCAAACTGCTTAATGGTCATGTAAAACTTAACATCCATGTCCTTAACAATTTTGCTAAAAAGGGCATTCGCCAAAGTTTGTGGGGCTTTAGGAGGGACCGTGTCCTTGTTAGCAAAATAGTGAAGATCAAAAGATAGAATCATGACATGAAAACTCCAAAAAAGAATAAAAATTAGTCCACATTGTATATCTCGTTGTCTCTTAAAATATGATCTTCTAGCACCCAAGATTGGGCCTTAGAGGCCACAAAAGCATTCCATTCTTCCAGGATAAGGAGTTTGTCTAAATAATCCTATGTGGGGTTGATCCCATTCACCCCTTCACATCAGGGAATTTAACCTAACTCCAACTTTTGTGAATCAAGTTCAGCATTCCGTTACCTTCAAAAGGTGGTGTGAGATTAATAGCTTCCTTACAATACTCGTCTTTGTTAGTAATTGGCACTAACGCCTTTTTGGGGGTTGGTTTCATCTCTATTTGTCCAAGGCAGATTTTGTCAATCAATGCACATATTCACTATTGGATATTTTGATAGTTTTTCAAAGTGTGTGACAATTCAGATTGGGGCATCATTTTAAAGAGGTAGTCAAGAGATGGGGTAGAGATAATTTTTGAGAAAACTTTACAACGGAACAACATGCAATTATTATATGCTATTCGTCTCTTTACAGCAAGACAGGAAACCTTATCAAAAAATGGTTCATCATCCTTCACAATATTGAGAATTAACTGGTATGTTGTCCTTTAGCAGGACAAAGTGGTTAATTAGCGTGTTATTCTTCTTTTGTTCGGTAATTAGTATGTCATTCTTAACTAGACTTAGAATATGTAATATATGTTTCCTGTCTAATTGATGTTAATGAAACCATACCAATATTTATCCAAGGGGATTAATAGTTAGCTGAGTTATCACTCAATTATTGTTCTATGAGTGACGGACCCACCATTTGTTCTCGCAAAAAAACTTATCAAAGAGTTTGCCATCACCTTGAGACCGATTGTTGTCATTAATTACTGAACAACATTTTCATATGTTTCCTAGACCAAAGCAAGTTGCCATCACGATCGAGGAGAGGGAACACCATAGGGCTCTAGATTGAAACAAACATAAATTTATGATTTCGTTCGACGACGCTAACAAATTTGATTAGGGAAGTATCCAAGAAATCCGGCATGAATCTACTAAAACTTTGCTAAAGGTGGTGTCAACTATCTAGGATATTTTTTAAAATAATACAAATAAAAGAAACATACAATGAACGGTATATATATACATGAATGTATGTGTCAGTTAGTTACCAACATAACATTATATACATGGAGCTATTAATGAATAACAACAATATAGACCTATTTAAACAAGATCATATAAAAGCAAACATTTATATTGATGCATTGAAGTATATCAATAAACGACTTAAGAGTGTAATAACTAAAAGCACCATTATATGAGATCAATTAAGTTTCAAAAGTGTGAAATGTTCCTATATGGCAGCTGTAGAGTAGAATGTAGTCTGTTTGAGTTGGGTGAAATCTAAATCACAAACTAAAATAACTTGTGAGAAACCATCTAAAATGTGAACAAAACCTACGTTATATGAATTATTCATGTTATTCAGGTATACCACAAGAACTATCCGTATTAGTTGGGAATCGACATTTGTTCAACTATAAAATGCAACTTTTTTTTTTCTTTGAAAAAGTCACCGACCGTAGTGACTACTGTTTTAGATGAGTAAACATTCTAAGCAAGTTCTTGGGCTTTAATTTGCTGATTACTTATCGGTGATTGGACCTGTGAGATGTCATCTTATGTGATCATGGATGGAAGTAGTGTCCTCTGTGCCCCAACTATTTCCATAAATTTTATGCTCTAGCCAAGTCATTATCACCGCCTCGGTTAAAATCTTAGCATTTCTGACTTTAGATAAACTGATATGGTAGGAAAATGGTTTTGATTTTAGATGCACTCTTAGTGATACGGAATCTTAACTAGTCCCCTGTACAATGGTAAATGGTCAATAATTGCGGAAGTTGGAAAAAATAGGTGGATATTATCATATATAAATATATATTATAGACATGTGTCTGTGCGTGTATCCAAAATCTGAAACATACAAAATGGGAAAACGTACAAAATGGGAAACAGACGTATAACACAAATAATTTGTGAATAATGTGAATAATATGTAGTATTCAGGATAGGAGTTATTAGGACGGATGTAGGCGGGCGAGGAGATATTCATGTTTTATTTGTGATTTCTTTGAGAAGTTATCGGCTATTGTGACACTTCTTGGTGGTTGAGGTGGAGGAGGCTTTTTTGGGAGTCGAGGGAGTTGCCTCTGACAACATGCACTTAGAAAGGTGAGTAGGCTGTCTATGGCTTTCTGATTATGGAACCCACCTAACTGACTAGTACCTAAGAGTTCATTACTTTGGCGGAGATGCCGCTCCAATGACATGCTTGTAAAGATTGGACATGAGTGGCATGTCACATCGTGATATACGTGTATATTGAAGGCATCCTGATGTATACCACGTTGCAAACAAAACTAATTCATATCAGTCAACTCTTCCATACACTACCCCCGGGTATAGGTATTTACAGAGTACTCATTGGAAGCCCTAATAAGCTTATTTCCACTCAAGATCCAACTAAAACAAAAATGAAACACTAACTAATTAAGAACTTACAAGTCCTTAATATTGCACATGTGTTGAAACTGAAACAATTGCATAATAAACCCCAAACAAAAACAAAGACCCAACAACTATTTAAAAGACAGATGCAAATAAAAGACAACTCATGGCCATAGTCACAAATTCGGTATTCGGGATACGTACGGCCAAGTTGAAAAATTCGGAAATCGGGAATTATGCGGAAAATTCGGATAAAAATCGGTCAACGTACGGTAAAAGTTCGGTCAACTATTCGGAAAAAAGTCGGCAAAAAAGCGGAATATATATATATATATATACATACATACAAAATATATATAAACCCACACATAATGATTGAAAATGACTAAACATCGAACTGATTACTCTAATATTGGAAGAAGGGGAAGAAGTGGGAGCAGCAGGCACAAATCAGGGAAGAAAGGGGGAGAATGGAGGAGAAAGATGGAGCGTACATGTAGAATGTCGAGGGTTACTCCTCCTGGTGTGTCGAGGGATAGAGGAGGAAGGTTGGATGGTTTAGTGGAACCCTATTACAAGTTAAAAAGGACGTGGAAAAACAAATGTGAAACAAAAGTACAGAACTGTTTAAAACGGCAATAAAACGTATCAAACGCGTTTAAAACGCAATACGCGAATAAAACGTGAATTAAACGTGTTTAAAACGTATTATTCGGTTTGGAGTTTAAAACGGCCGTCATATACGTCACGTGAATAATACGCGTTTTAAACGCGTTTTTTTCAAAAAAACGGAGTATATTGTTACTATGCTCATGGCACACTCTAATGAAGAGATGCCAGACCCTAGCCAGGCTCCGGATGAGCAGGCTGTCCTACATCACTACCGAGACACAACATAGTTGTAGCGATACTTCTCGTTTTTGATGTGGAGGACCTTTTCAGGGTGATAGTCCATGACCTTTTGTTTTGTAGCGTGAGTTCTTGTTCGGCTGAAGAGCTCTCGGCTTGGGTTTCCATTGGACCGCAAGTGATTGGATGCATAATATTTTCCCCATATTTTTCTAATGGAAAAAGTTGATGAGGAAGGATTAGGGTTTCTAATATTCCTTTCCTGATTGGCACTTAAAATCCAAATGAGAGTAGTATGAGAAGCGAAGAGATATATATCTCACGGAAATAAGCTAGATCCATTGCTAGAGGAGGAAGGGAAAGGAGGCTTATAGAGGAGCATTAACAATGGTCGATGTGTATGCAAAGATGACAACTATCTTGATCAATACTAGGACTGGGTAAGAAAAATGCTTGAAGAGTGATCTATGACTGATCCAACTGCTCAAATTACTTTAAAGCTTGACCGCCCCTTAGAGGAAAGAGGTAGGTCCATCCCTATTTGCATTTTAGTGGGTTGGTCTGGTATGAGAAGTTATGGGAAAGAGTATATTATAACATTTCTCATTTGTGAATTTCTAATGATCGCCGTGTTCTGTTGGCATTGTTTTGGAAAACATGGGAGTAAATGCGGAAAGAAATACTCATTGTCCATCCAAAGAGCACAGTAGAGTGATATTTTGATCTGTCACTTATTTTTGAAGATTTGGAAGGTGAAATACTACTCTCCACTGCAGCTGTTACCTTAATGGCTACTATGGCACCTTTTGTATCCCCTGCCTGCTTCACTTTGTCCCATCCATTACCCAAGGGTGCATGCTCAAGGTTTGAAAGTGCTTCTGTGCCTCTGATGAGTGGTCCTTGTATTTATTCATGAACAATCTCCCTGTAAGGATAGAATTCTGGAGTTGACAGTTTATCGCTGTAGGGATGACAGTGGGTGGGTTTTTTCCTAACTCGGAAGTGAACCCAATCCAAATCCGAATTATGGAATTAGTAAAACCCGAACCAGAACCGAACCCGAATTACAGTTCAAAACAAAACCAGAATTAACCCGAACCCAAACCTAAAACCCCAACTCACCCAAACAACCCAATGGGGCTAAAAACATGCAAATCAGTGGTTTTATTAAAGACTTTGTAGACACAGCACGGTTCTGACCGAGATTTTGACAGCCATTGATCGACATTGACTTATATCCATGTGTGTGAATAGAATCAATTCATAGGTCACTCAAAAATCAAAACTGTTATAACCTACTAAGAGAACATTTAATGAGACAGGTTTAGGAATCCTTTACAAATAGGGTCATATCTTCTCAAAATCCTACAGAGTAACATCTTACGTTTCGTTTGTTAAATGTGGGTATGTTTTTTTTATATCTGAGTTGAAATTGACACCCATTACAATTTTGAGACAGACTGGAATCTAAGATTTCCATTATATCCGAAAAAGATACACCAAGCCTTAAATTTATGCATAACTTCCAACATAAAATCTAACACTCACAGAAATCCAATGAACCAAAGAAAAAGTTTTTCATGTGCCTAATAGATTTCAGCCTTTCCTGTTTGGAAAACGGTTTCTTTAAAACAAACCCAATGCAACTTTCATGTAAAGGCATGCAACCCGATCTTGGTAAAAAGAGTTCAATATTCAAAATCTGGTGACAAGACGTCATAAATGCTAGAGACCGAAATGCTACAAGCATCTTTTAGATGCAAAATTCCTACATACAAATCAAAACATACAGCAACAGACCGAAATGCTTAAAGAAGCATCTACAGTCTGAACACCTTTTAGATTCGTAATTCCTACATACAAACCAAAACTTAAAGCTACAGACTGGAATGCTGTATAAAGAGGCATCTACAGTTTGATTCAAATGCTTAGACAGATCTCCTGGTTGCCAAAATATGGCTGTACACTAGCTTAATCATGTTCCTGTGACTATCTGCATCTCCTGGCAAATGAACTGATACCGACTATGGAGCAGCAACGTAAGAAGTCTTACACAGCCATGAACCGTTTTGTATGCTCTAGCACCCTGCATATACCTTGGCAGCATACTATAACACCTTGGCAGTTGTAACCTTGACCAATCTAAGCTAGTTCACCGCATACAATTTCACTGCATAAGAGAAGGTCAAGCCAAGGAATGGAAAATTATTGCAGAATTACAATGAATAACATGGTACAAGAAACATAGATACTGCAGCTAACTTTTTGGCAATCAAATAAGAAGAAGGCATTCTAGAGCAAATTAAACCCCAAGAGGAGCAAAGAAAAGTAGTACTGCTAACTTTATACAAAATACTTATGTGTCACCTGTTAAGGAACAGGAGAAAAGGAGGATACTGCCTCATACTCTTCTTAGATGGGACATGATCAGCCTTTTGTCAATCTGCAGGACAACCATAGTATAAAGCTGATAGAAAGAATAAAGATCTGGGAATTAGAGAACAATCCACTATTAGAGTATTCTGGGATTGAGTTATACTATTAGGCCGCGTTTGGTTTGCAGGATTCTGAGCAGGATTGGCTTAGAATACTACGTAGAAGTGCAATCCTACGTTTGGTTGTGCAAAATAAAAAAAGGATTTTAGTCCCTCTGGGATAGAAATCCCAGCTGGGTGGGACTATCCAATGTGGCAGCCCCCTTGGTATTTGCGTAGTATACACCCATGCCCGGCCCCGACGCCTCTGTGTACTGGCCTTTGCTTGTCTCCCCTTTTAGCCCTGTTATCCTAGTCGGCACCTGTGTCAACACCCCTGCATAGTTGGTCCTTCTAACTCTTCCAGTCAGCTAATAAGCCGACCGCTGTAGCAGCCGGTGTGCTTCACGCTACCACGCAGCTGACCTCGCCTCACCTGTTGCTGCTGCAACGGAATGAAGCTGGGCGTTACTAATGGTATCATTAGAAAGAGATGGTTCTTCAATTACCTAATCATAAGCGGTCCAGATGCCCTCTCCAACCATTCGATTCTCTGTTCCTATTACCGTGCTTCTACGAATGGAGTTTATATCCAATAATGTTGCTAGCTGATTACTAGCAACTGTGTTAAAATTGTCTCGCTGACATTTGTCCTGCTGATTAAGAATGTGTTCTACCTAATACGGAAGTTGTGCTTTCAAGTACGGTTCTAGAGTTCTTATGCTTCAGTTCGCTGAAATAAATGCTTGCACATCAGGAAGAAAATGAAACGGAAAAGACAACATGTATCATTTCCTGCATGCATCCAAGTGTGCATCCAAACGCATCATAGGATTGCAGATGTCCTATCCTTCACATATACCTTCTTATGCCGTACCTAGACAAATCCCAATCAGATCCAGTCCCTTGAACCAAACACGGCCTTAGAAAACAAATGTATAAGTGAATGAGATCATTGAGATGCTACACACGGTGCCAATTATTTAAAGAGTAGAAATGGGCCAAATGGCAAAAAAAGAATGTATCCAGAGTCAGAACACATCGCTGAAAAGAAAAATTGAAGAGAAAGTTCAAAACTTTTTCGGGACAGACAATCCAATATTGGTAAAGTATTCAAGTCGAACACCTGCAGCTCAGTTGTTAAACAAATGCGATATATTGTTGTAACAGAGATGACGACGGGAGCCCAATACCTCATAAAACAGACAGAGCTCCACCTGGAAGACATAGCATGGTAACTGGACTTGATCATGCTTTCGATAAGCAATTCAAGCAGCGATGCCATCTTGATATTGGCGGCAAGGTAATCCCTACACCCACCATCTAGGCGAATGACACGCGTAGCCTTGTGGGTGGTGGGAAGAGGCTGCACGCCGGCAACATCGTATACTGGTGCCGGCCGCAAATGCCCGGGCAAGGACCAACACTGACTTGCCACCTTCAATTGGGTATGGCGTATCCATGTCTTGTGGTTGACGTAGGTCAGACGTTGAAGGTGATGGTGCTACCAATGGGGAAATTGCTAAAAGAACCACTGGGTTCAACTCGGATCTGCGACAGTCCCAAGTGTGTGGTATGATGTGGTTGTTTGTGTGCAACAGAAGAATGGGAAGAAGAAGAAGATAACAACTTTTAGCCAACCCTGATTTCTGAAACCCGACAAGAGGTGGCTGCCACAACAGAAAATCAATATAATGACCTAAGCATATTCCGCACTCCGCAGCGGCTACACTCCACTGTCCAGAAGGGTTGTTCGATGCTGGGGGAGGGTTAATCGGAGGAAATGAGCTTGCGCCAGAAGAGCTTAGGAAGGATGCGTCGAACCTTGAGTATTATTACTCGCACCCGCCACCAATGCTGTTCAAGGAGAATCAGGAGTTCATGTATGAGGCTCCAGGGCAGGACTTGGGAGAGGACTTCTGACTTTGATGGCTGGGGTTTGAGAAACAGGGATGTACTTGGGAAAGGCAGAGATGATGGACTTGGTCACATGGAAGAGGCTTAGTCAGTTAAACCACGCCTCGGGCGAGCGGGCAATTTGTCCGTAGTCCGCACTTGAGCCTTGTTTTACGCCTGAAAAAAGAGAAGGCAATTCGGTTTTCACCCGAATCAAATCCAAGCCCCGAATTGAAGAGTATAAAACTGAGTTTTACACATGGGTTTGGTTTGGTTCGGGTGGACATGTTTGCCATCCCTATTTGTGTCTGGTGGTGAACTGGAGATCCTTGCTAACCGGGCGAAGTACCAACCTAAGGCTGTCTTGGTCAAGGCTGTTTGGTATATTCTACCCAGCACTAGACACTTGGAGTCAGCCAAGATATTCTCTCTACATTGAGAAGCTTACATGAACAAAAAGATTTAAGGGAAGATGATGGTAGAATTGAAGTTTGTGGTACCCCTTTCTTTGCAACCCTACCACGTCTAATACCGTTGATTACATTTGTTATGGCTTCTTGATGAATTCACCTGCCACAGTGCTTATCGCCGGAGTTGTTTATGAGATTTTCATGACAGTTATCTCTCCAGTTCCATCAACAACAACCAGTTTTGTTGCTACTCTAACCTGTTGCTATCTCTTTTTACGTATCACCTCTCTCCCCTGGGGTCCACACAACCAACCTTACCTGTAATTCTGTTAGGGTGGTTGAGATGGTGGTCATGAGTCTGCCTCATGCAGACGGTGGCAAATTGGGCTAGAGGATGTTGATGTTTAAGTAAGACTATGTATGTATGCTTAGTCAGTGATATCAACTATAATCTAAACAAAAACTAAATTATAATCTGGAACCCCCACAGTAAACAGTTCTCCATATTTAAGTTATTAAAATACTGCTCAAGGTTACAACCATTGACACGCAGGATTTTTCTGGATTAAGTGGTTGACCTTTGTCTCACTTACAATAATTTTTATTGCTTGAACTGATAATTAATATTTAGGTAGCAGATCTTGGAAATCCAGAAAAGACACCATTAGATGTGTAAATGGTTGACCTATGATGCACATGCAATAACATTACTGCTAGAGCGGATATCTATTATTTGGGTGAGCAGTCTTGAAAATCCAGAAAAGTCATCAATAGATGTATTCCGGATAGGAGTATCCCCTCTAGTAGTTAATTTATGTCATGCTAACCAATCTGAGACTTAATGGTAACTGTCATTGCAACACCTGAAAATTTAGTGGCTGTAGTCTCTTTCACGGACATAGGCAAAACCAAAAACCCAAGCTGAAAGAACAAATAAACATACCTTAGAGTGCACTCTTTTCAGGAACGAACCATAGATGTTGTAGGAGTGCTAAGGGCCCGTTTGGTTGGGCCGCAAATGAACTAATGTGGTTGCAAGTACACACCGTTTTTCAATTCTAGCGTTTGGTTCCGCATAGGCCCAACCCACACCTGGAAAACGAACCCACACCTACCGGCCAACCCTATAGGAAAATGAGGGAAAGGAACCGCACCTGATTTGGGCGCGGTTCATTTTCCACGAGAAACAGTGTGCTAGGGCTACCACTGCGCTTCGTCCCCGTCTCCTCTCCTCCTCCATCCTCCGCTGCTGCCACTGCGCTTTGTCCCCGTCTCCTCCATCCTCCGTTGCTTCTTCTCTTTCAACCTTCACCCACCCAGCAGCAGCAACACTTGCTTCTCGTTCACCGAGCTGGGGCTGCGGCTGCGGAAGCACATTCCTTTCATTCAGCTGGCGGCGGTGGAACTCCTATTTGTCTACCTGACAGCCGGTCATCTCGGGCGTTAGTGCTGGAGCAACGTTGACGGTCGTTGTGCATCCCCGACAGACTTTCTGTAGGTTGGATTCCTTCCCTCGCGCTATTTCCTGAGTCTACGTCTTCTTCGTCTTTGTTTTGCTCATGGCGATTCTGGGTTTTCTCGTGATTCTATCTATCTCTGGCCTAATGCTTATTTCCCCATATCTCCCGTGCTCGATGATTTTGGTGTGGTCTAGTGGCGAGCAGTGAACTAGATTACCGGCAGCGGTAGAGATTAACATTTGGGGTTATGGTAGTAGGTTTTGTGCACAAATGTGCAGGGGTGGGGTCAGGCTTTTTTTGTTGGGGAATTGGAGGCATGCTCTGTCGCCCTCGTATGGCTCATTTGACTTTTGTCTCTGTTATTGATAGCTTCGTTGGATTGAGGATAGGTAAGTTGAACACAGCAAATAAAGCAAATTGCACATGTGTTTTTGGGATCCCAGCAAATAAAAGTAGAATCTGGAAGCCTACCTGAATAAATTCACACATGAATGATGTTAGATCGGGTGGTCGATGTGTACATCATGTGTGTCTTCTTAGCGGAATCACAGATTAACAGCTACATCTTCGTCAAGCTAGAAGTCTACCTGACTCCTACTCACACACGGATTTTGGTTTGATCTAGGATATAATAATTGTGTTATGTAATCTAGTAGACCAACTACATTGCATTGAATTAATTTGGTGTGCCCACATAATGAAATCAGCATGAGAAACTTGTCTAGATCCGAACCTCTTGTCTTGTAGGAATGGGTATTATCCAGTTCATTGGAAAGATGTATCACAAAATGTGGGGTTTTGAATGTGTACATAGTTTGTCGGTTAGAAAGGTTTATTTTTTTTTAATAAATGACCGAGTGGCTGGCCGATACATCATACATATGTCATCATAAGGACTACCAGATTTGTTGACATGTTAATCAATTACAACTGGAACCATTTTCAGGAGAAAAAAAGGGTGGAGATTGGTTTCATTCGGATAGGAGCAACTGAAGAGGGGGTGGGGGTGACAACCCATAGATCGATCACACATGATATCGGTGTTAGATAAGTAGGTGCTTATTCAGGGATGGGTTTGCAATAACTTGGTTCCAGATCACTTCATTTTTGAACATCTCTAATCTCTATAGCTTTTGACAAAGGCCTGACTTCATGAGGAAATGGGGTCACAGAGCAATTTTAGCATGGATTTTCGTACTTGGTATTATAGGACCATCCACATCCTTGAGGTTATGTCTAGATCATATTTGATGTAGTGTTTAGATAGATGGGAAAACCATCCCAGTCGAATTGGATAGAAAAATTGATGGCTCTTACCCTATTGGTTTTGTATATGTTTCCTGTCTGTTCACATAACTACTACCCTATCTTCGTTATGTAGCTGTCGGTTTTGTGATATTACAACTGTTTACGTGAGTACCATTTAAACAATTCTGTTTAAATATCATATTTTCAGAAATTTCTTCGTTACAGACGATTTCTGCACTATAGGTTGAACTGAGATTGCATTTTTCATTGTGTTTTCATTTTCTCCTTCCTTTTACAGCTGTTGCTAACAAGTTACTGCTTCCATGGACATTATGAGTGGAAGAATGAAGGTTCATCATCAGATCGAAGTATGAGAAGAAATCTGGCATCATAGTTGATAACATGGAGCTTTATTGGAGCCACATGATTATTTCTACAGACGTAGTCTGAGGATGAGTAGTTTCTGTTAGGACTGACGAACATTGTGACAATCACGTTTGTTCAATCACATGAATTTTGTGTATCAATGACAATATGTAACAATTTCTGCTCTTATGATAACGATCCCGTTTTGGTCTTGTAGTTACAGAAATTGTGTTGATCAATGACTGCCTCATGTTTGTTTTTTAAGTTTTTTAAGTTCTCACGCAATTTCGTTGATCAATGATAGTATTGATCTTGTCATATAATCAAGCAGGTTGTTTGTCATTAGCAATTAAACTTCCCGATTTGATGTCCAATGGAAATATCAGTGGCAGTTCATTTTCGGGTTTGGAATTAGTAGAAATGTCCCAGATGCTTTTTGGAAGGTAAGCTCACCAGTGGTGTTTGAATCCTAAAACCACATGCAACCAAACGTGAGAAAACCAAGTTGTTAAGTTGCAACTTCATACAGCCAAACATTGGAGTTGCAGTTCCGTTTCATATCTTTGTGTTTCCTGTTTTGAAAGTGCACGGCGGGTTCCAACCACAAGGAACCAAACGAGCCGTAAGTGTGATTCTATTACTGATACTTTGCACTGTCATTAATTCAAACCAAACAATCCCTTACTAAAAAACAAACCTTCCACTCGTAACACAGTCCCTTACATTGTAGAAAGTCTTAGTTATAAATAGAAGCAAACTTAAGATCAAAGGAAAAACTTTGTGAACGTTTTGCTGCTTATCTTGGTTTCCTTGAAAAATGCAACAACAATCTGTCTTTAATGGTAGTAATATTGCACACAGAAATGCAGACATATATTCTATCATGGTAGTTTGTATGGTTCACGTGCTCTACA
The DNA here is from genome assembly GCA_963693085.1 of Alisma plantago-aquatica. Lineage (NCBI taxonomy): Eukaryota > Viridiplantae > Streptophyta > Magnoliopsida > Alismatales > Alismataceae > Alisma > Alisma plantago-aquatica. The sequence goes on from OY856409.1 coordinate 865,054,169, forward strand.
CTCTCTTTCATGTGCAGGTATGCATACTGGCTGTCTATAATTCTCAATTGGCAAACTCTGATGCTTCCCCACTTCCTGACTACTCTGGTGTGATGAGCATTCCTGCAGTGATGGTCGCTCAGCTAGATGTAACCAATTCACTTGGCAGATCTCAGCTTGTAGACCAGGATCTTATCAAGGCTTTCTGGCTGCATCCAGCTGTTGGGTGGAACACTCTTTTTCTCCACGTCTTGTGACCCGTCTAGATTGTTGCAGCCGTCGCCCAAATCTAAGACCAAACTCTGTTGTTCTTTGTTTCTCTCCTTTTGTTAATATTGGTCTTAACATTTTGTTTTCAATAGAGAAGTTATTGGGAAAATATGTTGTTATCTTGGCAGTTGGTGGCATCCTACTCTCTGGCGATACAATATATTTGCTTTGTCACTGAAAATTCTGGTGAAATGAGCTGCACAAACATTATAGATGGAGTCGTTTTGGGCACACTGACGCGAAGAAACAGCAGGGAAGTTGCGGCATGATTTCAACATTCTCCCGGGTCAGGGTTGATCTGAAAACAATCGCAATTAAACCAACCAAACGGTTGTTTTGCTTTAAGAAATTCCGTTTAGAGCAGGCCTTATTGCAATATAAGCGGGGTTAAGGGTCATACACATATGGCATGAGTTTAGAGCAGGCCTTATTGCAATATAAGCGGGGTCAAGGGTGAGGTGAGAGAAAAAAATGGAGTGGACACTGGACTGGTTCATACAGATTTTGAAATTGAGAAGTAATACAGCTGTCCTCCCAGCTGGAGATATTTTGCTAAGCTGGTGCAGCATTTAGGTGACAGATAACGATCACTCACTATCGTTGTGAGGGGGACGGGGTGGCGAATGGCGATCGCGTTCTTGGGATTCTTGGATATTTATCGGGGATCGTCATTAGGCGTACGCGTATCATATCCTAGTTTATACCATTTTTTTGTTTGCTGGTTTTGAATGCGAGATATGCACTACAACCAACGGTGTGTTCGAATTATATTTATTGAATATTGATATAGAGCACACCTTTACGTTAGTATTAACACCCCAACCACTATGTAAAAACAAGAATTACAGTAGTCCGCACGTGGTATCGACGTTGCACAATACTAGTGAAAAATATGTACAGTGCAAGAAGGCGAATAGGCAGATCACTGAATTATAAAGAGATCTGCTATACAGAGTCATTCCCAGACACACATTGAGACGAATTTTAATATTTAGCCTGCTAGAGAACAAAGTAGAAGAGGAAAACAACTTGCTTCCCTCATCCTCTACTTTGTTCTCTAGCAGGCTAAATGATTTTGCCTCTCCATAGCATTATTCAATTATAAATACCATCATCACTCTCTCAGTGGCTTTCCCCCACTCCAGACTGTAACACCCAGGCTTCCAAAGTCACTAGGTTGTACACCTAGGCTACAACCGAGCCAAGATGCCATCACGCCTCACCGCTGTGTCCAACCCGTTGCCATGTGCAAAATGCTGTCACACTAAGTGAAGTTGTGCCCAACCCGTAGGCGTACAATGGCCGTCCTTGTGCCCAACTCGTGCCACACACAAGTTGCCTCTGACGAGAATGTCATTACGACCAAGCTAAAGCCGCCTGTAGCTTGTCGCCATGCCATGGTCGTCCACACCGCCTATGCCACTGTCGTTCTCGTGATCTTATTGTCGTCGCATTTGCGCTCAAGCCATCATTGCACAGTTTGCACTTACGCCCAGGCCATACCCCTGCCCACATCGCCCCCGTGCCCACACTGTGACATCCTATTTTCCCATCCTCAACCATCGTCTCCTTCAATGGAGGAGCAGGAGCGGAAGCAAATGTTATTTTTGTAGAGACGATAAGTGCAACGAAAAAAAAACTTTCCATGTATCCTACAAGCAGATATCGTTGACAACAATGTATTTAGAAGGAGGTGCGTGAGGTATATCTTGTTGCGGAGCAAGTCCACCGATGCTCCCTTCGCGCGCTAATATGCGTCGCTCCTTGCGTGCACAAACAATCCTCGTCGACGTCCTCAGAATGCATGCACTCATCGTCTGTGTCTCTACGTAGTCCACACACATGGACTGGAACTCCTCGTCGCACTGCTTGAGCCTACAGGAAGGAGCAACCTTTCGCTTAACAACGTGTTAGCTTCGCGGTCGCTCTTCTTCTTCTTCTCTCTCTCTGGGATGACGACTAGGGTTCACATACAATATTGTGTCTCTAAAATCCGGCCGTCATGCCCCTATAAATAGGAGAGGAAAGGAGGTAGGGTTTTCCAAAACTCCTGAGAAATAAAAAGCTTCAACTGCATGTTGGATCAATGCGCTCTAGAGGGGGTGGATAGAGCTAAAAAGTACTTAAACAAGATTCATTAGACCTTCAAATTACTAACAGATATGTGATTGCAAGTATTGAATTTGTAGTGCAATTAAGCATACATAGCAAGGATGAGAGAGATTGAGCAAACACAAGAACAAGCTATGTAGAGTGGTTCCAATCTCTAAACTAGGAGAAAGTGAGTTCACTACCTAGAGAGGTCAAGCTCTAGGATTTGTAACTCATGTATACTTATATTCAATTATAAGACATACAAGATGACCTTCCTTTTCCTTGGACAAGGATACCCACCCTCCTTTTTAAGGACTAAAAGGAACCAATAAACAAACCAGGGACTTACCTATCCTTTGACCTAATCTTCTACCTCTATAAGGTCTTACCCACTCTTACAAGTAGCTGGACACCTTCGCCAAGGAGATCCCCTTCTTGCACTGAGTTTTTGTCTTGAATGATTTACCCACTCCACTCCCAGATCTTTAGCCTTGAAATTCTCCTTCACCTTGTACAAGCTTTTGCAACTTCTTCTGCACCTTGAAGAAGCTTGCACCTTCTCCTTCACTTAGAGAAGCTTTCACCAACTTCATCTTAAAGAAAGAAGTCAGGGAAAGGGAAGATTTGTGAGATTTAGAAGTCTACATGGAGTATCTCTCTCATACATATCCTATCTCACTCATATGGACATTTTGATTTGCAAACAAGAGAGAGAAAGGGGCTCAAGTGGACTTGATGCACTCAACTATAGCTAGGAGGTTGAATAGCATGAAGGAGCAACGTTGGAATGAACTCTAAGATATCCTATTTATAGTTGAGGGTGTCCACTAGAGGCTAGGAGCACTAAGGAACGTTTCTAACCATTTAGGGTGTTGCAACGCTTTGAGTTTTACAACACTCCAACTGTAAGAATTACTTCTTCTGTACACCCAACGGAGTACATTCGGTCGAGTTTCAATAAAGGTAACTCGACCGATTGCACTATATGACAAAGCAAAATATGAAGCATTAGTCAAGTTTATCCTGGATGAAACTCGACTGATCGTTTAATTTTTTCCTCTGTAATGTGTCCGTCAAGTTCCGTATATAGCAAACTTGACTGAACCTAGACATTCTCAAAATGCATCAAGGGTGCCGGTCGAGTTTGTCATAGAGGTAACATAACCGACAAAACAATATGTGATGTATTTTGGAAAATATTTAGAGTGATTTAGTGTTCAAATTTAGGGCTCCTGATTTTTTTTCATCTTAGTTACAAGTCATAGCATCAATACACATGATTACAAACTTTATCCTAAAGATTTTACGATATATTTCACAAAAGTGCATTTGCATTGCTTTTGACTTAAACTTGATCATGCCAGGGCTTGATAGAATTGATCCTTTTCATGTACCTAATGACTGAAATCAATCTCAAGTAGACATATTAGATACATATGAATGGAATGGTTAAGTCATTATCAAAATATGGATAATGTATAACTCTCAGGTGAACATTCTCCCCCTTTTTGACAATAACAAATCATTCCTCAATCTATTGAAAAGGATGTAAAAATTAAACCTTTACCATGTGAATTGCAAGGGGATACATGAATGAACAATATTAATTGCTCCCCCTCAATTCATGCTTACTTTCACCTGCATGGTTAGTTTTTCCACAAAGAACCATAACACATATATATACACTATATGGTCCTCTTAGCAAGTCACATGATATTTTAGATAATTGAATAGAAAAGGATCACATAAGTAATATCAATATGGCTAAGCTCATTTCTCCCCTATGGTACCTACAATACATGATCTCTCATTTTCTCTCTCCCTTTGTCATTGCAAAAAGGTAGGGGGTAGAAGAGCTATAAAACACAAGTATTCTCCACAAGCACAAACCACACAATCAACCACAAAAGCAAGCACTAAACAGAGGCAAAACAGAGAGAAACAAGCAACATAGAGTCATAATCAAAATATGGGAGCACATACCATCAATCATAAGATGTAATCAAACCAAGAGTTAACGTACATAAGATTAAGATTACAACACTATAGAATTCCTCTTGTTAAGAAAACTAAAAACTAACGAAAACAATGAGTAGTATGCCTCAGATATAGTGCCCAAATGTTTAGTACATGATAGTCTACAAAAAGAGATATGTATGAGCACCCTAATAGACTACAAAACTAAAGATGTAGGATATCTATATCAACAGGGTCGTCATCAACATCATCATCCTCAGACTCTAGCTGGTAATCCTCATTATCATATGAGGGTGCACCAATGGCAACACGTGTGGGCTCACCATCGTCACCATTAGAAGATCCATCATCACCAACATCATCACCATCCTCAACATCATCACCATATCCAACATCTTCCTCAGCATCCTGGTTATCAACAAGAGGTCCAAAAGCATGAGTACCAGGCTACTTGACATCATGCACAACCCAAGACATGCCACACGTGTGTAATACATTTGCTTTCTCCAAAGTGGGAGTAGCAACTCCATCATAGCCAACAAATAGAGTGGCAGAAGGGTCAACAGGAAGAGCCAAAAGTAGAAGATCACCAAAGACAGGGGAAGGTCCACCATCAGAAGCAGCAAGGGTGCAACAGAAGCAACATGTGGTGGGTTAGGGTAGAAGTGATTGTATGTATAAGAAGCATAGTTAGCACCGGGGTATGCCTGGTAGGGTGGGTAGGGATGGCTGCAGGATAGGTTCATGTGTGACATGATTTGAACTAGGTCTTGGTGGATGTGGCCGTGAACCTAAAGGTTGCACACATGTGATATATCATATATCCCATGAGGGATTCAATGGATACAGAAAATGAGGTGCCCGATCAAGTCAGGGTGGTGGAGGTGGAGGGGCTTAGGTGGAGGTAGAGGCACCTGGTGTGGTGGAGGAGGTAGAAATAAATGTTTTCTTGATGGTTGTCTCACTAATATAAAATCCTTCCCGACTTGGTTAAGCGCAATTACTCTACAAACAAAGGACTAATATGGTGTGCTTTGAACACCTTAGCAACCTCTTTGATCACCTCACTCGTTGCAAAATAAGATTCAAACAAAGAACAAAAAGGAAAGGGAGTCCTAGGAAGGAGTTAGTTGTACCTATTCACACCTTGAGTTGAGATGAAAGAGGTGCCATCAAAGGAGACAAGGTGAGGAACAATGGAGAAAGATGGAACTCCATCTAGGGCAAATTGTTTCTACAGTTGGAGGCTATCTAGGCTGGATTTGGATGCAATGAGCACCAAACGTGAGGGAAAGCGCAAGAAGCAACTCACTGAAACCACCTAGGTCACGGTTGGGAGAGGAAAGGAGGGATGATTGGAGGCTGTAAAGGGTGTAGGAGAGTTTGGGTTATCCTAGGGTTGGAGGACAAGCACTAGAGGTCAGTTATCAACTAACTTTCTATAGTTGAGAGGGAGGAAAATTAGCTAATTACTTTTTTTAATTTGCATCCAGTTATGTGATCAATCAAGCTCTATGTGTAGGAAACTTGATCGAACCTACATTATAGCTTAGTCCTAAACTAGGGATTGGTCAAATTTCTCCAAGTCAAACTCGACCGATTGGTCAGCATGTCCAAAATAGAAAAATTAATTCTAACCCTCTAGGACGCTATATAATTTTTTTTTCTTAGGCTATCATGTATTTTAAACATATCAAGACACATTCAACTCATCAATGGATATTATTTTGTGATAAAACATGTATTTGTAGAAAATTGCCAAAAATAAGCCAAACAAGGCATGAAAACATGGCAATTATATCACTTTCAAGAAAAACATGACCAATTGTAAGCAAGAAACATATAGGAATTATAATAACTAGCTAGATTGCATTTCTATATCATCAAGAGTAGTTATGAGAAACTTCGATCTAATAAATGTAAATTTCTCTCTAGCTAAAGGTTTAGTAAAAATGTCCGCCAGATGTTTCTCCATGTCCACATGCGTAATATAGATATCCTTCTTAGCAATGTGGTCACAAAGAAAGTGATGATAAAACCTCTATGTATTTAGATCTACTAGCAATATAGGATTATAAGAGATATTAATTTCACTAGTATTGTCACAATAAATAGGATGAGCATCAAAATGAATGTTAGAGTCTTGGAATATTTGCTTCATCCATAGGATTTGGGTACAACAACTCCCAGATGCAATATATTCAGCCTCAGTAGTTGAAAGAGCCATGATGTTTTGTTTCTTAGAGAAAAAAGAAACCAAGCATGGTCCTACAAAGAAGCAAGTGCCACTTGTTCACTTTCTATCAATCAAACACCCTACATAATCAAGATTACTATAGACAGTAAGAGTAAAGTCCCTTGACTTGGGATACCATATTCCAAAATTTTGAGTTTTGGCTAGATATCTCAAAATCCTCTTAACCGCTATGAGATGTGATTTTCTAAGAATTGATTGAAATTGAGCACACAACCCAACACTAAACATTATGTCAGGTCTATAGATAGTTAAATATAATAAACTTCTAATCATACATATATAGGGCTTCTCATCTACTTTGTCACCTTCTTCATCTTTGTCAAGCTTGGCGGTGTTTGACATGGGGGTGTCCATCAACTTGGTCTTCTCCATCCCAAAGTACTTTAAGAGTTCACTTGTGTACTTGTCTTGGTTGATGAAGTTACCTTCCTTGGTTTTCTTGATTTGGAAGCCAAGGAAGAAAGTAAGCTCCTCCATCATGCTCATCTCAAACTCACTCTATATAAGAGAACTAAACTCCTAGCAAAGATCAAGACCACTTCCGTCAAATATAATATCATCAATATAAATCTAAATAATCAAAAGTTGCTAGAAGTGTCTTTTTAAGACTAGAATCGACTTTGCCCATGATATAGCCATTATCTAGAAAAAAGTTATTTAGTTTCTTGTACCAAGTTTTGGGGGATTGTTTGAGTCCATAGAGAACTTTTTGTAATAAACAAACATGGTTAGACAATTTATAATGTTCAAAGATGGGAGGTTGAGCCACATAGACTTCCTCCTCAATTGTACCATTCAAAAACATACTTTTAACATCCATTTGATAGAGCCAAAAATTCTTATATCTAGCAAAGACAAGTAGCATTCTAATACTTCAAGCCTAGCAACAAGAGCATACATTTCATCAAAACCAATACCTTCTTGTTGATTGTGGCCTAGATCAACTAACCTTGCTTCATTTCTTACGACTTTTCCACTTTCATCTAGCTTGTTGCGGTAGACCCACTTGGTGTCAATGATCAACCTATCATTTAGTCTGGGTACTAAGGTCCACAATTTGTTCTTGTCAAACTATTATAACTCTTATTGCATGGATAAGATCCATTCATCATCTTTAAGAGCTTATTGCACATTATTTGGCTCAAACTGTGAGATGAAGGCATTGTCGGCTTGTTCATTGTTGAATGCAGTGTTCATCCTTTCAAAAGGATTACCTAAGATGAGCTCTTTAGGATGATGTTTTGCAAAGCGAGGAATTTGATCCTTCTTTTCTTTTTCTTTAACTTCTTCATCAACTATCACATCTTTTCCTTTATCAACAATGTTGATCTCTTTCAAGTGAGGGATCACCTCATCTACAACATCATCATTCACAATATTCTTGGAAATAGAGAGGTTAGTTTTAGCCAATTTAACATTGATAGATTCTTCAACATTAGATAGTTCAATGTTAAACACTCTATAAGCTCTACTTGTAGTGCTATATATAAGAAAAAAAGCCTTGTAAGATTTTGTATCAAACTTGTCGAGGGAATCCTTGGTGTTCAAAACTAAACAAGGAAAACTGAAAACATGAAAGTAATTGATAGAAGGCTTTCTACCACACCATAACTCATAGGGGTTTTTCTTTAAAGATGGATGAGTAAAAACCCAATTTTGCACAAAAGATGAAGTGCTAACATCTTTGGCCCAAAACTTCTTTTGGAATATCATACTCTAGAAGCATGGTCCTAGCCATTTTTTTGTAGTGAATTATTCTCTCTCTACAACCCCATTTTGTTGAGGTGTTTGAGGTGAAGAAAAGTTATGTGCATACCCAGATTCCTCACAAAAATGTTCAAACAAGCCATTTTCAAATTCTCCCTCATGGTCATTGTGGATAGAAATGATCTGGAAAGAAGTTTCATTTTCAAATCATTTAAAATAAGTTGAGAAAACATTGAGAGTATCACTTTTTGAAACAGGAAAGAAGGTCCAAGTAAAATGAGAAAAGTGATTGAAAATCACAAGGCAATACTTGCTACCATGAAGTGATTGAGTTCTCATTGGTCCAAATAGATCAATATGAAGAAGTTTAAGATCTCTCTTGGTACTAAGGACTCCTTTGGGTTTAAATGAGGATTTGGTTTGCTTTCCTTAGGTACAAGGTTGGAATTCCTTATCCTTCTTAAAATTCAATTTACGAAGTCCCTTGACCAATTCCTTTTTGCTCAACTTCTTCAACTGATGCATATTTACATGACCAAGCCTACGGTGTCACAAAGATATATATCATTCAAATTAACAAGGCATATAACAACAACATGCTTAATAGAGTCAAGAATAATAACATAAATATTACCATTTCTAGTTCCCTTATATATGACATTGCAGGAGAGGGAATCTAGAAGCAAGCATTGTAGCGAGGTAAAAAGAACAAGATAGACATTATCACATAATTGACTAACACTAATTAAATTGTGATGTAGGACATCCACAAGAAGAACATTCTTGATGTATAGTGAATCACCTACATCACCCTCACCTATCACTTTTACCTTTGTTGTTGTCACCAAATTTCACCGATCTTCCTTTCTTCTTTGTGAATTGATTGAAGTGGCTGTTTTCACCTGTCATGTGCTTTGAGCAACTACTATCAAAAATCCATTTTCATTTTACCTACAAGAAAGGTAGATGTCGGTGCTAAATTCAAACCTTAGGATCTAGTGTTATCTTGGGAACCCATTTTATCTTTGGGTTGGTCCCCTTCTCTACATAAGGACAATAAGTAGAGTAATGGTCATCACTCTAGCATTGCACTCAAGCCATAGGGTTCTTAGTGCCAAATGACTCTCCATGGAAGATTGGAGGTCCCTTTCTCTTTTTATTACCCTTGCCCTTACTCTTGCTCTTTGGAGCTCCCTCACATCCCAAACCACTATTTTACCACTATGTTTGGTAGAGTGATATAATACTTCATTGAGGGACTTTTTCTCTTTAAGGATTTTTTGTAAGGAATCTCTACGGTTGTGATTATCATCACTAAGAGTAATGACAATAGAAGATAAACTAGAAATATCATCTTATGCATGAAGTAAGTAGGCTTTCATACAGAGGGATTTAGTATGATAAGAATCCCTCTCAAGAGTAATGCTAGCTACTTCATTACTAGGCAATATAAGTCTAGAAGAAAGATCATTAATTTGAGAAAATGATCTAGCATTTTTAGTTCTAAGCAAGATAAGCTCATCAAGATAAATCCTATTTTCATCTTTAATAGCATCACAAGCATGTATAAGATCATAATTTCTTGTTCTAAGTAAGACAAGATCATCAAGGCGAGCTTGGTTTTCCTCCTTAAGACTATTGATGTTCTTACGGTAGATACCATTCTATACTTCACCTCCAATGTATTAGAGCTTAAGATCAAGAAACTTCCCTTGCAAATAATCAATACTATCATGATGCAATTTCTCATTTTGAACAAGAATATCAATTTTAGCATACAAATCATCTATGATCTTCCCTAACCTCTTCTTCTTTGATTTGCATTAAAAATAAGAAAAGTGGGAAGCATTAAGCATATCAATAAGTTTTTCCTTAGATAACTCATGCAATCTTACCTCACTTACCTCACTTACCTCACCAATGTCTTCACTAGTAGAGGCTATGAGTGTAAGATGACATTCTCCCTCATTTGAGCTGCAATCACTGGAGGAAGACTCCTCCCATGCGACATGAGCTGCGTCCTTGCTTCTTTCCTTCTTGTCCTTCTTCTTGTAATTGCCATCCTTCTTGTAGTCCTCCCTTTTCTTGGAGCTACTCTTGTGGTAGGACTTCTTGGCCTTGGAGCGCTCATTCTTGTAGTATCCCTTTTGCCCACACTCATAGAACCTTGGAGTGGAGGAGGAGGATGACTTTATTTGAAGTGTTTCCTATTGGAGTAGTTGGTTCATGGTCACTAGGGGATTCATCTTCACTTGAGGAAGTAGGAGAGGATCGAGAAGCAAGTTGTTGTTCGAGAATCATTGCCTCCACTTGATCTTTGAAGGCATTGTCTTTGATATTCTTTTATTCCTTCTCTTCTTACTTCTCATCTTCCTCTTATTTGTCAAGTCTTAGCTCATGAGCTTGAAGGTTTCCAATGAGCTCTTTGGGGCTATGTCACTAAGGCTTCTAACTTCTTCAATGGAGGTCACCTTGGATTCTCATCTCTTGGGGAAAGACCTTAGGATCTTGGAGTTGATAGTCCCTCTATCCATAGTGTGGCCCAAAGAATCAAGTCCTTTGATGATGTTGTTGATCCTTGTGTACATCTCCACCACTTTCTCCTTCTTAACCATCTTTAAGTTTTCAAGGATACCCTTGAGCATGTAGATCTTGGACTCTTTGATTTGCTTTGTGCCTTCATAGGTGATGCACAACTTATTCCATATCTCATGGGCTGTGTTCCAAGAGGAGACCCAGTTGAACTTGGAGGGAGTGAGGGCATCATAGATGGTGCGTATAGCCTTTGCAATGAGATGCATCTTCTTGAGTGTAGCTTCATCCCAACTAGCTATGTATGCCATCAACTCCTTATATGGAAGGATGACTACTTTCCACATGACATAGCTCATCCCTTGAAGGTAGAACTGCATATGCCACTTCTAATAGAGGAAGTTTGTGTCATCAAAGATTGAGGGTCTCATGGAGAAACCACCTTCCAAGTTGAGAAACCCAAGTGGGTTGTCATCCATCTGCCCATCTCGTGGGAGATTTTTTGGAGAAGAACGTGGCTCTGATACCACTTGTTGGATCAATGGGCTCTACAGGGGGGTGAATAGAGCTAAAAATCACTTAAATAAGATTTGTTAGACCTTCAAGTTAAGTATTCAATTTGTAGTGAAACTAAGCATACACAACAAGGATGAGAGAGATTGAACAAACACAAGAACAAGCTATGTAGAGTGGTTCCAATCTCCAAAAAAGGAGAAATTGAGTCCATTATCTAGAGAGGTCAAGCTCTAGGATTTTGCAACCCATGTATACTTATATTCTATTATAATACATACAAGATGACCTTATTTTTCCTTGGACTAAGATACCCAACCTCCTTTTTAAGGACTAAAAGGAGACAATAAACAAACCAAGGATGTACTTATCCTTTGACCTAGAGTCTTCTACCTCTACAAGGTCTTACCAACTCTTGAAAGCAACTAGACACCTTTGCCAAGGAGATCCCCTTCTTGCACTGAGTCTTTTTCCTTGAAGGATTACCCACTCTACTCCCAGATCCTCAACCTTGACCTTCTCCTTCACCTTAAAGAAGCTTTTGCACCTTCTTCTACACCTTGAAAAATCTTGCACCTTCTCATTCACTTGGAGAAGATTTCACCAACTTGATCTTGAAGAAAGGGGTTGGGGAATGAGAAGCTTTGATATCTTTACAAGTCTACGATGGAGTATCTCTTGCACACATTTCCTATTTCACTCATATGTACATTTTAATTTGCAAATAAGAGAGAGAAAGGGGCTCAAGTGGATTAGATGCACTCAACTATAGTTGGGAGCTTGAATAGCATGAAGGAGCAACCTTGGAGTGAACTCCAAGAGGTCCTATTTATAGTTGGGGGTGTCCACTAGAGGCTAGGAGTATTAAGGAACATTTTCTAGCCATTTGGGGGTGTTGCAATGAATATAATTTTGAGTTTTACAACACTCCAAAGGTTAGAGTCACTTTTTCTGCACACTCCATATAGTGCATTCGGGCAAGTTTCAATAAAGATAACTCGACAGATTACACTATATGACAAAGAAAATTTGAAGAATCATTTGAGTTCATCCTGGATGAAACTCGACCAGATGCTTAAAATTAGTTTTGCCAGTGCAGGGTGTCGTTTGAAATCTGTGTATAGAAAACTTGACTGAAGTTGGACATTCTCAAAATGCATCAACGATGTCGGTCGAGTTTGTCACAGAGGTAACATGACCGATAAAACAATATGTGATGTATTTTAGAAAATATCATTAGAGTGATTTAACATTTGAATTTAGGGCTCGTGATTTTTTCTCATCTCAATTACAAGTCATAACATCAATACAAATGATTACAAAAATCATCCTAAGGATTTTAGAATGTTTTTCACAAAAGTGCATTTGCATTATTTTTGACTTGAACTTGATCAAGTTAGGGCTTGATAGAATGGATCCTTTTCAAGTACCTAATGGCTGAAATCAATCTCAAGTAGACATATTAAATACATATGAATGGAATGGTTAAGTCATTATCAAAATATGGACACTGTATAACTCTCAGGTAAACACCACACTTAAAGATGGTCATTCGTGTACTGTTAAAAAGATATTTAGAATATTTTGAAATCAATTAATTAATCAATATTATTCTAGTAGATTACCTAAACATTTTAGTAACCAATTTGACTCAAAACATTTCCAATTATGTCCACAATTATACTCCTATTCCAATACATTCTATGTGTGTGACCTTGTATGCTCCAAATTGCATTGGTAGTGATATTCATAATTAAATTGTGATTTTACAAGCAATTATTAGTATTTAGAAAGACTTCATTGCTACCCAAGTAATCAGAGAAATTAGAGAGCAACTTAGCCTAATATTGTGACCAGTGTTACAAGATTGTATAATCCCTTTGTCTCTAATATCCATATTGAATCTAAGGCATGGAAACATCTTGTTCAATCATTATTCCATGATCTAGAGTAGACTATTGAGATACACATGATCTCAATATCATATATTGACTTACATGAGCATGGCCATGCATTTCATAATCTCACTCATTAAGTGACTAGGATATCATTCCAATGGGAGGGAAAAATTCCATCTACGCCACTCACAATAATCCACGTGTCACAATGCACCTAGGCACTACCTGTATAGCATATTTTTTCAAGGTCATGTTGATTAATGTTAAAGCACATTGAACAACATGCAATGATTGTAGTAAATTTAGGTCTAAGTAACACAATTATCATTGTCACACTAAGATATGATTCTGACCGCCATCATTGGCTTCCATATATCACACTCAAGGTGGGTCTCTCCAGTACACTTGTTCATAAAAAGTATCTATGTGTTTGATATGATATCTAGTATCATGACGAATGAGATGTAGTCATCAATCAACACACATACTAGTCTTGAATATTATTATTATCCTATTATCCACAATAATATCCGGGTAGGGACTAAAACAAGAATGAATACTCTTAACATACACATGATCTCATATTTAGGTCCCCAACTTGAACTCACAAGTCATTAAGTCATACATTCTAAGGAGATTATTATATTTATTCATTATCTCATATTGAAACAAGCATAATAACCAGAACTACCTTTATTAATAATCAAATCAATTACAATATGTGCCATTACAATCATCATGTGATGGGCTCTCAGGGCTTATCACCAAAATTCTCCCACTTGTACTAGAGCCATTCACTCATTATTCTCATTCCAAGTGATCTATTTTGAAAAGAGAATTTACATAAGTCGGAATATGTATGCTAGTATATTACACAATTAGTACAACCTGTACAACTACTCATTTTTTGTCCTTTCTCCCATACTAGCTCTGAACCTAAAACATACGTGAAACAATAAATCAACTCACAAGGTTTTGTGTATGTAGGGAAACGATACATACTATTATGCTTGCATAATTCAAATAATTTGAGAAAGAAGGAAATACTAAGAAAACCATTGCTTAAGGTGAAAATTAGGTAAAAACATATTTTAGATGTCTTTTGATGTAATTGTACTACTAAGTTGTGTTGCACCAATTTTCCCCACTCCTTGGGCTATGAGGATCCCCGACATTTGGGCTATGGGGATCTACCAACCTTATATTTAGAAAAAGAGACAAAGAGAGAAAGAGAGAGAGAGAGAATGTAAACACTTAGTAGCTATAAATCATCCATATTCTTTTTTATTCTTAGTGACATGGCAAAGATATATACTATAATCATAGTACATCAAGAAATATTCTCAAATAAGAACAAGAAATACATCATATTTATTTCACACAAGAAAACTATTCATATACTTAGTAAGGCCCATGTACTTGAGTTCAAATATTTGTATTACATCCACGATCATCTAGATAATTTGTCCATCACCTGATTAATAGCAATATCATCATTAATACGAGATTCACCATTGTGAATGATATTTTAGGTCCTATTTAGAGTTTTTCCAAGCTTAGGTTCAAACTGATATTAAAGGTGTGTCTAGTATTTTTCTACTGATCAGGAGGTCATATTAAGGGTTTGATCAAAATTTTGTATTTTTCTGATGATTGATCAATTTTCTAGAAATAAAAAGAGCTTAACAACATCTAATTATACTCTAATGAGAAAATATATAATAGTAAGCAATACTGTTCAGATTAGGGTCTTGATATGGCTTAGAATGACTTTGGGGTATGAAATAAATTTTCTGAGATTTTATATCGACCATATATTATTTATCAATTAATATATCCTAGAATAAGCATCCTTGTTAAAATTTAAAACCATGAGTAATACTGCTTCAAAGGTCTTATCTAGGGGTTCTATAAGCAAGAGGGCATTTTCTGAGTCTAGAAGTATTTTGTGGGTATTATTTAGTCAAATAGGCTATTTTTGATTGTATTTCTAAGGTCAGATCTAAATCTAGGAAATTGCGAGAAATTTACCTCTCAAGATTAACAATGGTCATTGGATCTTGCCCCTGGATGCCTGGAGCTATGCCATGTTGTCCTCAACCTTCTCTGGCTACCTACTACCCTGGGGTCTTGAGCTGCCAACTCAGACTAGATGAACCAAACGAATGACTGCCCTGGGACATCTGGATCCTCTAATCTCTTGTCACACATGATCAACAACATCGCACATCGTAATCTGATGCTCTATCCTCCAGAGCTGGATACCACCTATACTACCCTCTAGTGAGGTTCCATTAGTCTTCTTTCTCCATCTCTATCCGTATATGCCACTACGAACCTCATGTTTCCCATCCACAAATCTCCATGCCTCTACTGATCCTTGGTGGTCTCAATGACCATCCAAGGATTTTTGTTGGTGCCACTAGACTATAGTGCCACCACAGATGTCATCTTTGGTGTGCCTGTGAGTGTAAGAGGAACAAGCCAAAACCTATTACCCTTCTTCTTGAAGCTACCACACACAAAGAATCATGACAACCCAAATAACTTATAGGGATGCATTAGTTGTTCCCCTCAATCCTCCTACATCCTACCAATCACCCTCTTAGATGATCATGGTGAGGCTCAACTCCTTGAATCTGAGAACATTACAAGAAAAGTTGAGGTCTGAGGTCTTCTCCTCCATGACGAGGATTTTCTAGGAGGGCCATCCTCTTTGCTCTTCTTGCCTCAACCCAATTCTCTTAGGTGGATGGAGAGGGTTCGGGAGACAGGATCTCACTGTCCTTCTACGTAATGCCCAAAGACAAATGCAAGGGGTAGTTTAGGTCACATTCACCCTACGATCTCTCTCCTCACAACATAAACCAATCACAACATTCATTCTATAGCGAGGGAGGCGGTTAAGCTTGATATAGTCATATTCCCACCAAGTTTGAATCTAGGAGATGATATGTGTACTACTGTATTCCCATCTATGGATGTCAAGGCTCCACAAAGCCTCTCATCTTAACATAAAGGATCCATTGCAATGGTTGGCAAGGAAAGACCACACAACCAACTCATACCAACAACCACATGACAAAACACCCAACATATATCAAAAGATATTGTTACCTAGGTTCTCAATAACAATAAAATTACTTTCCTTCTTAATTTTAGACCTATATAGATTCCACTATGAAAGGGATTTGACCTAAAACATCTGACCCAATATTCCACTGCATGCAATGTAGCATTCAACCAATTTTGATTCCAAAATTCCAACATTTGTTCACTAAACTTAATTCCCCAAATATCCTCATTAGTAAATGTGTAAAGACCTTAAATACACAATGATTAGTCATCAAGTTTTAACAACACAAGTTAAATACACTTATTTGATTAGTATGCATCCTAGGGTTCATAATTCAACCATATTATTATCTTTACATTGAATTTTAGATACCTAATTTCATATGTACTTAAAATCACTATTAACTACTATTAATTATCCATGAGTATGTAAATGTCCATGCAAAAGTTGTCATCTATCCTTGAATGTCTTTGTAATGACCCCGCTTCCTGGTAACCCCCAATCAAGGGAGACTAAGAGGTCAGAGGTGTTATCCCAATATTTCAAGATCAATGGTTTGCCATTTAATCAAAAATAATTATCAATTTCTACTAACACTAAATAGGAAAGCTGGAATAAAATAAAGGTTTTTGCATACCTTGTAAATTTGGATCTAGACTTCTATCCCCAGAACAAGTCTATCTAACTAATCCTCCTTGAACAGTTTATTGTGTCTTCACAAATTTCAATTTACTATTTTTCCATTTTTAGAATTGTACCTAAAGCACTGACAAGCAAAACGTTGGTCAGTATATTGCTATACTGGTATGTGGGGGACAATCACAATTTCACAAATAGTTTCTAACAACCTAATTATCACAAATAATTGATTAAAAATCCAAATTACGCTTTCAATGTGACTTCTCAACTGCTTTTTCCCTAAACCCTGGAGTACACTCTCTTAGGGTTTTGTCCTTGCAAGGGACATAAGGCCACCTTCTCCATCCTGAGCTTGGTGCCCAATGGTCTTCCCTCCAGGACTTGATCAAATCATACCTTCCCTCCGGGGCTTGGTCTTGCAACATACATCAGGGTGGCATGTAGGTTCGAGAATACACATACATAATTAATTGTGATACTCATAGGGACTTTATAGGATTGCAAATTGAACATCTAATAGTTTAGGTTGCAATCAATTGAGAAACATTTGGAAAATGTTGTGAAATTAAAGGTGATTATTCATAAAGTAACCACATACTTGTTCAGTCGAATCAACAAGCTAATAGTAATCCAAGCAAGAAAGTATCCAGGCAAGCAGTTCAATCCACACACACAAGAAATAATCCTAAAAAGTACATGTAATCTATTTACTATTCACTTTATCAGATTCTATTCATTTGAACTCGCTTCCTAGGTTTCCTACTTCCTTTTGGGGTTTCATTAGGGTTCATCTTCATTATTGACACTATAAACCGTAAAATAGCAAAACTAATCACAAACACTAACTAGCTTGTTAAATCCTTCCTAACAGGCTTAGGATCAACTCATAATTACATTATTCTAAAGAATTTTGAATTAATCATGTTAATCACCCTTTTTATCCTAGATTAGGGTTTCTATATGCATTATTATAGATTCATGAGTAAAACCCTAAAACAAGATAATCATTATCTAATATTAGATTTAAACCTTACTTTTCCTCTCAATAGGTTACTAATACTCGAATTAACCTGTTAAAGACCTTAAATTTGATTTCCAAACACAATTACAGTTTTAATCATGGTTTAATACATATCATGGTAAACTTAAAGCATTTTTGAAATTAGAAACGTATTCAGGAACTATTTCTATTTTTACTGGATTCTACACATTTTTTTGATCAATTTTCATATATAACACTTCTCAATCCGAGTTACCAATATTTAGATATGAATTTCTTAAGATAATTACATTTTGGGCCAATGGGCGCCCGCCATCCTGGCTTGACTCGCCACACAGGACGTGGATCAGAGAGAACATGCAAGGTCCGTTCTGCCCCTGTCATCCCCAAGCTCTAAGCCTTGCACTCGTGGGCATAATAGTAATTTGCATGGTCCTCATCTCCTACCTCCCGCCCATAGCAGCCTACGTGAGCGACAACTTGGCCGGTCAACCGTTGAATTGACTCTCGTTTCAAGTGCCCAAAACTTCTACGCGATCTCTCCATCGCCTCTTCCGGCTCCACCTGAACTCGTAGGACCTATCAATTCCTCCTGTATCAGTTTGTATAAGAGGGGCGGCCTGATAGCTCGCCGACTAAACAGAAGAAGAGGAAGAGAGAAGGACAAGGACCACAAGGTGAAATTGGGATCCAGTTTTGATGCTATCTACCCGTCGGAACATCTAGAACAGATACACGATCCCTCGGAGGGTCCCCAAGCCCCCATATATATACCTCTTTACTGGCTGGTTTGCTCATGGCATACAGATTGGGGGAGACTGCTATGTGTCCCAAAATCCTAGCAAACTTGGGATCCTTGAGTCTGAAATCCTCTCCCAATCCCAATGGGACACTTTCCAAGAACTCTCTTGCAAAGGCCATCAAGAAAATTGATCCCAAAAATTCGCTTTCCCTGTTCCTTTTCTAATAAAAGAGTGTAAAGAGTAGCCTCCGTTGGATCCTAATCCAACGACTATCAGCCATGCGCCAAGAATTCCTGATTAAATTAGATATCCGTGACATTTAAATGCTATCCTATTCACTTTAGGATAACTTTAAAATTCCATATATTAAATACCGTGCATCCTTTTGCAACCAAAATTTGAGGGATTCTTTATCTTGCCTTAATTTACTCATATATCCAATTTGAGTCCCAAATTCTTTCCTTTAAGGTTTATTTAATTGATCTTTTCTTTTTCTTATGTCATTACTTTTGTAACTTGGACTCCTTGGAAGCCAAGGAATCCCAAAGATACAAAATCCACCTTTGGGGGATACTTCCTAGACTTCTAGAGGCTTCTACCTCTTTCTTTTCTCATTATCTTAGTTATACCTTTACACTTTAGGAAACTTACAAAATTCATATTTCCCAATCCGTTTATCCTTTTAATCTCAAATTTTAGAGAGAAGTTCATGATGACTTAAAATTCATGTGTGAAAAGTGTGGGACTCAAACTCGAAAGTATGAGGGAATTTTATTCATATGCAAGCTCTCTTAATAAGACATATTTTAAGCATATTTTCTCTCTCTTAATCTTTTATTTTCTTTATTTGGATTCCTTTTACCATTAGAAACCATGTGGACTCGAAATCTCATCCATGATGATTCCATTATCCATATTTCCACACATTTCTCATATTTTTATCATTATCTCAAATTTCCTTCTTAATATTACATTATTTGATTTCTTATTTTTCTTTTAAATCATGTTGGACTCATTAATATATCATGATCCACAAAATCACATGCAAAAAGGAAATATTGCAAAGGGAATCCATTCTATACATATAATTCACACCATTCCCATAATCATACATTTATTGGGGAAATTGCATTTCCCACCATATGAACCCAAAAATTGGGGTTGTAACATCCTTCCCCTCTTATAGGAATTTTGCCCTCAAAATTCCACCAAATATACAAACAAAGCAGGATAAGACTTTTCCATGTCCAGCATGGCTCCCATGTGGTTTCATCCTTTCCATGGTGCTTCCAAAGAACCTTTATCATCTTATATTCTTACATCTAAGTTCTTTCTCACCTTGGTATCTCGTACCCTCGTAGGTGGCTCTGGACATTTCAGCCTCCCTTGAATCTCAATAGGTTCATGGAACAACACATGGCTCAGGTGCATCACATAGTTCTCTAGACCGGACTCATGGAACACGTAATACATTATATTATCCTGAGGGGTAAGGCTAAACATAAGCATATCCACCAACTCATCTCAAACAGACCTATGTATCGAGGACTCAACTTTCTCAACTATAACTCAGAGGGGTTAGTTTTTCATAACATATGTTCTCCCACAGTGAACTGCATGTCAGTCTGCTTTGCATCAGCTCATGACTCTTGTCGCCCGTAGGCTTTCTCAGCCATCGCTCGATCAAAGCGACTTCATCTGCACACACTTTGGTCTCTTTGACCTTCTTGAGGTCCTCTCACCAACATCATACTAATGAAGTGGTGACTGACACAACCTCCCTTATAGAGCTTCTTACATCCTGATACTGGCTATGGTGGCTATCATCACAAGAAAACTCTCTCAGGGCAAGAACTGCTTCCATATATCACCCTGATTGAGCACACATGCTCTCATCATACCCTCTAAAGTCTGGATCATACCTTCTTGGCTGTCTATCAGTCAGGGGTGATAAAATGTGCTAAACTTCAAACTGGTATCGAGTTCTTCATGTACCTACTTCCACCACACATAAGTGAACTTGAGGTCAAGCTCCAGATATTGAACTCGGATTATGGTGTAGTTGAACTATCTCTCTCACATGCATATAGTTCAACCAGATCTGTCACTTTGATAGAGCTCTCTTCCCAGGCAAGGGATTAAGTAATCTTGGTAAGGCGATCTACCACAACCCATATTGCATCCTGACCTCTCTTGGTCCAGGGTAGACACATCTATGATGAACTGCTCCCGTTCCCTCTTGGGAAATATTCATTATTAGTAGCAACTCACTGGGTTACTGGTGTCACCTCCTGGCATGCATGGCGACAAGCCACATGCACCCGATATACATCTTCATCTTTGGTATGCTAAGTACTACTACAACCTTTTACTATCTTCGTAGCACTATGGTGTATGGTGAACTTAAAAATCATGATCTCCTACATGTCATGATTCCTCAAGATTGACTCCTTAGAAACCCTAAAACACTCTAGTAGCGGGTTTCACCACCTTCTTTTCTCAAGAGGTGTATCTGAGGTGCTACAACCATCCTTCTATCACATAAAGCTCTAGGATGGCTAACTAAGCAACCACTAACCCGACCAATGGGCCTGGTTGTATCAGAGGGTTAGCCCTATATGTCTCACGAACCTAGGGTTCACCCAACAACCTCATCTAGCCTCTCTACTGGCTAAAAAGATAGTTGCGTCTCAACCAGAGCATCCATTACCACCTTACACCCTCACGTGCTAGGTACCAGTGAAGACATAAACCCTCATATACCCTACTCAACATGCCCATATTAGATTTAGGTCTAACTGAGTCAAGAAACTTCGAGTTCATCATCTTGGTTATCAAACTCAAACTTATATAACTCATAAGTTCCCTACTGCTCTTGATAAGAACGTCCTCATGATGACTACCTTAGTTCTCTTCATGTTTGTAAACCATCCATTCCATGTACTTTCCAAAAAGGTATGCTACTTCCTCTATCCTCAAACATGGCAATGTTTCAACTCACATCATCTTTATCCTTAGTGTTTGGCATGCATTTTCCCCTATCTCTCACACCCATAATGAGAGGAAATAAGCATTTAGTTGCAGTCCAAATATAGAGTTCATCTCGTTCCAAGAGTAGAGATGGTGCATCACACATCGTCAGTATGCTTTCCAACTAAGTCGAAACGTGCATCACATGTCTCCTTATCACAAACATCTCGATTTCAAGTTTACATCCATGGAAAACTGTTCCCACTCACTCTTGGGTCGTCACCCAATCCTTAGTCATCTCCTCTAGGTCAGTAGGGTGTCAATACTTTTTGGGGTCATCCCTTTCCCTTATGCATCTAGGGAGTGCCCACCTCATTTGCCCTTTGGGTCCCATGAATTCATGAAGGTGATCAATCTCCTGAACCATGGTCCTCGGGAAACGATAGATGTTACCTCCTGACCCTATGGTCTCGTGCATCTAGGAA
Organism: Alisma plantago-aquatica; assembly: GCA_963693085.1. Lineage (NCBI taxonomy): Eukaryota > Viridiplantae > Streptophyta > Magnoliopsida > Alismatales > Alismataceae > Alisma > Alisma plantago-aquatica. The sequence goes on from OY856409.1 coordinate 865,076,309, forward strand.
ACAGACAACTCATACTCCCATCGGTCTTATCCCTACCTGACCCGATATTGACTTAGGATTCTATCCCGGTACATCTCAAACTTGAATCCTTACCCAAAACTCCATCATCTCTCTGGGAACTCATGATCAAACTTACATACTTTCATAGGGATCATGGCGACCTACCTAACATTGGTCTGGCCCCATACAAGTTACCTTCATGTCAACATAACCTCATGCCCCTTAGAGATGGTCACACATGGGTCTATGGATTTGTGATCATACTATATGATCTCCACTTAGCTCATCAAGATCTCATGAGAGAGCTCTTCAGGTTACCTCCAACCTAAGCAAAAGCTGGCACTGACCCTACAGAAGGGTCCCTTCCCAGGATGGGAGAAAACTATCTCTTGATAGTAACAAAGGTCACAAACATCCCTACGTCCAGGGTTTACACCATTGTGTGCATGCTTAGTCCTATCAAGCTACTAAGGCGCACAACTAACAAGAATACCACCTACTAAACCATACTAGGTTTCCTTGGTATGTTATACCCACTCCTATTCCTCAACATTGGACCAATATCATACAAGCATAGGTAACCAACCTATGCGTGAGGGGTTCATCAAACATATACCTTGGTCCAAGGGGTTTCCTTTTCCTCTAAACCTGAGGGGGTGCCATGATCGAATATGTAGGAACTCAAACATCTTCATGAGCATCAGGTGCACCAGGTACTACTATTTCCCCTCTTAGGTCTAGGAACCCTAGGTTCACTTCTTATGCATCAAATTGTCCAACTACAAACCAACCATGCACAAGGTAGGGCATACACTTCCCACCATTCTTCCAGGTGAACAACACCTTAGAGTCCTACACAAGGACAACCCACAGAGTGCGAGGCCTCTCAACTCATTACCATACCTCATCAGGGTCTAAGGAACTCTCCTTTCTATACCTATAAGGTAAGGTAGGCACATAAAACTTCTGTACATTGGTTCAAGAAGCCTCTTTCTCAGTCTAGGGTTTGGTTCCTCTAAAGGAAACCAAAGTACGAAGAGTCTCCAAGGATCATGCATGATGAAACCATATATATCTACTCAGGGTTGTCCATCTAGGCCATATCATACCCAACTTCCCATGATTCCTCATGTCTTAGAGTCTAAGTTTCCAACCTTCTTCCTCAGGATCTTGCTCTCTCTCTAGAGCTAACCCTATAATGGATCTCACCACTGTAGGTTCTTTCTTAGAGGATGGGTCAAGCTCTTAAGGATACATGTCTACAACTACCCGAGTGAAACGTATGATCCACAACCTATGTCCGGCCCAGATCCCCCAGAGCTCGGCATGCTCATCTCATAGGCTATCCGGCATACCCTTCTGGCCTAGGTCTCAATCTACTACCAGCATTGTTGTTGTCCACATCTACAAGGTGTATGCCTCCTCTCTTCTCTTACATGCCCATAAAGGTATCTATATGGTCACCACTATCCTCCACGAAGAGGGAGCTACTCCTCACCCTCAACAGGCACGACCACCCAAGGTTGGGTTACCAAAAACACTAGGTCAAACCTAGTTCATGCTTCACATGGGTACTTAAAAACCTATATGCATGTCAACCCACATACATACTTGCATAGTCGACTATGATATCCAACTCATCTTGTCACCTCTTTCTTTAACAACCACTTAGGGTTAGGGTTAACATCATCCTCATGGATGCGTCAGGTCTCTACCTCCTCCTAGAGGCCTCTGCCTCCAAGGCTAACTCTCTCCTCATCCTCTTGACAAGAAGGTTTAACCTCAGTGCTCTCCTGAGGTCACGACAACACACACCATACAACCTAAACATGTAATTAATCTTTAGTTTACACTTAAACTATTAAACTTATGCCCATGACATCTTTTTTACAAGCTTTTCATTGATTTGGTGGAGGATTCCTTAATCCTTATCATACGTACCCTGACCTCAAGAGGGTGGGGAAGAGAGAGAAAACCCCTAAACATTAGAACCTTAATTGAATTAGGGTTGAGAAAGGACAAAATAGATGAGAGACTCCTAAAGGTATCTTATTTCAAGTCAAGACCTCAAACTTTGGCCAGGAAGTCACACTGCATCTGGGAGTCCTCGTGACTGACTAGTGGGGAGGAGGAAAATATTGCCAGCCCCCAGATCGTGATCCTTTTCTAGACACCTCAATCATTGGAAAATACTCTAATAACTCCCTTAGGTTCTAAAGAGTTTGTAAAATTTAATAATTCTTAGAGACTAAATGAGAAACCAATACTCTGATACTAATTGCAATGACCCCGCTTCCCAGTAACCCCCAATCAAGGGAGACCAAGAGGTCAGAGGCGTTATCCTAATATTTTAGGGTCAATGGTTTGACATTTAATAAAAAATAATTATCAAATTCTACTAATACTAAATAGGAAAATGGAATAAAATAAAGCTTTTTGCATACCTTGTAAATTTTGGATCTAGACTTCTATCCACAGAACAAGTCTATCTAACTAATCCTCCTTGAACAATATATTGTATCTTCACAAATTTCAATTTACTATTTGTCCATTTTCATAATTGTACCTAAAACACTGAAACCACCTAATTATCACAAATAATTGATTAACAATACAAATTATGCTTTCAATGTGACTTCTCAGTTGCTTTTGCCCTAAACCCAAGATTACCCTCTCTTAGGGTTTTGTCCTTGCAAGAGACATAAGGCCACCTTCTCCATCCTGAGCTTGGTGCCTGGGGTCACCTCTCGAGGTGTCCAATGGTCTTCCCTCTAGGGCTTGACCAAATTAGACCTTCCCTCTGGGGCTTGGTCTTGCAACATACATCAGGGTGGCATGTAGGTTTGAGAATACACACACATAATTAATTGTGATACTCATAGGGACTTTATAGGATTGCAAAATTAAACATCTAACAGTTTAGGTTGCAATCAATTGAGAAACATTTGGGAAACACTGTGAAACTAAAGGAGATTATTCATAAAGTAACCACATACCTGTTCAGTCGAATCAACAAGCTAATAGTAATCCAAGCAAGAAAGTATCCAGGCAAGAAGTTCAATCCACACACACAAGCAAGAATACTAAAAAGTACATGTAATCTATTTACTATTTACTTTATCAGATTCTATTCATTTGAACTCACTTCCTAGGGTTTTCCACTTCCTTTTAGGATTTAATTAGGTTTCATCTTCATTATTGACACTATAAACTGTAAAATAGCAAAACGAATCACAAACCCTAACTAGCTTGTTAAATCCTTCCTTACAGGCTTAGGATCAACTCATAATTACATTATTCTAAAGAATTTTGAATTAATCATGTTAATTACCCTTTTACCATAGATTAGGGTTTCTATATGCATTATCATAGATTCTTCAGTAAAACCCTAAAATAAGCAAATCATTATCTAATATCAGATTTAAACCTTACCTTTCCTCTCAATAGGTTACAAATACTTGAATGAACCCGTTAAAGACCTTAAATCTGATTTCCAAATATAATTAGGGTTTTAATCATGGTTTAATACATATCATGGTCGACTTAAAGAACTTTTGGAATTAGAAACGTATTCAGGCTTTGTTTCTATTTTTATTGGATTCTACACATTTTTCTGATCAGTTTTCATATATAATACTTCTCAATCTGAGTTACCAATCTTTAGATATGAATTTCTTAAGATAATTACCTTTTGGGCCTATGGGCGCCTGCCATCCTGGCTTGACTCGCCACACGGGACACGGCTCAGAGAGGACATGCAAGGTCAGTTCTTCCCCTACCAGCCCCCAAGCTCTAAGCCTTGTACTCGTGGGCATAATAGTAATTTTCCAGGTCCTCGTCTCCTACCTCCCGCCCACAACAGCCTACGCAAGCGGCAGCTTGGCCGGTCAACCGCCGAGTTGACTCTCGTTTCTAGCACCCAAAACTTCCATGCGATCTCCCCATTTCCTCCACCGACTCCACCCAAACTCGTAGGACCTATCAATTCCTTTGGTATCGATTTGTATAAGAGGGGCAGCCTGGTAGCTCACTGGTAGAACAAAAGAAGAGGAAGAGAGAAGGACATGGACCACAAGGTGAAATTGGGATCCAGTTTTGATGCTATCTACCCGTCAGAACATCTAGAATAGATACACGATCCCTCAGAGGGTCCCCAAGCCCCCACATTTATACCTATTTACTTGTCCGGTTTGCTCATGGTGAACACATTGGGTGAGACTGCTATGTGTCCCGAAATCCTAGCAAACTTGGGATCCCTAAGTCTGAAATCCTCTCCCGATCCCAATGGGACACTTTCCAAGAACTCTCGTGCAAAGGCCATCAAGAAAACCGATCCCAAAAATTTGCTTTCCCTGTTCGTTTTCTAATAGAAGAGTGCAAAGAGCATCCTTCGTTGGATCCTAATCCAACGACTATCAGCCATGCGCCAAGAATTCCTGATTAAATTAGATATTCGTGACATTTAAATGATATCCTATTCACTTTAGGATAACTTCAAAATTCCATATCTTGAAAACCATGCATCCTTTTGCAACCAAAATTTGAGGGATTCTTTATCTTGCCTTAATCTACTCATATATCCAATTTGAGGGCCCCAAATTCCAAAGGAAAAGGGCTTTATATTCATATGAAAGTTTTCCTTTAAGGCTGATTTAATTGATCTTTTCTCTTTATTATGTCATTACTTTTGTAACTTGGACTCCTTGGAATCCAAGGAATCCCAAAGATACGAAATCCACCTTTGGGGGATACTTCCTAGCCTTCTAGAGGCTTCTACCTCTTTCTTTTCTCATTATCTTAGTTATTCCTTTACACTTTAGGAAACTTATAAAGTTCATATTTCCTGATCCGTTTATCTTTTTAATCTCAAATTTTAGAGAGAAGTTCATGATGACTTAAAATTCATGTGTGCAAATTTTGGGACTCAAAATCGAAAGTATGATGGAATTTTCTTCATATGCAAGCTATCTCTTAATAAGACATATTTTAAGCATATTTTCTCTCTCTTATCTTTTATTTTCTTTATTTGGATTCCTTTTACCATTAGAAAACATGTGGACTTGAAATCTCATCCATGATAATTCCATTATCCTAATTTCCACATATTTCTCATATTTTTATCATTATCTCAAATTTCCTTCTTAATATTGCATTATTTGATTTCTTCTTTTTCTTTTAAATCATGTTGGACTGATTAATATATTATGATCCATGAAATCACATGCAAAAAGGAAATATTGCAAAGGGAATCCATTCAATACATATAATTCACACCATTCCCATAATCATACATTAATTGGGGAAATTGCATTTCCCACCATATGAACCCAAAAATTGGGGTTGTAACAGTCTTCTTATTCTAACTTGTGGGTCCATTTTAAGATGCAAGTCACCTCAACTTGAGTTAAATAAAATAAGAACATTCATGAACTACAACTACCATTTCAGTTACTAAAACACTAGAATCAGGGTCATCACATTCACCCACCTTATATAGAATTTTATCCTTGAAATTCAACTTATCTGATACTTAAGGTGATGTCAAAGAGTTTCTAACACCCCTAGGCCACTACTTTTAGTGCCAAGGTTGACATATTTCTCAATGTATGCTAGGTTTTCATCTTAGGATATAGAGATTCTTGGGTGTACCCACCCCACCTTATAAAGGTGAATCATCATTTATCAGCTTAGTCATGACATTACTTTCTTTTTAAGTTAAGATTTAGATACCTATCTCCAAAAATAGGATTTTATTCATACATATGAAGTTTAGAATGTATTATTGAAGGTTTCATATTTCAACCTAATAACTTGTACAAGGTGATGTCAACATTTCATAACATAATTTACTAGAAATGCCACACTTAATATCATTAGTGTGGTTCGTTATTGATGTAGTACCATGATTTCATCATTGCAGGGGATTCATCGTCATCATTGCATATTAGGGTTTCACCCTATTGTGTGAGAAATATCATTAATCTAAAAACTTAAATTTTGAATGAGGTTAAGAACTTTATTTCACGATCATGTACTTAGTGATCCAAATATATCTCTATTTCAAGCTCATTATTTGAAATTTAAATCTTTCATATATGAAAAGAAGGGAAAGACAATATACCAAGTCAAGACTTTCTTGATTTCAAACTTGGATATCACATGTATGATATAGGAAGAGAATATAAAATAGTTCAAGCTTATTTGAGTGACACTTCATACATAATCATCCAAATAGATCAAGTGAGGTTTTTAACATCATATATAGAGAAAGAGAATAAGAATGATTGACATTTATTTTTTGAGTATCTTATGCACTAGGAATTTTACTCCAAGAACTATGATTTCATGTATCATCTCACTTGTAGTTGATGATGAGCATAACCAATAAAGTCACTTAAGCTAAGACCTAACTTAGTAGAAGAATTTACTTTCTCATTATGAGTCATCTACCCATAACATTTTGTACCCAACGCTCATATCTATGATTTATACCAATGATAGGAATCATGCATGAGTTCTCAACTCATATACTTAGGAGTAATCTAGATTAGGACACATCATTTTACATATATTCCATATTTTAATACATTGGAAGTTAGGTCCTCTAATATTCTCCTTGTGGGTCTCACTCTCTCTAGAGTCACCACATATCTCCTCCTAATACTAGATGTACTCCTTTAGAATAGAGCTTGAGGATCATACATCTTCAACCTTATTTTAACTTAGTTTATCTTGAGTGAGAAATCCTACATAATTTCATAGTCAAGGCTTAACTCAAATGTTTCAAAATTGGATTCAGACCTCATATACAACTTAGATCTTTATAAAGTAACTTATATCATCACATATCAAACCTAGATAAAAGTAATCATTCTTATATAATTTATCATTCTGCTATCTACCTATGTATGACATATCCTGACAAGGATCTATACATATACTCTAAAACTACTCTCTCTTCTAGAATGATGTCACCCCCTTTCATTTAGGTTGCATGAACACCTCCTACTCTCATATGTGAGGGACACATTTTCATATTTACATATATGTAACAAAATATTATATAGTTTTCTCTAGAAAATAGACCTCAGAGGAAACTTTTGAGGCTCGATCCGATTGGTAAAACCAAACCAAATCAGAAAAATGAGTGTCCCACACACAATAGATAGTCTAGTGTCATGCCATAAAATGAAATGGTGAGAACTAGATGTGAACCAGTAGCTACCCAATCCATATGAGCTCTATATGGAAAGGGTTTCACACACTTGTCTAAACTTAGTTATCAAACATCTAGGATAACCTAGAGGCTAAGCAAACCTAGTTCCAAGTGAAAAACTCACTATGTGTATAGGATTTTGAGTGAAAGGTTCAATTTAGTTTTATGTTTCATGGTGATCAATTTTTAGGTGTATATATTTCTCATACTCTGATACCAAGTGTAACATCCCCGGATTCTGCCTTCCCAAAACCTTATGGGCCCGAGAGGAAAAAATCTAAAAACATTAACCAATCTGATTAGAAATCATCGCCGAAGCAATATGTGCATACATGAACAAACAACCAAAATGCATACACCATAAACAATCTCAACATTCATCATATATATTACAAAATGAATAGTTAAAACCTGATTTATATTTGAAAAGAGAATTTTACATAAGTCTGAACATTTATGCTAGGATCGTGCACAATTCATAATATGAACCGGTCTTTTCACATCTTTGAACTGGTCGGTTCATTTTTGAACTGGGTAGCTCAAATTCCAGTTCAATCAATGTACAAACAGTATTGTTTAAATTGAATACCTAAACACTTTCATAATCAAGTTAAACTATATTGACGAATAAACTCCTATTCCAAGTGTATCCTATTAGTGTGACCCTATAGGTCCCAATTACGTTTGTATTGAATGTCCATAACTAACTTATGACATCACAAACAATGAGCGATATCTAGAAACACTTCATTTATACCCAAGTGATAGGAAAGTTAGAGAACAACTTCAACATACAATCAATGATTAGTGTTACAATGATCGTATAGTTCCTTTATCTCTAATATCTAGATTAAATTTGAGGCATGGGATCGTCATCCTCTCAATGTTCAATCCATCTCCCTTTGAACTAGAGCAGACTATATGAGATGCATGTGAGCTCACATATGGTATATTGATTCATGTGAGTATGTCCATATGTTTCTCTGTCTCACTTATCAATTGTCCAAGATATCCACTCTATTGGGAGGAAAAATTCCATCTACATCACTTGCAATAATTCCCTATGTGTCACAACGTATCCGAGCATCACTTTTATGGAAACTATTATTCAAGGTCACATTGGATTATGTCAAAGTACATTGAATGCCATGTGACGTATTATTGATTTCAATCCTGAGAGCTACAATCACCATTATCACTATGAGAGCTGATTTTGACTACCATTCAACAGTTTCCATGTATCACTGCCAAGGTGGGTCTATCCAATACACTGTTCTCTAACATGTACCTATGTGTTTGGTTTGATATCACATATCATGACTAGTGAGATTACATCATCAACCAACACACACTCTTGTTATATCCTATCACTAAACAAGATTAATTAAAACAAAACACATGGTCAACAACTAATTATCGACAAAACTAGAAATGAGGGTAAATTAAAACTAGTTTCAACATTACCATCATGTTTAGAAACTTTTACATAAAGTTCCAAAAACTTGCTTATCGACACATACCACATCAGGTATTTACATGTATGACCAGTGGCATCAGTCACAACGTGTATACAAAAGATATGTTCCACATATACATGCCACATACAAACATTGACATACTGCCAAAAGCTCGAGTCAAAGTACATATTAACTACTAAACATCCCTTGCCCAGACCTGAGAGTACAAGGATGACTCTAGGAATCTAGAACTACTATCCAACCTTCTGCTTCTGTTGCTCTTTAGGCTGATCTTCCTCACCACCATGATCCTGATGAGGTCCTTGACGACCACCTAAGAAGATGTGGTGACCCACGAGGTGCGACCAACTTCCCAACGAGAGATATAACTCTCAACCAACGGTTACTGATTACATCAGGTAGCAATATAACTAAATAGATTAAGCATGTTAAATTAACTAAGCAGGTTTAGCAGATTGAGTATTATTAAACACACTAAGCTAGATAAATAGATAGGCATAGCAACATGCATGACTAGAAAGTATATGAAGGAATAGGTAAGACTATCATCTACTAAGCAATTAATTTCTCTTACCGCATTATATAACAACTAGGCAATATAAGAAACTAGGAAAGGGTTATCAACCAATGTGAACTGTGTTTAACCCTAAGCAAATATACTACATATATGGATTATGTCTTTTATGAAGACCTAAGGAGTTGATGTATACCACTCAACTCCAAATGACCACTGCTAAGTTGAAATCAGTGCCATATACGATCTAGGAGAGGCAGACTCCTAAAATCTCAACCACCCTTAATCGGTGCAAGTCAGATGCGACGACATATATAATCCAGTTGTAAAATAGCCTAGTCCACCCTTGGTATATATGCTACAACACTAGTAACCATGGTATACAAAACCCTATCATCTGAGGCACAATCGTAGTTGTCCTCTATCTCGTAATATATACAAATACCTAAGATAGGACTGCAACCATCCTTTATAACCTTAGAATCTAGACGACAAGGACACAAAGTCTCATGCACCCCACATACTCAATAATATGAGCTCTGAGTTTCCCTTAGGAATACTCATTTCACCATTAAGCAAGTCCTGACATGGGAATGGATCTATGGAACATGACACTACATGATTAGGGTTTCACTTAATTAATTAATGCCAATTTGATGAGTTAAGACTGCACCAATCAAGTTACATACAAACCCTAAAAGAGTTCTACAAAATCATAGGTAGATTGCAACTTCAGAAGATATAAAACATATACGATATAATGTTTATCACATCATCACATGGTACTACTTCATTTCCATACATGAGATCATACACATCATCATACCATCACAAGATCAAATCCTTGTCACATCATGAAGAGGATAACACCTCAATTAGGGTAAAAACCATGCCTGAGGTAATTAAGACCATCACATCATTCCCTGTAAGAACATCATTACCTTTCCATGCCTTACCAAAAGATCATCATACCATCACCATACATGTAATATACAAGTTTGGCATAACATTACTTATAACAGCTTATAATGTCATGTGGCAGCAAATTAGGGTTACAACAACATAGAGAGAGATCATTATTTCATCATATCAACATACAAGGGAACTAGTCACGATTATCCACCATCATGTAATTGTATTAGGGTTAGGCTCAACACTACAGATTAACTTGATGTTACAAATCAGCCCTCAACTAACTATTGGTGCATAGGTTCAAACACAAACCATCATATAGTCAAGAGAACATAGTGACCACTATGACCAGGAACTTCATCGACCACTAGGGTCTGTACCCTTGGCGATCGCTAGGGTTAGCCATCTTGGCGACTGCTAGAGTTAGCCATTTCAGCGACCACTAGGGTTAGGGTTATAGTCCTTGGCGACCAAAAAAGTTCAAGTCTCATCAACCAACATGAAATAAAAACTTGACGACCACATAAGACCAAATCCTTGGCGACCACATAAGAGTTCAAAACCTCAACGACCACATAGGGTCAGAAACTCAACCACCACATAGGCAAAACCTTGGCTACCATATAGATCAGATCTCATCGACCATCTAGAGTTCAAACCTTGGTGACCATATAGGATAGAAACACCTTCGTGGCCGATTGAAATCAAAACTCTTGGAGTGACAAACTGATGCCACATGAAAGAGATTACTCAAAACAAAGCATAGAATTAACACTAATCATCCAGATTACCAAAAACATGGCAAATTATAACTGATTACTTGTATATTTACAAGCAAAAATATATTACATCTAAGTCCACAAAATGTGTCATCTGTATCACATGTCACACCATAAAGATATTTACATCACTGTTAAGTGGCCATCTTGCCACAACATGTTACAAAATATAGCATGTTCATTATATACAAGCCATACATTTGCAACCATGACATACTGCCAAAATCTTGTATCAAAGTACAACATCTACAAAACACCCCAAGGAACTGAGAGTACAGTGATAACACAAATGAATCTACTGCAAACATTAGTAGCAAATCCCAGCCTTCAACAACTACTACTCTCCTTACTGCTCTTCTTCAACCACACGATCTCTACTGTGTCATGCACGACCACCTAAAAGATGTGGAAGCCCACAGAGTGAGACCAATGTCCCAGCGATAGATATAACTCTATGCTAACAACTATTAATAGCACAAATGGATTATAGAGAAGAAAAGTAATACCATTAATAGGATGAGCATATTCAACTAAATGATATACATCAAACTGATAACACAACTTAGGTAGTTTAAGCAACTATAATTGATTAGCAGAACATATCATACCTATAGAAGGAATATGAAGAACATGTATAAAAGATAATAACTAGTAGTAAAAGAACAAGGCATATGGTCATCCAATGTGTGTCCTGTTTGACCCTAAGAAAATGTCCTACATGGATGTATTACATATTTTATTATGCCTCAAAGATTTGAGTCATACCACCCAAATCCAACTGACAACTGCTAAGTCAAAATTAGTGCCATACAAGATTTATGGAAGAGTCGAACTCCATGATCTCACCCACAAATCCTAGTCAATACGAGAGACAATGCAAAGACATAACAGTCAACTTACAACAATGAAATATAGTCAAGCTAAAAACAACTAGCCCGCCTTAGTATAGGTCACAACGCTAGAGAGAAGGTCACACATGCCCGTTCTATCTGAGGCATCCTACAATTATACCCACTATTGCCTTTCACATATCACAATATCCGAGTAATGGCCACATCCATCCTCTATAACCTGGAATTCTAGATGCAAGGATATATCCTCAATTTTCACCCTAGCATATTCAACAATATGTACTCTGAGTTTCCCGTAGGAGTTACTCATTTCATCATCCAACAAGTTCTAACAATCGAATGGATATATGGAACATGGAAACTACATGATTAGGGTTTCACTTGATTATTTATGTCAATTGGGTGTCTTTTAGTGCAAAAACTACAAGACACATGCTCTCAACCGCTCCTCTAAGGTCTTTATAGTCCTATCAGATTGTCCGTCTCTATGCGGGTGAAACAATGTACTTAACCTCAGCTACGTACCCATACAGTATGCAAATGCTCCCAAAAGTGACTGGTAAACTGAGGACCTCTGTCAGACACTATCATCACTAGAATACCATGTAGACATACTATCCCACTCAACATACACCTATGCCAACTTCTCAGTTGTATACCTTGTCTTCATAGGGAGGAAGTGCACAAACTTGGTCAACCTTTCCACTATCACCCATATAGAATCATGCCCTTTGGTTGTCCTAGGAAGTCCAACCACAAAGTCCACCATAATATGATCCTATTTTCATTGTGGTATAGGTAACGATTGTAAATTCCTTGCAAGTTTCTGATGCTTTGCCTTAACCTACAGAGACACAAGGCACTTTGCCACAAAATTATCCACGTCACGCTTCAAACCAGGCCACCAATACAAATCTTTCATACTATGGTACATCTTGGTACTTCCTAGATGCATGGTGTACATAGAAAGTGAGCCTCTTCTAGAACCAATTTCCTCAAATTATTGAAACTAGGAACCATTGCTCTACCGTGGTAACATAGTGTCCCATCCTCTGACTCATGGAAGCCATCGTGCTTCTCGCCGCCAAACCCTACTCGTATCGACTGTATCACATTATCATCACACTATGCATATTTGATCTACTACCTCATCATAGGCTTCACCTATAACTGAGACAACAATCCTGCCAACAAGGAGACTTCCAACTTCACATTCATCTGGCAAAGAGACATCAACATGTCTCACTTATGGCACACTAAGGAACACAACTATGCCTTATCACAGATGATGATGAAGAAGATTTCATGATCAAAGCATCCACCACCACGTTCACCTTCCCTGTATGCTAGTCCATGGTGCAATCATAATCCTTAATTAATTCCATCCAGCATCACTACCACATATTCAACTCTTGCTTCGAAAAAATGTACTGTAGATTCTTATGTTCGGTGAAGATCTGACACTTCTCACCATAAAGGCAGTGTCTCCAAATCTTCAAAGCATGGACCATAGAAGAAAGCTCTAGATCATGTGTCAAGTAGCTCTCATTGTTTTTCTTAAGTTGTCACGAAGCAAAAGAAATCACATTATTGTCTTGCATCAACAAGCAACCCAAATCATTCTTCGACGTATCATAAAAGATGAGATAGCCTTTCCCTTACTCTAAAAACACTAAAATGAGCACATTGGTCATCTTCTACTTTAAAAGTTGGAAAGAACACTGACACTTGTCATCCTAGACAAATGGTACACCTTTCCTTGTCAGCTTCATTAGGAGTAACACCATGACACTAAAGTTCTTGATGAACCTCCTATAGTAGCCTGCCAAACCAAGGAAACTACAAACCTCTATGTATGTCCTAGGATGCTCCTATTCTAGCACTGACTGGACCTTCTTAGTTCACACAAACACCTTCAACATATATCACATGCCTAAGGAAAGACACTTTCTTCAACCAAAACTCACACTTGCTAAACTTAGCTAAAACTTGTGCTGCCTCAACAAGGTCAATGCTTGTCATAGATGTTGCTCATGCTGCTGTCTATCGCTAGAATAGATCAATATGTCATCAATGAACACAATGACAAATTGGTTTAGATAAGGTCAAAACACCATGTTCATCAGGTCAATGAACGATGTTGGTACATTGGTTAGCCCAAACAGCATAACTAAAAACTCATGGTGACCATATTGAGTCCTAAAAGCTGACTTGGGTATTCCATCTGCCTTAATCCGCAACTGGTGGTATCTTGATCTCAGATCTATCTTAGAAAACACAATGGGACCTCTCAATTGATCTAAAATGTCATCTATCTGTGACAAAGGATACTTGTTCTTGATTGTCACCTTGTTAAACTGTCGGTAATCAATGTACAACCTCATAGATTCGTCCTTCTTCTTTACAAACAATAAAGGAGCACCCCAATGGGAAGTGCTCATTCTGATAAAGCCCTTCTCAAGAAACTCTTGTAATTGCTTCTTCAACTCTTACATCTCAGCTGGTGCCATCATGTACAGTGTATGTGCTATCAGTTGTATACCAGGAACTAGATTGATCTTAAAATCAATCTCTCGAGGTGGGGGAACACTGGGAAACTCATTGGAAAAAACATCCTCAAAATCACCAACAACAAACACCTCCTGAATACTAAGACTCCTCACCTTAGTATCCACCACATGTGCTAGAAAATCCTAACAACCTTGCCTCATTAGCCTTTCTGCTGCCATTGAGAACCATGCTGACTCTGCCTTGACTGTTGGGTCACTTCCCATCCTTCATTTGGCAAAATGACCTTGTATGCCCAGACTGTCCACACCTGAAGCGGGTCTTGTTCTCATACCATGCCCTAGATGGCCCTATTACTGAAAATGACACCGCACTATGAGCTCCAATTGGTGGAAAGCTATGGCCTCTTCCCTTGCTCGACGACCACTGCGACTAAACAACCGACCTCTATAATGACTGAGGTGTTGAGAAACTAGGCTCCTTGAAGCCTCCAGAAGACTATCCCTGATACTGTACTTGTCTCTTCTTGGCGTTAGCTTCATTCTTCTCTATCACTGACCTCTCAATCCGTCTCACAGACTCCACAAACGTGGCAAACCGCTCCCTATTCTCTAAAGATGAGACCGTTGTCGTCAACTCGGAGCTGAAACCCTTCTCAAAAAATTGGTTCCTATCCTTATCCATTGCAACCATGTGTGGGAAAAACCTCAACAACTCCATGAACTTGGCCTCATACTCGTTGATTGTCATAGTTCCCCATCAGATCTTCTTAAACTGAGAGATCTTCTCATCCATGTATGTCTCTAGAAGTATCAGATCACAAAATATCTACAAAAATCCTCCCGATTGATCACTTCTCCAGACCTCTTCTCCTCATCAATGGCCCACCAATGGCCAATAATACCCTTCAATAGGTACACCATGTGCTTCACCTTATCCTCTTCAGGGATTTTGAGGATCTTGAAGGCCTTCTCCAACTTCGTCAGCCACATATTTTTGTCTGTCGGATCCATCGTACTAGCATACTCGATTGCCCCCACATGCCTTAAACTCTCAAAGGTCTTCCTAGAACCCTGGGATTATGCATGGGTAACAACTGCCCTGACTTGAGATACGAGCATTCTATCCACCATATGCGTCAATGTGGCCATGAACTATCCAAACATGAATTGAAACCGGGATTGGCCATGGTTGTTGGGTCAAACTAAGGCACTTCAGGCACTCCATCTACCATTACCTTCCTCCTAGCACCACCTCTTGGTGCAACAACACTGCTCTCAACATGCTTTTTGTGTTCTCCAGACATATCTTTTCCCTTCTTCTTCTTCTTCTTCTTCTTCTTCTACATAAGAAGAAGTTATGATCAAATATGTTGTATGCCATAAGAACAAACACAAACCCCAATCCTATGTTCCTATAGACTCAAAAAACCTAGAGCTCTGATACCAACCTTTTTATGTGACAACCAGATGCCACATAAACAAGATTACTCAAAACAAACTATAGAATTAACACTAATAATCAAGATTACCAAAAAATGGTAAAATTAAAACTGATTACTTGTATATTCATAGGCAGAAACATATTACATCTAATTCCAAGACTGTGCCACCTGTATCACATGTCACACCATAAAGATATTTATATCATTGTATAGTGGCCATCTTGCCCCAACCTATTATAAAGGATAACTTGTTCATTATATACAAGCCATACATGTACAACCATGACATACTACCAAAATCTTGTATTGATGTACACCATCTACAAAACACCTCCAAGGACCTGAGAGTATAGGGATGACACATAGGACTCTACTGTGAACACTAAAAACATATCCCAACCTTCAATAGCTATTTCTCTCCTTGCTGCTCTTCCTCAATCACACTATCTCTACTGCGTCATGCACGACCACCTAAAAGATATGGAAACCCACATAGTGAGACCAACATCTGAGTGAGAGATATAACTCTCTTCCAACAACTATTAATAACACAGATGGATTATAGAGTAGAAAAGTAATACCATTAACAAGATGAGCAGATTCAACTAAATGATATACGTAAAACTAATTACACATCTTAGTCCGTCTAAGAAGCTACAACTGATCAGTAGAACATCGTATACCTTTCAAAGGAACATGTATAAAAGATAACAACTCAGCAGTAAAGAAAAAGGCATAAGTTCATCCAATGTGAGTCGTGTTTAACCCTAAGAAAATGTACTACATGGCTATATTATGTCTTTTATTATACCCTGTGGATTTTATTTGTACCACCCAAATCCAATTGACCACTGCTAAGTTGAAATCAATGAGATACAAGATCTATAAAAGAGCCATACTCCATGATCTCACCCACAATTCCCAATAAGTACGAGAGACAACCTAGAGACATAATAGTCAACTGCCAACAATGACATATAGTCAAGCTGAAAACAACTAGCCAACCTTGGTACATGTTTACAGTGCTAGAGAACAAGTCAAGCATGCCCGTTCTATCTGAGGCATCATGTAGTTGTACCCACTATTGCATTTCACATATCAAAATATCTGTTGCATGACTGTATCTATCCTCTATAACCTAAAATTATGGATGCAAGGATATATCCTTGACTTCCACCCCCACATATTCAACAATATGCGCTCTGAGTTTCCCGTAGGAATTACTCGTTTCACCATCCAACAAGTTCTGACACTAGAATGGATCTATGGCATAGGGAAACTACATGATTAGGGTTTCACTTGATTTGTTATGCTAGTTGGGTATCCACCACAGCCATTCCACTCACACCTCACCATGGTTGTGCTTCCCTAATGACTGTGCTACTCACAAAAATCTAGCTACTTTTCCACTGCATTTCCCACTTTACCCTTACTTGGCCTATTGCTTCTTCCTCCCCACCTATATATATGTGGGTCACAGATGGAGGCCAAGGTTAGCTACCTTCTAGCCCCACACAGATCCCCATTTTTTTGCATTCCACCCATTCTGTTTGCACCTCCATTTCATCCCATTACCACCTCCATTCCACTCCATTTCACCATTTCCACCACTAAAACCCTAGTTTCTTGGTGATTTGGCCACTTTTAACCTTCATTCCATGCCCTTGCATCTTGGTGGAGGAGAGAGGATGCCTTGCAGTAGCTAGAGAGGAGGATCACTCCATCTACACTGAGCTCCATGGCTACTTCTCTCCCTTACTCCTTTCTTTTTGTATTTTGCTTTTCCATGAGTAGCTAGGTCCCTTAGGTGGGTTGTTTGGGGCCAAAAATGTTACTTTGATACCATGCTGGGGGAAAATGATATGAAAACATTGTCATTCTATTTGTTAAGGATTGTGTTCTATTTCTATCTCACTCTTCATAAGCATCTCATTGGTTTGTGCTTGAAATCACCCAAGATTATAGGGAAATTGCTTATATGTGTGAATTTTGGGATTTGCTCCTAGGTCTAATTCATGGATCCCTATCTAGCCACCCATCTTCCTACATGCTAATCAATTCTCCTAACCCTAGTTGAGAGATCTAAGTAGCTAGTTTAGATGAATTTAGTGTGATTAGCTTAGAGCTTTCTCAAGGCTAGAATGCAGGTGATGTGTGGCCCAAACCTCACTTCCACTCCCATTACTACCATCATCCCCTAATCACCATAAGATCCTCTAATATAGAAACCTAGGATGGTTTAGACTCTAATTGAATTACACCTAAACCCTAACCCAATTGAGCCTTGTAAGGGTAGTAGGAGGTGTTAGGGATTAGTCCCCCTATACACAACCTATCCTGTCCATGGCCAGTTAGTAGCTTAGGGCAATTCATTAGCCTCTAGCTAGTTGTTTGGTTTGGTAATCTAAATGAAATCATAATTTCCACATGTCACCCAAACCTAATTGATAAGTGCATCACCCAAAATCCCACATTTCCCTTTATTACTTTAATACCCTAATTGCCTTTTTGCTTAGCTAGTGTTAGCTTAGTTAGCTCTTTACTTGCTTAGTTAAATTCTTTCCTTGTTCTTGCTTTTCTCTTGCTAGTTTAGGTCTTCAATTTCTCTTTTGCCCTATTTGATAGCTGAATGTAGTGCAAACTTCTTCTTTCTTGCCTTAGCATAGTTTGCTCTTTTCTTGCTTACCTTATCTTTTCTTATTCATTAGAATTAACTGTCTAGGGTTAACTTAGGTTTTGATCTTGTTTGTTTTCCTTTGAATTTCTTGCTTGTTCACCCTTCTTAGTGTAATCAATCAAATCAACTTCAAACCCTTAAACCCTAGACTCCACAGTAGGAACCTAGCCCAAAAACTAAACTAGCTCTATTGCCCCCTTTTCTCCCTGTGGATTGGACATGTACTTGTCACCCTCCTATACTACGACACTATCCCATGCTTGCGGTTGTAGTGTTTTAGTTTATGTGAGTGTGTTAAGTTTAGGTCCCTTTTAATTTTTATAAGCTATTCGAACTGTGTTCCGATCTTGTGGGGCACATCTAGTCAAATCCTAATTGATTAGTGTGTGCACCTCTGGTGGGACGCACCAAACTTTCTGGCACCATTTTCAGGGAGAAGGGCACTCAGATTAGATAGTTAGTTTTTCTTAGATCTTTTCTTACTTCCCTCATCATTGCTATTATTTAGTCTTTAGTCTTTATTCTTTGTGCATGTTGGTTTGCTAACTTGTTTTTTTTAGTTGGTTGTGTCTTGTGCATGTGACAAGACACTCGGGGAAGATAAGATGGAAGGCCAAAATGCACCTCATAAGACACTTCAAGATTACTTCATTCCTAGCAATTACAAATTGCTAATTGCTAACAGAGTTGATCAAATGTTAGCAGAGTAATTCTCCATCCCTCTAGGTCTTCTTGGGCTCCTTCCCGCCTTCTACGGCTCATGGAGTGAGAACCCCTACAAGCACTTGGACTCATTTCTTAAAGTATGCTCTACCTTCGGGACGCCGACAACCAGTGATGACACAAGCCAGTTGACCTTGTTCTCATTCTCCCTCAAAGACAAAGCCAAAGATTCGTGTGATTCAAGGAGGGACATCATGAGTTGGGAAGAGATGAAGAATGCCTTCTTGAGGAAATTGTAGACCATTTCAAGGTTAACACAAATGCAACATGCCATGGTGACTTTCAGTCACCTGAGCAATGAGTGGTTTCACGATGCTTGGGATAGATTCCAAAAGATGTTGGGAGAGTGCCCACACCATGAGATCCCTTTGTGGTAGGTAATTTAGTCCTTTTACTCCATTCTATCTTCAAAGGGTCAAGCTATAACAAATTCATCTTATGGAGGAGTTTTTATGGATAGACCACATGAGGAGACATGGCCCTTGTTTGAGCAGTCGTCAAAAAGTTCAAGAATCTAAGCTTTTAGCATGATGAATGATGGTGATCACCCATTTGGTGTGACATCTTCAGCTCATAGTGATTCAAGCCCGCAAGTGATGAAGATTCTTGGCAACATGTTGAGCTTCATGGTGAACCAAGTGAGAAGTGTTCCTTGTCACTTGCTCAATTCTATTGAGTTTCATAGTGAGGAAATGAGGATGCCTCACTCCTATAGCTGCACGGAACCACAAAGTCCAAGATATAGCTCAAGGTTTGAGGAATAAGTTCTCACTACATTGAAAAGCTTTGATGATGTCCAAAAGAATGTTACAAGGCTTGAAGAAAGGATAGAGCAACTATCTTCCATACTTGCTCTCTAAGAAGAGAAATTGTCTTCAAAGCCCATAATGAGTTTTAGTGAAGCAAGTGGATATATGCAATCCACTCAAGTTCTCTATAGTCCACCTCCCATGCAAGTGCAACCCATATACCACTTCCAAGGCAATACCAAGCCTTACACTCCTCCTCCCCCTCCATCACCACAACCTTCCCATCAATGCACCTTCCAACCTCAATTCTCCCCTCCACCTCAATTTCAACACTAAGTGTCACACCACCTCCTCAATAGCCCCAACAAGATCCCCCCTCTCGACCATGAGCAAGGAAGTGTTGTGACAGTTCTAAGGAGTGGGAAATCTCTTGAGCATCCCGCAAGTCGAAGAAAAGTTTATAGGCCAAGGCAGCACAAGGATGATACTGTTATTGAGATTATTGAAGGTGATGATACCACACGTTGATTATGTGACACCACGTGCTGAGTTTGGGATACCATGTGCTCCAACTCACACTCCATTGGCAGGTCCCACCATCTATAGTGTTCCACCTCATGTCGATTCACGTAAGGCCAAAGCTAGTGGGCCACCATTCATTGAAGCATTAGATGAGCCGCCAAAAGTAAGGAGGAGATAAAAGTACAATGTTGACATTCTTTTGTTGTTTCGCCAAGTGAAGGTCAATGTTCCTTTGTTTAATGCTATCAAGCATATCCCATCATATGCCAAATTTCTTAAGGACTTATGCACTATGAATAGAAGGTCAATGAGGAGAATACCAAAGAGAGTCAAGTTGATTGAACAAGTGTTCTCAATCCTCCAACACTCACTTCCCGTGAAGAGGAAAGACCCAGGAGCCCCACTCATACCTAGATACATTGGGGGACATCACATAGACAAATCCCTACTTGTTTTAGGATCAAGTTTGAATTTTATGCCATATAGTTTCTATGCTGAGCTGAGCTTAGCAATTTGAAACCGAAACATTGCACTATTGGTGTACCATTTCATCAAAGTTCTAAGAGGAAGAGTGGATAATGTTTTGGTGATGATAGACATGAAAAGAGGTGCAATGTTCCCGACAAATTTCATTGTTCTTGACATGGAGTCGGATGATAGGAAGATTCCCATCATCTTAGGAAGACCATTCTTGTCTACAATTGATGCTGAGATACATGTTAGTAGTAGCATAGTGACAGTCTCTTTCATGGACATGAAGATAAAGATCAATATATACAAGTCCTCAACCCGATAAGTCAAGATGAGGATATTGGACATGGTCACTTCAAGAGTCTGACTAGTCATTTGAGAGAAGGACATCTAGATGAAAGACTTGAGGATAGCCTTAGTGATCAAAGGGACGAGGAACACACCTTGAGTGCAAATGAGAGATGCATTTATTGTAAGAATGGGCACATGGGAATTCCAAATGGATGAATGATTGAAGGATCTTCAAGAAGCCTAGTTGAAGGCATGAAACTCAATGCTTATGGGAGGTAACCCACCTGGGTTTGGAGAATTTTCACTCAACCTCTCAATTTTGATATTTTTTTGGTTATTTTTACACTTTTCCAAGAAAACACACACACACACTTGTTTTTAATAATTTTTGTTTAGTTTTAAGATGTGCAGGTGAACACATGTTGAAATGAGGAAAATTAGATTAAATCTAGACACATAATTCATGAAAAATCACTTTGGATCAAAGATTTAGTGTTTTGATGAAGTTCAAGTTGAAATTACCTATTATTGTACTCACCACAGTCGTGATACCATGGAATGACTGTGGGGGCATGCTCAAATCAATAGGAAAACAAGGAAAATTTGAGAAAACAAGAATAGACCCAGAACGGCCTTGTTACTCCAAAGAAGAACGAGCCTTGTGGGGCACCATGGTTGTGCCACAGGCGAGCCAACATGGCCGTGCCACGTAGCACAATCGTGTTGTCACCCGAATCAACCACTTATTTAGTGATTCCAACAACAGTTTCATCACTTGTTCATTTCACACTTCGCGAATAGCACGAATGTGGGCGCGAATCGGTGGCCATGCAGTGTTGTATAACACCTTCTGACCTTTGATTTCTCTACCAACTCACCTCCAATCCACCCCAAATAATTTCCCTAATGTTTTTACTACCACCATCCATCATTTCCACCCATTCTCTACCATCAATACCTCCACTTTCTCTCCATTCCGCCCCACGTAGGTACAACTTGGAAAATCCCTAAAACCCCACATTTCTCCACCAAAATCCATCCATAATGAAGAAACTCACCAAGAAAGTGGTGTCTAGGACCAAGGAGGTCCCCAAATCATTTCCCTAATGTTTTTACTACCACCATCCATCATTTCCACCCATTCTCTACCATCAATACCTCCACTTTCTCTCCATTCCGCCCCACGTAGGTACAACTTGGAAAATCCCTAAAACCCCACATTTCTCCACCAAAATCCATCCATAATGAAGAAACTCACCACGCAACTGGTGTCTAGGACCAAGGAGGTCATTTCCTACAAACGTCGACCCAAGAACAACACTTCTTCAGTCTCAATGTCATCTCAAGCTCTTCTTCCACCACCAAAATCTTTTGGTTCACATGGAGAATCACCCCATATGGTGGTCCCATGATGGAGGAGTCCTCTAGATTACCTAGCGGAGATGGGATAGAAGCCCAACAATCCATTTCCTCCATAGCACTACCACCACCCTCGTCATCTCAACCCTTAGTTTCCTCAGCTCGACTGTCAGTTTCAGTGGCATGTCCTTTGACACCCACGACACCGTAGCCACAACTACAGCTACAGCCTCAGCCTCGAGTCTGGAGACAACTAGTTTTAGATGAGAAAGATGAGGCTATGCAAGATGTACCACAAGTAAAAGCACCTGATAAGAAACAAGAAGAAATGCCTAAAGTGAAAAGCTAGAAGGTGATGAAGCCAAAGCACTCAGAGTTCCTAACACGCAGAGTGGTTGCCACTCACTACGCTTGCCAAGAGACGATGGAGACTTTGGGCATCTTTGATTTTTTTTTTCAGGATATCTTGGAACCCGTTGGGTTATTTAATGTGTTGACCATAGTCCATGAGACTTATATTGAGATTACACAACATTTCTTTACAACCTTTAAGAAAATCTCACAATACACCATCAATGTAACATTGGGAAATGGAACTTACCTCGTCAGTGCATCCTTTTCTCAATAGCATTTTTGCTCCCACCCCAGAGGTAGAAGGCCTACTTGATCAAGGGAGCTCAAACATAGACACCACTATGAACTATGCACCCATGTGGAAGAGGCTTACAAGGCAAAGCAAATTTGTGGTGGGAAAATCAAAGATAAGTATGATTCATAATCACATGTTGTGATACATTTAGGAGGTCTTGGCAAATACCATTTTCACCTGATATGTGAATCAAGGTAGCTGTACAAAGAAAGACCTCTTTGTGTTGGGATGGATGGTGTATGGAAAGCATCTGAATTTGGGATCCCTCATCATTGGTCACATGAAGAAAATCCCGTCTAAGAGCAAAAACCCTTTTATTATGGGAGGGATTTTGACTTCAATTTCTATGGCATTGTATCATGATGTATCTGGTTACAGCAAGGCAGAAGGAGGGATGCTCGTAGACATGTACTACTTGATTCGCTCATTCAGGATTTCAGTGATTGATCAAAAGATCTTCTACCAGGTCAAGCCTCCTTACGTAAGAGTTTCATTGGAGCTCCCCTAGCATGCCACACCTATCCTAGAGGGGTGTGGTCCATCTCTGAATTTTTTGGATATCTTGAGGAGGTGGAAAGAGGAGCATCCTTAGAACACATTGCAACAACAACCCAGAGATCCAACTGAGAGATTAGGAGAGTCTCATGTAGACACCGAGAGGAAGAGGACAACTGAGGAGAGAGAGGCACATAGGGTGAGGAGACGGGAGGTGAAGACATCACAACAGCCACAACAACCCTTAGTTCATGCATACGACATGTTGACTATACATGTGCAATTGAAGGGTATTTAGAGCACACATGTTAGGATTTAGTGGGGCACATGAGGTATTTCAATGCACAAAAGATGCATTCTGGTTGGACCATCAACAGATGCACCATCATATCAACCACATGTATTAGTTCCAGCATGCTCAAGCCTAGAGGAAACCCCAATGGGCGGAAGATTGGTGGGGTGCATTGTTCGATTACCAAGAGACTTACCCACCTCCACATGTGGACTACTGGGGCAGCTACTATTAGCACCCTCTACCACATGGAGGAGCACCACCAAAACCAACATATTGATCATCTACCCTATCACTCCTATACTTTAGTGTCATGTTGAGGACAACATGATTCAAAAGTTTGGGGTGGCAGGGCAATATGCCCTCTTACTCATTTCACTCTTTTTACATTTCACCTGCTATTAACTTTTGTTTTGTTATTTTTGCTATCTAGGTTAGATTTTACCTGCTTTGCATACTTGCATATCATGTAGTTTACTTTTTGTCAATATTTGTGTAATTTTCAAATTGCTATTTTTGTCATGCATTGCATATCATGCATATATTTGTAATTTTTTCATGTTTTAGCTAGGATTTTCTTATTTATTGCTTTATTTTTCATAATGAAGGCTTAGATGTGATTGAAGGGGATTTGGCACCATTTTGGCAATTTTTTCCCAAATTTAGAACCTCTTACATAAAAATGTGTTTTGACCCAATCTCTACTTTTTGGATTGAAAATGATGACCTTTGACAAATGCAAGTGAATTATCATGGTTTATTGCTAAATGGCCTCAATCTTGACTTTTTACATGTGAATCACCTCTCTTATGCTTGTGAATTGTTCGGTTGAATTGTGATTGAAGCAAGCCACAAATGCTTAGAGTTTTATAGAATCTCATGATAGAAATGTGTTTTAATATTTCTCATTCAAGTGGTGTGTCATTGCTTGATCAAATTGTTGGAGTAACTTGCATGCATGAGATCTCATGTTGAAGTCCATATTAGTAACCCCTCTTTGACTCACTTTTCTTCTACCATCTTCTTACCTCTCTGCCTGATGAAAGGATGCCAAAATGCACACATTCAACCTTGTCCATCTCCAAAAGTTTGGGGTGGCCATATCTATGCCCCCACTTCGCTCTCATCACCATATGCCCTATCCACACCAAGGGCAAAGAATATAAAAGGAAAAAATGAAAAAAGAAAATATAAGATGCTCCTATTTAAAAGCATCTAAACAAAGAAAAGATGAGTGTGCAAAAGCACTCCAAACCCTTAACCCAACCCTTTCTTCCTTTTGCATGCCCATGGAGCTAGGAAATATCAAACCTAGCTCATTGTTTCCTTTTTTGCAGCCACATGTGTTACTTAGTGTTAATGGACATATGAGATTGAATGCATGAATCTAAAATAAAAAAAATTAGTCATTTGTGATCTTTTCTACCATGAAATAGTTTACCCAGAGTGATATAACAACCATATGGATTGATTGTGTTTTCTATGCTCTATATTTGAAGTTTGTAGGCTCAGTGTTCTAATCATGATTGGTTTGTAAAATAGGAGATGAGAGAGGTGGAATGCATATGCCTAGTAATCTTTAAGACCGTCCAGTCAATATTCATCTTTTGCATTGCATTTGTCATTTCTTAATTGTAGAAAAATGGTAGAAAGATGAGTTCATACTTGAGGACAAGTATGTTTTAAGTTTGGGGGTGGTGATGCAACCCTATTTTAAGGCTCCATATTGTGCATATTTCATTTCAATCACATATATACCTGCTAGATTACATGTTATCTCCCCTAATATGCATTTTGTGTAAAATGCACTTATGGACATTATTTGCATGTTTTTAAGGCACTTGGACCACACTTCGATGGAAGCGAGAGAAAGAGTGATCATATGGTTTATATACACTTAGAGAGACCCAAAGTATAGTCTTAGGCTCCCTCAACCTACCCCTAGTGGACAAAGATCCATTGTAGCAAAGATGTCCAAGGAAACATAAAGATTCAAATCAAAGTGCTGATACAGAGACCAGAATGACCGTGGTACCATAGAACGTTCGTGTTAGCTCACTCACAATCAACATAGTCGACATTGAAGTAGTGCAGAGATCAACATGGCTATGTCATGAAGAATAGTTGTTCCTCCAGGACTCAAAAAGGTCGTACCACCTTGCACGAACGTGTAGTAACTCAATCAGAATGGTCGTGGTACCAAGAACGGGCAACACTCCTCCAACCCACCACGGCCGTGCCACCCTTGCCTCACCTCATTTCACCTTCAATTTAGAACCACCAACGTCCCTATGATTTTTTTTCCACTTTTTCACCTCGGCCATTCCCATCCACCACAATGGTTCCACTCACTCCACACCATGGCCGTGCTGCCCAACATGACCGTGCTACTCACAGAAACTAGCTACTTTTCCACTATATTTCCCACTTTACCCCTACTTGACCTATTTATTCCTACCCAACTATATATATGTGGGTGGTGGCTGGAGGCCGAGGTTAGATACCTTCTACCCCCTCCTAGCTCCCCATTTTATCATTCCACCCGTTCCACTTCATTTCCACTCCATTTCCACCTCTATTCCACTCCATTTCACCATTTCCACCACCCAAACTCTAGTTTCTTGGTGTTTTGGCAACTTTCCACCTTCATTTCATGCCTTTTAATCTTGGTGGAGGAGAGAGGAAGTCCTTGTAGTAGTTGGAGAGGAGAATCACTCCATCTACACCGAGCTCCATGGACACTTCTCCCTCGTTCTTCTTTCTTTTTGTATTTTGCATTTCCATAAGTAGCTAGGCCCCTTAGGTGGGTTGTTTGGGGCCAAAAATGTTACTTTGATACCATGTTGGGGTAAAATGATATGTAAACATTTTAATTTCATTTGGTAATGATTATTTTCTATTTCTATCTCACTCTTCATGAATTTCTCCTTGGTTCGTTCTTGAAATTACCCAGGAATTTAGGGAAATTGCTTATATGAGTGAATTTTGGGATTTTCTCCTAGGTCCAATTCATGGATCCCTAGCTAGCCACCCATCTTCCTACATGCTAATCAATTCTCCTAACCCTAGTTGAGAGATCTAATTATCTAGTTTAGATGAATTTAGTGTGATTAGCTTAGAGCTTTCTCAAGGCTAGAATGTGGGTGATGTGTGGCCTAAAACCTCACTCCCACTCCCATTACTTCCCTCAATGACAAATCATCCTAAGATCATATAATATAGAAACCTAGGATTGTTTAGACTCTAATTGAATTACACCTAAAACCTAAATCAATTGAGCCTCATAAGGGTAGTAGGAGGTGTTAGGGACTACTTCTCCTATACACGACCTATCCTATCCATGTCCAGTTAGTAGTTTAGGGAAATTCATTAGCCTCTATATAGTTGTTTGGTTTGGTAATCTAAATGAAAGCATAATGTTCACATGTCACCCCAACCTAATTGAAAAGTGAATCCCCCAAACAGCCCACATTTCCCTTTATTGCTTTAAAACCCTAATTGCTTTCTTGCTTAGCTAGTGTAAACTTAGTTAACTTCTTGCCTTGTTCTTGCTTTGCCCTTGCTAGTTTAGGTTTTCAATTGCTCTTTTTCCTATTTACTAGCTTAGTGTAGTGTAGACTTCTTATTTCTTGCCTTAGGATAGCTTGCTCTTTTATTTCTTACCTTGTCTTTTCTTATTCATTAGAATTAACTATCTAGGGTTAACTTAGGTTTTGATCTTGTTTGTTTTCCTTTAAATTGCTTGGTTGTTCACCCATCTTAGTGTAATCAATCAAATCAACTTCAAACCATTAAACCCTAGACTCCACAGTAGGAACCTAGCCCAAAAACTAAACTAGATCTAGTGCACCCTTTTCGTGTTGTGGATCAACCCTATACATGCCACCCTCCTATACTATGACACGACCACATGCGCTTGCAGGTGTAATGTATTAGTTTATGCGAGTATGTTAAGTTTAGATTCATTATGAATTTTGAAATTTATCCCAAGTGTGTTCCAATCTCATGGGGTGCATCTATTCAAATCCTAATTGATTAGTGTGTACACCTCTGGCAGGATGCACCAAGCTTTCTGTAGAAAGCTTGGTGCATTTTCACACACTTGGGATCTTTTGATATTAATAAGGGAGCCCTAAACTAATACAATCACACAAACCAAAATATATCAACTGCAAGCATACGAGATCGTATTGTAGTGTAGGTGAGAGGCAAGTAAAGGGGTCAATCCGCAAGGAGAGAGGGGGCACTAGAGCTAGGTTAGGGTGACTATGTTCCTAATGTAGAGAGTAGGGTTTTTAGGGTTTGTTGATGGTTTGTTTTATTTAACTAAGGAGGCAAGCAATTAAAGGCAAGAAAGAAACTAGATTATCAAAAACCCTAAGTTACCCTAAATAAGTTAAGTCTAAATATCAATACAAGACAATTAATTAAGAAATAGCTGCTCTAAAAAAAACTAAGAAATAGCAAGAGACTACACTACACTAGCAATTAAAGATCTAGAGCAATTAATGACCTAGACTACAACTAACTAGAAAGATCAAAACTAACAAGCTCAGAAGAGTGCTAAGTACTACTCAAGCAAAACCTAACTAGCAAGAACTAGGTGATAGACTAAGAGGCAATTAAAAACAAAAAACTAATTAGCATGAACAAGCTAAATTAACAATATGGGTTTTAGCAATGATAAAGATAGATGAGCCATTTGGGAATGATACTAGGATTCCAATTGGGGGAAAGATAGAATAAGCAAGCTTAATCATTAATTCTAGATTGCTAAATCAAACAAGTAGTGAGATGCTAAGAAATCATCCTACACTATTAGTTAGCCTATGATATAGGTGAGATTTCACTAGGATTTGAATAATCTAGGTTTCTAGCATAGGATTTCGTAGTAATTGGGAGCCAAAGGTAGAATTGGGGAGTAGAGGTAAGGGTATTTCACCCCACATTACTCACCACCTAGCTTTTAGAAAACTCTTAGGAAATTACACCAATCAACCCTATACTAGCTACTTAGATCACACACCTAAGAGTAGGAGAAGGGCTATATGTAGGGGAAGATGGGGTGCAATCTAGGGATCCACTAGTTGGACCTAGGAGCAACTCCCAAAATATCCCCACATATGATCTACTCCTAGACTTAGGTGGATTCAAGCACACAATCACAAGCAGTTCATATTCTTGGACACAAACCACAAGTAGCGGCATGGGAATTGAGATATAAATAGTAAGCAGTCATCATAGAATGAAATCATAGAGTTTACAAATTATCTTCCCCCAACATGGTATCAAAGTATCATTTTTACCCCAAACAACCCACCACAAGGGGCTTAGATACTCATAACTAAAAAAGAGCAAAAAGGATAGAAGAAAGAGGTAGAAGGCCATGGAGCTTGTGAAAGAATCTTCTCCTTCACCTCCTAGCTACTATAGAATGAAGCACCTCCCTCCAAAGATGGAAATGGCATGAGAATATAGGGGTTTATGGTGGAAAACCCTAGAAAACTAAGGTTTTGGGTGGAAATTAGGTGGAAATGGAAGGAGAGAGGTAGGTGAAGCTCTTGAATGCAAGAAAGGTGGAAATGAATGCTAGAGAGTAGCTAAGGAGTGGGTAACCTAGTGTTGTGGCTGCCACCAATGTATATATAGGTGGTTGTGGAAGCACTAGGTTAAGTGGGGGTAGTATTGGAAACCGAGTGTAGAAAGGTTAGGTTTTAGGTGGCAACACGGCCGTGCTGGGTGGGGGTCAGAATGTCTGTGGTGGTAGATGATGATTGTGGTGGGAAGAGGAAAATGTCATGTTGGAGGTGTTAAAATGAAGGTTGGTAGCATGGTCGTTCTGGGTAGCACGGTCGTGGTGGGGGCTAGGTAGAACGACCATGTTGGGCGATATGGAGTGGAGGTCGTTCCCTTCAATATTCCTATTCTGGACTTTGACAGCACGACTGTCGTGGCTAGCACGACCATTTTGGCAGCTCCTTGGCATGACCATGCTGGCTAGCATGACCATTTTGGTGGAATTTCTATAGCATGTCCAATTTTGAGGTGTTACTGTGATTAGGGTTTCTTTTGATTAATTAATGCCAATTTGGTGAGTTAAGACTGCACCAATCAAGTTACATACAAACCCTAAAAGATTTCTACAAAATCATAGGTAGATTGCAACTTCAGAAGATATAAAACATATAAGATATAATGTTTATCACATCATCACATGGTATACTTCATTTCCATACATGATATCATACTCATCATCATACCATCACAAGATCAAATCCTTGTCACATCATGTAGAGGATAACACCTCAATTAAGGTAAAAACCATGCCTGAGGTAATTAAGACCATCACATCATTCCCTGTAAGAACATCATTACCTTTCCATGCCTTACCAAAAGATCATCATTCCATCATCATACATGTGATATACACGTTTGGCATAACATTACTTATAACAGCTTATAATGTCATGTGGGAACAAATTAGGGTTACAACAACATAGAGAGAGATCATTATTTCATCATATCAACATATAATGGAACTAGGCATGATTATCCACCATCATGTAATTGTATTAGGGTTAGGATCAACACGACAGATTAACTTGATGTTACAAATCAGCCCTCAACTAACTATTGGTGCATAGGTTCAAACACAAACCATAATATAGTCAGGAGAACATACCGACCACTATGGCCATGAACTTCATCGACCACTAGGGTCTGTACCCTTGGTGATCGCTAGGGTTAGCCATCTTGGCGACCGCTAGAGTTATCCATTTCAATGACCACTAGGGTTAGGGTGAGACCAAAAAAGTTCAAGTCTCATCGACCAACATGAAATAAAAACTTGATGACCACATAAGACCAAATCCTTGGTGACCACATAAGAGTTCAAAACCTCAACGACCACATAGGGTCAAAAACTCAACAACCACATAAGTGAAACCTTGGAAACCATATAGATCAGATCTCATCAACCATCTAGAGTTCAAACCTTGGTGACCATATAGGATAGAAACACTTTCGTGACCGATTGAAATCACAACTCTTAGTGTGACAACCCGATGCCACATGAAAGAGATTACTCAAAATAAAGCACAAAATTAACATTAATCATCTATATTACCAAAAAGATGGTAAATTAAAACTGATTACTTGTATATTCATAAGTAGAAACATATTACATCTAAGTCCACAAAATATGCCATCTGTATCACATGTCACACCATAAAGATATTTACATCACTGTATAGTGACCATCTTGCGACAACCTGTTACAAAAGATAACATGTTCATTATATACAAGCCATACATTTACACCAATGACATACGGCCAAAATCTCATATCAATGTACAACATCTACAAAACACCCCTAAGGACCTAAGAGTACACTGATAACACAAATGAATCTAATACAAACATTAGTAGCATATCCCAGCCTTCAACAACTACTACTCTCCTTACTACTCTTCCTCAACCGCACGATCTCTACTGTGTCATGCACGACCACATAAAAGATGTGGAAACCCATAGAGTGAGACCAACGTCCCAACGATAGATATAACTCTATGCTAACAAATTTTAATAGAACAAATGGATTATAGAGTAGAAAAGTAATACCATTAATAGGATGAGCATATTCAGCTAAATGATATACATCAAATTGATAACACAGCTTAGGTAGTTTAAGCAGTTACAACTGATTAGTAGAACATCTCATACCTATAGAAGGAATATGAAGAACATGTATAAAAGATAATAACTAAGTAGTAAAAGAACAAGGCATACAGTCATCCAATGTGAGTCCTGTTTGACCCTAAGAAAATGTCCTACACGGATGTATTACATATTTTATTATGCCCCGAAGATTTGAGTCGTACCACCCAAATCCAACTGACCACTGCTAAGTCAAAATTAGTGACATACAAGATTTATGGAAGAGTCAAACTCCATGATCTCACCCACCACTCCTAGTCAATACGAGAGACAATGCAAAGACATAACAATCAACTTCCAACAACGACATATAGTCAAGCTGAAAACAACTAGCCCGCCTTGGTATCGGTCACAACACTAGAGAGAAGATCATGCATGCCCATTCTATCTGAGGCATCCCACAATTATACCCACTATTGCCTTTTACATATCACAATATCCGAGGCATGGCCACATCCATCCTCTATAACCTGAAATTCTAGATGCAAGGATAAATCCTCAATTTGCACCCTATCATATTCAATAATATGCACTCTGAGTTTCCCACAGGAATTACTCGTTTCACCACCCCATAAGTTCTAACATTCGAATGGATCTATGGCACATGAAAACTACATGATTAGGGTTTCACTTGATTACTTATGTCAATTGGGTGTGTTTTGGTGAAAAAACTACAAGACACATGCCCTCAACCGATCCTCTAAGGTCTTTATAGTCCTCTCAGACTGTCTGTCTGTATGCGGGTGAAACAATGTACTGAACCTCAACTATGTACCATAGCAGTATGAAAATACTCCCAAAAGTGACTGGTAAATAGAGGACCTCTATCAGACACTATCGTCACTGGAATACCATGTAGACGTACTATCCCACTCAATATACACGTGTCAACTTCTCAGTTGTATACCTTATCTTCATAGGGAGGAAGTGTGTAGACTTGGTCAACCTGTCCACTATCACCCATATAAAATCATGCCCTTTGGCTCTCCTAGTAAGTCCATCATAATGTGATCCCATTTTCACTGCGGTATAGGTAACAATTGTAAATTCCTTGCAAGTTTCTGATTCTTTGCCTTAGCCTACAGAGACACAAGGCACTTTGCCACAAAATTATCCACGTCACGCTTCAAACCAGGCCACCAATACAAATCTTTCATACTATGGTACATCTTGGTACTTCCTGGATGCATGGTGTACATAGAAAGTGAGCCTCTTCTAGAACCAATTTCTTCAAATTATTGACATAAGGAACCATTGCTCTACCATGGTAACACAATGTCCCATCCTCTGACTTGTGGAAGCCATCGTTCTTCTCACCGCCAAACCCTACTCATATTTGTTGTATCACATTATCATCACACTATGCATATTTGATCTACTGCCTCATCATAGGCTTCACCTATAACTGAGCCAACAAGCCTACCAACAAGGAGACTTCCAACTTCATGTTCATCTGGAAAAGAGACATCAACATGTCTCACTTATGGCACACCAAGGAACACAACTATGCCTTATCACAGATGACGACGAAAAAGATTTCATGATCAAAACATCCACCTCCACGTTCACCTTCCCTATATGGTGGTCTATGGTGCAATCATAATCCTTAGTTAACTCCATCCAGCAACACTACCACATATTCAACTCTTGCTTTGAAAAAATGTATTGTAGATTCTTATGGTCTGTGAAGATCTGACACTTTTCACCGTAAAGGTAGTGTCTCCAAATCTTCAAAGCATGGACCATAGAAGCAAGCTCTAGATCATGCATCAAGTATCTCTCATTGTGTTTCTTATGTTGTCACGAAGCAAAAGAAATCACATTATTGTCTTACATCAACAAGCCACCCAAATCATTCTTCAACGTATCATAAAAGACGAGATAGACTTTCCCTTACTCTAGCAACACTAAAATGAGCACAATGGTCATATTCACCTTCAAAATTTGGAAGGAACACTGAAACTTGTCATCCTAGACAAATGGTACACCTTTCCTTGTCAGTTTCATTAGGGGTAACACCATGACACTAAAGTTCTTGATGAACCTCCTAGAGTAGCATGCCAAACCAAGGAAACTGCAAACCTCCATCTATGTCCTAGGATGCTCCTATTCTAGCACTGACTGTACCTTCTTGGTCCACACGAACACCTTCAACATATATCACATGTCCAAGGAAAGACACTTTCTTCAACCAAAACTCACACTTGCTAAATTTAGCGTACAACTTATGTTGTCTCAACAAGGTCAATGCTTGTCATAGATGCTGCTCATGCTGTTGGCTATCTCTAGAGTAGATCAAGATGTCATCAATGAACACAACCACAAATTGGTCAAGATAAGGCCAAAACACCATGTTCATCAGGTCAATGAATGATGTTGGTACATTGGTTAGACCAAACAACATAACCAAAAACTCATAGTGACCATACCGAGTCCTAAAAGCTGATTTGGATATGTCATCTGCCTTAATCTACAACTGGTGGTATCTTGATCTCAGATCTATCTTAGAAAATACAATGGGACCTCTCAAGTGATAAAAATGTCATCTATCTGCAACAAAGGATACTTGTTCTTGATTATCACCTTGTTAAACTGTCGGTAATCAATGCACAACCTCATAGATCTGTCCTTTTTCTTTACAAACAAAAAAAGAGAACCCCAAGGGGACGTGCTCAGTCTAATAAAGCCCTTCTCAAGAAACTCTTGTAATTGCTTCTTCAACTCTTGCATCTCAATCGGTGCCATCATATACAGTGTATGTGCTATCAATTGTGTACCAGGAACTAGATTGATCTTAAAATCAATCTCTCAAGGTGGGGGAACACTAGGAAACTCATCGGGAAACACATCCTCAAACTCACCAACAACAGACACCTCCTAAATACTAGGACTCCTCACCTTAGTATCCGCCACATGTGCTAGAAAAGCCTCACAACAATGCTGTTGGATCCTAGATGGGTGATTAGATGCTCTAGAGGGGGGGTGAATAGAGCTGAAAGCACTTAAACAAAATTCATTAAACCTTCAAAATATATCACAAGATAAGGTTGCTAAATAGGAAATTTGTGTGCAACTAAAACATACATAGCAAGGGAGAGAGAGATTGAACATGCACCAAATAGACAAGCTATTTAGATTGGTTCCACACTTCAAACTAGAAGTGTGTCAGTCCACTTGCCTAGAGAGGTCAACCTCTAGAACTTCCAAACTATTGCATTCTTATATTCACTTATAAGGCATACAATGCATGACCAACAAAGGACTTACCTATCCAATACAAAGAGTCTTCAACCTTACCAAGGACTTACCCACTTTGCAAGAGTCTTCGGCCTTCTCCAAGGACTTACCCACTCTTGCACAAGTCTTCGGCCTTGCAGGAATTACCCACTCTTCTTGTATCTTCCGCCTTTGACTTCACCTTCACTCGGAGAAGCTTCCACCAAGGTCTTACCCACTTGAGCTTGAGTCTTCTGCCTTCTCCAAGGGCTTACCCACTCTAGCTCCAAGTCTTTAGCCTTCACCAAGGGACTCCTTCCCTTGTTCTTCTTCACCTCTCTTGGACAAGAGAGAGAACCTTCATCTTCATGATTGAAAGAAGAGATAGGAGGTGGTGGAAGTGAGAGCCTCACAAGATATACATATATGACTAGCTCTCTTACAGATTTCCTACTCACTCTAATGGATGTAGCAAGTGATTAAGCTTAGAGAGAGAGAGGAGGTTGTAGGATCACTCAACTATAGAATAGGAACCTTCATAGTGAATGATCAACCTTGGAATGAAGCCCAAGGGGTCCTATTTATAGCTGGGGATGCCTCTTAGCCTTTGGGAACACTTGTGAATGAAAACTAGCCATTTTGTGGCTTGCAACTGATATATTTTCACTTGTTGCAACTCCACAACGGCTAGTAGCACTTTTCTGCACTTTTCCGTACAGTGCATTCGGTCGAGTTTCAATGGGTGTAACTGGACCGATCAAGTAGTCTACTACCCAATCGGTCGAGTTCTGTGAGTGCACAACTCGACCGATGCAATCTTCAGAAAATCAGCCAAGGTGGATCGGTCGAGTTTCAGGGTGGGAAACTGGACTGATTCAATCTTCAGAAAATCAGTCCAGGTGGATCGGTCGAGTTTCAGGGTGGGAAACTGGACCGATCAAGTGCCTATAAATGATTTTCAAAGTTGCATCTAAAGTGCTCTAATATTCGATCTAAGTGTTCCTGATATTTGTCTAAGCTTAATTACAAGTCATACAATCATTACAAGTGATTTACAACATGATTCTAATGGATATACATCATATTACAAAAACGTGCACTTGTATGACTTTGACTTGTCTTTTCTCCAATTTGAGATGCGCAAGTTAGGGAAATTGGAGTGTGTCTATACCTAATCTGAAATTACTCAAGTAGAAGCATTAGACACCAATATGTGGAATGGTTAGTCATCATCAAAACACGAGTTTAGTCAATTTAGACGTGAGTCAACATTGACCTAATTGACCTTGAGTCAATATTCTCCCCCTTTTTGAAGATGACAAACCATTCCATAAATGTATTGAAAGCATTTAAATAAATTCATACCTTTGGAGAAACCTAGGGGTTTCAATAGAATGGAGTTCATATGCTCCCCCTCAATTGATGCGCATGGAGTTTTCATACCCCCCCCCTCAATTGATGCTATTTCTCCTACATGGTTAGCTTTCATAACATTTATAGAATACTATGTCTTCTACTCATATACATTCTACACATATATGTCTTCACCCCTTTACCTTCTCCCTTTACATGGACATGCTTCTCCTCTTCATGTAAGACATGCCTTCTTCCTCTTTTTAAAAGAAGACATACCTTTCTCCCCCTTTGTCATTTCAAAAAGTGGGGTTATGAAGAAATAAGAAACATCACTTGTTAAAGAGAAAGCAGATAACACAAATATATATAAGGAGAGTAGAAGAGCACAGATAGGGGCTTGTCCAAGCATAGAAAGAAAAGCAAGTTAAATCATATACTTGAACAACCCAAAAATGCAAGATAAAGTGCTGCAGAAAAACAATAAATCACAATTTTGACCCTCAAGATGATGGAATTTGACCAAAAACCATCGGATCTCATGGCAAAGCAACGAGTCTTGCTCAGAAGGTCGTTTCTGCATGAAAAACACTAGTCTTGCACCAAAAACTGAAACTGGAGCAAAATCTGCATAAAAATCCATAAATACTCCAATTCCCACATATCATGTAGATCTATGTACCATGCATCACAATGTTATGCAAGCAACTCAAGATAGTAGATATTCAATTTAAGGAACAATCTTGAGCATGTGTGAGACAAGAAACAAGCATAGCATATAGATGAGCAAAGAAGCCAATTATAAACAGGGTTAGAACTACATGTATATGAACTACTAGTAGATGATATCACAAGTTAGGACTACTAGTAGGATCTAGATCATAGCAAGAGATACACAAGATAAAGCAAGCTATGAGTAGATATAGAGATATATCCAAACAAAGAGATATGCAATTTTAGAAGCATGAAAGGATATAACTCACATACAAATATGCATCATTACCAAAAGATGATTACCACTAAGAACCTCAAGGTTGTATCAAAACAAGATATACACATAGAAAGATGTAGCAAGTTAGAGCACAACGGAAGCAATTTAAGACACAACCAAGAGATCCAAAGAGATCATCATCAAAACCTGCAAAATGACTCAAAGCAAGTAATTGCAACATATAGATATACCAATTTAGAGCAATTAGAGAGATACAGTTGTAAGCAAGATAGGCAATTTAGAACATGGCAATATGCATATATAAAGGTACCAAATGAGAGTGCCAAAGAATGAGGCTATTGGTTGAGAAAATATAGTTGAGAGGGAAATTCTCACTCAATAAGCCAAATGTATATTCTGTGCACAGTGTTATCGGTCGAGTTCTGTGCATGGACAACTCGACTGATGACAGCTGTTGGCAACACCCATTGGTGCCTATCGGTCGAGTTTCAATAGGGCAAACTCGACCGACAGATCAGCTGTCAAGAAGCACATATATTTCATAAAAACATATTTAAAGGCATGTTAAAAATACAAACCATATCCAAACATGTCTAAGTAAGTTAGTAATGCACTATAGAAGCATTAGAAACAGTTTTTGAGCAAGAGTGTGAAGAGAATCACAAAATACCACTTTTGACTCAAAAACCGTATGTATAGTGCACACTAACTTGACAAAAACAAGTCAGAAGTGGTTACAAGCAATAAAACCATTACCTTCGTACTTACCATTGCTTTTCCACTTGTTGTCACCCTCTACACATCTCACCTTTCTTCTTTCATGTGGATTGAGAAGTCAATTTACAGTTCAATAGCTCAAGTCAATCCATTTGAAATTACCTACAAGAAGAAAGATGAAACGGTCCCCAATCATATTTTTGGGTCCGGAGGGATTAGTTTAGCAACCCAAGTCCTATTGCTCTTGGGTGCTTTCCTAAAAGGACAACAAGTAGAATAATGACCAATTTCATTGCAATAATTACATGTGACCATAGTCTTGGAACTAGAGGATTCTCCATGGAATATTGGAGGTCCTTTATCTTTGTTGTTCCCTTGACTACGGTCAAGTCCAATGCCATCTCTACCCATTTGTTTGGTAGTATGGTCTAGGATTTGATTAATATTCTTTTTATCACCAAAGAATCTTTGCAAAGAAGATCTCAAACTATGATTGTCATGCATAAGAGAAGTAAAGGTAAAACACAATAGATTCATATCATCTCTAGCATGCACAAGATAGATTTCTAAGCAAACATCTTTAGTCATATAAGAATCTTTATCACAAGATAGAGCATCAAAAACTTTCTCTCTATAAGAAAAGATAGTATGATGGTCAAGAGAAATTACACTACTATGCAAGGAAGCAAGTTCATATACAAGACAAGTAATCTTTGAAGGATAAACTTTATCTACACATTCTATTCCTTGCAAAGTAAGCTCTTGACTCTCATAAGCACAATTAAGAGCATAAGAAACAATAGAGAGAGAAACAATAGTAGTAGCAAGCTCTATAAATGAAGTAGTCATAGAAGGTTGAGATTCTAAAAATTTAATCTTATCAAGCAAGCTAGAAATTGCAAATTTAGAAGCATTTAGTTGACTAAGATAATAATTGGTTAGAATCTCAACACTTGGATTTACCTCATTTAAATCTTTAATTGAGCTTGTCAAGAGGGTGCAATGGCATCTTCCATCTTCAAATTCACTAGATCTTCCACTAGTGCTTTCGTTTGTTGATGGAGCCTTTATGATCCCTTTTTCTCTCTTGTTTCCTTCTATTTCTCTCTTTGAAGGTTGCCCATCTTCATAATCACCCATATTCTCCTACTTGTGGAAGTATGCTTGGAGAAGACCCGCTCTGATACCACTTGTTGGATCCTAGATGGGTGATTAGATGCTCTAGGGGGGGTGAATAGAGCTGAAAGCACTTAAACAAAATTCATTAAACCTTCAAAATATATCACAAGATAAGGTTGCTAAATAGGAAATTTGTGTGCAACTAAAACATACATAGCAAGGGAGAGAGAGATTGAACATGCACCAAATAGACAAGCTATTTAGAGTGGTTCCACACTTCAAACTAGAAGTGTGTCAGTCCACTTGCCTAAAGAGGTCAACCTCTAGGACTTCCAAACTATTGCATTCTTATATTCACTTATAAGGCATACAATGCATGACCAACAAAGGACTTACCTATCCAATACAAAGAGTCTTCAACCTTACCAAGGACTTACCCACTTTGCAAGAGTCTTCGGCCTTCTCCAAGGACTTACCCACTCTTGCACAAGTCTTCAGCCTTGCAGGAATTACCCACTCTTCTTGGATCTTCCGCCTTTGACTTCACCTTCACTCAGAGAAGCTTCCACCAAGGTCTTACCCACTTGAGCTTGAGTCTTCTGCCTTCTCCAAGGGCTTACCCACTCTAGCTCCAAGTCTTTAGCCTTCACCAAGGGACTCCTTCCCTTGTTCTTCTTCACCTCTCTTGGACAAGAGAGAGAACCTTCATCTTCATGATTGAAAGAAGAGATAGGAGGTGGTGGAAGTGAGAGCC
The DNA here is from genome assembly GCA_963693085.1 of Alisma plantago-aquatica. Classification (NCBI taxonomy): domain Eukaryota; kingdom Viridiplantae; phylum Streptophyta; class Magnoliopsida; order Alismatales; family Alismataceae; genus Alisma; species Alisma plantago-aquatica. The sequence continues at coordinate 865,116,067 of OY856409.1, forward strand.
TCACAAGATATACATATATGAATAGCTCTCTTACAGATTTCCTACTCACTCTAATGGATGTAGCAAGTCATTAAGCTTAAAGAGAGAGAGGAGGTTGTAGGATCACTCAACTATAGAATAGGAACCTTCATAGTGAATGCTCAACCTTGGAATGAAGCCCAAGGGGTCCTATTTATAGATGGGGATGCCTCTTAGCCTTTGGGAACACTTGTGAATGAAAACTAGCCATTTTGTGGCTTGCAACAGATATATTTTCACTTGTTGCAACTCTACAACGGCTAGTAGCACTTTTCTGCACTTTTCTGTACAATGCATTCGGTCGAGTTTCAATGGGTGTAACTGGACCGATCAAGTAGTCCACTACCCAATCGGTCGAGTTCTGTGAGTGCACAACTCGATCGATGCAATCTTTAGAAAATCAGCCAAGGTGGATCAGTCGAGTTTCAGGGTGGGAAACTGGACCGATTCAATCTTCAGAAAATCAGTCCAGGTGGATCGGTCGAGTTTCAGGGTGGGAAACTGGACCGATCAAGTGCCTGTAAATGATTTTCAAAGTTGCATCTAAAGTGCTCTAATATTCGATCTAAGTGTTCCTGATATTTTTCTAAGCTTAATTACAAGTCATACAATCATTACAAGTGATTTACAACATGATTCTAATGGATATACATCATATTACAAAAATGTGCACTTGTATGACTTTGACTTGTCTTTTCTCCAATTTGAGATGCACAAGTTAGGGCAATTGGAGTGTGTCTATACCTAATCTAAAATTACTCAAGTAGAAGCATTAGACACCAATATGTGGAATGGTTAGTCATAATCAAAACATGGGTTTAGTCAATTTAGACGTGAGTCAACATTGACCTAATTGACCTTGAGTCAACAAATGCCTCATTAGCCTTTCTGCTACCATTGAGAACCATGCTGACTCTGCCTCGACTATTGGGTCACCTCCCATCCTTAATTTGGCAAAATGACCTTGTATGCTTAGACTGTCCACACCTGAAGTAGGTCTTGTTCTCATACCATGGCCTAGATGGCCCTGTTACTGAAATTGACACTGCACTGTGAGCTCTAGTTGGTGGAAAGATATGGCCTCTTCCCTTTCTCAGTGACCACTGTGACTAAACAACTGACCTCTATAGTGACTGAGTGCTGAGAAACTAGGCTCCTTGAAGCCTCTAGAAAATTATCCTTGATACTGTATGAGTCTCTTCTTGGCATTAGCTTCATGCTTCTATATCACCGACCGCTCAATCCGTCTCACAGACTCCACAAACGTGGCAAACCACTCCCTATTCTCTAAAGTTGAGACCATTTTCGTCAACTCATAGCTAAAACCCTTCTCAAAACATTTGTTCCTATCCTTATCTATTGCAACCATGTGTGGGTAAAACCTCAAAAACTCCATGAACTTGGCCTCATACTAATTGGTTGTCATAGATACCCGTACGATCTTCTCAGATTGAGAGATCTTCTCATCCATGTATGTATTTGGGAAGTATCATATCACAAAATCTCTATAAAAATCCTCCTAACTGATCACCACTCTAGACCTCTTCTCCTCCTCAATGGCCCACCAATGGCCAACACTACCCTTCAATAGGTACACCATGCACTTCACTGTATCCTCTGTATCACACTGTGCCACCTGTATCACATGTCACCATAAAGATATTTACATCATTGTATAGTGGCCATCTTTCCACAACCTATTTTAAAGGATAACATGTTCATTATATACAAGTCATACATGTACAACCATGGCATACTACAAAAACCTTGTATCGATGTACAACATCTAAAAAACACCCCCAAGGACCTGAGAGTATAGGGATGACACATATGACTCTACTACAAACACTAGAAATATATCCCAACCTTCAATAGCTATTGCTCTCCTTGCTGCTCTTCCTCATCCACACTATCTCTACTACATCATGCGTGACCACCTAAAAGATATGAAAACCCACAGAGTGAGACTAACATCTGAGCAAGAGATATAACTCTCTTCCAACAACTATTAATAACACAGATGGATTATAGAGCAAAAAAGTAATACCATTAACAGGATGAGCATATTCAACTAAATGATATACGTAAAACTGATTACACAGCTTAGTCAGTCTAAGAAGCTACAACTGATCAGTAGAACATCTTACACCTTTAGAAGGAACATGTATAAAAGATAACAACTAAGCATTACAGAAAAATGCATAGGGTCATCCAATGTGAGTCGTGTTTAACCCTAAGAAAATGAACTACATGGATGTATTACATTTTTTATTATACCCCATGGATTTTATTTGTACCACCCAAAACCAATTGACCACTGCTAAGTTGAAATCAATGACATACAAGATCTATAAAAGAGCCAGACTCCATGATCTCACCCACAACTCCCGGTAAGTATGAGAGACAACCTAGAGACATAATAGTCAACTGTCAACAATGACATATAGTCAAGCTGAAAACAACTAGCCAGCCTTGGTACAGGTTTACAGTGCTAGAGAACATGTCAAGCATGCCCATTCTATATGAGGCATCATGTAGTTGTACCCACTATTGCATTTCACATATCACAATATATGTGGCATGACTACATCTATCCTCTATAACCTGAAATTGTGGATGCAAGGATATATCCTTGACTTCCACCCCCACATATTCAACAATATGCGCTCCAAGTTTCCCGTAGGAATTACTCGTTTCACCATCCAATAAGTTCTGACACTAGAATGGATCTATGGCATAGGAAAACTACATGATTAGGGTTTCACTTGATTAGTTATGCTAGTTGGGTATGTTTTAGTGCATCAATAAAGTAAAAACGTACAAACCCAAAAGAAATTCTACAAAGATAAGGGTATAATACAATTCCAAAAGATATAAAATGTATGAGGTGTAAACTTGTTACAGCATCACATGGTATCACTACCATACAAGGAATAATCATTATTACATAACCCTAGGATAAGCATCCATCATCACATCACTGGAGGATATCACCTCAAACTATATACAAAGCCTCTGCCATGTTATAAGACCTAATCACATAGCTCTTGCACATCATCATTATCTTAACATGCCTCATAAAGGCTCATAATCATCACTTAGTATCATACATGAGAACCATACCAATCACAAGTTATGATGTATATTCAACCTACAACATTATGATTAAACAAGTTGGAGAGAGAAAATACTCTATAGCATACTAATCATTCAAGCAAGTTAGGCAATTACATCATGTGTCCAAATTAGGGTTAGGGTTTCCCATAGATATCTGATTAGGGTTTCCATCACAACACTCAAAATTAAACCCTAGGTACAACACTCCCCACATCCTTGGAACATACTAGGGTTAAGCATAATTATTATGATCAACCAATCTTTTCAACAACAACATTGACTGATGATGCAACCCTATTTTAGGGATCCATATTGTGTCATATTGCATTTCAATCACATCTATACATGCTAGATTACATGTTATTTCCCCTTATATGCATATTTGTGTAAAATGCACTTATGGAGATTATTTGCATTTTTTTTAGGCATTTGGACGTCACTTGGATGGAAGAGAGGGAGAGAACAAGTGATCCTAGGGTTTATATAACCTTAAAGAATCCCAAAGTGAAGTCTGAGGCTCCCTCAACCTACCCCTAGTGGCCAAAGATCCATTAAATCAAAGTTGTCCAAGGAAATACAAAGATTCAAGTCAAAGTGCTAATATAGAGACCAACACAGTTGTGGTACCATAGAACGACCTTGCTAGCTCACTCACAATCAATAGAGTCTACATTGAAGTGGTGCAGAGATCACCACAGTCGTGTCGTGAAGAATGGCCATGCCACCAGGACCCAGAACGGCCATGCCACCTTGTACGACCATGTAGCAGCTCAATCACAATGGTCGTGGTACCAAGAACAAGCATCACTCGTACAATCGACCAAGGTCGTGGTGACCACCACAGCCGTGCCATCCTTGCCTCACCATGGTCGTGGTGACCACCGAGGCCATGTCACCTTCAGCTTAAAACCACCAATGTCCCTGTGATTTTTGCCACTTTTTCACCTCGGCCATTCCCATCCACCACGGACATTCCACTCACACCTCACCATGACTGTGCTACCCCAACGGCTGTGCTACTCACAAAAATCTAGCTACTTTTCCACTGCATTTCCCACTTTACCCCTACTTGGCCTATTGTTGCTTCCTCCCCACCAATATATATGTGAGTCACATATGGAGGCCAAGGGTAGCTACCTTCTAGCCCCTCCTAGCTCCCCATTTTTTGCATTCCACCCATTCCATTTCCACCTCCATTCCATTACCACCTCCATTCCACTCCATTTCACCATTTCCACCACCAAAACCCTAGTTTCTTGGTGATTTAGCCACTTTCTACCTTCATTCCATGCCCTTGCATCTTGGTGGAGGAGAGAGGATGCCTTGTAGTAGCTGGAGAGGAGGATCACTTCATCTACACTGAGCTCTATGGCTACCTCTCCCTCTTTCTCCTTTCTTTTTGTATTTTGCACTTCCATGAGTAGCAAGGCCCCTTAGGTGGGCTGTTTGGGGCCAAAAATGTTACTTTGATACCATGTTGGGGGGAAATGATATGTAAACATTGTCATTTCATTCGGTAATGATTATGTTATATTTCTATCTCCCTCTTCATAAGCATCTCATTGGTTTGTGCTTGAAATCACCTAGGAATATAGGGAAATTGCTTATATGTGTGAATTTTGGGATTTGCTCTGAGGTCCAATTCATGGATACCTATCTAGCCACCCATATTCCTACATGCTAATCAATTCTCCTAACCCTAGTTGAGAGATCTAAGTAGCTAGTTTAGATGAATTCAGTGTGATTAGCTCAGAGCTTTCTCAAGGCTAGAATGTGGGTGATGTGCAACCTAAACCTCATTTCCACTCCCAATACTACCTTCATCCCCTAATCACCCTAAGATCCTCTTATATTAGAAACCTAGGCTTGTTTAGAATCTAATTGAATTACACCTAAAACCTAACCCAATTGAGCCTTGTAAGGGTAGTAGGAGGTGTTCGGGATTAGTTCCCCTATACACAATCTATCCTTTCCATGGACAGTTAGTAGCTTAGGGCAATTCATTACCCTCTAGCTAGTTGTTTGGTTTGGTAATCTAAATGAAATCATAATTTTCACATGTCACACCAACCTAATTGATAAGTGCATCCCCCCAAAAGCCCACATTTCCCTTTATTGCTTTAATACCATAATTGCCTTCTTGCTTAGTTAGTGTTAGCTTAGTTAGCTCTTTACTTGCTTAGTTAAATTCTAGCCTTGTTCATGCTTTTCTCTTGATAGTTTAGGTCTTCAATTTCTCTTTTGCCTTGTTTGATAGCTGAATGTAGTGCAGACTTCTTCTTTCTTGTCTTAGCATAGCTTGCTCTTTTCTTGATTACTTTATCTTTTCTTGTTCATTAGAATTAACTGTCTAGGGTTAACTTAGGTTTTGATCTTGTTTGTTTTCCTTTGAATTTCTTGCTTGTTCACCCATCTTAGTATAATCAATCAAATTAACTTCAAACCCTTAAACCCTAGACTCCACAGTAGGAACCTACCCCAAAAACTAAACTCAATCTATTGCCCCCTTTTCTCCATGTGGATTGGACCTGTACTTGTTTCCCTCCTATACTACGACATGACCCTGCACTTGCAGTTATAGTGTTTTAGTTTATGAGAGTTTGTTAAGTTTAGGTCCCTTTTATTTTTTAGAAGTTATTCCAACTGTGTTCTGATCTCGTACGGTGCATCTAGTCAAATCCTAATTGATTAATGTGTGCACCTCTGGCGGGACACACCAAGCTTTCTGGAACCGTTGTTGGGGGAGAAGGGCACTCGGGCTAGCTAGTTAGTTTTGCTTAGATCTTTTCTTACTTCCCTCATCATTTCTATTATTTAGTCTTTAATCTTTAATCTTTATTCTTTATTCTTTGTATTCTTTGTGAATATTGGTTTGCTAACTTGTTTTCTTTTGTTTGGTTGTGCCTTGTGCATCTGACAAGCCACTCGGGGAAGACAAGATGGAAGGCCAAAATGCACCTCATAAGACACTTCAAGATTACTTCATTCCTAGCAAATTTTAATCGCCAATTGCTAATAGAGTTGATCAAATTCCAGTAGAGTAATTCTCCATCCCTCCAGGTCTTCTTGGGCTCCTTCCCGCCTTCTACGGCTCATGGAGTGAGAACCCCTACAAGCACTTGGACTCATTTCTTAAAGTGTGCTCTACCTTCAGGATGCTGACAACTAGTGATGACACAATCCAGTTGACCTTGTTCTCATTATCCCTCAAAGACAAAGCCAAAGATTGGTGTGATTCAAGGAGGGACATCATGAGTTGGGAAGAGATCAAGGATGCCTTCTGGAGGAAATTTTGTACCATTGCAAGGTTAATACAAATGTGGCGTGCTATGGTGACTTTCATGTTGGATCCTAGATGGGTGATTAGACGCTCTAGAGGGGGGGGTGAATAGAGATGAATGCACTTAAACAAAATCCATTAAACCTTCAAGATATATCATAAGATAAGGTTGCTAAATAGGAAATTTGTGCAACTAAAACATGCATATCAGGGGAGAGAGATATTGAACATACACCAATTGACAAGCTATTTAGAGTGGTTCCACACCTCAAACTAGAAGTGAGTCAGTCCACTACCTAGAGAGGTCAACCTCTAGGATTTATTAACCTTGCACCTTCATTATATTCATTATAAGAGATACAATGCATGACCACCAAAGGACTTACCTATCCAATACAAAGAGTCTTCAACCTTACCAAGGACTTACTCACTTTGCAAGGAGTCTTCTGCCTTCTTCCAAGGACTTACCTACTCTTGCACAAGTCTTCAGCCTTGCAGGGATTACCCAGTCTTCTTGGATCTTCCGCCTTTGACTTCACCTTCACTCAGAGAATCTTCCACCAAGGACTTACCCACTTAAGCAAGGAGTCTTCTGCCTTCACCAAGGGCTTACCCACTCTTGCTCTAAGTCTTCAACCTTTATCTTCACCAAGGGACGCCTTCCCTTATTCTTCTTCACCTCTCTTAGCTAAGAGAGATAACCTTCATCTTCATGGTTGAAATGAGAGATTGGGAGGTGGTGGAAGTGAGAGCCTCACAAGATATACATGTAGGATGAGCTCTCTTACAAATTTCCTCCCATTCTAATGGATGTAGCAAGTGATTAAGCTTAGAGAGAGAGAGAGGAGGCTGTAGGAAGCACTCAACTATAGAGTAGGAACCTCACATAGAGTTTGCATTGAATGCTCAACCTTGGAATAAAGCCCAAGGGGTCCTATTTATAGCTAGGGATGCCTCTTAGCCTTTGGGAACACTTGAGAACGAAAACTAGTCATTTTGTGGCTTGCAACAGATATATTTTTACTTGTTGCAACTCTACAACGGCTAGAAGCACTTTTCTGCACTTTTCCGTACAGTGCAATCGGTCGAGTTTCTATAAGGGTAACTGACCGATAGAGTAAAAGACAAAGCCGATATTCAGACCATCGGTCGAGTTTGTCCTGGGGAAACTCGACCGACCAATGAAAATCAAATTGGTCAGCTACTCCATCGGTTGAGTTTTGTGAAGTGTAAACTCGATCGTTCAAAAGTCATTTTCAAGATCCAATCAGGATCGGTCGAGTTTGCAACTCATAGAACTTGACCGATGAACATCCTGATGTGAATTTTGGAAAATGGCTTTTGAGTGCTTAAACATTCGATCTAAGAATTACAAGTCATACAATCATTACAAGTGATTTACAACATGATTCTAATAGATTTACATCATATTACAAAAATGTGCACTTGTATTGACTTTGACTTGTCTTTTGTCTAATTTTATGATGCGCAAGTTAGGGCATTTGGAGTGAGTCTATACCTAATCTGAAATCACTCAAGTAGATACATTAGACACCAATATTTAGAATGGTTAGTCATCATCAAAACACGGGTTTAGTCAATTTAGACGTGAGTCAACATTGACCTAATTGACCTTGAGTCAACATTTTAGTCATCTGGGCAACGAGCAGTTTCACAATGCTTGGGATAGATTCCAAAAGATGTTGAGAGAGTGCCCGTACCATGAGATCCCTTTGTGGTAGGTGATTTAGTCCTTTTACTCCAATCTATATCTAAAGGGTCAAGGTACAATAGATTCTTCTTGTGGAGGAGTTTTTATGGCTAGACCACATGAGGAGACATGGCCCTTATTTGAGCAGTCGGCAGAAAGTTCAAGAATCTGAGCTTCTAGCACGATGAATGACAGTGATCACCCCTTTGGTGTGACATATTCATCTCATAGTGATTCAAGCCCGCAAGTGATGAAGATTCTTGGAAACATGTTGAGCTTCATGATGAACCAAGTGAGAAGTGTTCCTTGTCACTCAGTCAATTCTATTGAGTTTCACAGTGAGGAAATGAGGTTGCCTCACTCCTATAGCTACACGGAACCATAAAGTCCAAGATATAGCTCAAGGTTTGAGGAATAAGTTCTCTCTAGGTTGAAAAGCTTTGATGATGTCCAAAAGAATGTTATAAGGCTTGAAGAAAGGATAGATCAACTATCTTCCATACTTTCTCTCTAAGAAGAGAAATTGTCTTCAAAGCCCATAATGAGTTTCAATGAAGCAAGTGGATCTATGCAATCCATTCAAGTTCTCTATAGTCCACCTCCTATGCAAGTGCAACCCATATACCACTTCCAAGGCAATACCAAGCCTTACACTCCTCCTCCCCCTCCATCACCACAACCTTCCCATCAATCCACCTTCCAACCTCAATTCTCCCCTCCAACTCAATTTCAATACTGAGTGTCACCCCCACCTCCTCCACAACCACAACAAGATCCCCCCTCTCGACCATGAGCAAGGAAGTTTTGTGTCCGTACTAAGGAGTGGGAAATCTCTTGAGCATCCTACAAGTCAATGAAAAGTTGATAGGCCAAGGTAGTACAAGGATGATACTATGATTGAGATTGTTGAAGGTGATGATACCACACATTGATTATGTGACACCACATGTTGAGTTTGGGATACCATGTGCTTCACCTCACACTCCATTGGCATGTCCCACCATCTATAGTGTTCCACCTCATGTTGATTCAAGTAAGGCCAAAGCTAGTGAGATACCATTCATTGAAGCATTAGATGAGCCACCAAAAGTAAGGAGGAGATAAAAGTACAATGTTGACATTCTTTTGTTGTTTCGCCAAGTGAAGGTCAACATTTCTTTGTTTAATGCTATCAAGCATATCCCATCATATGCCAACTTTCTTAAGAACTTATGCACTATGAAGAGAAGGTCAATGAGGAGAATACCAAAGAGAGTCAAGTTGATTGAACAAGTAAGCTCAATCCTCCAACACTCACTTGCCATGAAGAGGAAAGACCTAGGAGCCCCACTCATACCTAGCTACATTTGGGGACATCACATTGACAAATCCCTACTTGTTTTGGGATCAAGTGTGAATTTGATGCCATATAGTGTCTATGTTGAGCTGGGCTTTGGTAATTTGAAACTGACACATTGCACTCTCCAATTGGTGGACCATTCCATCAAAGTTCTAAGAGGAAGAGTGGACAATGTTTTTGTGATGATAGACACAAAAAGAGGCGCAGTGTTCCCAACAAATTTCATTGTTCTTGACATGGAGTCGGATGATAGGAAGATTCCCATCATCTTGGGTAGACCATTCTTGTCTACAGCTGATGCCAAGATACATGTTCGCAGTGGCATAGTGATAGTCACTTTCATGGACATGAAGATAAAGATCAATATATACAAGTCCTCAACCCGAAGAGTCAAGATGAGGATATCGGACATGGTCACTTCAAGAGTCTGACTAGTCATTTGAGAGAAGGAGATATGGATGAAAGACTTGAGGATATCTTTAGTGATCAAAGGGACGAGGAACACACCTTGAGTGCAAATGAGAGATGCATTTATTGCAAGAATGGGCACATGAGAATTCCAAATGGATGAATGATTGAAGGATCTTCAAGAAGCCCAGTTGAAGGCATGAAACTCAATGCTTGTGGGAGGTAACCCACCTGGGTTTGGGGAATTTTCACCCAACCTCTCAATTTTGATACTTTTTTTGGTTATTTTTACACTTTTCCAAGAAAACACACACACACTCACACTTGTTTTTAATAATTTTTGTTTAGTTTTAAGATTTGCAGGTGAAAATAGGTTGAAATGAAAAAATTAGATGAAATCTAGACACATAATTCATGAAAAATCACTTTGGATCAAAGATTTAGTGTTTTGATGAAGTTCAAGTTGAAATTACCTGTTATTGTACTCACCACGGTCGTGATACCAATGCATTGACCGTGGTGGCATGCTCAAATCAATAGGAAAATCAAGAAAAATTGAGAAAACAAGAATAGACCCAGAAGGCCCGTGTTACTCCAAAGAAAAACGGGCCATGTGGGGCACCACGGTCGTGCCACAGGCGAGCCAACATGGCCATGCCATGTAGCACGGCCATGTTGTGGCCCGAATCAACCACTTAATTAGTGATTCCAACAATAGTTTCATTACTTAGTTCATTTCACACTTTGCAAATAGCACGACCGTGGGTGTGAATCGGCGGCCATGCAGTGTAGTACAACACCTTACAACCTTCGATTTCTCCACCAAACCACCTCCAATCCACCCCAAATTAGTTCCCTAATGTTTTTCCTACCACCATCCATCATTTCCACCCATTCTCTACCATCAATACCTCCACTTTCTCTCCATTCCGCCCCACATAGGTACAACTACAAAAATCCCTAAAACCCCACATTTCTCCACCAAAATCCATCCACAATGAAGAAACTCACCAAGCAAGGGGTGTCTAGGACCAAGGAGTCATTTCCTATAGACGTCGACCCAAGAACAACTCTTCTTCAATCTCAATGTCGTCTCAAGCTCTTCTGCCACCACCAAAAGCCTCCGGTTCACATGGAGAATCAACCCATATGGTGGTCTCATGATGGAGGAGTCCTCTAGATTACCTAATGGAGATGGGATATAAGCCCAATAGTCCATTTCCTCCAGAGCACCACCACCACCCTCGTCAGCGCATCCCTCAGTTTCCTCAGCTTGATCGTTAGTTTCAGCGACACGTCCTTCGACACCCATGACACCGTAGCCACAACTGTAGCTACAGCCTCAGCCTCAAGTCCGAAAACAACTAGTTTTAGATGAGAAATATGAGGCTATGAAAGATGTACCACAAGTAAAAGCACCTGATAAGAAACAAGAAGAAATGCCTAAAATGAAAAGCTAGAAGGTGATGAAGCCAAAGCACTCTGAGTTCCTGACACGCTGAGTGGTTGCCACTCGCTATGCTTGCCAGGAGACGATGGAGACCTTGGGTGTCTTTGATTTTTTTTCAGGATATCTTAGAACCTGTTGGGTTATTTGATGTGTTGACCATAGTCTATGAGACTTATTTTGAGCTTACACAACATTTCTTTGCAACCTTAGAGAAAATATCACAGTACACCATCAATGTAACATTGGGAAATGGAACTTACCTTGTCACTGCATCCTTTTCTCAATAGCATTTTTGCTCCCACCCAGAGGTAGCAGGACTACTTGATCAAGGGAGAACAAACATAGACACCACTATGAACTATGCACCCATATGGAAGAGTCTTACAAGGAAAATCAACTTTGTGGTGAGAAAATCAAAGACAAGTCTGATTCACAATCCTGTGTTGTGATACATTTAGAAGGTCTTGGCAAATACCATTTTCACCCGATATGTGAATCAAGGTATCTATACAAAGAAAGACATCTTTGTGTTGGAATGGATGGTGTAGGGCAAGCATGTGAATTTGGTATCCCTCATCATTTGTCACATGAAGACAATCCCGTCCAAGAGAAAGAACCCTTTTATTATGGGAGGGATTTTGACTTCAATTTCTATGGCAATGTATCATGATGTATCTAGTTACACCAAGGTAGAAGGAGGGATGCTTATTGACCTTCACTACTTGATTCGCTCATCTGTGATTTTAGTGATTGATCAAAAGATCTCCTACCAGGTCAAGCCTCCTTATGTAAGAGTTTCACTGGAGCACCCCTACCATGCCACACCTATCCTAGAGGGGTGTAGTCCATCCCTGATTTTTTTGGATATCTTAAGGAGGAGGGAAGAGGAGTATCCTAGAAACACATGGAAGCAACAACCCAGAGATATGAGCGAGAGAATAGGAGAGTCTTAGGTAGCCACTGAGAGGAAGAGGACAACTGAGGAGAGAGAGACACATAGGGTGAGGAGACGGGAGGCGGAGACATCACAATAGCCACAACAGCCCTTAGTTCACACATACGACATGTTGACTATACATATGCAGTTGGTGGGTGTTCAAAGCACGCAGGAGAGGATTTTGTGGGGCACATGAGGGATTTCAACGCACACAAGATGCATTCTGGTTGGACCATCAATAGATGCACCATCAGATCAACCACATGTATCAGTTCCAGCATGCTCAAGCCTAGAGGAAACCCTAATGGGTGGAAGATTGGTGGGGTGCACTGTCCGATTACCAAGAGACTTACCCACCTCCACATGCGGACTATTGGGGTAGCTACTATTAGCACCCTCCACCATAGGGGGGAGTACCACCAGAAACACCATAATGATCATCTACCCTATCACTCCTATACTTTAGTGTCATGTTGAGGACAACATGATTCAAAAGTTTGGGGTGGTAGGAAGATATGCCCTCTTACTCATTTCACTCTTTTTACATTTCACCTGCCATTAACTTTTGTTTTGTTGTTTTTGATATCTAGGTTAGATTTTACCTGCTTTGCATACTTGCATATCATGTAGTTTACTTTCAGTCAATTTTTATGTAATTTTTTAAAAAAAAATCTCTTTTTGTCATGAATTTCATATCATGTAGATTTATGTAATTTTTCATATTTTAGCTAGGATTTTCTTATTTATTGCTTTATTTTTCTTAATGAAGGCTTAGATGTGATTGAAGGTGATTTGGCACCATTTTGGCCAATTTTGCCCAAATTTAGAACCTCTTACATAAAAATGTGTTTTGACCCAATCTCTACGTTTTGAATTGAAAATGATGACCTCTAACAAATGCAAGTGAATTATCATGGTTTATTGCTAAATGGCCTCAATCTTGACTTTTTACATGTGAATCACCTCTCTTATGCTTCTGAACTGTTAGGTTGAATTGTGATTGAAGCAAGCTGCAAATGCTTAGAGTTTTATAGAATCTCACGATAGAAATGTGGTTTTAATATTGCTCATTCATGTGGTGGGTCATTGCTTGATGAAATTGTTGGAGTAACTTTCATGCAGGAGATCTCATGTTGAAGTCCATATTAGTAACCCCTCTTTGACTCACTTTTCTTCTACCATATTCTTACCTCTCCGCCTGATGAAAGGATGCCAAAATGCATACATTCATCCGTGGCCACCTCCAAAAGTTTGGGGTGGCCATATCTATGCCCCCCGCTTCACTATCATCACCATATGCCCTATCTACACCAAGGGCAAAGAACAAAAAAGAAAAAAAATGCAAAAAGAAAATATAAGATGCTCCTATTTAAAAGCATCTAAACAAAGAAAAAATGAATGTGCAAAAGAACACCAAACCCTTAACCCAACCCTTTCTTCCTTTTGCATGCCCATGGATCTAGGAAATATCAAACCTAGCTCATTTTTCCCTTTTTCACAACCACATGGGTTACTTAGTGTTGATGGACATATGAGATTGAATGAATGAATCTAGAACAACAAAATTAGTGATTTGTGACCTTTTCTATCATGAAACAGTTTACCCGAAGTGATATGACAACCATATGGATTGATTGTGTTTTCTATGCTCTATATTTGAAGTTTATAGGCTTAGTGCTCTAATCATGATTGGTTTGTAAAATAGTAGAGGAGAGAGGTGGAATGCATATGCCTAGTAATCTTTGAGACCATCCAGTCAATATTCATCTTTTGCATTGTATTTGTCATTTCTTGATTGTGGTATAATGGTAGAGAGATGAGTTGGAGCATACTTGAGGACAAATATGTTTTAAGTTTGGGGGTGGTGATGCATCCCTATTTTAAGGCTCCATCTAGTATCATATTGCATTTCAATCACATCTATACCTGCTAGATTACATGTTATTTCCCTTAATATGCATTTTGTGTAAAGTGTGCTTATGGACATTATTTGTATATTTTTCAGGCATTTGGACCACGCTTGGATGGAAGAGAGAAAATGAGTGATCCTAGGGTTTATATACCCTTAGAGAGACCCAAAGTATAGTCTAAGGCTCCCTCAACCTACCCCTAGTGGAAAAAGATCCATTATAGCAAAGATGTCCAAGGAAACATAAAGATTCAAATCATAGTGCTTATACACAGACCAGAATGACTGTGGTACCATAGAACGTCCGTGTTAGCTCACTTATAATAACATAGTCGGCATTGAAGTAGTATAGAGATCAGCATGGCTGTGTCATGAAGAATAGTTGTGCCACCAGGACTCAGAAAGGTCGTGCCACCTTGCACGAATGTGTAGCAACTCAATCAGAATGGCCGTGGTACCAAGAACGGGAAACACTGCTCCAACCCACCACGGACGTGCCACCCTTGCCTCACCCCATGTCACCTCCAATTAAAAACCACCAACGTCCCTGTGATTTTTTCCACTTTTTCACCTCGGCCATTCCCATCCACCACGACGGTTCCACTCACTCCCCACCATGGTCGTGCTGCCCAACACAACTATGCTACTCACAACAACCTAACTACTTTTCCACTATATTTCCCACTTTACCCCTACTTGACCTATTTCTTCCTCCCCAACTATATATTTGTGGGTGGCGGCTGGAGGCTGAGGTTAGCTACCCTCTACCTCTCCTAGATCCCCATTTTATTATTCGACCCATTCTACTTCATTTCCACCTCTATTCCACTCCATTTCACCATTTCCACCACCGAAACCCTAGTTTCTTGGTGTTTTGGCCACTTTCCACCTTCATTTCATGCCTTTTAATCTTGGTGGAGGATAGAGGACGTCCTTGTAGTAGCTGGAGAGAAGAATCACTTCATCTACACCGAGCTCCATGGATACTTCTCCCTCTTTCTCCTTTTTTTGTATTTTGCATTTCCATGAGTAGCTTGGCCCCTTATGTGGGTTGTTTGGGGCCAAAAATGTTACTTTGATACCATGTTTGAGGAAGATGATATTCAAACATTGTAATTTCATTTGGTAATGATTATGTTCTATTTCTCTCTCACTCTTCATGAATTACTCATTGGTTTATTCTTGAAATCACCTAGGAATTTAGGGAAATTGCTTATATGAGTGAATTTTGGGATTTGCTCCTAGGTCCAATTCATGGATCCATAGCTAGCCATCCATCTTTCTACATGCTAATCAATTCTCCTAACCCTAGTTGAGAGATCTAATTATCTAGTTTAGATGAATTTAGTGTGATTAGCTTAGAGCTTTCTCAAGGCTAGAATGTGGGTGATGTGTGGCCTAAAACCTCACTCCCACTCCCATTACTACCCCCAATGTCCAATCACCCTAAGATCCTATAATCTAGAAACCTAGGATTTTTAGACTCTAATTTAATTTCACCTAAACCCTAAACCAGTTGAGCCTCATAAGGGTAGTAGGAGGTGTTAGGGACTACCTCCCCTATACACGACCTATCCTATCCATGGCCAGTTAGTAGTTTAGGGAAATTCATTAGCCTCTATATAGTTGTTTGGTTTGGTAATCTAAATGAAAACATAATGTTCACATGTCACCCCAACCTAATTAAAAAGTGAATCCCCCAAACGTCCCACATTTCCCTTTATTGCTTTAAAACCCTAATTTCTTTCTTGCTTAGCTAGTGTTAACTTAGTTAGTTTCTTGCCTTGTTCTTGCTTTGCCCTTGCTAGTTTAGGTTTTCGATTTCTCTTTTTCCCTGTTTACTAGCTTAGTGTAGTGTAGACTTCTTATTGCTTGCCTTAGGATAGCTTGCTCTATTCTTGCTTACCTTGTCTTTTCTTATTCATTAGAATTAACTATCTAGGGTTAACTTAGGTTTCGATCTTGTTTGTTTTCCTTTAAATTGCTTGGTTGTTCACCCATCTTAGTGTAATCAATCAAATCATCTTCAAACCCTTAAACCCTAGACTCCACAGTAGGAACCTATCCCAAAAACTAAACTAGCTCTAGTGCACCCTTTTCGCACTGTGGATCAACCCTATACATGCCGCCCTCCTATACTATGACACGACCACGTGCGCTTGTAGGTGTAGTGTATTAGTTTATGTGAGTATGTTAAGTTTAAATCCATTATAAAATTTGAAATTTATCCCAAGAGTGTTCCGATCTCGTGGGGTGCATCTATTCAAATCCTAATTGATTAGTGTGTACACCTCTGGCGGGATGCACCAAGCTTTCTATAGAAATCTTGGTGCATTTTCACACACTTGGGATCTTTCGATATTAATAAGGAGGCCCTAAACTAACACAATCACACAAACCAAAATATATCAACCACAAGTGCACGATATTGTGTTGTAGTGTAGGTGAGAGGCAAGTAAAGGGGTCGATCCACAAGGAGAGATGGGGCACTAGAGCTAGGTTAGGGTGACTATGTTCCTAATACAGAGAGTAGGGTTTTTAGGGTTTGTTGATGGTTTGTTTGATTTAACTAAGGAGGCAACCAATTAAAGGCAAGAAAGAAACTAGATTATCAAAACCCTAAGTTACCCTAAACAAGTGAAGTCTAAGTATTAAGACAAGAAAATTAACTAAGAAATAGAAAGAGACTACATTACACTAGCAATGAAGGATCTAGAGAAATTAATGACCTAGACTACAACTAACTAGCAAGATCAAAACTAGCAAGCTCAAAAGAGCGCTAACTACTCAAGAAAAACCTAACTAGCTAGAACTAGGAGATAGACTAAGAGGCAATTAAAAACAAAAAAACTAATTACCATGAACAAGCTAAATTAACAATATGGGTTTTAGCAATGATAAAGATAGATGGGCCATTTGGGAATGATACTAGGATTCCAATTGGGGGAAAGATAGAACAAGCAAGCTTAATCATTAATTCTAGATTGCTAAATCAAACAACTAGTCAGATGCTAAGAAATCACCCTACACTATTAGTTAGCCTATGATATAGGTGAGATTTCACTAGGTGAATAATCTAGGTTTCTAGCATAGGATTTCTGAGTAATTGGGAGCCAAAGGTAGAATTGGGGGGTAGAGGTGAGGGTATTTCACCCCACATTATTCACCACCTAGCTTTTAGCAAACTCCTAGGCAATTACACCAATCAACCCTATACTAGCTACTTAGATCACACACCGAAGAGAAGGAGAAGGGCTATATGTAGGGGAAGATGGGGTTCTATCTAGGGATCCACTAGTTGGACCTAGGAGCAACTCCCAAAATATCCCCACATATGATCTTATCCTAGACTTAGGTGGATTCAAGCACACAATAACAAGCAGTTCATATTCTTGGACACAAACCACAAGTAGAGGCATGGGAATTGAGATATAAATAGCAAGAAGTCATCATAGAGTGAAATCATATAGTTTACAAATTATCTTCCCCCAACATGGTATCAAAGTATCATTTTTACCCCAAACAACCCACCACAAGGGGCTTAGATACTTATAACTAAGCAAAAGAGCAAAAAGGATAAAGTAGAAGGCCATGGAGCTTGTGAAAGAATCTTATCCTTCACCTCCTAGCTACTATAGAACAAAGCACCTCCCTTCAAAGATGTAAATGGCATGAGAATATAGGGGTTTATGGTGGAAAACCCTATAAAACTAAGGTTTTGGGTGGAAATTAGGTGGAAATGCAAGGAGAGAGGTAGGTGAAGCTCTTGAATGCAAGAAAGGTGGCAATGAATGCTAGAGAGTAGATAAGGAGTGGGTAACCTAGTGTTGTGGCCGCCACTGATGTATATATAGGTGGTGGTGGAAGCACTAGGTTAAGTGGGGGTAGTATTGGAAACCGAGTGTAGAAAGGCTAGGTTTTAGGTGGCAACACGGCCGTGCTGGGCAGCACAGCTGTGGTGGGTGGGGGTCAGAATGCCCACGGTGGTAGAGAATGACTGTGGTGGGAAGAGGAAAATGTCAGGTTGGAGGTGGTAAAATGAAGGCTGGTAGCATGGTCATGATGGGCAGCACAGTCATGGTGGGGGCTAGGTAGAATGGCAATGGTGGGCGAGATGGAGTGGAGATCGTTATCTTCAATATTCATGTTCTGGACTCTGACAGCACAACCGTGCTGGCTAGCACGACCATTTTGGAAACTCCTTGGCACGACCATGCTGGCTAGCATGACCATTTTGGTGGAAATTCTGTAACATGTTAAATTTTGAGGTGTTACTATGATTTTGATTTTAGTGATCCCAACCATTCCTTGGTACCACGCTCATGGTGGGGTCTTCAGTAGCATTTTGAGCTCCATTCTTTGAAATCCATGGACTCATTTTCTTAGGTCAATTTTTGTCCACCAAGGGTAGGTTGGGGGAGCTTTGGGGTCTTCTTTGGACCCCTCTATCTCACCCATCCAACCAAACGTTCTCCAAGTACCTAAAAACATGCAAAGAACGTCCATAAGTGTATTTGACAGAAAAATGCATATTGAGGGAATTAACTTGCATTATAACATGTTTATATGCAATTGAAATGCAAAAATACACAGGATGGAGCCCTAAAATAGGGCTGCAACAACCGAACATACAAGAATCAAGGTGTAGCGACCAAACATGTATCAATGTGTAGCGACCATCACCTACTCACACATGTGTAGCGACCACTAGGGCTACACTATGTATATCAACCATCAAATTCATGTACAAAACATAGCGACTCCAACCTTGTATCGACTACATGATTCAACACATGTAGCAACCACAAGGGGGTTACAGAATATGTTGCGACCGTGATAGGGTATGTATAGAGACCATCAAACATAACATATGTAGTGACCAAAGCCTCTTATGCCTGGCGACCACAACATAGGTTAAGGTATAGTGACCACCCAAGGAGAACCATGACCATTCGAACAAAACAAAAGAACCATCTAAAGCATAGCGATCAAAATAGGTAGGGTTTGGGTTTGTAACTACCAAACCATCCTAGAGACCATGAAAGGTCCACCTATGTATCAACCACTAAGGTAGATATGTAGCGGCCCAAAATAGGTGTTTAGCACCAAGAAACTGAAGAGTCACTACAAGAAAACTTCTTGGGAAAGATGATCAACCAAAACCCTAAAGCAAACATCACAAGTGTAAACATGGTAAACCATTATGAGAGAAGGGAAACCAAACATATAACTCATGCAAAATAGAATCAAGAACTCCACATTCATGTAATATCCAAAACATGGTAACAAAACCAAAAATCAAGAAGCATGTAAGGAACAACTGCTCCACCATCACTCAAATTTTGGGCATAAGAATTAGGGTTAGGAGAAAGATCAATCCATACAAGAATACTTCATAATCTTAAACCCTAAATCATGATAGCATCATCTAGAAACTTATGATCACATTTTAAAGATTAAAACAATAGAATGAAAGTAATATAAAAGTGCAATAATAGAAGAGGGGAAAGTTATATACCCACTTTGAGGTGAAGATCAACTCCAAATCCACGAGCTCCAAGAGAGAGAAGGAAACACCAAGCTTGGTTCAACCCCACGTCTAAGCAAGATCACCTCAAGAGAAGAAAAACACACCAAGGTTAAAGGAAGCTCAAAAGGGAGAGGATAAAACCCTAGGCCAAAAGAGAAAGAAGAAAGAAGAAATAAGAAAGAAGAAACAAGGAAGAGGAGAGCTTCATCTCAATCAGGTACTACCATGGTCAAACCATAGTCTCGACCTTTATGGGGAGAAGTTCCTCAATATAGCCACCATGGAGAACCATAGTCTAATAGAAAAAAGAGGAAAGAGAGAGTTCAAGTTTAAGAAAATGAGATCAAAGGAAGATAAACTACTTACCAAGATCAAAGAGCACCAAGAACTACCACAAGGAGGATGATTAAGCTCTAGATCACCACATGCAATGAGAAAACAACCCCCTTCTCCAAGATTAGCACCTCCACTTGCACCGCCAAGCTCAAGGCCAAAAAAAAGCAAGAAGAGAGAAATAAGAGAGCTAAAAGGGTTACTTACATGTGAAAGAAGGGGTATATACTCAAGGGTAGGAGAGAGGTAAAGGTTATAAGGTGTCAAGATATTAGAGTCTATAAAGACACATGTCCCTCAAAATCATGGCCATGCAAGCACTCAAGATAGGCATGCATCAAAGGTTGATAAAAAAAGGCTTGGTAGAGACCAATAGGTCCAGTACCACCTTCGTGTAAAACAAAACCAAAGAACAACATGGTAGAGACCGCTACCCATGTCAACCCCAACAACTGGTCACTACAACACAACACAAGCAAAACCCTATCGACCAAAACTAAGGACAAGGCTCTGAGGTTGCTACAAACTAACTAAAACAAGGTGCATTGATCAAAACTTTCTCAAGGACACCAAACATGTCGAGCACTACAAAGCCAACATCAAGTTGGTCGACACCACCAACATAAGCATCCATGCAACCCATGCAAACCCTAGCATCAACTCATGAAACCACCTCACCAACCAAGGTCCAACAAGGTGACCCTAAGCATCATTCTCCCTCTCATGATGTCAAAATACAAGAGGCACAACCAACATGTGACAAATTGCAAGATAACCCCTCAAAATAGGTAAATTGGAACTGATCCAAAAGCAACACACACACATAAATAATAATAATAATAATAATAATAATAATAATAATAACTATCTCAGGAATCAACCAAACTAGAACAAACTAAAAACATAACTGGGTCACATGTTAGTAAGGCACATCACAAAATTAGATTAAGGTTTAAGCATCTTATTAAGCCAAACAAGCAAGATCAATAACTAAGCTAGGTCAAGGGTCTTACACTTGGTGACCACTAAGAATTCAAACCTTCATCGCCCACTAAAGGACCAAAGATTGGCGACCCAATAAGATCAACAACTTGGAAACCACTCATCTGTCAACATTCTCAGCAACTTATTAAGGAAATCAAAACATTGGCGACCACCTAAAGTACAAAACCTTGGCGACTGCCATGCATTCAAAATAATGGTGTAACACCCCTGACCTGGATTATAGCTTAACTCTAGAAGTTTTAATTATGTAAGTTACTTACAAACTTTTTTTAATCTTTTGAAAAGTAATTAAGGCTCTTGGTGAAGTTTATTTGCAAGTATAAGTTTAATTGCAAACTATGTGTGTATTATATGATTGTCTGAGTAAGATGAGGGGTTACATTGCAAAATGTCACATGTTGAATGTATCCTAAGTGTTTTAGTAGCATAATAAAGAGGATGATTCTAATTGGTTGCTTGTGGAAAGCCTAAATCTCAAGTTATAACTTGTTTGAACAATGATAGTACTTTGTGCACCAATTTTGGTACAATTTGTAATTTACCCAAAATATAGGGTTGAGATGCAAATTGCCACCTATAGAGTGTCCCTATTCCCTCTATGTATATTTTAGAGGAGAGAGAAAGAAGGAGACACCATGTTTAAATCATTTTTGGATGATGGTACTCTTGGTGATGAAAAGACCAAGCAAGAATTAAAGGTAAAGCCTTATATGTGTTGTGTTGAGTTGTAGACTTGATATAGGAGCCCTATCAGCCAAAGAGCCAAAGTAGGAGTCTCCTATTGGTTTTTTGAGCCTTGGAAGGGGCTATGTCAGGAAAAGCACCTCAAAGGGGTGGTCCATGATGAGTTGCAAGCTCCTTGCACAAAGTGTATCGGTTTGCATTATTAGAGAGATAAAGATGAGATAGCTTATCCAACAAGATAAAGGATGAACAAAATATCACCTCTAGATTATACTTAAGACTTTTGCATGGAAACATATATATATGGGCATGCATGGACACATGTCAACCACTCATGGCCACATGTCACCTAGTAGCACAAGGTGAAGACACCTCTTATACACTCTATCTCATGAACCCAAGTATATATACTTCACCTTCCACCCACTTATGGAAGTTTACAAACCCCACAACAATATTCCTTGGAGATATCATGCATAGCCTCTTAGATATCATGCAAAGTAGATCAAGGAGAAAGAGGAGCTCGAGCAACAAGCTTAAGGTAAGGCTGTGGTCATCTTCAACCTTGGTTGAAGCATGATTTCGGGTTATAGATATCCCTATCTTTCCTTCTTCACCAAGTTCTTAACTATGGTGATTTCTTATCTATGGAGGAGTTGTGAACGAGCCTAGGACCTTGGATAAGATCATCTTCAACCTTAGGAACGTGGATCTTTGGAGCTTGGAGCTTTGAAGTTGTTCATAAGGCTGGTTATATAACTTGAACCCAATCATGCTATTATTCACCACCTATATTGCTATACTAAATGATCTACTTTCAATTCTGAGATTTTCTTGAATATTTGATAAATCTATGAGTTCTATTAGTTTCTTAGACCTATTTTCTATGGATTGTAATAGTTATAACGAAGGCCTAGAGCTTGAAGAAGATGGTATCACCTTATAAAGCGATATCGGGTTCTAGCACACAAACAAGTACCTCTAACTCGATATGGTTATGTACCTACATCACTAGCACAATATATTTATGAGTTTGTACCTCTTTTCATGATATGGAGATGAAGTTCACATCTTGAACACGATATGGTGTTAACCATACACCTCTTGTACGATAGGAATTCAAGCAAATACCCCATGCACGATATAGTGTCAAGTACACATTTCTAAGTTGATATGCAAAACTCTAATTTTGAGCAACCCGATATGGGTGACACAAGCAAGTACCTCTTGCACGATGTGATCATGAATCAAAAACCTTGTGCAAAATATGTGGTTAAGAATATACTTGTGTACGATATAAGACATGGAGTCAAACATATGGTATAGCCCGACATAGGTTGAAATTCCTTAAACACGATATGAACCCAAGATGTTATGTAATTTGATATAGAGTTGAGTGATGCCTCATGAAATGATAGAAGGATACCTTATGAATGATATGGATTATATCTACTTGAACCTTGTAAACGACATGAGGTCAAGTTCATATCTCATGCACGATATGGTATGCTCTACCCGATATGGGTGGAAACCCTAGATGGAGACATGAAACCCAAGATAATGGGTAGTCTGATATAGTGGTGAGGGATACCATATGAACAATATGAGTAGCACCTACTTACACCTTATACATGATACAATGTTAAAATCATACCTCATGCATGACACAATGTTAGTTGAACCCTCTAAACATTATAGAGTGAAAACCCTAACCGATATAGAGGTGAACCTTTAGGTGATGGTATGAAAACCGATACATCCTACCCTTGTGTGAAGGATTGTTATGAAAGTATCCAACCTTATATCTAGTGTGTCATTCAAATATATGTAGGGATTAATTCCTTTGAAGGCATAAAGAGTTATGAGTTTGAAGGACTACTCAACTTAGTGACCCAATATGGCAACCAACTTGATAACACGATATGACAACCCAACATGAAAAACTGACATGGTACTACCACTTAAACGATACATGATGAGGCATACACTATATGCTCGATATGGTGCACCCCTTGTGCATGATATGGAACCAAGCATTCAGCTTATACCCAATACGAGATCAAGCACCTAGCTCATACACAATATGAAGCTAACTTGAGAAAATAAGAACTAAGTGACAGTTAACCCGAGATGGATACACAAAATGGTGTTAGGGGATACACCCTAAAACATGACATAGTGATGTGGTTATACCACAAGCCCGATATGGATACATGATATGAAGTAAAGGATGTATCTTAAGCATAAAATGATAATATACACACATCTTGAAACCTGATATGATGGGTATACCACAATCATATGTATTTGATTGAGTAACATATGTTGTGAGTTGTGCTAATTGCAATATCAAAGATAATGATACTTGACAATGGTGAGCTAATGTACCTCAAGAGGAGAATTGAGCCAACTTGATAAATGGTAAAATTAACATCTTAATGAGGATAAGAGAGAAACATGTTCATAAGTGATAATCATGTTAATAAGCATGCATTGATACTCCTAAGATAAGTGGAGTATGAATTAGGGTTTGATTCTAGGGAAAACCTAACCCTAATGAAGGGTGATGGTATGCTCTTACAACCCTAATCAGTTAGATTGAGAAATCCAAACCCTAATAATGGTAAGGATTACTTTCTTATATCACATGGTGATGATGTAGACAATCCTAACCCTAATCATGGGAAGGATACATTTCTCTTGAATTATATAGTGATGTCATATATTGTTAAGAGTTTTCATCATAAAGTGCACACTATTCAAGAATCATTAAATGATGAACATAGCCAAATATGAGCTATGATGTGCTATATAACACAGATTTAAATAAGTCTTGTAAGTTGTGTGAAATACTTGTATAACAAGTATAATGATTATACATTCTGATGTCTTAAAAGATAAGTTGTTGTCTAGTAAGAGGTGACAAGATGTTTTATGAACCATGTGAGCTATGTGGAATACTTGTACAATAAGTGAGATGAATACCTTGGTCTGAGGACTTAGAGGTAATAGTTATCTATTACAGAGTTAACAATGCTATGTGGTGATCAAAGGGTTTGAATATTCAGATCCAATAATCATGATGATGATGATGTTAAGAAATGAGAATTCCTAGTAATATGGTAAGGAACTGAGATCCCGAGTGTTATGTATCTAAATGTGTTTCAACGATTAGAAAAGTACTTGATAGATGTATTACACCTTTCTTTGTAGCATTTGTTTATGATTAATGCTTATAATTTTTTTTATGCTAAAAGAATACTGTAATGCACTTAATATATCATTAGAAACCATAAAATGTAGTTTCCCTGACCATAGATTCATCAACGTTAGAATTTGCTGAAATGGTGAAACGGGTTGTTCCCACGGGATAACCTGGAGCGCATGTTTTTGAATATGTGGAGGCGTGAGCTTGGATGACCATATGTGAGCCGATCCCCTTACGCCCACAATATTGGGGATTGGCTATATGCCATATCTTGGCACGAGTATGACAGTGGTTGTAGACTCAGTAATGAGCACGATGAACTGGCCCGTGGCTCTGAGTATGGCTATATGCCATGACTCAGTAATTTTATAAATGGAGAAGGTTGTGGGTCTGTGTTCCCCTAAGAGATTGCATGTTGCAGCTATAGCTCTGAGCAAAGATGCCACTATACCATGGATGCTCTTTTTACAGTTTGACACAAGATGTCACTGCTAATGGTCTCGTACTGACCGAGACGGCAGAGGTCTTGGAAGCCAGCTCTATCATTGACCTTGTATGGTACCAACTTGTGAGAAGTTTGTGGTCGGTTGGAGCATGAACGGTATACTTCATCTCCTTAGGGCATAAGTGTGACTATAAAATGTAATCGTCCGTGTAGTGTATTTGCTTAAGGATCGAATACGAAAAACATTGGTTGATATACACTTCAGTTATACATCTGAGTTGATAGATGTTATTTATGTTTATTTACATTCTTTGTAAAGTGTATAGATGGTTTATTGCTCTACCATGGATAAATGCATCATTTTTCTTAAGTAAAGAGATTACTTTGTCATGTTCATACAGTGATTAATCCTACTTGTTAATATAAAAGAACCTCTGCTCAGTTTTATAATGTTTATTTGTGATAATAATATGGACGATGGAGAGTTATATCTCTCACTGAGACAATTGTCTCACCCCATGGGATCCACAATTTTTAGGTGGACATGCACGAGGCGGTAGAGACCTTTCTGTAGAGGGAGAATAACAGTTGGGGCAACAGTAACAACTCAGGTTGAGTGTATTGTCTGTCGTGTCTTGTAGATAGAAGTCCTATGTGTCATCTCTGTACTCTCAGGTCCTTGGAGTCAGTTCGTAATGGTTTCATGAACAATTTGAGATTTTGGCTTGTATGCCTTGAGGTTTTATGTTGCTTCAGTATATGTTTTGATAAAGCAACTATTATATGTTGTCCTCGAGATGAGATGAAATAGTGTTTGTACAATGTGAATCATGATATGTATAAGTTTGGGATCTTTTAGTAAGAGTTTCCTGGAAGAGGATCTCATTGCAAAATGGTTTTAAATTTTAGTAATTTTTGTTAATTCACTAGTTATGGTAATTCTACAAATTATTACTGGTGATGACTTGATTTGTTTCTGGTCATCACAAAGTTTTGGTATCAGAGCCTAAGGTTCGCTGAGTCTATAGAGACATAGGACTAAGGTGTTGATTATGTTCTAATATCCTCCAATATATCTTATAGTGACTTCTGCTTATGCAGAAGAGAGAGTAAAGCTTAAAATGTCTGGAGAACACAAGGAACACATTGCTGAAAGAAATGTTGTTGCACCAGGAGAAGGTGCAAGGGATCGGGGCAAGAGAAGAATGACTGCCTGAGAATCTCCAGGTTGATCCAACCATGATAGAGAGCCCTACTTTTAATGCCCTCACTGGACTGGTTATGACAACATTGAGGCATATCGAGGATCAGATACAAGCAATACAACCTAGATTACCAGTCCCCAATGATGAAATTTTGGGCTCTAGCAGGATTCCTGATCAACATCGTTATGTTGGAGCAATGGAAAATGTCAAAAGAATTAGGTTACAACACAAAATCTGAGTTTGCTACAGGTGTAGCCAACCAGGAAATTTTATAAAGGACTGTCCAAAAAAGGATAATGAGGTAGGAATTAAGAAAAGATCTACCCAAACTCAGGAACAAATGCCTAGTAGTTCTAAAAAGGGGAAGTTTTTGGTACCACGAATGCAACCAATGTCTAATGCACCAAGGCAGTAGCTACCAAGAAAGGGAAAAGGACCTAATGTTCCACCAGTTAGGACTCTTGATTTAGCTTCTACAATGGTCATAAGACCGACAAGACCAGGGAATGCATATAAGATATGTCGTAATTGTGGACAGGTTGGGCACATTAGACCCTTTTTTCCAAAAAGGAAGGAGGGAATGACCCAACCACCGAGGCAGAGTCAACAAGACTCTCAAGGACAATGGTTTAGGAGTGGCACATGAGGACATGGACAGGCATCCCGAGCAGGTCCATCTTCACCAAACGATAGAGCATGACATTGGAAACATGCAATAACAAGATTCTATGTAAAGAATCAGCCTGAGATAGTAATCAATCAATGAGTTGAGACAGGTCAGATGAAATAGTGTCATTTTGATATGTCATTTCATGATTTTATCTATTAAGTATAATAAAAGTAGTTGTCGTTGAGCTTCCTTTGACTAGTCCTATGAGGACATAAGGAAGATGAGAACTTACATTATGTCCAGTAATCTTTAAAATTCTTTATAATTTCTTTAATTTGTGTGAAAGAGGATGAGGTGTATAAGTGATGCCTGGAGAAAATCCAGGGATGTTAAGTCCTATATTTTGGATGATATAAAAAGTAAGGAATATGATATTAAACAAGGTGTATACTACCTAATATCAGTACTTGCATACCCTGGCCAGGTATTCAACTATTGAAGATAAGATAAGTATGGAACTCTTAGATTGTTATCTTTATGATTACTCTGACCAAGTAGTCATTTTGAGACAATCTAGTGAGCATAACAAAACTGGAAATATGGCATGGATATTTTTATCACATCCTAAGTGCAATAAAATGGAATCTGAGATGATCTCAGCTCAATCTGTGTGTATGAGGAAGTAAAAAGTATAATCCTCATGATAAGAGAAAGGGAACAAGGAAGATGATCCCTATTTGATAAAGTCTGTGTGAATAGTAAAGATCTTTTCCATAATATGGAAATGAGAAATGTGATAAAATCATAAAATGTTCATGAACATGTTAGACAATAACAAAGAAAGGAATGATGATATGTAATCATCCATATAATTCCTATGTTGATGACAAGGAACCTAGGATGAAACAAAAGTAAATGACTCATGAACAGTTGAAAGTTCATGCAATAATCTTAGGAGATGATAATGTCTCCTCTTTGATGAACAACCCTGGGTGATGATGGGGTGATAAAAGGAATATTTTTCCTTGTGTTCTTTTCTTTCAAGGATATGGCAATTAAATAAGTCCTATGACACTTGTTGTTCATGGATTAGAAGTAATCTATAGAAGGGTACTTTTAAAAGTATCAGCTAATCCTGAACCTTGGTTCCAAGACAAGATTATATGTGATAAGTAATGTCCCAAAATGAAAGAAAGGTCTTATTATAGGTTTGGCTTTGGTAATAACAACAGAAAGATACAAATAATGAGGATGTGATGTGTTTTTGGCACATGTAACAGATACCAAGGTAAAGAATCCTAGTATCCAAGAACTTTCAATGATATAAGAAAATGAGAACATGAATCCTGATAAAATGAATAATGTTTGGTTACCTAGAAGAGCCAACCTTGAGATAACTATATTATGGATAACAAATGTTAGGGGTTTATGCTCTGCATAAACTTGACATCAATAAGGTTTGACACCTGAATTATTCAAAGTATGAATAACACTTCTGTGACTTAGAAAGTGTTACCTGATATAGAATATACACTGCAGTCAATAATGAAAAGATAGATGAATATATGTCTTGTATGAAAGATTCAAATGATGACCCTGAGTGGAAGGACTTTGTACTGGCCAAAATTTTATGGCATCTCCAGGACATCAAGATATTAATGGAAACTTGATGATATGATGCATGTATAACGATTGTCTTCCTTCATCCGGCATTTCGAGGACAAAATCCTTGTTAGGGGTTTATAATTGTAACACCCCTGACCTGGGTTACGGCTTAACCCTAGAAGTTTTGCTTAATTAAGTTACTTACAAACTTTTTTTAATATTTTGAAAAGTAATTAAGGCTCTTGGTGAAGTTTATTTTCAAGTATGAGCTTAATTGCAAACTATGTGTGTATTATATGATAGTCTGAGTAAGATGAGGGGTTACATTGCAAAATGTCACATGTTGAATGTGTCCTAAGTGTTTTAGTAGCATAATAAAGAGGATGATGCTAAGTGGTGGCTTGTGGAAAGCCTAAATGTCAAGTTATAACTTGTTTGAACAATGATAGTACTTTGTGCACCAATTTTGGTACAATTTGTAATTTACCCAAAATATAGGGTTGAGATGCAAATTGCCACCTCTAGAGTGTCCCTACTCCCTCTATGTATCTTTTAGAGGAGAGAGAAAGAAGGAGACACCATGTTTGAATCATTTTTGAATGATGGTACTCTTGGTGATGAAAAGACCAAGCAAGAATTGAAGGTAAAGCCTTATATGTGTTGTGTCGAGTTGTAGACTTGATATAGGAGTCTCCTGTTGGTTTTTTGAGCCTTGGAAAAGGCCATGTAAGGAAAATCACCTCAAGAGGGTGGTCCATGATGAGTTGCAAGATCCTTGCAAAAAATGTACTAGTTTGCATTATTGGAGAGATAAAGATGAGATAGCTTATCCAACAAGATAAAGGATGATTGACATATCACCTTTAGATTATCCTTAAGACTTTTGCATGGTAAGATATATATGTTTGCATGCATGGAAACGTGTCAACCACGCATGGCCACGTGTCACCTAGTAGCATAAGGTGAAGACACCTCTTATACACACTATCTCATGAACCCAAGTATATATACTTCACCTTCCACCCACTTATGGAAGTTTAAGAACCCCACAACTCTCTTCCTTGGAGATATCATGCATAGACTCTTAGATATCATGCTTAGCATCTCAAGGAGAAAGAGGAGATCAATCATCAAGCTTAAGGTAAGGCTTTGGTCATCTTCAACCTTGGTTGAAGCATGATTTCAAGTTATAAATATCCCTCTCTTTCCTTCTTCACCAAGTTCTTAACTATGGTGATTTCTTATCTATGGAGGAGTTGTGAACGAGCCTTGGACCTTGTATAAGCTCATCTTCAACCTTAGGAATGTGAAGCTTTGGATCTTTGAAGTTGTTCATAAGGTGGGTTATATAACTTGAACCCAATCATGCTATTATTCACCACCTATCTTGCTATACTTAATGATCTACTTTCAATTTTGAGATTTTCTTGAATATTTGATGAATCTATGAATTCTAGTAGTTTCTTAGACCTGTTGTCTATGTACTTTAATAGTTAGAATGAAGGTCTAGAGCTTGAAGAAGATGGTATCACCTTATAAAGCGATATTAGTTTCAAGCACACAAAAAAGTACCTCTAACCCGATATGGTTATGTACCTACATCACTAGCAAGATATGTTTATGAGTTTGTACATCTTTTCATGATATGGAGATGAAGTTCACATCTTGAACATGATATGGTGTTAACCATAAACCTCTTGTACGATAGGAAGTCAAGAAAAGACCCCATGCACGATATAGTGTCAAGTACACATTTCTAAATTGATATGCAAAACTCTAATTTTGAGCAACCCAAAATGGGTGACACAAGAAAGTACCCCTTGCATGATGTGATCATGAATCACAAACCTTGTGCACAATATGTGGTTAAGAATATACTTGTGCACGGTATAAGACATGGAGTCAAACATACGGTACAACCCAACAGAGGTTGAAATACCCTAAACACGATATGAACCCAAGATGTTATGTAATTCGATATAGAGTTGAGTGATGCCTCATGAAATGATAGAAGGATACCTTATGAATGATATGGATGGTATCTAATTGAACATTGTAAATGACGTGAGGTCAATTTCATATCTCATGCAGGATATGGTATGCTCTACCCGATATGGGTGGAAACCCTAGATGGAGACATGAAACCCAAGATAATGGGTAGTCTGATATAGTGGTGAGGGATACCACATGAATGATATGAGTAGCACTTACTTACACCTTATACATGAAAGGTTAAAATCATACCTCATGCAGAACACAGTGTTAGTTGAACCCTCTAAACAATATAGAGTTAAAACCCTAACCGATATAGAGGTGAACCTCTAGGTGATGGTATGAAAACTGATACATCCTACCCTTGTGTGAAGGATTGTTATGAAAGTATCCGAATTGATATCTAGTGTGTCATTCAAATATATGTAGGGATTTATTCCTTTGAAGGCATAAAGAGATAAGAGTTTGAAGGACTACTCAAGTTAGTGACCCGATATGTCAACCAACTTGATAACATGATATGACAACCCAACATGAAAAACCGACATGGTACTAGTATTTAAAAGATACATGATGAGGCATACACTCTATGCCCGATATGGTGCACCCCTTATGCACGATATGGCACCAAGAATTCAGATTATACCCGATATGAGGTCAAGTACCTAGCTCATACACGATATGAAGCTAACTTGAGACAATAAGAACTAAGTGATAGTTAACCCAAGATGGATACACGAAATGGTGTTAGGGGATACACCCTAAAACACAACATAGTGATGTGATTATACCACATGCCCGGTATGGATACATGATATGAAGTAAAGGATGTATATTAAGCATAAAATGATAATATACACACATCTTTATACCCAATATGATGGGTATACCTCAATCATATGTATTTGATTGAGTAACATATGTTGTGAGTTGTGCTAATTGCAATATCAAAGATAATGAGACTTGACAATGGTGAGCTAATGTACCTCAAAAGGAGAATTGAGCCAACTTGATAAATGGTGCAATTAACATCTTAATGAGGATAAGATAGAAACATGTTCATAATTGATAATCATGTTAATAAACATGCATTGATACTCCTAAGATAAGTGGAGTATGAATTAGGGTTTGATTCTAGGGAAAACCTAACCCTAATGAAGGGTGATGGTATGCTTTTACAACCCTAATCGGTTAGATTGATAAATACTAACCCTTTTTTTTTTGGGTAAGTCAGAGGGTGTTTTATTCATCTCGCCCCTCTCGTGCAAGCAAACTCAAATTCAAATTACAAACTGACTCCAAATTACTAAACGGAAATGTAGTAGTACTACTACCATTACATGACTCTCGAATGATGATTTCAACTAAAGGTTGAGGAGGGGTTCTATAATTATAGAATTCTCCCTGGGTTTTTTGGTGCAGCTTAGCCAGCCTATCCGCTGCAGTGTTGCCTTCTCAGTGGATGTTTGTGCACTGCCAATGACATCTCCATCTTCCTCTAATTATTCCCAGCCATTTAGCTAGTTTAGGGTATTCACCCACCTCTTTTTCTATAGACTCTTTAGCTCCTTTAGAATCAGTCTCAATCATGAGGCTATCTACCTTCAGTTTGCTACCTATTTCAGTAGCTAACTCAATCGCACGAATTTCAGCTTCTAAAGCATTTGAGGCCTTGATTTTTGTAGCCCATCCCCCTCTCCATCTGCCTTCATTGTCCCTCCCAACAACAGCAATCGTACACAATGAGTCCTTGTTTTTAAATGTTGCATCTGTATTAAACTTTAGAGTTCCAACTGGCGGTTTCTTCCATCTCGCTAGCTCTCTATTCAGATTCATTCCTTCTGTTGTTTCCGGCCTCTGTGCAATAGCATTGAGGGTAACCTCCTTTTGGATCAGATAGGCAGTGATGTTGCTCGGCTGCTTCCGTTTTTCAAACACTTTCAGATTTCTACATTTCCAAACATGCCAGCATCCAATCATGAAAGTTGCACTTCCTGCTTTATCATCTTTTATGTTCGCCGCTAGCCAACTCCAAAGGTCATTCTCTGTAAAGAACGACGGCCATATGTTTCTATCAATAATCTTTTTCCAGACCTCCATAGCTTGCGGGCAGTCCCGCAGAGCATGTAGGATGGTTTCATCGCTGCTCTCACAAACCGGGCAGCACACATCTGTAGTGAACTGACGTGCAACTCTTCTGCAGTTAGTTAGAATCGCATTGTGGCCTGTAAACCACAAGAAGAATTTAATCTTCATTGGTACTTTAGCGCTCCAGATAATATCCCATTTCCCTGGGACTTTAACATCTCTCTCCTTCCTCAAAATGGTGTAGGCGCTTTTCGTGGTGAATTTTCCTGATTCAGTATGAATCCAGGCTCTGACATCCTCCTGTTGTTCGTCATCCGGTATCTCGATCTTTAAAACTTCCTCAGCAACATCAGACGGCAGCCAGTTGTTAAGGAAGTCCTTATCCCAGGTTTTGGTAAGGTTGACGAGGCTAGCAACCTGTAGGTCATGTAGCTCCCAAGGTATGGGTTTGGTCACCACTTCTTCTAGCGTTCTATCCACACTCCACCATTTATCCTTCCAAGCATTCGTGTTCTTCCCACTTATCGTTATCATCATGGAGTTATCAGTTATGAATTTTTTACAGTCCAGGACCTGTTTAGTGAGTCTCGGCTCGTTAGGCTTATTCCCCTCATTGTAATCATTATACTTGATGGTCATGCTCTCGCCCCATATAGATGGTCTACTTGTAGAAATCTCCCATGGCAACTTAGTCATTAGAGCCTTGTTCAGTTCTCTCATCGTCTGCAGACCTAACCCTCCACACTCTTTGCTACAAGTGATTTTATTCCATGCAACAAGAGAAAGAGGATGAGTTTTATGATTACCCCCCCACACAAATGACCGAATGCTTCTATCAATTCTGTCACAGATTTTCAAAGGTAGCATCGCCGTTTGCATGACGTAACTAGGGATTGCAGTTAGTGTTGACTTAGCAAGGCATACTCTTCCAGCGAGGCTCAAACATCTAGCAGCCCACGAGTTTATAGATGAAGACACCCTCTCTATGACATGGCTATAGGTGTCTTTCCTGACTTTGCCATGGTTAAGGGGGACCCCCAAATATCTCCCGAGATCTTCAGTAACTGTAAATCCGCTTATTTTGCTGATCTCCTTGCGGATACTATTGGGAACATTCTTGGAGAAGAAAATGCTGGATTTACTAGTTGATATGGCCTGACCCGAAACTTCCCCAAAATCCTTGAAGCACTTGAGGATGGATCTCATTTCTTTCTTGTCGGCCTTAGCAAACAGGAGCATATCATCTGCAAAACACAGATGCGATATACCTGGTCCCTTCCTATGCAATTTCACAGGAGTCCATTTTTTCATCTTCACAAGGTTCTCGATAGATTGGCATAGCCTTTCGAGGCACAAAACAAAGAGGTAGGGGGAGAGGGGGTCTCCTTGTCGGAGCCCCATGGTCACTGTGAATTTCCCTGCGCTTTTGCCATTCTAGAGTATGTCAGTCTCGCCATTCGCCAAAGAGTTAAGGATGTAATTGCATATAGTAGAAGGCAGCCCAAACTTCACAATTGTGTCCGCAATGAACGGCCAAGTCATCTTATCGTAAGCCTTGGACATGTCTATTTTAATAGCCATGGTCTGCTTGTTATTCTTCCTCCTCATAACGTGTAGAACTTCTTGTGCTACCGTTATGTTGTCAGCAATTTTCCGTCCTGGTACAAACACACTCTGCACAGGAGAAATCCAGTTAGATAGATAAGACTTCAGCCTCTCAACAATGATCTTGGAAGTTAATTTCAAGCCGGTGTTATTTAGCGAGATCGGCCTGAAATGCTCACACGTCTCCGGTCTAGCCTTCTTTGGGATCAGGACTATGCTAGCATTACATATCTTCTTATCCAGAGTTACGCCTTTGAGCGCAGTACTAATGGTATTAAGCAGAGAGTACTTGATAGAGTGCCAATTCCTCAGGAGAAAAGACCCATCCACACCATCCGGGCCCGGGGCCTTATGTGGGTTCGAGTTCGTAAGAATTCTATGCACTTCCTGGAGAGTAGGCTCAGCTGCCACCTTCGCCTTGTCCGTGAGGTTTAACTTTGAGAAAGTCCCAGTATAATTGGAAACCTTGTTCAGGTCACAGACAGCAGTTTCCGTAAACAAGCGCCTGAAGTGATCATACACCAATTTACTCACGTCTGCCTCTTCAGTAATCCAGCATCCGTTTTCATTTTTAATCATAGTGACAGTGTTGGCTCGACGTCTTTGTTTAACATATGCATTGTAGAATTTGTTGTTAGAATCCCCGTTCTTAAGCCAGTTAATATGGCTTCTCTGTATAAGGTCGTCCTCTTCATTTCGCAGGTGCTCATTATATTGTGCCTCCATATCGGTGATAAGACTCGCAGTCACCTCATTGTAGTTCTCAGCCATACTCTTTTGCAGATTGTCTAGGTTTCTCAGTACCCTTTTCTTCTCAGCAGATTTCTGTTTTTGGTTAGACGCTTTCCACCTATTTATGCTGCTACGCGCTTGATCAAGTGCTTCATGGAATGAAGTATCATGCTTCCAGACTTTACTGATTAACTCCCTGAATCCTGCATCTTTAGACCAGGATTCCCTTATAACAAAACGGCTAGGGCCATGGCGTCTAAGGGTCGATCGGATCAGAAGTGGGCAGTGGTCTGAACTAGCTCTAGGCAGATGTTCAACCACGAAATGAGGAAATGAAGTAATGAAGTTGAGATTAGCCACCACTCTGTCAATACGTTCTTGGAGTCTTCCATGAAAATAAGTGAATTTAGTTCCACAGAATCCCAGGTCAGAAAGGCCCTCCTCCAGTAAAGTGTCATTGAACATAGCTGCTTCCCTAAAATCATAGTGTTTGCTGCCGCTCTTTTCTTCCGGAAGCAGTGTCGTGTTGAAATCGCCCAAGACCACCCACGGCATATCAAAGGATTTGCTCATGTCAACTAAGTGTTTCCATAGCAGTTTCCTAACAGGAAAATGAGGGTTAGCATAGACGAAAGTAATCAGCACAGAGTCATTCACTTTGCAAGTGACAAATTGCCTATGACAGTTCATAATCTTAATAGTGCACTCTTCCTCTCTCCAGCACACCCAGATCCCTCCACCGAAACCTCTAGCTTCACATCTGAAAGATTTATTGAATCCCAACTTCTGGATAGTTGTCAACGCCCTATCCCCACTTATGCGTGGTTCAAGGATGCCCACCACTTTAGGTTTCCTTTGTGAGATAATCTCTTTTAGGACACGGCAAGTATCTTTGCTGCCGATTCCTCTAGTATTCCAACAGATTGTATCTAACATTCACACTGGGAAAAAGGTAACGGTAGAAGCTACATCAAGTTACTGAGCTTGGACTGGCTCAACATTTTCCTTCTCTTCCATACCCGATTCTGTGTCTTCATTACCCCCATTCTGATGCAGTCTAGGGCTCTTTCTTCTGTGCTCATAAGGCGGTTTGATCCTAGCCGATTTCATCTTCGCCCCCGAGCCTTTAATCTTCCTGCTTTGCGACACTCTGGATGTTATCTGCACATAATTTGAATCAGCCATTGGGTCCGGCTCCTCCCCCCTCTGTATAGTAATTTCCTGAACCTCATCCATGTTGGTGACTCCCGCTTCCTCTTGAACAACAACACTCTCCTGTGTAGAGGTAGTTTTCTGGTTCGCTCCTTCTACAGCTCTACTCGTCCTATAGGTCTGTTCTTCCCCATCAACCACAATTACCTCGTCGACTTCTGGGTCCACCACTATATGATCGGTATCTCTATCCAGCTTGTTAATATTCTGATCTTGGATGACTCTCAACACTTCCCTCTTTTTCTCTACTGTATTTATGTCTTTCTTCCTCCAGATTTTTGCCGCCTTCTGTGTTTCTGTAAGTGCTCTTCCACTCTCTTCAGTTTGTTGTGGCATCACCTCTTGGGTCTCCTGTGCTACTTCCTCATCTTGTTCGCCCAGGTTTGCAAACCTGTTTCGGCTCGTTTCTCCCGAGTTCGAGTATTGGTTCTGGTTCTTGTTTCTATATTTCTGCGCCACATGTTTCTTTCTTTGTGTCTGCCATCTGGGTTCTTGCTGCTCAGTCGTATTCTCAACAGGTTTTGCTTGTCCTTTCTCCGTCTGAGAAATAGGGTTCGGGTTGGATGGACACTGCTGCTCCGCATGTCCTAGTCTGCCACAAAAATCGCACGAATCCGGAAACACCTCGTACTCCACTTGGTAGATTTTCTGGTTGATCCTAATGGTATGGATAAGAGGCTTATTCGTGTCTATTTCAATAGCCAACCTTGCGAATTTACTTCTGCTTCTAGCCATGGTGTGTGTATCCACCCTTCTCAAGGTTCCCAGAGCCATGCCTATATAGTCGAAGAGTGTTGGCACATACAGATGCAGCGGAAGATCTAAGATCCTAACCCAAGTAACCAAGTACCTTGGAAACTCTGTAGATGGACGGAAATTCGGTTCCCATTGCCAAACCGCCAAACACTTGCCAAAAAGCTTCCATGGCCCTTCGAATAAAGCAGTTTCAAAGTCTCTTTTACAGGAAAACTGCACCACATAGTGTCCCATGTCCACTTCGTAGATATTGAACCTGCCTACAGGGTTCCAAAGGGCTTTCAGCCTATCTCTCATTGTCATGAATCCAACATTAGAGCCAATAAGTTTGGTTACGACAGTATATTGCCACGGCTTAGCCAATTCCTCCTCCGCGTCAGGATTTATATCAAGAGCGGGCTTGCCATCAGTAATGCTAAATGTTACGTCCGCGACAGCCAGCCTACTTTCGTAAAGGCTGTTCAGAAATCCTTCTTTCTCCCCTTCCGTTTCCTTAGTGTGTGTAGTTTTCTCATAATTCGTATTGAACAGGTCCGCTCCATGGGATTCTTTCCAAGCGTTACTGGCGTCTTGCGCCTGTGTCTGCTTCGGTATTTCTGGTATTTCATCTCTGGTGCTCCCTGCGCTACTCTGAAGAATTGGAAACAGGTCGTCCCCCGTACATTGGAATTCATCTCTCTGTCTTGTATTCCGATGGTGCTGTGTACGATTGGACCCCCTCATCCCGGCGTACTGGAGTTCTAGTCCTATCGTCGGTATGGTCATCTTGACTCCTCTCTGCCTGTTTCTGCCTGGATCATCCAGTCTATCCGCTGCTCCTCGTGTGTGTCCCTCCTCGTTCTTGTTCGGATCATCTCCTTCTGTGCTCTTCCTTCTGCCTCGTTCCCCTTTCTCGCCGCCGGCTCCTTCTCCCGTTAGGCCGCCGCCAGTGCTCCCCTTGTCACCCCCCCCGATCGCCAGAGCCCCCGCAAACCCTACTTCCCGCCGCCATCTGAGAAATACTAACCCTAATAATGGGAATGATGTACTTTCTTATATCGCATGGTGATGATGTAGACAATCCTAACCCTAATCATGGGAAGGATACATTTCTCTTGAATTATATAGTGATGTCATATATTGTTAAGAGTTTTCATCATAAAGTGCACACTATTCAAGAATCATGAAATAATGAGCATAGACAAATATGAGCTATGATGTGCTATATAACACATATTTAAATAAGTCTTGTAAGCTGTGTGAAATAATTGTATAACAAGTATAATGATTATACAGTCTGATGTCTTAAAAGATAAGTTGTTGCCTAGTAAGAGGTGACAAGATGTTTTATGAACCATGTGAGCTATGTGGAATACTTGTACAATAAGTGAGATGAATACCTTGGTCTGAGGACCTAGAGGTAATAGTTATCTATTACAGAGGTAACAATGCTATGTGGTGATCTAAGGGTTTGAATACTCAGACCCAATAATCATGATGATGATGATGTTAAGAAATGAGAATTCCTAGTAATATGGTAAGGGACCGAGATCTCAAGTGTTATGTATCTAAATGTGTTTCAAAGATTAGAAAAGTACTTGATAGATGTATTACACCTTTCTTTGTAGCATTTATTTATGATTTATGCTTATAACTTGTTTGATGCTAAAATAATATTATAATGCACTTAATATATCATTAGAAACCATAAAATGTAATTGCCCTGACCATAGATCCATCAACGTCAGAATTTGCTGAAATGGTGAAACAGGTTTTTCCTACAGGATAACTTGGAGCGCATATTTTTGAATATGCGGGGGCATGAGCTTGGACAGCCATATGTGAGACAATCCCCTTACATACACAATCTTGGGGATTGGCTATATGTCATATCCTGGCATGAGTACGACAATGGTCGTAGACTTAGACAGTGAACTGGCCTGTGGTTCTAAGCATGGCTATATGCAATTACTCAGTAATTTTATAACTAGGGAAGGTTGTGGGTTTGTGTTCCCCTAAGAGGGTGCATGCCGCGACTGTATCTCTAAGCAAAGATGTCACTATACCATGGCATGCTCTTTTTTCAGTTTGACACAAGATGTCACTGCTAGTGGTCTCATACTGACCGAGACGACAGAGGTCTTGGTAGCTGGCTGTATCATTGACCTTGTATGGTACCGACTTGTGAGAAGTTTGTGGTCAGTTGGATCATGAACGATATACTTCATCTCCTTGGGGCATAAGTGTGATTGTAAAGTGTAATCAGCCATGTAGTGTATTTTCTTAAGGATCGAATATGGAAAACATTGGTTGATATACACTTCAGTTATACATATTAGTTGATAGATGTTATTTATGTTTCTTTACATTCCTTGTAAAGTGAATAGATGGTTTATTGCTCTACCATGAATAAATGCATCATTTTTCTTAAGTAAAGAGAATACTTTGTCATGTTCATACAATGATTAATCCTACTTGTTAATATAAAAGAACCTCTGCTCAGTTTTATAATGCTTATCTGTGATAATAACATGGACGACTGAGCGTTATATCTCTCACTGGGACAATTGTCTCACCCCGTGGGATCCACAATTTTTAGGTGGACATACACGAGGTGGTAGAGACCTTTCTGTAGAGGGAGAACAATAGCTGGGGCAGTAGTAACAACTCAAGTTGAGTGTACTGTCTGTCATGTCTTGTAGATAGAAGTCCTATGTGTCGTCTCTGTACTCTCAGGCCCTTGGAGTCAGTTTGTAATGGTTTCATGAACAATTTGAGATTTTGGCTTGTATGCCTCAAGGTTTTATTCTGCTTCAGTATATGTTTTGATAAAGCAACTATTATATGTTGTCCTTGAGATGAGATGAAACAGTGTTTGTACAATGTGAATCATGATATGTATAAGTTTTGGATCTTTCAGTAAGATTTTCCTGGAAGAGGATCTCCTTGCAAAATG
This sequence comes from Alisma plantago-aquatica, assembly GCA_963693085.1. NCBI lineage: Eukaryota > Viridiplantae > Streptophyta > Magnoliopsida > Alismatales > Alismataceae > Alisma > Alisma plantago-aquatica. The sequence goes on from OY856409.1 coordinate 865,156,181, forward strand.
GTTTTAAATTTTAGTAATTTTTGTTAATTCACTGGTTATGGTAATTCTGCAAATTATTACTGGTGTTGAATTGATTTGTTTCTGGTCATCACAAATGGCGGCCATGTAGATACCAAAATATCATAGACCATATAGATTCCAAATAGGCTAGTAACTACTAAGAATCTTAAAGGTCATCAAGTTGCATCAAAAGGAGGAAGATTAATTCAAAACCCTAATTTAGCAACCATCATTTGAGAGAGAAAACCATCATATCTACAAGCATAAAAGGACCAAAACTTCCATTATCAAGTAACGTTCGTGAACAAGGGTTTAGGGTTCATCTAATAAGAGTTGTTTATTCAAGATAACCATACAACCACAAACCCTAAGTAAAGACATCATCTATCTACTTAGAACAACATTTTAGAGAAAGATTATGCACATGCAAGTTGAGAGTAAGAAATACCTGTGAAGAAAGTTATATAACTCACCATAGAGATGATGTAGAAAGTACAAATAGCAAGGTAGCTTGAAGAAAAATAAGGTAGAAATCCTAGCTTGAGCAATCCTCTCGGCTAAGCTAGCTCCACCATCAAAAAGGAAGCAAAACCTCGGTTGAAGAGGTAAGAAAGAGAGTGTCTTCAACCTCTAGATCAAACTTGATCAAGAAGAATAAGGGATGATAGAATAGAAAGGAAAATGAAGAAGAAGAGGAAGATCTCACTTACCAAGACCAAGAAGAAGAGCAAGGTAGCACCAAACGACCTCAAGAAGGGTAGATCCAACCCTAGGTCAACATGAAAGGTAGGTTGGCCTCCTTCAACCTTGAGCTCCTATTTCACCACCAAGAAAGAGGGGACGAGCTCTAAAAAGAAAGAAGAGAGAAATAAGGTTCAAAGGGTTTGGTTGCATGAGAGGAGGGAGGCATATATGTCTATGGGTGAGAGGAAATAGAAGGTAGAGGTGTCTAGCCAAGTTTGACATGTTTCCAAGGTCAAGGCATCTCGTCCATGCAAGCCTCTCATACATGCAAAGAGGTTAACTATATAGATTAGCACCTGAAGACCACAACAAGAAATATCATAGACCACTTAAGGTTGTTAGCGACCAAGGTGGTCATAGAACCAAATGATCGCCAATCCTAGTGATTTTGGCAACCAAGATGAGTTCAAATCTTATCGACCGTCAACCCTAGGTGGCTCTAGAGATATTGGCAACCACAAACACTAGAGGGCACATATAATCCTTGGTGACCTCTGACAATAAATATCTCATCCTTGGAAACCACCAACATTTGGTGGTTGAACACTTAAAGTCAACCATGTGTTAGTCCATCCATGAGAGCAAACCCTAATCTCAACACAAGACGTCACCACTCATACCAAGGTGTGACAAGGCACCTAAAGCACAACTAAATAAAACATGATGTGAAAACATGTGAAGCACAACAATCATGTGACAAATCACAAGAAAACCCCTAGATATGGTTAGATTTCATGAAAGCCCAAAACAAGTATATGAATGCATAACTTGCTTAAACAATGTCCAAACAAGACCAAACTTGAAACAAAAGCTTTTCACATGATATAAAAGCAAATCTTAGGGTTTGATTAAGGTTTTAAGCATGCAATTATGATAAGAAATCATGTTCAACAAAAAATCAAGGTTAGGTGTCTTACAATCATAAACCCCTAAGAAGGATGTCACCTCTGAAATCCTACGCGAACAAAGATGGGTATTTCCTACGCATCTCATCCTCTAACTCCCACGTAGCTTCTTTCACACCAAGGTGATGCCACAAAACCTTAACTAATACTATATCCTTCTTCTTTAGATTCTTCATCTTTCTGTCTAGTATCAACAGATGACCCTCAACATACAACATGTCCTCCTCCAACTCAACCTCCAATGACTGCAACGTCAGCGTTGTATCAGGGTGGAACTTCCTCAACATGGAAACATGGAAGACATCATGCAAGCTATGCCACTCTGGAGGTAACTCCAACTTGTATGCTACCTTCCCAACAAGTGCCGAAATAGGTTATAGTCCCATAAACCTAGGAGCCAACTTACCCTAATTACCAAACTTCAACACAACCTTCCAAGGGGAAACATTGAGATACACCTGGTCTTCCACTTGGAACTCAAGCGGTTTGCGACAGTTATCAGTGTAAGACTTATGTTTGTCATGGGCTGCCTTCAACTTTTGTTGTATCATCTTTATCTTCTTGGTAGTCTATTGTACTAGCTTAGGACCCAAAAGGTGATATCCACCTATCTTATACCAATAAAGAGGTGACCACCAATATCTCCCGTACAACACTTCATATGATACCATGTCTGTGCTTCTCTGATAATTGTTGTTGTAGGAAAACTCTATCAAACTCAGGTGCACATCCCAACTGCCAAGAAACTGCAAGACACATGCTCTCAATAGATCGTCCAACATTTGAATGGTCCTCTCTTTATGACCATCTATCTGTGGGTGAAAAGTGGTACTGAACCTCAACTGTGTCCCCATTGTTGTATGCAGACGCTCCCAAAACTGACTTGTAAATTGTGGACCTTTATCAGATACTGTGATAACTGGAATACCATGAAAATGAACTATATTATCAACATATATTTGTGCCCACTTCTCTTCCATATACATTGTCTTTACTGGAAGGAAGTGATATGACTTGGTCAACCTGTGAACTATCACCCAAATGGAATCATGACCTTTGGCTATCCTAGGAAGACAAAGTCCATAGTTATATTATCCCATTTCCATTGCGGTATCAGTAAAGTTTGCAAAGTTCCCGCAAGCTTTTGATGCTCTACCTTGACTTACTGACAAACTGGACACTTAGCAACAAACTCTACCACATCACGCTTCAGACCTGGCCACCAATACATATCCTTCAGATTATGGTACATCTTGGTACTTCCAGGATGCATCACTTACATCAAGGAATGAGAATCCTCAAGAACCATCTTCCTTAGACCATCAACATCTAGAGACACCATCATGTTATGAAAGCAAATTATCCCATTCCATGTCTCATGGAACCCATCATACTTCCTGGTACCAAACTTTGACCTAATATTCTATATCATTACATCACTCTTATAAGCATCCCTAATCTACTGCATCAAGGTAGGTTTCACCTACAACTACACTAACAAGACTGCTAACAAGGAAACCTCCAGCTAAAGATTAATCTGCCGAAGAGACACCAACATGTCCTTCTTGTGGCATACCAAACCATGTAATTGTGCCTTGACTGTAGACGATGCTGAAGATGACTTCCTACTCAAAGAATCAACCACCACATTCTCCTTCACTAGATGGTAGTCTATTGTGCAATAATAGTCTTTGATCAACTCCATCCATCTCCTCTGCCTCATATTCAGCTCCTGCTTTGAGAAGATATACGGAAGGTTCTTGTGGTCAGTGAAAATCTCACTTCTCTCTATACAGATAGTGCCTACAAATATTCAAGGCATGGACCATAGCTGCAAGCTCTATATGATGTGTCGGATATTTCTCCTTGTGTTTCTTAAGCTTTCGTAAAGCAAAAGAAATCACATTCTTGTCCTGCATCAACACACATCCTAAGCCATTTTTGAAGCATCACAAAAGACGATGTACCCTTTCCCTTGCTCTGGAAGAACTAACCCCAGTGCACTGGTCAACTTCTCCTTCAACAACTAGAAAGATCACTGACACTTGTCATCCTAGACAAAAGGGACACCCTTCCTGGTCAATTTGGTTAGGGATAATGCTACATCATTGAAGTTCTTTATGAATCTCATGTAGTAACATGCTAAATGTAGGAAACTTCGGACCCTGTCAGTATCTTGGGATGCTCATATTCCAACATAGACTCTACCTTTTTAGGGTCTACACAAATGCATTTAACAGATATGATGTGACCAAGAAAAGATACCTCAGTCAACCAGAACTCACCCTTACTAAACTTGGCATACAACTTGTGCTACCTCAACAACGTCAACGCCCGATGAAGGTGCTTCTCATGTTGTTGACTATACCTAGAATATATAAAGATATCATCTATGAAAACAACTACGAACTGATCAAGAGACAACCTGAATACATTGTTCATCAGATCCATAAAAGTTGTTGGCACATTGGTTGACCCAAATGACACAATCACAAACTCACAGTGAGCATACCTAGCCCTAAAAGCTGACTTGGGTATGTCATCTACCTTGATCCTCAGTTGGTGATATCCTGACATTAGATCTATCTTTGATAACACCATGACACCTCTCAACTAGTCAAATAGATCATCAATCCTCGACAACAAATACTTGTTCTTTATTGTGACCTTGTTTAACTGTCGGTAGTCTATGCATAACCTCATGGAACCATCCTTCTTCTTTAAAAACAACACAAGAGAACCCTAAGGGGAAGTTCTCATCCTAGTGAAACCCTTATCTAACATTTCCTGCAGATGTTTCTTCAACTCCTGCATCTCTGTTGATGCCATCGTGTAAGGTGACTATTCTATGGGTTTTATTACAGGAAAATCAATGTCTCTAGGAGGGGGAACACCAGGAACTCCTCAGGAAAGACATTCTCAAACTCACACACTATGAGTACCTCCTGGATACTAGGATCTCTTGTCTTGATATCTACAACATGAGACAAGAAAGCCTCACACCCCTGTCTCATCAGCTTCTCAATGTCATAGCTGACACCAAACACATAGGAAGAATCTCCCTATCTCCTTGGAAAATCCAAAAAACATCTCCATCATGGAACATTGCCACCTTCGAACTACAATCCAAAACAACCTTGTACTTCTCCAAGGTATCCATCCCTAGGATCACATCAAATCCATCCATGTCAAGTGGCATAAGATACACTTGAATATTGCATCCCAAAAAACAAAGAACGTAAGGTGGACACACCTCCCGCAACTTAACAGAACCAACTAAAATGGTTTCTAGCCGACAAATATAAAATCTACTACAAACAAGAAGATAACAACTACTTATCATCTCTCTGGTGATAAAAGAGTGCATCACACCCTGGTCAACCAAAACATATATAAAAGAAGAAACAGATAAGTAAGAATGAAAAAGTTCCATCTGACCTATCACGACCCATAGATTGACCACTCCCTCTCGCTGATGCATATCATAGAATTTAGTCATCACCTATTATTGTCCTCCTCTACTAGCTGGTCCAGATGACCCCGTCTGTGATGCTTGACCACATCCTCTCCCACCACCATTGTTGTACTATTGCTGTTGGGAACCTATCTGACTCTGTCTCGATTACTGAGTCACTTCTTCATCCTTCATGGGGCATGTCCACCTTATATGCCCCACTTTCCCACACTAGTGACAAGTCCTAAAATCATACTACGCCCTATATGGCCCTGTCATTGACACATATGTTGTATTGCATGCTCATGCTGGAGGAAAATAGTGACCTCTGCCCTTACTTGAGGACCATTGTAATGACACTCTTGATCTCGGCTAAAAAAAAGGCGGTCTCTGTTGTGAATGTTGATACTATGATGATGAGAACCTTGGATTCTTGAAGCCACTAGACGAATGTCCTTGGATTTGAGTCAACCTCTTACTAGTGTTGGCTTCATGCTTCTCGATAGCGGACCTCTCAGTCTATCTCACAGACTCCACAATGCTGGAGAACCTCTCTTTGTTCTCTATAGTAGACATTGTCATCGTCAACTATATGCTCAGGCCCTTCTCAAACCTCCAAATTATCTTCTTCTCTGTCGCTTCCATATGAGGATAAAACCTCAAAAGTTCCATGAATTTTGCCTCATACTCATTGATGCTCATGGAACCTTGTTGTCGCTTCTCAAACTGTGTCGTGTTCTCATCCAAATATGTCTCAGGGAAGTATCGGATCACGAACTCCCTCCGAAACTCTTCCCAACCCATCACAACTCTAGGTCTCTTCTCTTCTATATGGACCACCAGTGGCTAGCACTTCCCTTCAATAGATAAACAATGTGCTTCACCTTGTCCTCTTCTGGGATGTTCATGATCTTGAACACCTTCTCATGCTCCATCAACCATGGATCTATTTTGTAAAGTGGTATAAGCAATTGATGATAGTTGATAGATGACAAGTCACTGCATCAAATTGATACAATGAGAATTGAACCATCACCCAACACCTAGAATGAAAATTCTAATAGAATATGACAGTGGTAACTGATCTGTGTTTTAATTCCAACGTTTCATCTCTACTCAGGTTGACGAAATGCCTTCTACAACTTCCCGATGATTATTTTCTACATTGCCAAATGCAACCCACATATCAATGTCATATGCTTCTACTATACCTGCACACTCAATGGCTTTCACATGTCTCAACCTCTCAAATGTCTTCCTGAAACCCTGAGATTTTGCATTAGGGATAGCTGCTCTAGCTTGAGGTACATGCACTCAGGCTGTTAAATGCATAATCGTTGCTATGAGCTATACAAACATGAATTGGAAAGTAGGAAGGGTCAAAATGAGGCATCGTGGGCTATTCTAGCCCCGTCAGTGGCACTCTTCCATCATGTGATGCCATCCTACCACCACCTCCGGGCGTGACATAGCTACTGTCTACATGCTCTTCACATTCTCCAGACATATCTTCATAAGTAGAAGTTATGATCAAATATGTTTGATTACGTAAGAAAAGACTCAAAACCTTAGTCATATGTCCATGTAAACTCAATGAACCTAAAGCTTTGATACCAACTTAAACTGGATGCCCTGTCATACTATACAAGATTACTCAAGACAAAACACACAATCAACAACTAATTATCCACATAACTAGAAATGAGGGTAAACCGGTTTCAACATTACTATCATTTTAGAAACATTTACATAAAGGTCCAACAACATGCTTATAAACACATACCACATCAAGTATTTACATGTATGACCAGTGGCATCAGCCACAACCTGCACATAAAAGATATGTTCCACATATACATGCCGTATAAAAACATTGGAATGCTTCTAAAAGCTCAAGTCGAAGTACATATTAACTATAAAACATCCCTTGCTCGGACCAGAGAGTACATGGATGACTCTAGGACTCTACAACTACTATCCAAACTTCTACTTCTACTGCTCTTCAGGTTGATCTTCCGCACCACCACGATCCTGACGACCACCTGAAAAGATGTGGTGACCCACGAGGTGAGACCAATGTACCAGCAAGAGATATAACTCTCAACCATTGGTTACTGATTACAACTAGGTAAGATTATTACTAAACATAAGCATGTTAAACTAGCTAATCATGTTTAGAAGATTGAGCATATTAAACACACTAAGCCAATTAAATAGATAGGCATAGAAATATGCATGACTAGCAAGTATATGAAGGAATAGATAAGACTATCATCTACTAATCAATTAATTTCTCTTACTCCATTATATAACAACTAGGCAGTATAAGAAACAAGGAAAAGGTTATCAAGAAATGTGAATTGTGCTTAACCCTAAGCATATATACTACACAACTGGATTATGTCTTTTATTAATCCATGAGGAGTTGACGTATACCACTCAACTCCAATTAACCACTTCTAAGTCAAAATTAGTTCCATATAAGATCTAGGAGAGCCAGACACCTAAGATCTCAACTGCCCTCGGTCAGTACGAGTCAGTCACAATGACATATATAGTCTAGTTGCAAAATATCCTAGTCCACCCTTGGTATATAGGTCATGACACTAGTAACCAGGGTATACAATACCCTACATCTGAGGCACAACCATAGTTGTCCTGTATCTCATCTTATATATAAATACCTAAGATACGACCGCAACCATTCTCCTACCAAGGTATGACCACAACCATCCTCCATAACCTTAGAATCAGGATGGCAAGGACACATAGTCTCATGTAGCCCACATACTCAATAGTATGTGCTTCGGGTTCCATTAGGAATACTCATTTCACCATCTGGCAAGTCCTAACATTTGAATGGATCTATGGCACAAGGCATTACATGATTGGGGTTTTACTTGATTAGTTGATGCCAATTGGGTGAGTTAATACTGCATCAATCAAGTTACATACAAATCCTAAAAGAGTTCTACAAAATTATGGGTAGATTGCAGCTTAGGAAGATATAAAACGTATGAGATATAATATTTATCACATCATCACATGGTACTACTTCATTGCCATACATGAGATCATACTCATCATCATACCATCACATGATCAAATCCTTGTCACGTCATGAAGAGGATAACACCTCAATTAGGGTACAAACCATGCCCAAGGTCATTAAGACCATCACATCATTCCCTACAAGAACATGATTATCTTTCCATGCCTTACCAAAGCTCATCATACCATCACCATACATGTGATATACAAGTTCGGCATAACATTACTTATAACAACTTATAATGTTCATGTGGCAACAAATTAGGGTTACAACAACATAAAGAGAGAGAGCATTCTTTCATCATATCAACATACAAAGGAACTAAGCATGATTATCCACCACCATGTAATTGTATTAAGGTTAGGTTCAACATGAAATATTAAGTTGATGTTACAAATCAGCTCTCAACTAACTATTGGTGCATATACTTACTTAGGTTCAAACACAAACCATCATATATTCAGGAGAAAATAGGGACCACTAGGGCCAAGAACTTCATTGGCCACTAGGGTATGTACCCTTGGTGACTTCTAGGGTTAGCCATCTTGGCGACTGCTAGGGTTAGTGTTATGATCGTATTCGAGCTTAATTGGTAAACTAGGGTTTACCTGGATGATTATATGCTTAATTGGATTGATAATTTATTAAATTTAATTAATGATGATAATTCAATTATGATGTTTTAAACCTAATAAGAACGTTAAGTGTTCTATTGTTTGAGAAATTAGGGTTTGAGAAATATAAACCCTAGTTGACTGAAATTAGGGTTTTGATGGTACATGAGTATGGAATTTAATCAGGATATCAGTGTGGTAAATGATTTTTCATATTTTAAACAAATTTTTTATTTTATTGAATTTTCGATATGACATGGATAGCTCAATCATACACATTGGAGAAAATTTTCAGAATATTTGAGTGTTTTTTGAATGTGGTTCTCGGTCGAACTATACTTCGACCAAAATGTTGATAGAGTGCTTTTTAATAGTGTAGTGTTTTATTTTTAATTATTTATTGGTAATTCCAAATGATCTTAAATTTTAACTGGATATCTGAAACTCAATAATAAACCATATTTAAAATTTTCATAATTTTTGGATGCGTTTAGACCTTATCAGTAGACGAATTACTGTAACTAACATTTTTGTAGAATTCTAGATAGCAGTGTACTATTCGATTTTTAATTATTTAATAAAAGTTTGGAATAATCTCAAATTTTAACTTAAGATTTGTAACTTAATTATAAATAACATGATAAATTATCATAATTTTTGGAGAATGTTTTATCTCTGAAATACACGAATTTACAGAAAACCTTTTTATGATAGAAAAGTTGTTGAAATTAGAAAAAGTATAGTAAGGGGTCAAAGTGCAATTGACCCAAGCAACTCAATTTATCTATATGGTCAACCTAACACGCAAGGAGCTCTAATAATTTGTGATTCAATATAGAGAAACAAAATCCTAGAGAGAGGGAGAGTTAGGGTTTGAGAGGAGAAAGTGATGGAGATACTGACCTAGGGTTTGCAGTCTGAGGAATGATGAAATCATGTAAGTTTAGCTTCTTTGGATATAGTTTCATGGTGAATCTTCTCTCACATGTAAAAATTCCGTCCCTCCTCTAATTGTATCCAAAATGGTATCAAAACTTCCCCTTTTCTCACTATTTCTTCATAATCCCTCATTTTTAGGGTTTCCGAGTTGAAAGGAAGAAGAAGTGGGTGAATTGCTAGGGATTTGATATGAGATCGATATTTTCATGGATGAGCTAAGTTTTTAAGGTGTTTTAATACCTTAGGATGAGTGGGAACTTCCTTTAAATAGTAAATTGCACGAAAATTGGTTAATTCATCCATAATCTTTCATTGCTAGTATGTGACTACAAACCCTGAATTGTCTATTTGTTCTAATTTGTTGCAAAATGATATGAAATGGATTATTCCTCTGTTTGGATAAATTTCAGATGATAAAATCATATTATAAATGTATACAATACATCCTAATGAGAATTCCCTAAGTATTCACAGAGGTTATAAGAGTAAACTGAAATATAGGGAATTTGTCTATGACTGGAATTTGCTGTATAAGTGAATAGAGAAAATTGCTTATCTAGACCCCCTTGGTTATGAATGGTTGTTTATATAAATTTATAGTACATATATGTCAGATACTATCTTGGATTTTGTTCAGAGTGAATAGTGTTTGTTTGATATCTCAGTAAAGAGGGTGAAACCCTAGATGCGAGGAAAGTTGGATATTTGTGAATAGATATCGTGAAATCCATTTGAAGGGATTTTCTTGACACGATAGACTTTATTTATTCAATGTTATTATTGATGCACGATATCCTAGTGAATGGCATGGAAACCCAAATTCAACTCAGTTCCAAGGTTTCATACATATATTGATTTTATATGATTTGTTGATAGTAGTCTTTATTCAATGAATGTTTATGTTGCATGAAATCTTTATGGGAGCCATGTGAATAAGTTGTTGACTAGTGAGAGGTGCAAGATGTGTGATGGCCTTGTGAGCCATGAGAATACTTATACAACCAGTGAAATGAATACCTTGGTCTAAGGACCTAGAGGTAATGGTTACCTGTTACAAAGGTAACAATGCTATGTGATGATCTAAGGGTTTGAATACCCAGACCCAGTAATCATGATAATGATGTGAAGGGATGAGAATTCCTAGTAATGTGATAAGGGATTGAGATCCCAGGTATCATATGTTTTAAAGATTTGAAAAGTACATGATAGATGTATTGCACCTTTCTTTGTAGCATTTGTGGTGATTAAATGAAACCCTAAGGGTAGGGTGTTCAATGAATCAAGTATTGTGATATCAATGTTCTCAGTTATTATTAATAATTCTTATCATGATAAGTAATTAACTCTTAATTGAGTTATGAGATGCACAACTCAAGATTTGGGTTGATATGCACGATTCTAGTGTGTATTTGCCAAGTGGACATGAAATCTGTTTATTTAAGAATTTTAGTCTGCTTGTATGTATAGTATGTTGATTACTCAGTATATTACAATGTTTTGAATATACTGCTCTACCAAGTTTAGAAGGATATACATGTTGTATTATAACTTGCAAATAAGTAGACGCGACACCATAGAGATATCAGAGTCAAGTATAAGTAAGAGAAGGGTACAATGTAGACAGAGCTTTTTAGGAATAATAAAATAATAGACTTAGGAGCCCTAAACACCGTAGAACCCCTATGTGAGGTCTGCGCCTTAGGGGTGAAACGACCTAACCCGGGCAGCGTCCAGTATACGGGGGTCGGAACGTTCTATCAGGTGGCACGGGGGGCAAAGCCCTAGTGGAAATCTCCTTTAGAAGTCCTGGTGGCACTAGAGTACAGAAAAGCCAAGAGGTGGCTTGACTCTCCACCTGTGTGCTCAGGTTAGAGGAGGAGTCCAGTTTAGGCCAGAGAGACATTTCCCTATTGCAGACCAAGAGAGTAGTCAGGCTTAGCATTTCCCGGGTGTGTCCGCTAAGTCTTGTACGGTGGGATCATAGTGCACTACGAGTCTTCATATGTAGAGTACACTACATATGATCAGGGCATAATAAAATGAATGAGAGGTCAAACAAATGTGTACAATTATTCAATTATTCTTTGTATGTTTCTGAATTATTAGTTCTCTTTATGATCAATCAAGCATTTCATATATTGATCCACTCTTATAGATTTAGAGTATCCTTCCATATTTATGAATGTCAATTATTAGACTCTTTAAAGCTTACTGTTGTTATAATTGATATCAATTGCACAAAAGTATATCTGTAATTATATAAGTGCTTTAGAATGTTTCTTTGAAGTACTCATTCACTGAGCGAGTAGGCTCACCCCTCTACTCACAATTTTTTATGGATATCACATGGACTTGAAGAAGGTCATTGCATCAGAGTAGATCTTCCACAAGAGTTAAGTCTGAGTATAGTTAAGTTCAGTTGGTCCCTGTCACTCTAGGTCATAGTATAGATGTGAGAGTGGTATAAGTGATGTTTTGTATCTTTGTTTTCTTAATAAGAGAGAATGTATATGATTATCATGTCGTATGTACCTGAGAATGAATGTATGGATGTGTATCGTTTATGTTGAGATCATATTAAAGTAATCAAAGTTTAATTCTCTTGCAAAGTTGTTTAGGAGATTGGATGCGAGAAAAACAAAGAGTTTGAAAAAGAAGAAAAAGTTATGGGTGATCTTTGTATTACGTTAAATCCTCAATTTATGCCTTAATCTCATGATTAATGGTAACTGTGAGATCGGGGTGTAACAACTTGGTGTCAGATCTTAGATTGAGTTGTCAGGGACCATTAAGTTAGTAAGTTAGAGTCATAAGTGTTGTAGATAGGAGATGTTATGATGTTATCTTTGGGGATTTGAGTATTTGGATATATTGGCCCAGTATTTGAGTACTTGGATCAACCAGTATCAAGATACTCTGTTTATTCTTTCATGTATACCCTGGCCAGGTATACAGTGGAAGGATGGGCTAGAGAGGAACCCTAGAAATATTAGGGTTAGAAACAAGATAAGTAACATGAATTAAGAGCATAAATAAAAAATGAGATAGAACTTTCATTTCATATTGTTGTTTTATTTGAGATGAATAGAAAAGCTCTTATATGTTTGAATTCAGATATTCAATATTTTGAAATATATATGAGTCTTTAAGATTTTTTGTACACTATGCAGTTGTAGCATTTATTGATTACATTATGTGTATCAAGTAGACTAGAAATTATCTTTGAATGAGCTTTCCTAAGTGGATATTCTTTCCACATGTTTGAGATTAATAGGAGTTAGTTAATCTTGAGCAGCTCTTGGCTTCAGGACTGCAGGTTTGGCCTGGTCCAACTGGCAGGGTGCGTTACTAGGATCTAATGACTCCTATTGAAAATATAATAAGAGTAGACTCTGGATAAATTAGACCCACATCATAGTGAGAATGTACATATAATAAGATGCTAAAACATATGGGAAAGATTAGAATAGCTAAGAATCAGTTGGAACTGATATCAGAGATCCAACTTTGAGGCCTCATATGAGAAACCCTTAATTGGGAATAAAGGAACACGACATAAGGTTCTCATTAAGTTTAATCATTAGTATTATATGAACTCTAAATATGAAATATGGAAAAGATATGAGAAAAGTATGTAAGGGCCAAGATAGTAAGAATCAATCATGAGGAATGGATTATATAATCGAGTACAATGTTTTTATGTACTCCAAAGCAAAGGTAAAATAGAAGAAAAGAGTTAAGTATTCGATTAGTATATAGAAGTGAAGAGTCTTCAGAAGAGTTAAAAGTGAAGAGAACTAGATGAGCATGTAAATCATAAAACTAGGATAAGAAACTTAGTTGAAACAAAGAGAAATGTTGGAAATAATGAGCTTGATTAAGGAATGAGGGTTATGATATAATTGAGAGCATGGAATGTATACCTTTATTGTGAAGTTAATACATTCATCCTTACTGCCCTTGGATTCTAAGTCTCGATAGAACAACAAATTAATTTCTAAAAGAAGAACAAAAGTGCAGCTAAATAAATGAATAAGTCATACAAAGGTAGACTATATTCAGGAAGGAAAAACTTGATTGAAAGAGAAACTAAGTTTGACCCATGCATGAGCTGTTTGATTTAAAATGAAGGATATGTAATGTATTAAACATGAGGTGATACTAGTAGAGAGATTATTGATTTATAATTTCAACTTCACATTAGTAGAAGGATAAAAGGAAATATATACAACATGGTATACATGATCATACACATAAAATAAGCAACATGATCATAAGAGAAAACTAGAAGTTAAAGATGACATGTGTAATAGTAGCATATGGTAAGGGGATTATGGAAAGTAAAGAAGGGTTTGAAACATAGGAGTAATATAGATTATAAAAGAAAGAGGTTGCGAGATTCAAGAAAGTGCTAATTAGTCAAGTATCCTTGTTGATAATTAATTAATCCTACATATGAGAAATGTATTATTGAATGTTTGAAGATAAGAATTCCAAGTCTCAAAATCATCTTCTCTTTCATATCTTCCTTAATGAGAGCAATGTGGGAATGAAGTGATAAGAAAATGAATCATATCTGATGCATAACCACCACGGTAGAGGCATCTAGTGAATGTAATAATGACACACAATATGATTATGAAACCCTAGAAGGGTAAATTGAGAATGTAATCTATCTGAATGGCCAAGTAAGAGAAAGGAAATTCAATTGATAAGATAAGGAAAACTTTAGTAAAATTTGTGAGATCCAAAGTTTGCATTTCAAATTAAGGGAGAAAAGTCAGATCACAATAACGTCATGCTTCTGATAAGGACCAAACCCTAGAATTTTAGAGTTGTAGTAGTTCAAGGGATGTCACTAGTGATTTGACCTTGAATACTTGCATCTCTATAAAACAAGATCATGAAATTTGCACTATGAGAAGTAAACTAGCAGTGATAGTAATCCTAGCTAATCTGAAAGGTAGATAAACAATATGGAAATGATTTAGAGCAAAGGATAAGAAATAGATTTGAAATATAAGAGGTGTGTTTTGAACAAAAGGAGAAATACAATATGAGTGAAGTGTGATATGAAATAAATTCTTGCAGTAATAGAAAGAATGATGAAAAATCTATTCATACCTTGTATGTTTCAATTTTAGGGATGTTTAATCTACATGATTAAAATGAGAAGGATAAGTAGAAAAACGTAAGTAGTAGTGAATGAGGAGAGAGATAAGATAAAACAATGGATCTTAGTAATATGTGAATTTGTTTTTAGAAGTATAATTTGTTGAAGGTATATTAAGGGATGTAAATTGGTTCTACGTATGATTTCAGTGTACATGTGCAAGAAATATGTTAATTAAAGGTGTCTGATAGTTTAAGTCATTCATACCAGTAATCCATCTTAGTATTGTACAATTGTGGTATGGTGATATGGGTTGAATGATGATGGAACAAATGGAGGGTTACCCTGAATAAGGTAGTCTTACCTATTCACTCATATGAATAGAGGGGATGATAACCATATTGTATTGATATGTAACCTTAATGAGGTGTAGCTTGTTATACCTAGATTTAATATAACTAAGTGATGGTAATTGGGTATGAATAGTCCTTGAATGACTAATACAATTATGGAGTACACTGTTACTGTTGTTGAAACCCTAGTATGCTATAACCCGATGGTTACACCTTGAATTATGTGTGGGTTCATACTTGAGAATAGTATGGAATGTGATGGTAATACTTCACCTTATGCATCCATGATCCAATGGGGATGTTGTGAGTAGTAATGTACAATTGTTGTTGAATCTATTATTTTAACTCAAGATTTTTTTGCTATTTGAGTAGCACAATAGTAAAATTTAAAAGAACATGGTGAACTGTCTTTCGTGATTTAGAGGTAATACATAACAATAATACATATTGAGCTATATGAATTTAGATAGTTGGATCGGGTTATCAATGAGGAGGTAATACCTCAAGAGTATGAAAATATTTAAATGGTTGTTTCTCTCTCTATCCTATGATTGATTATGGCATAGAGAATTCATTTGTTATTATTGAGCAGTCATGATTTAAACATGTTGCGATTAGAAAAGAAATAAAGGACTTAATGTTGAAAACTACATTCAAGTATGAAATACAAGAATATAATGACATGTAAGATTTTAGAAACTTAAAATAAACCTTGAAAGTTCTTTTCTTGCACGTTTATGTTTCAGGGACAAAACCTTTTAAAGGGGGGAAGAATTGTTATGACCGTATTCGAGCTTAATTGGTAAACTAGGGTTTACCTGGATGATTATATGCTTAATTGGATTGATCATTTCTTAAATATAATTAATAATGATAATTCAATTATTATGTTTTAAAGATAATAAGAACATTAAGTGTTCTATTGCTTGAGAAATATAAACCCTAGTTGGCTGAAATTAGGGTTTTGATGGTACATGAGTATGAAATTTGATCAGGATAGCAGTGTGGTAAATGATTTTTCATATTTTCTACAAATTTTGTATTAAATTAAATTTTTGATATGATATGTATAACTCAATCATGCATATTGGAGAAAAATTTCAGAATATTTGAGTGTTCTTTGAATGTGGTTCTCAGTCAAACTATACTTCAACCAAAATGCTGACAGAGTGCTTTTTAGCAGTGTAGTGTTTTATTTTTAATTATTTATTGGTAACTCCAAATGATCTGAAATTTTAACTAGAGATCTAAAACTGAATAATAAACAACATTTACAATTTTCATAATTTTTGGATGCATTTAGACCTTATCAGTAGACAAATTATAGTAACGGACATTTTTGTAGAATTCTGGATAGCAGTGCACTATTCGATTTTTTTACTTATTTAATAGAAGTTGGAATGATCTCAAATTTTAATTGAAGCTTTGTAACTTAATTATACCCAACATGATAAATTATCATAATTTTTGGAGAATTTTTTATCTCTGAAATATACGAATTTATAGAAAACCTTGTTATGACAGAAAATTTGCTGAAATAAGAAAAAGTATAGTATGGGGTCAAAGTGCAATTGACCCAAGCAGCTCAATTGCTCTATATGGTCAACCTAACACACAAGGATATCTCATAATTATTTATTCAATCTAGAGAAACGAAATCCTAGAGAGTGAGGGAGAGTTGGGGTTTGAGAGGAGAAAGTGATGGAGATGCTGACCTAGGGTTTTGCGGTCTGAGGAATGATGAAATCATGTAAGTTTAGCTTCTTTGGATATAGTTTCATGGTGTATCTTATGTGACGTGTCAAAATGTCATCCCTCCTCTGATTTGATCCAAAATGGTATCAAAAATTCTGTAACATACTCGAATCTAGACATATGTATCAAATTTCTCTTATTCTAAGGTCCTATTCCACTATGTTAACATACCGTATATTTCCCACAATATAAAGACATTAAGAATAATTAGTGTCATGGATATATTAATACCCTTAATATTTGGTCTACATTGTAAAATAACCATAATACACTATATAACAAGACTTAAGGAACAAATATAGCAAACACCATGCTTGACTCTAATTTGACACCATAAAATGTTCTTAGGAGTATAAGATTAAACGAATCAAATTAATGTGTAATAAGTGTTAAAATGACTAAATACATAAAAAGTATGTATGATATACAAATAATGAAATCTACCATTAAACATCTTCAAAATGTGAAATTGATGGCTTCATTGTATTTTTCACATGTTAATTGGTCCACTTAACAATTTTGATATCAATAGGACTTCAATTGCCCAACCAATTACTAGTTTGAGTTCCTAACTTAGTATACACCATTGTATTAATTATAATTACATTCTATTTCCACCGCTTAATCCTCCTAGTCACACGATTGTTTTACTCTGTGTATGACTATGTCTCCTTCCTCCCCGTAATAGCTTACCACAGCCAGCAGATCTTCCTCCTCCTACTTCCTCCATCTTTCTCTCTTCTCCTCTCCCTATTCTCCTCATCCTTCACTTCTTTCCTCTCATAGCACTAGCCCCATGTAGTCCCACTCTTTCTCTCCTACCCTCAGTCATCAGACGCCACCTGCAACACATGATCACTTCCACGTGGCCTGCTCGACACCCTCGACTACCATCTACAATACCGACCATGAATCCATCGACATCCTCTCAAGCCCACCACCACTCCAGGTTCATCAAGCCATCATACCCCCTCGCATCCTTTTCTTCTTCCTTTCTTCAAACTAACTGGAGTTGCCGCTATTCTTTCTCTCCTAGCGCCCTGGCGACCATCTACTGCAGTGGCCGACGACCACCAGATCCGCCTTGAGAGCTGCAAGCACTCTCCGCATACCCATCTTCACTTCGGGCCTTTGGAAATTTGATTCCTTTGGCTAGCACCTGTAGCCAGCCACCGTGGCATGCACATCTGCCGCCAGCAACCCGCCGTCGACGATCTGGCCCCTAGCGCCCAGCCACCGGCGCTCCCCTCTCTGTTCCCCCTTGTTGCCACCACTGAAAGTCGAGTTCCATCCATCTTCCACCGTCATCACCCTAGGCCCCGTCACCCACTCCCTTCTTCCTTCACCCGCCGTCAACACTGCAAGGGGCGTGGTTGCCTATTGACGATACTGATGACAGATCTGGTGGGTGCTAGACACCACTGCCTCCTCCTATGCACCACTCTAGTAGACCATGATGATCATCTTTTCAATCATCACAACCAGAATCACATCTAGCTCGAGCCTTGGCTGTGAGCTCAAAGCATGCAACGTCAAGCAAGTGCTATATACATGTTGAATATGCCTCGGATCTGGTAGCCACCTGAAGACTCAACCTGCTCCTTTGTCTTACAGGTTAGGAATCTCTTATGTGATGATTATGATTCTATAAAATAAAGAAACCAAGTATAATATGTTTCTAGATTAGATACTATGTTATTATGACTTAATCATACGTATGCATTCAGAATAATAATCAATTACTGCCATATATACCACCCTAGCATGTAAACAGATTGGCGTATAGGTAAGACAAGTATACACACGTCAATAAATCAGATTCCTATGTTCAAAATGTTATGAACTTGATTATTAGTAGTAAAATATTAGGGAATACATTCAACCATAATATATATCTTTCATTTGGCTATCCTAATAATTATCACACTAGTATATACATGTTGGATCTTTGATATATAGTTACGTTATGCAATTGTTAAGTTCTTACATTCAAAACCTTATATATCCATTGGACAATCAAGATTCCGAATAGGCATATAGATATATTTGATGATAATTTGACATATAATATGGACCGTGATGCTTATTTATATAGATTGGTCTAATCGTAATAGAATGTTATACAGGAGAAATCATACATATAACATGAACATTTTTATTACCGATGCATAGTATAATGATGTATGCATGTTGGTTTACCTATATTTAAATAAGAGGTTTGTGTACTCCTATGTGAGTGCATGAGACACTTCAAACCTAAATTTATCAATAAGATCATTTTAATAAAAATACCTAATGTGCAGTGCATGCCGAAGCCTAGTTGACTAAATATGAGTCGCATGATAGTCATAGAAAGAATAAACTACAAGGCCTAAACCAAAAGAATGTGAATTACCCTCAAATACATATATGTACCCCAGATATATTTAAACATATGTATCTAGAAATGGATATTTGAACTAAAACAAGTACCTAAAGAATCATATATCTACTTAATATGACTAAACCTCCATTATGTCATTAGGTGATTGGGACTAGGATAAGAACAATATGAAAATCTATACTAGGAACATATACACAAGTTTTCATGAGTTCATCTGACATAACTAATGTGTTCTTAGGGCGGAATCTTGAATTTATGGACAAAGTATATCTATTGAGTTAACCTTTAGCCATGAAGATCAGGTATGTTCATCCTCTATTTTATTTTGGGCATTATTTGACTAAAACCTAATTTCTTTTAATGAGGCATCTCTTGAAATATTGTTTCTCTTTGAAATCTAATATTCATAGACATTTCTAATTCCTGATATAAATCTCTTTTACTACTGTAATTATTAATTTGACATGTCATATGGGTCTTTAGGCCCCTCCTGCCTTGTTGTCTTTTGTTGATATTGACTAAAATGATAGTCTTGCCACTCTATTATAGCATGCTGTGTGTTTGACTAGATTATCTAGAATAGTGGTACTTATGTACAACCATACTTTTATAGGGCATGCGTATTCCGCCCGGGGTGTGCGTTTCCACCCTTGTTTACTTTTAGGCCATGATCCTATGGTGTTATGGCCCTATTTTAGATATATTTAGTCTACATTGTTATGCATGCAAATATTCTTTGTTTTAATATGAATCTGTGGATGAATGTTATGGCAAGACACTCTTTTATTATCATGTTTGTAATATGAAATTTTATATGCCTCATTTCCTTGTTATATTTCTCTTGAAATTACCTAATTGCAAATAGCCCCCTTTTTCTAATGGGAACATCTCTTTTTGAACTTATACCCCAATATAATGCTCAAAGTGTTTTATATATGTACATACTCAGCCTTTGCTGACCTCTATATTTGTTTCCTATTTTGTGGGTGATGTTCCTTTCCACCCAGGTATAGGCACATCATAGGAAAACAACTCAATAAGAACATCTACACGGCTTGGAATTAAGGACAACTTGCAATAGTTAGGTTACCCTCTATTGTTGGCTTTAGTTTTACCTAGTTCAAGTTTTTTTAAAATCACCTTTTGTGGTGAGGAACAATTGTATAATGATACACCTTGTAACTTTGTAATATTTTTGATTCCGCTGCTTTATTATTACGTGGCTCTTGTATTATATCATTTGAGTGGATCCCCTTTTGGGTCTCACTCTTTACAAAATGGTATCAGAGCCAAAGCAGTCGGTAACTTGACTATTTCAAGTTATCCTTGGTTAACCCTTAATTACATAGGTGACCCTTAGAGGTTATTGATAAACCTATTTCCTAGTAGTCAATACCAATTAGGGTTTTCAACCCCTGACTAATTTGGTCACTTGCACTCCTCGAACCACCTATCTATGTGAACGTGAGTTAGTCTTTAGTAACCTGTAACACCCACCCCTTATTTATAGAGGTGGGATGGAGCTAAATCAAAATGATTCTTGTAGTGTTTGGTTTACATCTCATAATTTTCTAGGATATTAGCCTAAGAGCTATGAAGTGTGGGTTGATTTAACAGTCATAGATAGGGATCATCCTAGTCCTCACCTTAACTCCCTTTCTTTGTTGTCTCACGTACTTCCTTTTTGGGTTGATCATGGGTGAAAAACAATATAAAACCCTGATGTAATTTCTAGAGTTGAGATTAATTCCTTGACACTATGAGATAATTAGGATTAGCTCTTTTATGGTTAGGCATGACATTCCCTCAACATGGAGTACCTCATCATAGCTATGCCCCATGGCCATTTATCTAATGGCAGGGTACCGATCTCATTGAGCTTGTTATGTCTCATACATGAGAATTGTTTGGTGAAAGTTGTAACTTTTGGTAAATATCCTTAAGTGTTCACCTCTCTAACCCAAATAGTGCACTTAGTTTACCTAGTGATCGATATGAGTAGGTTGACTATATAGGTTACCTTATCATGGGAAGAACAATGGTTGTAAACCAGCTAGTGATGGGAATAAATTCATCCTATAACATTGGATAATCTTATGACTTCATTAGGTCCTGAGATGAGGCATTTTGAATTATGATAAAAGAGTGTCATGGGTAATGGTGTATGTCATGCATTATTAGGATTTGATAGATGTTGATTGTGTGTATTAAGAAGCTGCTACCCTCGTATGCCTTCGAATTAGAGATGTAGACATATTCCCATTTAGGTGATAGGAGTAGAGCCCTTTTTGTAGAATGCAATGATGATAGAATAATACTATAGGTATCATCTGATGGATAAGTGGTGGACTTGGTTCTTGAATTGATTTTTGGTGCCAATTTTGGATTTTTCATCATAAGATTTTCTTTTTCTTTTTCTTTCCGTCAAACTTATTTCCATTATTAATTTATATGTACAAAGGAAAAGTTTTCATATTTTATCGAAAGTTTTAGAACCAAGTCATTGCCACAAGGAAGTTTGTTTTGTAGAGGAACCCTGTGAATGATGAAGTACTTGACTAAAACGATGGACATGAAACCCTAGGACTAAGTGTTGTGTAGAGAGTACGAAGAAGCCTTGGATACATAAGGCCTTGGTTCACCCTTTTTGCCCCTCTAGGTGATAATGTTAATGATATTGATGATGACGACGACGATGATGATAAGTAGATGGTGATGTTGTTGTTGTTGTTGATGTTGATGATGATACTGCTGTTGCTGATGATGATGATGATGATGACGACGACGACGATGATGATGATGAGTAGATGATGTTGTTGTTGTTGATGATGATGATGATGAGATGTTGATGATAATGACGATGATAATGATGATAAGAAAAATGATGTGGACCATGATCAAAGAATGGCAACACTATGATAACATTGTGGGTAGCCCTAATTGATACAAACTGGTTAACATAATCCAAAGTTTTGTTGTAACTCTTCTAGCCCAACATCTAACACAATTAGATTAATGGATGCATGATGTATGGAGACATATGGCTTCACCTTAAGAGTAGACCATAAGTGTAACATGAATAGTATGATATGATCCCCTACATTAAGAATACTAAAAATGTATAACTTGGTTAAGTTTATAACTTAGTTTACCATACCAAAAGTGGATGGATTTCGAGGACGAAATCCCTTTTAAGGGGTGGAGCATTGTAACATACTCGAATCTAGACATATGTATCAAATTTCTCTTATTCTAAGGTCGTATTCCACTATGTTAACATACTGTGTATTTCCCACAATACAAAGCACATTAAGAATAATTAGTGTCATGGATATATTAATACCCTTAATATTTGGTCTGCATTGTAAAATAACCATAATACACTAAATAACAAGACTTAAGGAACAAATATAGCAAACACCATGCTTGACTCTAATTTGACACCATAAAATGTTCTTAGGAGTATAAGATGAAACGAATCAAATTAATGTGTAATAAGTGTTAAAATGAGTAAATACATTAAATGTATGTATGATATACAAATAATGAAATCTACCATTAAACATCTTCAAAATGTGAAATTGATGGCTCCATTGTATTTTTCACATGTTAATTGGTCCACTTAACAATTTTGATATCAATCGGACTTCAATTGCCCAACCAATTACTAGTTTGAGTTCCTAACTTAGTATACACCATTGTATTAATTATAATTACATTCTATTGCCACTACTTAATCCTCCTGGTCACACGATTGTTTTACTCCATGTATGACTATGTCTCCTTCCTCCCCACAACAGCTTACCGCAGCCAGCGGATCTTCCTCCTCCTACTTCCTCCGTCTTTCTCTCTTCTCCTCTCCATATTCTCCTCATCCTTCACTTCTTTCCTCTCATAGCACTAGCCCCCTACAGTCCCACTCTTTCTCTCCTACCCTCAGTCATCAGACGCCACCTGCAACACATGATCACTTCCGCGTGGCCTGCTCAGCACCCTCAACTACCATCGACAATACCGACCATGAATCCATCGACGCCCTCTCAAGCCCACCACCACTCTAGGTTCATCGAGCCCTCATACCCCCCTCGCAGCCTTTTCTTCTTCCTTTCTTCAAACTAACTGGAGCCGCCGCTATTCTTTCTCTCCTAGCGCCCCAACGACCATCTACTGCAGTGGCCGACGACCACCAGATCCGCCTTGAGAGCTGCAAGCACTCTCCGCATACCCATCTTCACTTCGGGCCTTTGGAAATTCGATTCCTTTGGCTAGCACATGTAGCCAGCCACCGTGGCAGGCACATCTTCCGCCATCAACATCTAGCAGACCGCCTCGCCAGCAACCCGTCGCTGACGATATGGCCCCTAGCACCCATCCACCAGCGCTCCCCTCTCTATTCCCCCTTGTTGCCACCACTGAAAGTCGAGCACCATCCATCTTCCACCGTCATCACCCTAGGCCCCGTCGCCCACTCCCTTCTTCCTTCACCCGCCGTCATCACTGTAAGGGGTGTGGTTGCCTATTGACAATACTGATGATAGATCCGGTGGGTGCTAGACACTACTGCCTCCTCCTGTGCACCACTCCAGTAGACCATGATGATCATCTTTTCAACCATCACAACCAAAATCACATCTAGCTCGAGCCTTGGCTGTGAGCTCAAAGCATGCAACATCAAGCAAGTGCTATATACATGTTGAATATGCCTCAGATCTGGTAGCCACCTGAAGACTCAACCTGCTCCTTTGTCTTACAGGTTAGGAATCTCTTATGTGCTGATTATGATTCTATAAAATAAAGAAACTAAGTATAATATGTTGCTAGATTAGATACTATGTTATTATGACTTAATCATACATATGCATTCAGAATAATAATCAATTACTGCCATATATACCACCCTAGCATGTAAACAGATTGGCGTATAGGTAAGACAAGTATACACACATCAATAAATCAGATTCCTATGTTCAAAATGTTATGAACTTGATTATTAGTAGTAAAATATTAGGGAATACATTCAACCATAATATATATCTTTCATTTGGCTATCCTAATAATTATCACACTAGTATATACATGTTGGATCTTTGATATATAGTTACGTTATGCAATTGTTAAGTTCTTACATTCAAAACCTTATATAGCCATTGGAGAATCAAGATTCTGAATACGCATATAGATATATTTGATGATAATTTGACATATAATATGGACCGTGATGCTTATTTATATAGATTGGTCTAATCGTAATAGAACGTTATACAGGAGAAATCATGCATATAACATGAACATTTTTATTACCGATGCATAGTATAATGATGTATGCATGTTGGTTTACCTATATTTAAATAAGAGGTTTGTGTACTCCTATGTGAGTGCATGAGACACTTCAAACCTAAATTCTTCAATAAGATCATTTTAATAAAAATACCTAATGTGCAGTGCATGCCGAAGCCTAGTTGACTAAATATGAGTCGCATGATAGTCATAGAAAGAATAAACTACAAGGCCTAAACCAAAAGAACGTGAATTACCCTCAAATACATATATGTACCCTAGATATATTTAAACATATGTATCTAGAAATGGATATTTGAACTAAAACAAGTACCTAAAGAATCATATATCTACTTAATATGACTAAACCTCCATTATGTCATTAGGTGATTGGGACTAGGATAAGAACAATATGAAAATCTATACTAGGAACATATACACAAGTTTTCATGAGTTCGTCTGACATAACTAATGTGTTCTTAGGGTGGAATCTTGAATTTATGGACAAAGTATATCTATTGAGTTAACCTTTAGCCATGAAGATCAGGTATGTTCATCCTCTATTTTATTTTGGGCATTATTTGACTAAAACCTAATTTCTTTTAATGAGGCATCTCTTGAAATGTTGTTTCTCTTGGAAATCTAATATTCATAGACATTTCTAATTCCTGATATAAATCTCTTTTACTGCTGTAATTATTAATTCTACATGTCATATGGGTCTTTAGGCCCCTCCTGCCTTGTTGTCTTTTGTTGATATTGACTAAAATGATAGTCTTTCCACTCTATTATAGCATGCTACGTGTTTGACTAGATTATCTAGAATAGTGGTACTTATGTACAACCATACTTTTATAGGGCGTGCGTATTCTGCTCGGGGTGTGCTTTTCCACCCTTGTTTACTTTTAGGCCATGATCCTATGGTGTTATGGCCCTATTTTAGATATATTTAGTCTACATTGTTATGCATGCAAATATTGTTTGTTTTAATATGAATCTGTGGATGAATGTTATGGCAAGACACTCTTTTATTATCATGTTTGTAATCTGAAATTTTATATGCCTCATTTCCTTGTTATATTTCTCTTAAAATTACCTAATTGCAAATAGCCCCCTTTTTCCTATGGGAACATTTATTTTTGAACTTATACCCCAATATAATGCCCAAAGTGTTTTATATATGTACATACTCAGCCTTTGCTGACCTCTATATTTGTTTCCTATTTTCTGGGTGATGTTCCTTTCCACCCAGGTATAGGTACATCATAGGACAACAGCTCAAGAAGAACATCTACATAGCTTGGAATTAAGGACATCTTGCAATAGTTAGGTTACCCTCTGTTGTTGGCTTTAGTTTTACCTAGTTCAAGTTTTTGTAAAATCACCTTTTGTGGTGAGGAACAATTGTATAATGATACACCTTGTAACTTTGTAATAGTTTTGATTCCGCTGCTTTATTATTAGATGGCTCTTGTATTATATCATTTGAGTGGATCCCCTTTTGGGTCTCACTCTTTACAACTTCCCCTTTTCTCACTCTTTCTTCGTAATCCTCCATTTTTATGGTTTCCGAGTTGAAAGGAAGAAGAATTGGGTGAATTGCTAGGGATTTGATATGAGATCGAGATTTTAAGGGATGAGCTACGTTTTTAAGGTGTTTTCACACCTTAGGGTGAGTGGGAACTTCCTTTAAACAGTATATTGCACGAAAATTGGTTAATTCATCCATAATCTTTAATTGCTAGTATGCGACTACAAATCCTGAATTGTCTATTTGTTCTAAGTTGTTGCAAAATGATATAAAATGGTTTCTTCCTCTGTTTGGATGAAGTTAAGATGATAAAATCATATTAGAAATGTACACAATACATCCTAATGAGAATTCCCTAAGTATTCGCAGAGGTTATAAGAGTAAACTGAAATATAGGGAATTTGTCTATGACTGAAATTTGCTATATAAGTAAATAGAGAAAATTGCTTATCTAGATCCCCTTGGTTATGAATGGTTGTTTATCTAAATTCATAGTACATATATGTCAGATACTATCTTGGATTTCATTCAAAGTGAATAGTGTTTGTTTGATATCTCAGTAAAGAGGGTGAAACCCTAGATGCGAGGAAAGTTGGATATATGTGAATAGATATCGTGAAATCCATTTGAAGGGATTTTCTTGACATGATAGACTTTATTTATTCAATGTTATTATTGATGCATGATATCCTAGTGAATGGCATGGAAACCCAAATTCAACTCAGTTCCAAGGTTTCATACATATATTGATTTTATATGATTTGTTGATAGTAGTCTTTATTCAATGAATGGTTATGTTGCATGAAATCTTTATGGGATCCATGTGAATAAGTTGTTTCCTAGTGAGAGGTGACAAGATGTGTGATGGCCTTGTGAGCCATGAGAATACTTGTACAACCAGTGAAATGAATACCTTGGTCTAAGGACCTAGAGGTAACGGTTATCTGTTACAAAGGTAACAATGCTATGTGATGATCTAAGGGTTTGAATACCCATATCCAGTAATCATGATAATGATGTGAAGAGAAGAGAATTCCCAGTAATGTGATAAGGGATTGAGATCCCAGGTATCATGTGTTTTAAATATTTGAAAAGTATGTGATACATATATTACACCTTTCTTTGTAGCATTTGTGGTGATTAAATGAAACCCTAAGGGTAGGATGTTCAATGAATCAAGTATTGTGATATCAATGTTCTCAGTTATTATTAATAATTCTTGTCATGATAAGTAATTAACTCTTAATTGAGTTATGAGATGCACAACTCAAGATTTGGGTTGATATGCACAATTCTAGTATGTATGTGCCAAGTGGACATGAAATCTGTTTATTTAAGAATTTTAGTCTGCCTGCATGTATAGTATGTTGATTACTCAGAATATTATAGTGTTTTGAATATACTGCTCTGCCAAGTTTGGAATGATATACATGTTGTATTATAACTTCAAATAAGTATACACGACACCATAGAGATACCAGAGTCAAGTATAAGTAAGAGAAGGGTACAATGTAGAAAGAGCTTTCTAGGAATAATAAAATAATAGACTTAGGAGCCATGAACACCGTAGAAACCCTATGTGAGGTCTACGCCTTAGGGGTGCCTTAGGGGTGAAATGACCTAACCCTGGCAGCGTCCAGTATACGGGGGTTGGAACGTGCTATCAGGTGGCACGGGGGACGAAGCCCTAGTGGAAGTCTCCTTAAATTATAGTTTGCAGTGTCCAGCATCGACCAGAAGTCCTGGTGGTACTAGAGTATAGAAAAGCCAAGAGGTGGCTTGACTCTCTGCCTATGTGCTCAGGTTAGAGGAGGAGTCCAGTTTAGGCCAGAGAGCCATTTCCCTATTGCAAACCAGGAGAGTAGTCAGACTTAGCATTTCCCGGGTGTGTCCGCTAAGTCTTGTACGGTGGGATCGTAGTGCACCATGAGTCTTCATATGTAGAGTACACTGCATATGATCATGGCATAATAAAATGAATGAGAGGTCAAACAAATGTGCACAATTATTCAATTATTATTTGTATGTTTCTGAATTATTAGTTCTCTTTATGATCAATCAAGCATTTCATATATTGATTCACTCTTATAGATATTTAGAGTATCCTGCCATATAGGTGAGAGGAAAGAGAAGATAGAGGTGTCTAGCCAAGTTGCCATGTGTCTAAGGTCAAGGCATCTCATCCATGCAAAAATCTCATACATACAACTAGGTTAACTATATAAATCAACACCTGACGACCACAACAAGAAAGCTCACTGACCACTTAAAGTTGTTAGCAACCAAGGTGGTTAGATAACCAAACGATCGTTAATCCTAAGTGATGTTGGCATCCAAGATGAGTTCAAATCTCATCGATCGCCATGAGAGGGGATTGAGATCGGGAAAGAAGCCATTTTAAGAGTGAAAGAAGCCCATTTCCATCAAGAAAGAAGCCCTTTTGCGAGGTCAAACTGCTTTGACCCTCGTTCTGTTCTTCCAAGGGGGTGGGCTTGCATTACATAAACAGTTTGACCTCACAAAAGGGATTCTTTCCCGATGGAAATGGTGGCTGAAGAGATATTGGAGACCACCAACACTAGAGGGAACAAAAAAACTGTGGTGATTTCCAACACTAAAAATCTCATCCTTGGCTACCGCCAACACTAGGTGGTCCAACACTCAAAGTCAACCATGTGTTAGGGCATCCATGAGAGCAAACCCTAATCTCAACACAAGATGTCACCACTCATACCAAGGTGTGACAAGACACTGAAAGAACAACTACATCAAACATGATGTGAAAACATTTGAGGCACAACAATAATGTGAAAAATCACAAGAAAAACCCTATATATGGGTAAATTGCATAAAATCCCAAAACAAGTATATAAATGCATAACTTGCTCAAATAGTGTCCAAATTGGACCACACTTGAAACAAAAGCTTTTTACATGATATTAAACCAAATATTAGGGTTATATTAAGGTTTTAAGCATTAAACTATGATAATAAAGCATGTTCAACCAAAAAGCTAGGTCAGAGGTCTTACATAGTGTAGTCTTATGTGCTATTGTTGTCTATTAGCTTCCACAATAACATCCAACTAGGGACATAACCAGAATGTATGTAATATTATCATACAAATGATGTCATTGTTTAGGTATTAAACTTGAAGACATACATCCTCGAGTAACATCATTCTTTAAACATTTCTCATGTTATACCATTATCTCATAATTGAACAAACATATAGACAAAGATTGCCTTTATTATTATGAAATCATTTACAAGATATGCCATTAGAATCATCATATGATTGGATCTCTAGGCATACATACCAACACTTCATTGTTTTTTTTTAATCATGAACTAATTTACCTTTTTTTCTAATCATTATCTTATGTACCTTTAACTCTTTGCTCTGTTACCTTTCATGAGTTCCGCTATATGCACTCTCATATTTTGATTAGGACTTAATGTGATCAACTCTCTCTACCTATTTTGTGTTTGGTGCTTGTGAGTTGGATAAGACGTGATCTAGCTATTCTACCTTCTCCCTTTTTGATATGACAAAGGGGGAGAAATGGCTTGGTACATATTGATACTGTAAAATTGATCTATATTTGCATATCATATTGCTTATGTAAATTGATTACAAATAGCATATATGTGGTGGTTGTGTTTTGTAGGAACTAACCATACATGTAAAAGTAAGAATAAATTGAGGGATAACAGTTTACTAATATACATTCATGTATCCCACTATTTCTAAAATGTAAAATGTTTAAAATTTCAATCTTTTACAATATGTTTAAGAATAGTTTGCCATCTTCAAAAAGGGGGAGAATGATGACCTAAAAATTATACATTGTCCATATGTTGATTATGACTTAATCATTCCATCATGTGTATCTAATATGTATATTTGTGATCAACTTGGGGTATTAAGTACATGAAGAGGATGATTTTAGCAAACCCTAGTTTTCCGAAATCAAGTCAAAATCAATGCAAATGCAAGTTCTGAAGATTAAATGGTATCTCTATTAGAATCATGTTGTAAATCATTTCTATTGAATGTATGACTTGTAACTAACCTTAATGAAAATTTAGAGCACTTAATTTGAATATTTAATCACTTTTTAGGCATTTGTCAAAAGTGATTACATGCTTGCTTGTTGGTCGAGTTTGTCCTGATGGTAACCCAGCCGACAACCAATGTGGCCTTGACAATAGCTAGGGTCGACCGAGTTTGTCCTGGTACAACATGTACTAGAAAAACATCTTACAGTCGTCGATTGAGTTACATCCTAGATAACTTGACTGAAAACTGTATAACTTTTTATCATATAGTGTTGTCGGTTGAGTTTCTCAAAAGTTAACTTAATCAATAATATTATACAAAAAAGTGTAGAAAAGTATTTCCCGCTGTTGGAGTGTTGCAAAACTCATAAATATATTCGTTGCAACACCCAAAATAAATAGAATTCAATCCTAAGTGTCTCTATGGGCTACTAGGCGACCTCAACTATAGAAAGGGGCCATTTGACTCATTCCAAGTTTACCTCTCTTGATATAGTTCTATATTTTTTTGCCTCCAAGAGCCCCTAATCTCCCCTAAGGTTGTTTATTAATCTACATCCAATATAAGTGGATTAGGATCCTTGTAAGAGAGTTGCTTCAATGCACATCTTGTGAAACTCTCCACTCTCTTTTCCAATATCTATCTAGAAACTTGCTGGTTTGAAGGTGACTTCCTTGAAGAAGGAATGGTCGATCAAAGGCTAAAGATTTGCTACAAGAATGGGTAAGTCCTCGACAAAAGCATAAGATTATTGGTATGTAGATAGATAAGACCTTTGTAATAGTTATTGGGTCCTTGACCCAAAAAGGAATGCTAGTTTAGCCCTTGTGCTTGAAAAGTGTGGCTTATGTTTTGTAACTTCTATAATGGAATATAAGAAGTGTGAAATGGTACAAAATACTAGATATTGACCCCTCTAGGTAATGGATGTACATCTCCTAGTTTAGAGGTTAGAACCACTATACATCTTATCCCTCTTTTGGTGTTTTCTCAACCTCTCTCCCCCTTACTTTTTAATATTGCAATATCTTTTAGTAAATATCTTTAAAGTCTAATGTGTTTCATTTAAATAGTTTTAGCTCTATTCACCCTCCTTCTAGAGCCCATTGATCCAACAAGACCAACACTAATCTTGTATGCGTACTTTTTCCTTACTCACACACATACTAGGAGAACTTCCTATCAGTCACCCATCCTAGTACTATTCTGAGTCAAGCGTGCTTAACCACTGATTACCTATGGATGAGTTGCCTAAAACTGAGGTGCACCTTGTCATGTGGGTAGTCTATTGATTCTTTTTAAGATACTTTTACTTGATGCCTCAAATCATGGGATGCTATAGTGCCACTACCACATTTTTTGTCATTTCCACGTCTTTAAGAATAAAACATGTGGTGTTTTTATCTTCTTAAGGAACTTCATTGTACAAACTAGATTTTATGGGGAAAATATGATGAAAGAATGTACCATAATAGAGTTCTACTATCATGATGACATGTACACATGGGATTTCATACTTGATGATCAAGAACCTATAAGTATTTTCTAGTCTCCACAAAACCCAAGAGCATGACATATATATAGTTTTTTTTCACATTTTTTCCACTTGTGTTTAGGTACAAGCACCTTAGTTATGCACCCACACATTCTAAGCTATTTGAAACTAGCCTCATGACCTCTCCATAACTATAATAATTTTCTTATGTTTATGGGAAACTCTATTCAAAATATGGCAAGTTGTATTCAAAGTGTTCCTCCTCGATAGTCCATAATATTTGTGGTCGATATTTACCATTTCTATATGAGTCTAGTTTTTCTATTCTATAATTCCAATGAGTAGTGGTGAGTAAGTGGTGGTCACCTCTAGGGCCTCTACTGGTGTGTTTACCCATTATTCCCACCCACCTTCGCCCGCTCAATGCCTGAAGGAGGTGGAGCAACCAACATGCATTAGAAGTATCTGTGTTTCCTTACTACCATCCTTGTCGTCCTCCTCCATCTCATCCCTTTGTTGGTTGTGGTGCAGGGTATCGATGTCGTGGAAACACCAGGACCTCTCCTGATCCACCCTATCCTAGACATCTCCAGACTACTACACCTGGCACGACATAGAGGCTTCCACATAAGTGCAATACTGGTCCTCTGTTATATAAAAAATAGACATTCGATAGGTCATATGCAATTGTCACACCCAATTACTTATGTGAAGAGTAGGATTAGCAATCGACCCTTACTGTCGTTGCACCAACAACATCGCTAACTATACTGGACGCGCTATGGTATAGTACGCAGAGTCCCCTGTTAATGAGAGTTTAGGAGCAATGACCTCGCGTGAGAACCAAACTCAAAAGAGAAGTGGCAACACAATAGTATGGATATACAGTTCATTTCATTTTCATTTAGTCCCCTATGATTTTAGTTTGGATCATCGTCTCCGCGAGCACTGCTAGTTAGGGGTTGACCATACTAGAAGGTGGATCAAGTTTCAAGACTTCCACTTCAGAAAATTAGGTTGGGGTCATAGTGGAAAACTTGTAGCAAGTCATGCCCCAGAACATTACACACGCTCGATTGTTTATTGATACCATGATTGAAACAAATACAAGTGAGCACAATGCGGCTTCCACTTGTGCCTTTTCCCATAAGAAAGGGATGAAGATGGATAGATTAGCATGTCAATTTAATTAATAGATACTTGAGTGCTACACGACATGCTTACACTAGTGGTTTGATTGATTGATTGATTTCATGCATAATCTGAATTTTTGTTGGGGAGGAAGCTTCTTTTTCATTATTTGGTCTTGTTAGTGGCTCATCTCATTTCTTCATTTTTTTGCTTCTTTTTTATTATTTGTTGTTTCACTGCTTCTTAGCTCTTGCCGAATTGGTTGGTGTTGAGTTTGACTCCCCGATTTCACTTGTGCTCTTCTCCAACTACTCTATCTTCTACAACACGAATTCAGAAGGCTAAGGTTGTTGTTTGACAAAAAGGTAGAGGATGCTAGGTTGTTAGTCAAGGAACTGATGGAGAAGGGCTATCTCTTATTTCAAGAGACGCTGAAGGAAGTTGGAGGAGAGCCTACTGGGTGCTGAATTAGGAGGAACCGTGGTGGGTGGTGGGAGTGTAACTATTTGAATTAAAAAAATAGACTTTCTAGTTGCTAATCAAGTGTATAAAAATCCCTAGAGGGGACTTTCTTCAAAGTGTATCTTACCTTCAAGTGTATCTTGCCATGTTTTTTTTATTATGTTGGTTGTTGATGATTTGTTTGCAAGGATCCATATTTACTTTCTATCATTTCTATGATTCTATCCCAACAAATAAATTGAAATTTATGAGTCTATAATCATGTTAATGCTGAGCTCAAACTTAGATGATGCATGTGTCTATCACATAGTAATGTTAAAAATATGGACATATGTACTCAGTCCTTAATGAAATATCAAATATATGCCTTTTGGATATGTTGCTTGATGTCTGTTCTTTATCACCAACATCCTGGAACATGGATAAAGTCTCTATCATTGTTTCTTTTGGGAGTTTATGTTTGTGTTTCCAAAGTGATGCATGCTTTGTTGTTGGCAGACTCTTCATGGTGAAATTTTAAGAAAGAAACTAAGTAATAATTGTCTCATGAATTTTGTGTATAGATTCCATTTTCAATGATGTGTAGGGATGAGTATCGGGCCGGGTTATACCGGGTTTTGTCTATCCCAAACCCAAACCCACATTTTAAAGCGGGCCAGGGGCTGGGTTTGGGCTTGGATAAAATTCAAAAATGTCAGCTCGTACCCGACCCATTTAAGAATGGTGAGTTTCGGGCCGGATTCGGGTTTGCCCATATAACATCGAATGAGCATACCAAATTTTGCTAGATCTAACTTGCTAACATAAAAACTAAACTAGTATGATATGTATTTTGTGATCAACCTTCAAAGGAATATATATATATATATATATATATATATATATATATATATATATATTGTGAAAAATGTAGCCGTAATATGTATACCTTAGTTGTTTGATCCCCTACAACAATGAATGAATATTGAAAGAGGAACAAATCATTTTCTCATACATGTGAATGTATGAGACTTAAAAAATCAGTGGAATCTACAATGTTGTGGCGTTTTGCTTCTCATCCTATATGTATATACTATGAAATAAATTTTAGAAGGGTAAAAGATCATTTGTCTCCTGCATGGGCATATGAGCAAAAAAATGAACATAATCTATTGTGCATTGAGCAAAAGATCATTTGTCCCCTACATGTGGACAGAGTGAGATCAAAACAAAGAAATTAAGTACGTCTATCCATGTCAATGATGGTTATGTTACTAGTATCAATTCAGTATTCATGTTGATTGATTACAGATTATCCATGTTACCATTGGTTGGATACATACTACATATTGCATCTAACAATCTGTATGTTTTTCTTTCAGGATAAAGATAGATGTATACATGTACATAAAATCTAATATGGACATTCGGGTTTTCAGGCCTGGATTTACCTCCGCTCGTACCGACGTAAATAAAATATGGGTTTAAATTTTAGGCCCGACCACCCATATTATAAATCGGGTTCGAGTCTGGATCGGATTATGTGAGTTGGGTTGGAGGTCGGACCGGGCCGACCCAACCAATGCTCATCCCTAATAATGGGCTTCAAGGCTCACTTTTCTTTCAATGTAAAATGATTTAAAAATTGTTTATTTCATTTATATGACTGTAGAAATAGTCTTTACAGTTCAATTCACACTCTTTACGCACCTATCCTAATATTCTGATTGAGAAAGTCGTATGTGGCTCAAAAAAGTTGTCGTACTTCAAACCTTCACTAACTTCTGACGTGGGTACTCTCACAAACGTGAGAAATAGGTGGCACTATGATATCTAAAATAAGCAAATTTAACTCTCCGCAAACCCCAATAGGCAAATCTTTACAATCTTTTCCTATGTGTCCTATATTCTATTAAGCATGAGCAATCTGTAGTAGTAAAGTTTTTTTGTTAAAATCAAATGGGCCAAATTTTATCTATCAGATAGATCCAGCCACTAATTTGTTGTCCTCATCCACATTGGAATCCTAGCTCCTCTTCTCATCATAACCATGATTTATCTCGATAGTTCACAGCTAATTGGGAACTGAAATAGCCAATTACTGAACAGTCAGCATGTCGATTCAATGTTTTGAAATAATCTGATGCTTTTAAGAGGCCGTGCATCTCACAGCTTCACGCCTAGTTTTTTTTATTAAACACATGGAGTTAGATTTTCTGCGGACTGCAAATATATCCGCACGAGACAAGAGTACAATCAATGAGAGAGAACCTACGGCATGGCATCTGACCAACGCACGTGAAGAAGATCTCAGTTCAACACAGTTGCCCAGTATAAAATTATGTTCTTCTTCCAGAAGCTGGATACCTGTTACGAAAACTCTGCCACGACATCGTTTGAGTGACAACGAGGCTCTCGAAAGCCAGAAGCGCTGTCCGTCGCCCATCCGGGCGTTGGACGTCGTTGTTTCCTCTCCTCCATCCACGGTTGATTTTTCATTACAATTAAATCCCACTACGTACGCGTCCGTTCCCTAAATCTAGCAAAATGTTCCCGGCGCCAACTTTTACTCCTAATCGCACTATCGACGCCTTTCACGGCTTCCTCCCTTAATGTAAACTACTACTCATAATTAACCCTCGCTCGCGGTCAGGAGTCGGTCACATCCTTATCTCCTGCGGTGGCCGACGGTTGCCGCCTTCTGTTTTCGGACACCCTTTTGGAGCTGAACAAGTGTAAGTGAACTGTGTCTGCCGAGGAATAGAAGCTAACACGGCGATGTGATGGCTGTCCCTTTTATTTTGTTTTTCCTTGATCCTTAAGTTATCTCCCTGCTGCAAAGGTTAGTGGAGGTGACGGCAACAAGGCGGAAAAGTACTTCTTGCCAAAGCACGGGCGGGCGAGGGCGAGGTTGTTGCCAGTAGCGGTGGGTAAGCAAGCGTGTGTGCATGCTCTCGGTGTGTGTGGTGATCACAGATGGAAAGCTGCTCACTTGACACTCGACTTATGTTTTAGTGTGTTTTCAGATGTAACACCGAAGGTGGTGGTGGTGGTAGCTGCACACTAGCTGTTTCACTGTTCTTGTGATTGTTTTCTCGACAGCTTTCGAACAGAGTTGGGTTGGGCTGATTTTGCTTTTCTGCTTTACGATCTTTTCTTTTTAACAATTTCAATTCTTTTCTTCTTCTGCGGTTATTGCATTTGGGGATCGTCTGTTGTCGTCACCTTTTGCAATTGTTACATGCGTGTGCAACTCTGCCAGTGCGCTAGCTGATTAGCTTTTTGGGATTGTTATAGTCGTGTGCAATTCGAAGTTTCTCGGTCCTTCTTCTTGTTCTGAGGCGGCTGTGTGTGCTTCCAGGGCTGCTTAGGCGGTGGTGATCCCTGGCGTCCTCGTTCGGATTGAGGTCCTTTGCTCCTGTTCCGTGGTCCCGGCCACAAGAGTTGGCGTCGTGCTACCAAGCTTTATTCGAGTGTTAAGCTCTTCTGTGCCCCCACATACTTCAGAAGAACAGAGCTGATGGCGGGAGGAGGTGGTGGTGGCGGCGGTGGAGGAGCCGCTCCTGCGCCAAAGCACGATGAACTGCAGCCACACCCAGTCAAGGAGCAGCTGCCCCACGTCTCCTACTGCATTACCAGCCCACCTCCGTGGCGTGAGTATCTGTTCTTATTCCCCTGGTTCTCATTCTTTCACGGTTCTTTTCATCTTTCTGGTAACCATAATTGCTATTCGTTTAAAACTGGAATATTAGTACACTGCCTGATGGTGACGGGTGTCAGAAGCATCCCGAAGGCCTTGTTTGCTTTATAGTGTAATTTCTCTAATAGACTCTGCCTTTGCATTCATCCTTCTCGGAACATGAGAAATAGAAAGCCATTACCATTGCTATTCATTTAAAAACACCGAGACATACACAGTTAGCTATCAGTATATGTCAGGTGCCAGTGAGAGATATCATGAATGGCCAAGCACCGGGCAATATATAGATAATTAACTAAGCAGCAAGCAGTGTTGCTTTGCTTTTGTTCACCTGAGTTTAGAAACATCCATAACATAATCTAGCTACAGATGCAATTTACGGACACATGGCATATGCAATTAGCAATCAGTATTTGTCGAGCACTAGTGTGTAATTTCATAGTTCGCAAAGTAACTGTTAAGCCATAGAGAATTAGCTAAGGAGCAAGTTGTATCACTTTGGTTTTGTACACTGAGATTACAAGCTCCCATAACACTATCCAGCTATAGAGCTTGCTTACAGAGTGGATCGATCAGGTACTCTTTCATATTTGTTCTTCCGATGTTATGCTAAGAGAGAAACAAAACAACTACCAGGAACCGTGACAGACACATCTATCGCTCACCATGCCACAATCCATCATAAGCGATTCCTTTATTGATTTGGGAGCAAAGCTGCAAACCGATTAGGTTTTGTTATGCTAACTGCCTTCAGATGTGTTGGATCAGCCAGCTAAGAAAGAATAGATGTGACTTTTCCTTGGCCTGCAACCTTGACATGGACAAATTTGCCATTTCTACTCTGTAACATCTGATTATAAGATATCCAACAAGTGACATTGTTGGTCTCTTCCTCGGTTAAGATGATAACAAGTTTTTCAATTTAGTCTGCACAATGTAGTTTAGACAGGATCATAACATACATTTGGCATCATCTTTCCCAAGTTATTCAACCATGTTGGGATCACATCCATGTATCCTTCTTTTCCATTCTACTCGATTCTGAATCACATCTTCATTGAAGTGTAATAAACAGAGAGCTCTCCTTATCACCCCTTCCCCAAGTTTATTGTGGGGCAACCTCTCCCTCCCTTTCTTTCTATCTGTGATACAACAACACTACTCTGAATTGGTGCGTTTGCCTCTCTTTTCTGAACCTTGATACCATATAAGGTATAAGGTGACCCTCTCATAGTTTTCCCTGGATTCTTGTCACTCTCACTTCTACCTCTTATATATTCACTTCTAAGTTTCAGCACGATATTTCCTCGGTGTTACCTCAAAATCCACTTTTAGCATTATCTTTATGCCGGTTCATTTGATGAATACCTTGCTAGTTGATGATGATCACAATAATCATTAACATGAACCATGGCTGGGTATATACTTCTATGAGAGTTACCCTTTAATCTAAGTTTTTATGGTTGCATAATAAAAATATCACACTCACTCAACCCATCCACTCTGTATTTATCCTACAACAGAGACTCTCTTGTACTTTCTAGTCGGTATAAATGATGAACCCAAGTCATGCAATTTATCACCATTTGGGACATTCACTCTGTAAAACTTAGCTCTATTTCCTCTGTCACTTCTAGTTTGACTGAAATTGCAGCACATGCACTCTGATTTATGCCGACTAATCATATAAACTTTAGAATGTTAGACTTGTCTAATGGCTCGAGTTTGTGATTGTTTTTATCTTTACTTCTATCAATCAACACGGTATCATTGCCATATATAATTACATCAAAGGGCATTATTGTAAACATGCTTTTTTGTCTATAAGTAAAAAGAATATGAACACAAACGTGATGCTTGATGCAATACAATGGCAATAAGAAAATGTGTTCTCTCTATTTGGTTATCCTAAAACTAGCAATTAAGATATCATACATTTGTTAGACCAGGTCATTGTATTGGATACGGAGCTTCTTGTTCATTCAAGACCCATCAAGGAACTTTACCTGGTACTTGATCACAAGCCTTTCCCAAATCAATGAAGATTTATTAATAACTCTGTTATTTCTCTATGTATCTCTATAAGCCTTCTTATCATATTCATTACACTTGTCGTTAATCCCCTAGGCATGAAAACAAATTGGTTTTCTTATATGCGTGTTATATATTTTACCACTTAGTGATCCTCCTCCAGAGCTGTGTAGTGTGACTCAGATCGATATATTTTGATATTGTGCAACTTAAAAGAGCTCCTCTACTTTTGTAAATGGCTACAGTGTTATTATTTCACTCTGAGTATTTTTTCAGTTTTTATAATATAATTATTATGGAGAAATATTAACCACAAAACTCCTTATCTCAGTTAATCTTCTGTATCAGATACAGAACCTCTTGTTTATTCAAGACCAATCAAAGGATTTTCCCTGGTACTTAATCACAGGGCTTTCCCAAATCAATCAAGACTTACTAATATCTCTGTTAAATATCTATGTATCTCCATAAGCCTTCTTATCATATTCATTATACTTGTTGTTAATCTCCTAAGCATGAAAACAAATTAGTTGTCACGTTATATATCTTAGCACTTAGTGATCCTCCTCCAAAGCTGCATAGTGTGACTCAGATCTTGATATACTTTTATATTATGCAACTTGAAAGAGCTCCTCTACTTTTGTAAATGGCTACCATGAGATTGTTTCACTCTGGGTATTTTTCTGTTTTTATAATCTTATTATCATAGAGAATTGTTAACCACAAAACTCCTTATCTCCGTTAATCCTCTGTATCGGTCACATTCTTTTCCATTTCATTTTGTATAATGTGTTTCCACTCTAATTTTGTTACTTGTCTTTTTGAGAAGATTTCTCTCTTTTTGAGAAGATTTCTCTTTTTTCATACCCATCTCTGGAATTATTTTAGGTATCTGGATTGTTAAGTGTATCGAGGTATTGTTTCCATTGAATCTTCATATCCATTTTCAGTTCTCTTTTGTTTTTGTGCTTGATGCATTTACATGGCTCTGAGTCTTTTCTCTCTCTATCACATATACAAAGGCTTATCTTACGTCCTTCCTTTTTGTCCCTTATACGGGCTATGTGTGTGTGTGTGCACACACATTATCCTTCTCTAGTATCCATCTTATAATCCAACTTATATATCAAAAAAATATGTAATCCCGCTTCATGAGTGCCTTTTCAACCTCCTCATCAGCTAGATTGCATTTCATTCTTTCAAATTTTCTGTTTTATTTCTAATACTTGTTTTGCTTCCTTCATGCTTTACCTTGGATTCTCCCAAAAATTCTTTGTGATTCTTTTATGCAGATTTTGTCATACCCCAGGTATTGACTTCAGAATATGAGCTCCCAGTTGTCTTCCTTTTTTAGTTTATTCTTCTTTTTACATCTTAATCTTCACCACCTTGTTCTCCTTTATCTGCTTTCCCTTGTTGGTCTATAAGTTTAGCATCTACAGCCACAAAGCTGTGTAGGGAAGTAACCTTGAATCCTCGATCACTTTATAATCCTTGCATACTTTTGAAATGCCTTGTCTTGTAAGGAAGTAATCAGTTCAGCTACAGTTAAGCCCTTTCCTAAAACCAATCAAGTGCTACCTTTATTTAAAAATAGTATTTGACAATGATCATATCCATAACAACCGAAAAATTAACTCACCTCCATCGTTAAGCTGCCTTATCCACAGCCCCTAATTTTCTTTGAAAACCGTCATTGGTAATTCCAATGTGGTCTTTCAAATATAATTCAATAATAATCTTTTCATCGATTGGTATATCTTGCACCAACTCATGCATATTATCCCAAATAAAAAAAACTTCTTAGTCCCTTTTGTAATACCAAATTATGGGAAATATGCATTTATAGCATTAATAATGCCATGCCCAGAAATTATTTGATTGCTATGATTACGTCGTCCATGTGTAATCTTGACAACATCACCGCTCAACATATTATCAATATCGACTCCTACATCATCATTACTATGTTTATTGGTACATATAATGCAAATTCATGTTGGAAACTGTTGAGGTAGTTGAATAGGATGATAATCCCATCAGTTTTTATATATATTTTTTTCCATCACTGCTAATCTTTACGAAATGCTAATGTCTTCAATCTCTCTATTTCTCACATTTGTCCACATCGTTTCCAGCTGGTAAGCTACAGCGACTTCTCGTTTTTTTCAATCCACCATCTCTAAAGACCCAGTCAAAGAACCAATGTCCCCTGATCTGAACTCGAGCTATCTTGGATTAAAATACTTTACTTGCCTTTGTCCTAGGATATACAAGAACCATTGTTGAACCCTAGATCATCTTTAACCACATTTGGGCTCCTATGTAGCATGTCCTGGTTCTTTACAAGCACTTGTCCTAGATGTGGGAAATATTGTGTGTCCTATGACACACCCACACTTCTGGCGACAGTGTATTAATACTCCTCAGTCATGTATGACTGCATTTGGTTGCCGGTGTAGCAGATCTCTAGGTAGGGATTGTAAAAAAAGCTGATGATGCCAAGGTAAGTGGTAGTTTTATGGTTGTTTGTCAGCCCGCCTCTACATTTTCCGACTTGGAATAAATACAAGGAACATTGTGACATGTTTGATATAACCAAACCGAGTAAATTGTGACGCCACTCGAGAAGAATTGCAAAGATTGGGTGCACTAAATGGATAAAGAAATTAAAAATCTTTTGTGGCCACTTTTATCTTATTATTTTTATTTTGATGTATAGATCACATACTATGCCTTAACCTTTATAGATACCGTGTATGAGATTTATATGCTTGAAGTGAAAATATAGCTATTTGCAGCCAATTATACAAGATAATCTTGCCAAATTGAATATGATGTTGGGTTTTAGGGGAGGCAGAGAAGGCAGCGGAAACATAAATTTTCTCCTCCCCAAACCCAGAACAAGGAAACGTGTCAACGTCTATACAATAGGAAAGGATGGTTTGTGGAATCATACCTTGTCCCGAGGCTTGCTCGGCGACAATACCTCGCGGCTTGCGCGGTCTTCATCTCCGGTCTTGGACGGTGTCTGTGCAGCTCCTGGTCGCACCGGGACTGACGACTCCTGGTCTCACCGGGACTGTCGGGATTGACAGCTGTCCTCCGAGCGGCAGAAATCTCCCGCATCTGAAGTAGTCCACACGGACCACCTGGAACTCCAATCTCCTTGTCCCACAAGGAATTGGAAGGAGTCGCACCCTCCTGTCAGCGTACTAGTCGCCAACACACTATCCTGCCACCAGTCGCAACTGCAGTTGTCTTTCCCTTGCTGTGCCTCCCTTTTCGGGTAGCACTTGCTCGGGCTCTCTCGGTTACCAAAACCATAGAGAACGGCAACTTTACAGAGCAACTGGTTGCACTGAGTTGTACTTTGAGAAGCCCCCAATACCCCTATATATAGGAGGGTCATGGGACAGGGTTCTCTATCCCGGGCAATATGGGACTAAAGCAGGAGTATAATTGTTCGAGATTTTCCACAAAAACAACCAACTCGCAACCTGAACCGATCGTTTCATTTCTGAAACGGTCAGTTGGGGACCTGAGCCGGTCGGTTGACACTCAACCGATCGGTTGGGACCCATGAAACGGTCGGTTCACTTTTTGAACCGGTCGGTTCGTGATCCTAATCAGTTCCCGATTGACTTTCCATCTTTTGTTTCCAATTGGTATCAAATACCAATCCTTGTTCCAATCAAATTGGGCAAGTGAAATAAAAAGAAATTTCTCACAAATCCGACTTTCCCAACTTGCTCGGTTGCAACAGTTGAACCGATCGTTTCAACACTTGAAGCAATCGTTCACCCTGTCTATGAGCCGATCGACTCACTACCTGAGCCGATCGGTTCACCAAGCTCAGCCGATCGGTTCATCACATGAGCCGATCGGTTGGGAGTGCAGACTGTGCAGAAATAGTCAATTGTAGTTTCAATCAATCCGATACTCCAATTAATATATCCAACACCTTGAACATTATGATATTGAGCTATCAATTAATTGAGTGTTTAATTGAACTACTAAACTCCTTTAGTAATCAATCTAAACACTGTTTGTGGAAAAAACTCCTTTTTCAGGTTAAATCCTATGTGTGTGACCCTGCAGGTCCATTTCACGTTGGCAGTGAAAGCCCATAACACTTATGACTTCACAAGCAAAGAGCGGTGCCTAGTCATACATCAGTGCTACCCAAGTGAAATAGAAAGTTGGAGAACAACTTTCAATCCTACAATCCGCGAATGGTGTTACAGTGAATGTATAATTCCTTTGTCACTGATATCCCGAATGAACTCAAGGCATGGAACAGTCATCCTGTCAACGTTCATTCAGTTTCTTGATCTCAGAGTAGATTGGAAGAGATATGTATGGCATCAATATCACATACTGATTCACACATGCGTGCACGCCTTTCTCAATCCTACTCATCAAGTGGCCATGGATATCAAACTCCCTCAGGAGGGACAAATCCCATATCTATCACTCACCCCTCAAAAGCCCCATGTGTCAAAGCCACCTAATCATCACCTTTATAACAACCCATGTTTCAGGACTGCGTTTGATGATGTCAAAGTGTGCCCAACGACGTGTTGAGTGTAGTGATTTCAGGTCAAAGAATCACACTCACCACCATCACTGTGAGTACTAACTGTGACTACCATGTCATGGTTCCATGTGTCAAACTCACGGTGGGTCTGTCCGGTACACTTGTTCTCTAACAAGTACCTATGTGTTTGGTTTATTATCTCTATATCATGACTAATGAGATTCTGTCATCAACCAACACCACAATCTAGTCTTGCGTGTCATTGCTGTCTATCTACCTTCCACAATGACATCCGACTAGGGACATAACAAGAATGTACAAACTCTTAGCATCTGTATGATCTCATCGTTCAGGTCCTGAACCTGAAGGCATACGTCATTGAGTACTGTCATTCTCTAGACATTCAATCTGTTCTATCACTATCTCATATGACTGAACCAGAAAGAATTGGAAGCTTGCCTTTGATGTTTATCAAATCAATCTTAATGTATCCCACCAATCATCCCATGATTGGCTCTCAGGGCATACATACCAACAGACTCCCACTTGCACTGCGAGCCAATCACCCTTGAATCATATTCATAGTGATCTTCAAACATGTCCCACATGTTACTGTGCTCTAGTGCCAACATAGTGAGTAATGGCAACACCTTGCCAAAGTCAGTATAAATTGCATGTCTCACATCTCTTCGCTGTACGTCATACGTATGAGATGGAGCTGCCGTAATATGCGATCCAGTATTCCTTTGCTAACCTTTAGTCACATTGCATGATCAAGGATTCCATTCTTGTCATCAATGACCGGAATATCTATAAGTTCATCTCATGAACTTCCAGATCCATATAGTATCCACTGCTGTTCTTCAACACATAGATACTCGACATTTCCTTTTAAATGGTTTTATTGGAACACTTCCAATTATCAACGAACTTTCACTTTTATATATCCTATATATATTTTGCGATTAATTTTCTATCCTTTCGGAAGTTTGCATCAATGTAACTCTTTACATTGAACTTCTTCCT
This sequence comes from Alisma plantago-aquatica, assembly GCA_963693085.1. Taxonomy (NCBI): domain Eukaryota; kingdom Viridiplantae; phylum Streptophyta; class Magnoliopsida; order Alismatales; family Alismataceae; genus Alisma; species Alisma plantago-aquatica. The sequence continues at coordinate 865,200,728 of OY856409.1, forward strand.
TATCTCCATAGAACTAGTACTTCTCAAGTACTTATAAAGTTCTCATGGTATTCCAGTAACCCTTACTGGAAGTAGAAAGACATCCACTCGTCATGTTCCACATACGAGTTATCAGGATGAGCACATCATATTGCCATGTCCTACATACAAGATGATGAATGCATTTTGTTCTTGCCATGTCGATACATGCAAGATAATGTGATGATTACATACATGATAGATCCATATCTATTCTTAGTGTTCACATTCTTCATAAGAATTGGACACTTGGCCTTGGGATACTAACTCCATGTAACATGGACAAGTTTTCTCCCACTGAATCTGTGCATACTGAACCCTTCAGTACAGATTTCCAATGTATGCTCTCTCTTTTTCAGGTCAAGAGGTTTTCGAGAACTATCTCTATAGATCTCTATTCCTATCACATAGGAAACATCTCTATCTTCTTTAAAGATAATTTCCACTTTTGGATTTCCATTCTAGAACATTTCCATTTCACATCAACATGTGGAATGTGAACACGTTCCCACTAAATCACATATCCCTTCTTTACCTTTGACATATCAGTCAAACCCTTTGACTATATCATCAAAGTAAAGATCCAATTCTGAGTTGCTTTTACTCAATCAATCACATTGATTAGTCCATTGTAACTTATAGACTTCATTTGCATTAGTGGATTCATAAACCTTATAGGTTGTGTCACGTACACATCCTTGTTTTATTCCTCATAGGAATGCGGTTTTAGTATCCATATGCCAAATGTCTTAGTAATTAAGTTGCAATCAACAAGCATCATCCTTCTCAAAATGTTATCCATGTGTCTTTTAACATTTAAGATTCATTTGCACTTATGGATTTCATCCAATGGGTGCTACCATCAAGGTCATACCTTATGGTTTACATGGAAGTCATTTAGGATGTAATGGTCATAAACCATAACTCAAAAATTTGGTTCCTCATATTCATCTAGATAGTTGACTCATCACATGAACAACTCATCACATAGATAAACGAGGTGTATCTGTCAAGGATATAAGAACTTACAACTCCTTGTGATTCTTAATGTCCTTTATTAGTGTGGGGTATTCTTTTATTAAGAAGAATTCAATTATTTGATAATCATTCTCTAACTTATTAGAGTATGATTCCTTCTTGATTTAGACATCACCATGCCTTAATCATGAGTTCACTATGATACATTATCATAATCACTCATAAGGATCTCAAACATTTGGTCCAAGTATTTCATTCATTGATCTCATCAAGAATTAACACTTTACCAAATTTGCACTTCATCTATGATAATCTTGAACATTTCAAGATATTCATATTGGTATTTCTCTAAACACCATTTGAAGTATTAGCATTTGTTCCAATAGGTATGTAAATACATCACATGTATCGTACCTAATAGGATAATCATTCTCCCACTACCTTTAGTGAAGATTGATTAATCATGTCCAAGATATTCATATCTCTTACTGGTTCTCTAACCAAAAGAGTCTAGATTTATCCATCACATGGAAACTAGAAATGAATTTCTCATGATTGATGCTAATTTAATTGTTTGAGTTATCAATAACTTTAGGTATCATTTTATCTTATGCATATCAAGTACCACAAGATAAACAAGGCATTGCCACAAAGATCATATCTTTGAGATTGAAACATCAACTTTATTGATTGCCATCATTGTCATACAATATGCAAAAATAAAGTGTTTCTATCTATTGGCAAATATGAAATAGCAGTTCATAACTGTATTTCGCGCCCTTTATGCTGAAATAAACTGAAAGGTACTCCTATCTATGGCAGCAACACTTGTTCCAATGATGGGTACTCCTTTCTTTGTCCTTTCACAAAGGCCATCACTTCTTTGTGGATCTTGCATATCATATATGATAGATCCATATCTTGGTATCATATACCTTAGATAAAGAAGCGGTTCATTTCATGATACCTTAGGTGGAGATCTCCATCCCCTCCTTCATCTTCTTTTGTTCTTCCAGATATAGGGGGCAATCCCTCATACACCCTTTCCCCATGTGCCTTGAGGTTGAAGACGGCTTGGGCTGCTGGCTAACATCAGAACACTTCTTTGCTTTGCCCTTGCCCTTTGCCCTTAAGACTTACCTTTCATTGATCTCATCAAAGATTAGGGTTAGTCTTTCTTCATATTTGCCTCTACTGTCCTCAACATGTCCAACAACTTTGTCAACGCTTGTCAAAGTTGTTCATGTTGTAGTTTATCATGAACTGTATGATTCTCGCAAAATTTGCAGTATCATACCAATAGCCAACTATTGGCTCAGAGGGAATCCTTCTTAGTCAGGTTTTCCACATACCCAATCACATTGAGTGTGTGAATACCTTACTGGATCTCCTTCTGTCATGACATACTGGGACAATGTCTTGGAGACATCGTATGTCTCATGTTCTCTGCAACTCATAGTTCAGAGAACACAACATCAAGCACTCCTCATCAATGTCATCCTCGGTATGCTTCCATAAGCATACTTTCAGCCATTGATGTGGTGGGATCGAGTTCATCTGGTTCTGGTATAACTAGGACTTAGAGCTTTCACTCTACGATTGAGAACACTTCTCAATGTCCTAACCAGTTGTGGAAAAATTCTCATTTAATTTGTTGGTCTCAAAGACTGATCGCAAAAAGTGATTATTGTTGATCAACCATTTATTGTATAAAAGGAAATATATGCAATTTTAGTCCAAAAACTCATTTTTGACTTATTTGATTGATTTGAAAGGTTGACGATATAATTAGGCCTTTAATTAATTATCGCTCCCACTATTTTAGTTCAAATTGATAGCCCTCACCATCAATTCGGAAGATTGCAGTGTACAACCTTCTAGTGGGCAAGATCGTGAAATCCTCTAAGTCATGGACCAGCTAGGGCTGTCACCCACAACTTAGATCTCTCAGGTAGGCAACTCTTGCCAATTGCATCATATGCAACTCTTGATAAGATGTCATATGCAACTCCTTGCCATGATCATCTCCATGTCTCAAGGTGCTAGATCCTATCTAGGTCACCTTGTTAAATCCGACCCAAAGCAAACACGATGAATATGCACCCTGCTAGGGCAGACCCACATATCCATCCTTCACGCTTCCACGAGATAGACGGTGCACCACGCTAGGGCGTGCCCACACTTGTTCGATCAAGCTTTTCACGTGTGTCGCATTTGGAAGGCATCTAAAACTTAATATTTAATGAGGGATTTGGTTTTTATATACATATACATATCCAATCACCACAATACATAATACGTATCATATACATGCTATATCCCACAGAAAACATGCAAAACGATAAAAGCGATGATTATGGCCATCCTAATGTGATTCCTCGAGCCAAGAGGAATCACGGTCATCTAGGTCTACATCACATGCAACCTGTACAAGATGAACTCTGGGCTATGCCTTCTGAGTAGATCAACTCATCACATGAATGATTTGCTCGTTCTGGCCCGCTCGTTCTGGCCCGGTCGTCTGGGTGCCACCAGCTGATCGGTTGGCTCCTCCAACCGATCGGTTCGTCTGGTCGTCGTGCATCTCATCATGGCCGCCACCCGCTCGTCTCGCTCCTTGAACCGGTCATCAACCGATCGGCTCACTCCTTGAACCGATCGTCTCGAACGTCAACCGATCGGTTCACGCCTTGAACCGATCGTCTCAGCTATCGTCAGGATGTCCTCCGTTCTTCGACATAACAGGAAATAAAATTCTATCCTATTTTACATTGTAAAAGAGAAACCTCGAGTTACATTCGAGGGGAGCAAAGGTAGGAAAGAAGTCTCGAATTATTTCGAGTTACATCAGGAATAGGAGAAGGAAGATCAGTTCGCAGACCGAGATGCAAGCAACCACATACAACCATATACAGATAGGGTTTATTGGCCATAACCACGCTATACATCCACCACAAAACTCGTTCAAGGGCGACGCATATCGAGTGCATTAATAATACATATCATATATGTAAATTGAGATTTGTAGATTTAGGATTGGACATGCATAAAGCCAATTTTATTCGCATCGTATGCAATAAATAAAGGCGACAAACCAAAATCGATCATATCGATATTCCTAAAGTATAGAGCAGTTGACGTGGCTCTGATACCACTGTTGGGTTTTAGGGGAGGCAGATAAGGCAGCGGAAACAAAAATTTTCTCCTCCCCAAACCCAGAACAAGGAAACGCGTCAACGTTTATACAATAGGAAAGGATGGTTTGTGGAATCATACCTTGTCCTGAGGCTTGCTCGGCGACAATACCTCGCGGCTTGCGCGGTCTTTACCTCCGGTCTTGGACGGTGTCTGTGCAGCTCCTGGTCCCACCGGGACTGACGACTCCTAGTCTCACCGGGACTGTCGGGATTGACAGTTGTCCTCCGAGCGACAGAAATCTCCCGCCTCTGAAGTAGTCCACACGGACCACCTGGAACTCCAATCTCCTTGTCCCACAAGGAATTCGAAGGATTCACACCCTCCTGTCAGCGTACTAGTCGCCAACACACTCTCCTGCCACCAGTCGCAACTGCAGTTGTCTTTCCTTTGTTGTGCCTCCCTTTTCAGGTAGCACTTGCTCGGGCTCTCTCGGTTACCAAAACCAGAGAGAACGAAAACTTTACAGAGCAACTGGTTGCACTGAGTTGTACTTTGAGAAGCCCCCAATAACCCTATATATAGGAGGGTCATGGGACATGGTTCTCTATCCCGGGCAATATGGGACTAAAGCAGGAGTAGAAGGGTTCGACATTTTCCACAAAAACAACCAACTCGCAACCTGAACCGATCGTTTCATTTCTGAAACGGTCGGTTGGGAACCTGAGCCGGTCGGTTGACACTCAACCGATCGGTTGGGACCCATGAAACGGTCGGTTCGTGGTCCTGATCAGTTCCCGATTGACTTTCCATCTTTTGTTTCCAATTGGTATCAAATACCAATCCTTGTTCCAATCAAATTGGGCAAGTGAAACAAAAAGAAATTTCTCACCAATCCGACTTTCCCAACTTGCTCGGTTGAAACAGTTGAACCGATCGTTTCAACACTTGAAGCAATCGTTCACCCTGTCCATGAGCCGATCGGTTCACCAAGCTCAGCCGATCGGTTCATCACATGAGCCGATCGGTTGGGAGTGCAGACTGTGCAGAAATAGTCAATTGTAGTTTCAATCAATCCGATACTCCAATCAATATATCCAACACCTTGAACATTATGATATTGAGCTATCAATTAATTGAGTGTTTAATTGAACTACTAAACTCCTTTAGTAATCAATCTAAACATTGTTTGTGGACAAAACTCCTTTTCCAGGTTAAATCCTATGTGTGCGACCCTGCAGGTCCATTTCACGTTGGCAGTGAAAGTCCATAACACTTATGACTTCACAAGCAAAGAGCAGTGCCTAGTCACACATCACTGCTACCCAAGTGAAATAGAAAATTGGAGAACAACTTTCAATCCTACAATCCGCGAATGGTGTTACAGTGAATGTATAATTCCTGTCACTGATATCCCGAATGAACTCAAGGCATGGAACAGTCATCCTGTCAACGTTCATTCACTTTCTTGATCTCAGAGTAGATTGGAAGAGATATGTATGACATCAATATCACATACTGATTCACACATGCGTGCACGCCTTTCTCAATCCTACTCATCAAGTGGCCATGGATATCAAACTCCCTCAGGAGGGACAAATCCCATATCTATCACTCACCCCTCAAAATCCCCATGTGTCAAAGCCACCCAATCATCACCTTTATAACAAATCATGTTTTAGGACTGCGTTTGATGATGTCAAAGTGTGCCCAACGACATGTGTTGAGTGTAGTGATTTCAGGTCAAAGAATCACACTCACCACCATTACTGTGAGTACTGACTGTGACTACCATGTCATGGTTCCATGTGTCAAACTCACGGTGGGTCTGTCCGGTACACTTGTTCTCTAACAAGTACCTATGTGTTTGGTTTGATATCTCTATATCATGACTAATGAGATTCTGTCATCAACCAACACCACAATCTAGTCTTGCGTGTCATTGCTGTCTATCTACCTTTCACAATGACATCCGACTAGGGACATAACAAAAATGTACAAACTCTTAGCATCCGTATGATCTCATTGTTCAGGTCCTGAACCTGAAGGCATACGTCATTGAGTACTGTCATTCTCTAGACATTCAATCTGTTCTATCACTATCTCATATGACTGAACCAGAAAGAATTGGAAGCTTGCCTTTGATGTTTATCAAATCAATCTTAATGTATCCCACCAATCATCCCATGATTGGCTCTCAGGGCATACATACCAACATATGAGTCATGGTCTTTGGAAGTGACACAACAAAGAACACGGGTTACGAGTCTTTGACTCAACCGCTGGGTCGAACCCGTTGACACAATGACATCAAGTGTAACTTAAAAAAATTACATAATACAACTTTTGCATTATTTGACTGAAGAGAAATTATTGAAGGCATGTAGTATCCTGATATTTCTATGCAAGAACAATCATGATAACATTTTGTGAATAGATCATGATTGTATTATTGAGATAAAGAATACAAGCATGCACCCCCTCCTTCTATAGGACAGGTAGAGTCAGTGAAAGTAGAGTTCACCGGTATGGGATCAGAGACAAGACACTAAAGAGCACAAAATAAATAACATAAATAACATTGATCTAAATTTTTAACATTCCCCCTCAAGCTGGAGCATGGATATCATGCATGCCCAGCTTGTCCACCATATTTATGAATCTTGTCTTTGGCAGTGGCTTTGTAAAGATGTCAACAAGCTGATCCTAAGTCCTAATGTATTGAGTAGATATGTGCTTGCATAGAAGACTCCCTTATGAAGTGACAATCTACCACAATGTGCTTGGTGCGCTCATGGAAAGTAGGATTACTTGCAATGAAGATAGGGGCTTTATTATCACGTTACATACGCATGGGCTCTAAATCACAGACTCTAAACTCCTTGAATAAGCCTTTAACCCACATCAACTCACAGGTAGTATGAGCCATGGCTCGATACTCAGCTTCAGCAGTGGATCGTCACAAAAAAAATTTTGTACTTCACCAAGTGACAATGTTACCACCTACAAAGGTGCAGTAACTTGAAGTATATTTACGATCAATCCTGATGCCGGCATAATCAGAGTAAAAAAATCCAGTATTCTTGCAGGGTCCATTATTTTTGTATAGAAGACCTTTAAGTATTTGAGAATATGGCACACATCGTCCCAATGACATTGTAGAGGTTTGTCAGATACTTGCTGACAATTCCAATAGCTAATGTAACATTTTCTCATGTGACTGTCAAGTAAACGAGCTTTACTACAAGTCTTCTATATTGCTTGTTGTCAGGATAAGGAGAAGAATCATCATCCCAATTAGTATCTGGAACCAGAGGCATGCTGATTGGCTTGGCACCCAACATTCCCGTTTCTTGTAGTAGATCAAGGACATACGCTGAGATAGACATACTCCAGAAGGAGAATGTGATATTTCAATCCCCCAAAAACAACACAATTTTCCTAGATCTTTAGTCTTGGTATCTTGAATATCCTGATGGCCATTTCCATACAAGATGATTTCATCCACATACTCAATAATCACAATAATGAGTCGTGTAGTAGTTTTCTTTACAAACACAAAATGATCAGAATACAAGTGTTTAAAGTCAAATTTGGCAATGATCTGACTTAATTTATTAAACCACACTTTTGGGCTTCGTTTTAGTCCATAAATGGCTTTCTTCAGGTGGCACACTTTAGCACACTCCCCCTGAGCAACAAATCTAGGAGGTTCTCCATATACACTTCCTCGTGTCGATCACCATACAAGAAAACATTTTGACATCAAGTTGTAATAGAGGCCAACTCTTATTGACAGCAACAGAGGTAAGAATACGAACAGAGTTAAGGCGAGCAACATGCAAAAAAAGTCTCAAAATAATCTATGCCATAAGTTGTGTACCCTTTAGCAACAAGACAAGTGTTACGGTGTTCAACCGTGCCATCGGGTTGATATTTCATAGTAAAGATCCAACGACAACCAATAGGAAAAACAGATCAGGAGGATCCACCAAGTCCCATGTATGTTGTGTATGTAGAGCTTTCATTTCCACTTCCATGGTACAACGTCGGGAAGGATGTGTTAGAGCTTCAGTCGTAGTTTTAGGAACACAGATAGTGGAAGGAGCGGCAGTAAAATCAACAATGCTTGAGCTAAGATTAGCATCAGAACAAAAATTGCTTATAGGATGTAAAGTACATGAGCATTTCTTATGCTAATTGGATAACCAGGTCAATGTATATTGATTGGTGTCGTGATGTGCCGACGTAGATGGGGGATTGGGTGAGGGAGGGGCCATAGAAGGAGTTGTAGTCTCGCGGAGTCTTAGGTAATCATTGAAAGGAACATCATTGGTAGGAACAACATACTCTTAAAAATTTCGGTTCAACATGAATAGGAAGTGGGGTATCAACAAGTAGATTCGTAGATAGAGTCGAACACATAGTAGAAAACTAGGGTGTGTGCTAAAAAATCGACATCCACACTAACATAGCATTTCTTAGTTATCGAATCGTAAGATTGTACCCCTTCTGAGTTCTTGAGTACCCTAAGAAGATGCACTTTGTGGATCTTGGATCACGTTTGGTTAAATCGGTCTGAAGGTTCTGTACAGAATAGGTATTGTCGGAGATTCCAAGTGGCACAGAAAATAGGGGAGCTCCGGGGTACAAACTACTATGGGGGACTTGGTTGTTCAAACTAGAAGAGGACATCCTATTTATCAGAAAATAGGCGGTGGCAACAACATCAGCCCAAAAAGGTTTAGGGACATGATAGTGAAACATAAGAAGTCTAGCAACTTCCAAGGGAATGGCGATTCTTATGCTCAGCAACACCATTTTGTTGAGTGTAAGAACAAGAGGTTTGATGAACCGTGCCAAGGTTTTCACAAAAAATACTAATAAACCGTTGCATGGATTTAAGGGCATTATTTGTTTGAAATTCTTAATTTCAGCAAAGAAGGCAGTAATAATGCCAAGAACATGTGCCACGTCTATAAGTAAAAACAACCAAGTAGCCTAAGAGAAATCATCAATAAAGGTCATAAAGTAACTAAATCCAGTGTCACTTGTACAGAACACGATCCCCATATATTAACATGAACAATGTCAAAAATAGGTTTTAAAGATGGTCATCGTTCTGGGAAAAACGCATCAAGTTTTCTTTCCTAATTGACAGGCTTCACATTTAAACAAAGTTTCAGATACATAAGGAATCAAATGCTTGAGCTTGAATGTTGATTTAAAGTGCCAATGAAGTCCCGCAGCAGCTGAAGAGAGAAATGCAACAGTCGGTTGAGCATCAAGATAGTATAAGACATCTGGTCCTTCATGGCCCGAACCAATCCTCATCCTCGTGCGCATATCTTAAAAGACACATCCATCAGGGTCAAATGTAATACAACACTAAAGTTGTTTGAATGTTTTATTAATACAAAGAAGATTCAGAGGAAAGCGAGGAACATATAATGTAGATATGAGCAAGTTGCTTTTAGTTCAAATTTACCAACCCCATGTACTAGGGCTTGAGTGCCATTAGCGACAGTCACATGTGGAATATTAGAGCAAGTAGTCATACTAGAAAAAGTTTAGAATTTCTAGAAATATGAGTAGAAGCACTAGAGTCAATAACCCATTTGTTTTTATAATAAGGAGCCGAGGATGTTAGAAAGGAAGAATCACCATCCGGGTGTGGAGTCGATGTCAAAGTTGGTAGTCATCTTTAGAGAAGTTTTTCAAATTCAGCACAGACCCTATCCGTAGAAGCAATGGAGGTTTGTGTCGGTTCTTCCTAGGTGTAGTCAATAGACGCCTGATTAGCCCATGTGTTGGGGTAACCATGTTTCACCCATTAACGGTCTTCATTGTGATCATTTCACCCACAAAAGTTACAATGACGAGATCTAGGAGCGGGGCATTGCTAGGTCCGGTGGAGGGCAGACCACGTTCCCTTCCAAAAGGGGGTTGGCCACGTCCATATCCAGATGGAACAAAACGACCACGTCCTCTACCGTGACCTCCTGCATGACCGTAGTCACCAGAATGTATTGCAAGAGTCGACGTCTCAGCGGAACGAGCAGGAGATGAAGTAACAGATGGTAGGCGTTGGACCCATTTTAGGACATCTTATAGCTTAGGTAGAGGATCGGATCATTAGACCAGATTTGGTCCACGACTCCTACAAAGGAAGCAGGTAGGTTAGCGAGGAAGTGTACTAGTTGTAGAACATTTTGCTGTCTTTAGATTTCAGTGAAACCAGAAGCCAAGGGATGGTACACCTCAAATTCATTCTAGAGAGCATAAATTGATTATAATAGTCCTCAACTGAGGTATCATCATAGAATTTCCTTTTTAACCAAATTTTAAAGATTTTAAACACCTTTTTAGGGTTTTGTTGGTGTGAGCAAACATGAGATAGCTGATTCCACATGGCCTTAGCAGTTCGAAGTCTAAGAAGTAATTGATTGGTTTTAGATTATGCATTGTTGACCATCTAGGTCATCACTCCAGAGTCATCTCTGACTAACAAGTCATATGACTGCTTAGTTATCTCATCAGTAGTCTCGGCTGGAGTAGCAGGTGCATTAGTAATAAGATAAGAGTATCGGACTTGGGTCTTGGCATATAACTCAAAATAATCTGATTTAGAACAATCCAATTTTATTGTGGTCACACAGAGTTCATAAGTCATCATTAAAGGCCACGATGGAATTCAATTCTTTGATCATTCCACACAAGTAATCGGTTCAAAAGGGCGCAAAGTATCACACATGGTACTAGTAGAAATGTTCAGAAACCCAAAGTATGGGCATTAAGAATTTTAATTAATAGACCAATGCCATATCCTCAATTTAGACCGACATGTGACGAAGGTTGAAGGGAGGGAGCAAGTCCCTTCCGAAGAATTTAAGCCTAACCAAGAAGGGGTGGAGATAGGATGTGTTGAGCAGGGTGGCTAGCAGTGGCTAGAGAGGTTGCGGTGGTGGAAGGGTGGCTAATGGAAGCTGGAGAAGCAGGGTGGAGCCGGAAGCAGGGTGGGTAGAGAGACGGCTGGAGAGAAGGCTTGTAGCGGGTGGAAGAGAGCAGATAGGCAGGTGAAAGGGAGAAGAAGATACAACTAGTGGAGAGGCTTAGTTAGGGGAAGGATGGAATAGAGGGCGGTGACTAGAAGGGGGGAGGAAGCGTTAGGTTTATTAGGGGGGATCAAACCGATCTAATACCTTGTGAATAGAATAGGATTGTACTATTGGGATAAAGAATGCAAACATAGATCCCCTCGGTGAAAGCATAATTCACCAATATGGGATAAAATACAAACTGCTAAAGAGCACAAAATAAATAACATACATAACACAAAGCTAAATATGTTAACACATTCAAATCACCAAAAATCCATAGTTCAATAAACCATAGTCCCTTTTTATGCATGTTTGGACACTTTAACATTGTCAGGTTTACATGACTCACAATGGAACTTCCTCAATTTCATGGCAAAAAAAGAGGAATGGACAATAAAAGAGCTGGTTGGTAAAGCAAAAGGAAAAGGCACAAGTTAAGAAGCTGCCTGGTCATAGGGTTAGTTGACTGAGTTTTTCAATTTTTTTTGTGGGAAACAGATTTGTTTTTGGGCTGGCCAAGTACCCTAGTAAAAAAAGGTACTTGTTTAACTGTTGGTTTGGATGACCAATTAGAACTTTGACAAAAGTCAATAAAGCAACATGTCGGGATTTGGCTGATGCTTGGTGTGTTGGTTAATCTCTAGATAGCATGTAAAACCTCACAGTGAATGTCGGACCAAATCGATTAGAAAGTGACGATATATGCCATTTAGTAATGTCTTTGAGTCTACCTTCTTTGGTTGATCCTGCTCAATGAAGACAATGGATCATATATGCACAACTAACACAACTAGAAACACAATATATGTGGTTTGCCATCTCATATGAGATCCTAGTACCACTAGAAGTAGGTTTAGAGTATCACTTTCACTATAGCAAACACTCATGCTGCACATAAATACTATATATGTATACGTACACACCGTATACACTTGACCTCTCAATGGTTGGACATGAACATTTTTTTCAACAAGGATAGTGGACTGACCCCCTTCTGCCAAAAAAAATTAGCTGCACAAACCCCAGGATGGGCAGAGGGGAGGTAAATCAGGGATGGTTTGCGAGGTTTGAACTTCAGTTGCTTTTTTGATGGCCCTCCGATTGTAAACTTTGGAATACAATTATCTCATTTTGTTTCGTTTGTGATTTTTTCTTCTTCTAATGTTGAAGTCGTCTTAGATAATGTCTTTTGTTCTGTTACAAATATGATTATTGCCCAGTGGTCTTCAATAATAATTGTTATTATTAATTGCAGCTGAGGCTATTTTGCTTGGATTTCAGCACTACCTGGTCATGCTCGGAACAGCTGTTATTATCCCATCTGCCCTGGTCCCTCAAATGGGAGGGGGAAATGTAAGACATTAGAATATCAAAGTTTTTATTTTCTCTGTATGTTTGATTTTTGTAAACCTTTATTGTAGGATGACAAAGCAAGAGTGATCCAAACTATACTGTTTGTTGCTGGGTTAAATACTTTGTTTCAAACAACCTTGGGTACTCGCCTTCCAGCCGTGATTGGTGCATCATACACCTTTGTTGTCCCAACCATTACAATCATACTAGCTGGGCGTTATGCTAACATCGTGGATCCTCATCAGGCAAGATATATATCAGTTTGCATTTTTACTCATCAAATCTCTAATATCTATCTCATTCTTGTCAACGTGCAATTTCCAACCCAGAAATTCTTGCGGATTATGCGTGGGACTCAGGGAGCCCTGATTGTCGCCTCTGCACTTCAAATAATAATAGGTTTCAGTGGGCTTTGGCGCAATGTCACCAGGTTAAATTGGCTAAACGCTTCATTTAGAAACCAATCCATCTAGTAGTTACAAGACAATTCATTTGCATCATATTATCTTCTTTAAAAAAGGATGAATGGTATATTTTTTCTAATATGTTTTTCTTTGTCGAATTGTCATGCATATTTCTTTTACAGATATGTAACCCCGCTTTCAGCAGTTCCCTTGATCAGTCTAGCAGGGTTTGGGCTCTTCCACTTTGGTTTCCCTGGGGTAATTTTTTTTAGAATTTTATAACATTCTGATTTAAATTTATGATATTGTTCTTTTGTATGAAAATATAAAATCTGGTCCATCTGGATAAAAAATTAGTTTTCATTGTTATATATAGACATGGACAATGGGTTGTATGTGGATAGGTGATTCTATATGTCGTCCTATTTATACTTTTTCATGTTCAATTAAATTGTGTAGTCTTCAATCTGCAGTGCTGACACCCTCTTTTTTTATTATAGGTTGCAAAATGTATCGAGATCGGTCTTCCTCAACTTATCTTGTTGATAATATTTGCTGTGGTACACATATGCATAGTTCAACTTTTGTTTCTACTTCTTTGGTAGTTATCTGTAAAAATAGTAAAAACTTATTTCGTAGCGAAATGGTGATTGATGATTCAAATAAAAAAGACTTTAATTTAATAAAAAGATAGAGTGGTAGAAACCCCTCTAACTGTCAGGCGTCTTGTAAGATTTGATTAACCCCCATTCCTTTTGAATGAAAAATTACCAAGAAAGATTTATTGCAAGCTTTGTAGCCAGGTAATAACCATTTTTCAACCCACAATGTCATTGTTAGGCCTATATAATTTGAAACAAATGAATGCAAATATTTTTATGTCGGAAGCAAACCCCCTAAATGGAGTAGGTGAATCAAGGGCTCCAATGCTAATCAAATCATTAACAGGAAAATTTCACAATATTTTGACGATGATAGGCATCCTAAGATATCTATGCTAGCACCATGGTTCAATCAATATTACATGACATTGTTGCAAGCTTAGATATCCTTCTATTCTATATATAGTATATATGCATGTATCTCTCTGTGTGTGTGTTTGACCATCTATACTAATATTGAACAAACATGACGTTCATTTAAGAGAAATGTTAAAGGGATTTCGGCATTATTGTTGAGAAATGGGCTAAGTAGAGTCTAGCAAGATTGAAACCTATGAGGATGTTTGATAATTGTTGGTTTTATTTTATGTTAGCCAAGAAATAATACAATTTCTTTTATATACTTTTGGTACTTATTTTTGTGTTCTCTAATAATTATATTGCATATTCAAGTTCTTATAATGGGTAATTGCGGCCAATTTTTTTAGATTTAATTAAGTAATTAGGATAATATTGTTTCTTACATAGAAAATAGATTCATGACACAAATCATGGACACTTAGGAAATCGACATAATGATTTTTATTTTTAGTAATTGGAAATCCATTCTAGGTTGGGTTTGGAACCACGATGCAAGATGAACTAGGGATCCCTTTAGTAATTTGCAAAATAAGACGTCAGAAAGACACACAAAGGGTCAGTTGTGTGACATGTTCACACAATCGACCCTTGAGTGCTGGTTCCCATCCACTAGGTCCATGGCCGTACTAGATTTTTTTGCATGAGATTGACCATAAATATCATCACGATGCTAAACAAAATGGGTATCTGATTGAATAGTGTACTTTTCTACCATCAAAATTGTTAATATATTTAGTATTTGTTCGTACTTTGTGTTTTTTGTTATCTTATTTTTTATCCCATATTGGTGAACTCTATATTGGTTGACCTCTCTTATCCTATATAAGGAAAGGGTTTATGCTTCTTTTCATCATCAAATACTAAAGACCTTTTTAGTGTTTACATGGTATTAGAGCACTATGATCCCCCCAAGACCTCTCCTAACCCTTATTCTTCCCCCTCCAAAACCCTGTCATTTCTCTCTCTCCTAGCCGCCATCTCTCTCTTCCCCCACCCAACCCGCTGGCAGCCGCCAACCTCTACCCCGTCTTCCTGCTGCCTCCCCCTCCTCTTCTTACTTTCCCCTCCTCTCCCTACCCTCCGCCACTATCTCCCTAACCCCCCCCCACACCACTCCCTTTCCTTCCCTTTCTTTCCCACAAACGACCCCCTGCCCAACCCCTTCCTTCTCTTGCCACCGGGAACCCCACTTTGCCCCCCTCCTACCCCCATTGCAAAACTCCCTAGTTGACAACTACCCCTACCTTGACCTCCCCTCTCTTTCTAACAGCCCATATCGGCCGCCATCCCTCTACACCATCCCACCATCTTCTCTCCTTCCCCTCCCTTCCCTTCTCCATTGCCGTACCCTCCTCCCTACGTGCTAGCCATAAATGCCGACCTTCCCTTCGGTCAACACCCACCACCATCAATATCTTCTGCCACCCGCCACCATCTATATCCCCTTCTAACTATCTTTTATCATTGATATATACTTCAATGCGAGCCCGATCTGGTCCAACCTCACACGATTTTTGTTGTATAAACACCCTCCACCTCGGTTAAGGTTAGGGAGGGACTCATCCCCTCCCTTGTGCCTTTGTTACATTCTACTGTGACGGTTTCCTATCTTCTATTACTGCCCATGTACCAGGTTTATCTACTCTGCTACTACTATTCAGGGTGATGCTTCACACCTCGTCTCACTGATCTACTATTGCTTTATGTGCTTTTCTACATCCTTTCCGGTACCATGTGTGGTCTAATAAGGATCTTACTTCTATCATGGCTTACCGATAACTTCAGGACATTGTGTGACCACTGTTGAATTGGATGGTTCCAATTACTATATATGGTCTGCCTCTTTTGAGTTGCACGTCAAGGCCCATCCGGTATTCTCACCTTATCATTTCTACCTTGCCTACTCCTGTCAAGATTGCTGATGAGAAAACCAAGCATGCGTATGATTTTTGGGTAAGGATGACTGAAGTGTTATGAACTGGATGGTGAATAGTGCAGAACCCAAAATAAGTCAATCCCTTCTTCCCCTTTGGAATGGCAATGCCATGTGAGATCAGTTGTCCCATGTCAAAAAAACCTTAAAATTATTTGAAACTTTTTAAAATATGGATAAAAAAACATATTATTGATAACTATGTTGAGGATTGTTGTAACCAATGATGTGCACTTTGGGCTGAGTTTGAGGTCTACCATCCCCTTTTGGATGACATTATTGAAGTTTAACAACAACATCATGAGTTACAGCTTGTGCAATTTCTTGTTGGGCTTACTACATCTTTTTCTGGCGTAGTTGATCGAATCTTGTCCAGTAATTCTCTACCCAAACTTCATGATGTTCTAATGAGAGTCCAATGCTTCTCGTTTGTTTCTTCTTCACTTGTTGTTCCTTCTAAGGCATCGGCTCTAGCAATCTGTTCTGGCGACTTTGGTCGTAGTAGAGGATGTTGTCTCTTTGGGACATCTGGACCCGTACTCGTATCCATACCCATGTTTGTATATGAGCTTCATAGACTACTTGAAATGAGAAAAAGTAGTCTAGAATGTGCCATGTGAATGTAATGAATATGCATCCATCAATTATAAGCAGCTTATCAGGTCCATGAAGTGAATTGTGAGTCGATGTAGGTGTCACTAAAGTCATACACTAATTAAGGTGTGGGGGACGAAAGTGAAAGAAACCTTTGTGAGATAATGGTAGGAACGACGGGATGGTTACAAAAGTTCTCACTGATGAAATATTGTTGAATCAGTCATAATCTCACTACCCAACTCGCCTGCAAGGAGAAAGATGAAGACAGATGGCAAGAAGGATCGTGCCTCAATGAAAATTAGGTGGTGTAAACAAGGGTTGGAGACAAGGGAAATCTAACATATCACTTGGGCCTATATAGTATCAGCTAAAATGATGATTTTGGTGGAATTTAATTATATTGGAGATAGAGATTTGGTCATTTAGGTGAATTTGGATATGAGATAGGGTTGTGTAAATTAATAAAGAAACCCCAATTATAAGGGAAAGGAATTAAGCAAAATGGTTCCGCGCTGAGAGAGATTTGGTAGAAAGATGATGGGAACTACTGTGCAACTCGTTGTTGATCCAATTGTCTCTATGTTGACCATGGTCTACTTAGCAGCCCCGTTTTTAATTCCCGATTCCATACCCGTGCTTGAGGACGACGCATTGTGGCTCTGCCCCGTAAATCTCCAATGTCATAAGATATGTTGCTTACAACAAATATTCATGCATGCAATCCTCTTCCTCACCTAGGTGATTTGTGGGGATATTAATGCAGCAGCACACTACCTTGGTCCCAATTAATGTAGCAACATGCTGCCCCAACCACTATTCATGCATAATGGAGATGTTAATCATGCAACTAAATATATTTTTTCATGTATTTGATTTTTGTCATTTTCAATGCCACCATCAGATGTAGAAATATATTTGATTCTATAAAAGACTCCAGTATGCAAACAACACTAATCATTGGTCGTATTAAATACATAAGTACTAAATTATGTGGGAATATAATTTGTTGGTATTGTACTAAATTCTAGTATTGATATAACTATTTTCAACATCTCTAAGTGCAATAAGTTCATGACAATTTGTTAACAGTATACCAAAATTTATTTTCTTAAAGTATAATATGATTCCACTATATTTGATTGTGGCCAGTTAGTACTATACTATTTTAATAATGTACTATGTTGTTGGTAATTGAATTCTAAATATTGGTATAACTATTTATCAACATCTCCAAGTCTAATAAGTTCATGGTAGTTTGTTGGTATTGTACTAAATTTTATTTTCTTAAGTACAATAAGGTCCTTTTGTATTTGAATGTGGCTAGTTAGTACTATACTATTTTTAGTATTGTACTATATTGTTGGTACTGTACCAAATCCTAATATTGGTATAACTATTTATTAACATATCCAAGTACAATAAGTTAATGATAACTCATTAGTATTGTACTACAAATTTTCATGATAATCCGTTAGTATTGTAATAAGTTAATGATAATTCATTAGTATTGTACTGCAATAAGTTCATGATAATTTATTAGTTCTGTACAATATGATTCATACTTCCCTCCTCTTTTCTGCTTCCCTGCTCTTTTTTATTTCCTTTATTTTTTTCTACTTCCCACCTCTTTTTTCCTACTTCCCTCCTCTTTTCTACTTCCCTCATATCTTTTTCTACTACCCTTTGCTTCTGCTTCCCTCATCGCTTTTTCTTCTTCTTTTTTCTCTCTCTCCCTACTCTTGCCACTTTTGCATGTTGTTGACTGGAGCACAAATTCCTTGGAGATGGGTGGGATCCCGAGGATGTGAACGAGTGTGTGTAAAGTTACTCAAACCACATATGGATACATATTTTTCCACTTATGGTAAGAAGATTGTTGGTTGTCATTTCCTTCTCCGTCGAGCATCGGTTATACGAGTCCTTTAATGAATTATAACACAGTTTGGTCCTTGAAGGCCTCATGTAGACTTGTGGTTTCCACTTAACTTTAAACCATCTCAACATCAATAATGCCTACCTTCAACACAATTTATCCAAGGAAGCAATGTGAAGCAACCTCCAAGAATTGTCGTTGAGGGGGTGTTTGATTGTGGAGTTTTGTCTTCGTTGTTCTGTCTATGGGATGAAGTAATCTCCTGGGCTTGGTTCATATGAGTGTTGAAATTCGCCTATTGGATAAGTATCTCTTAGGGAAGGTACGTCCTCATTTTCTTGTAAGAGATAGGGATGAAATACGTGAAACCTAAATAGGGATGACACTTGTAAAACATATGCCTACAACTATGGACTACCACTTGAAGCATCACATTGCAGGGAGCTGTTTCATAAACTGGAATAATATGGATGCATTGTTGGAAAGACGATCTATCTAACAATCACGCAACTAGACATATCCTATGTGGTTGGTGTGATCAGTCAGCATATGAGCTTGCTCCTATGCTATAGTGTACAATGCATACTGAGATTTCTGAAGAATGCTCCAGACTAAGAGCCTTATCTTTGAATGTCCTCATGAGAAGACTATTTTTGTACTTGGATATGCCAATGTTGATCAGGCAGGATACACTCAAAGTATGGCATCCACTTTTGGTTTTTTTATCTTAGAAAACATCCAGTAGAATGGAGCAAGAAATAGAAAACGGTTTCCAGATCAAGCACACAAGCTGAATATAGGGATGTATGGCACATGCCTACTATGATTTAAAGTGGGTCATATCCTAGGAATCATGGACACAGACATGAATGTGGATATGGACGACACGGAAATGGGACAACATTTTGGAAAATATGGGACACAGACATGGAAAACTGAATCTACATACACGTGTGAGTGTGTATGTATATATAATTAATAAATAAATAGAAGAAGTTCTACAGATTTTTAAGAAAGTCAATCATATTTTCTAATTCAAATATATGCATACATGTGTGCACACTTTGAAATCCAAACATATTGACTTATTTTCCAATTCAAACAAAAGGCAAAAATTAAGAATACAATCAATGCAACCAAGAATCTGCACATAAATCAAGCCCATAGTGGAAATCACTATGAAATTAAGCCAAAAATATATTCATAAAGTTGAAATAAGAATGGAAGCCAAATTTAGAACCTACAAAAAGGTTACATTAACAATTTAAGAACACAAAAATTGAAGAACTATGTATACTGAAAACAATGGATATTAAATATTGATGGTGAGAAAATGAGGAGAGGGTGTGTATAAAACATTAAACTAAAGAGGAGGTAGAGGAGACAAGAATGACATAGTAGAAGAGGACGTGTTGGATCATAGTTTCATTATGCCCGCGATGGTGTAGGAGGAGGATGTGTGTTGAAGTTGTTAATCGAAGAGGAGTGGAAGGTAACAGTAGCCATTGCAGAGGGTTCTGTACTACTATTGGACATAATTTTTATGGTAGTGAAGAAGGGAAGGTGACTATCATTGGAGCATGGGGAATTGCATGTATTGACACGGAAGAAGAGGATGGGTTGATGGAGAGGAAAAGGAGGTAGAACTAGGACACTTCTAGGAGGCCGTTGTGGCTGTCCTACATGTGCGTTTGACACAGACACGTGCGTTTGACACAGACACGCCATGGACACATTTTTGTGAGTCCATGCATTCCCACGTAGTGTCCAAGTTGGATACATGTCTAGGACAGCAACGACGGTCTCTAGGAAGCGTCTATGCTTCTTAGGTCATATTCATCATTTCTGAGTTTGGAATCTCTATACAATATCCTATTATCCTTCACTGTAATAACCAAGTTATTCATATTTTTGATAACTCCTATCTCCACAAACATACTTAACATTCGAGATGAACGATCACTTTGTTGGTGCTCTTATTAATGAAAATAAGATTTTCTTGCCTTATGTGAAAACTGGTGATCAAGTGGTTAATGTTCTCGCTAAAACATTGCCTTCAACCTTATTCCAACATGTGTCAGAAGTTGGGACTACATGTGTGTGCTCTCAAGCTTGAGGGGGAGTGTTGACATTATGATCAATCATGCTAAGCCCCACATATGTTTTCTTGCTTAGTCTGTAATTATGTCAAATGCATCCATGTATCCCTTAAGTATCTATTCAATCCTTCTCTCTCTAATCCTCATATATATAGGAGTCTCGTATAAACAAGTTTTCATTCATGAGAACTCTCTCATAATGTGGTTCACCCAGCTGATTAAACATGCGTCTTGCCATTCAGAAACCGATGTTGCTTCTTGGTGGGAGTGCGGAGTATGTGAATCGCCAACGTTGGCTAGACTAAGATGCTCACAAGAACTGATATTATTGTGATCCTAAAGATTAGAAATCTGCCTATGGGGAGAAGCATAGGACTCTGTACAGTCAAGAGGACTGTCACGAGCAAGGAGTGGTGTCATTTGTAAGGTTCTGAGGGAAGCAAGTGTAGTGAAGCAGAAAGGTAGGATATGTGATGGAGGAGTTGGTGATTCAAGAGATGGAGATAGGAAGACCAATTGTTCTTAGGTAGATACGTGAAAGAGATGGACTGGATGGTGAGTAGGACTACATGGAATGAGGAGAGGCATAAATCGATGAGGAGCGGAAAGATAAGGATCGGATAATCTTAGAAATATCACATCTTTGGAACTGTGAATGCAAGGAGAAGAAGGGTTGTAGCAGCGATAACCTTGTGCACAAGGGTGTATTAACCTTGTGCTCAAGGGTGTATCAAGGAAAACACAATCAATAAACTAAGCAGTAAGCTTAGTGTGTTCTCATGGTGGAAGCAGGACAAAGCATGTGTATCCAAAAAATGAAAATGGTCATATGTGGATGGAGTGGAGAAAAAACATTCACCAACACTAAGTCCTTAAAGGAAGAAAGAGAGATGGAAACCGATGAAATAAACAATAGAAGATATATCTTAGGCTCGAAAGTGATGTGGAATATGGGAGGCCAAAAGAAGAGTGTAGACGGGTTCAACTATGTGGCGATGTCTGCATTCAGTAATGTTGGTTTGGATATGAGCACCTAAATCAGTCGTTTACAGTCTTGCATGTGTTCAGTCAACATATTTGCTTGTTTGTCAGATCTTAGTCGTAGAGAACTTTGAACCCAATATTTAGGATATGAGTTGCTTCTTCTTAAACCCTTGATGAGAATTTTGGAGAGGTTTTTTTTAGGAGATGGATACATGACCTCTGGGTAACGCGATAGCAAGCTTAAAGTGATATCTTTCCGGGTTGAATCCTTATTCTGAAATGATTGGATTTATTCAGCCTCAATAGTTAGTGCATGTGTGTTTATCATACAGTGTGAGAGGGAATATAGGTAGCGGTGGCAAAACCCATCCACCCTGGTGTTTCCATCCATTTAATAACAAGAAACTTAATTTAACCTTTTTATTCTAACAACCTAGTATAATCAATCTGAGAATAGAGAAATTGGAGAACGTAGGGTTACACAATGTGTACCCTGATATTTATATAAGTGGTACAATTACAGTGAGGTCTATATAGAAATGTAAAATAACTGAACAGTAAATAAAAACATATAAATAAGGACATATATGAACACTCCCCCTCAAGTTGGAGCATAGATATCAATCATGCCCAACTTTTCCTCAAGAGAACTGAAGTGCTTCTTTGCCAGTAGCTTGGTAAATATGTCAGCAACCTGATCTTCAGAGCGGGTGAAAGGAGTGCAAATCTTGCCATATAAAATAGTCTCTCTGATGAAGTGGCAGTCGACTTCAATATGCTTGGTGCGCTCATGATATACTGGATTGTTAGCAATGAAAATAGCTGCTTTATTATCACAGTGCATAGGAATAGGAGTAGAAGACTCAACACCTAAGTCTTTCAGAAGGGATTGCACCTATAGAAGTTCACTGGCAGTGTGGGTCATAGCCTTGTATTCAGTTTCAACACTGGATCTAGCAACTACATTTTGTTTCTTACTTTGCCATGTGACCAGGTTACCTCCAACATAAGTACAGTAGCCAGAAGTAGATTTCCTGTCTTTGAAACAACCTGCTTCCCGGTCGATACCATCGACAGGTGGTCGATGGTATCGAGATTATCACAGCAACCGGACAACAGTCTGTCGATACCATCGACAGACCTGTCGATGGTATCGACAGAAGGTCAGCGACGGAATCTGGCGATCTGCCTCGTCTCTACTTTTATTATATCATTTGTTTTATTGTTTTTCTTGGATTTTCTCCTTTGTACCACCTTGTATCTTACCCTAATATATAAAAAGGAGTGAGACGGCTATTGCCCTCACACACAATAGTTGCACCTAGCAGCCGCCAACATTGTTCGTCTCCCTTCTCTCTCGTTAACATGGTATCAGAGCAAGGTCTGCTCTAGGCCGCTGTCTCTCTCCACTGGCAGTACCTCCCTCTTCCTTCTTCTTCCTCCTTGTCCGCCGGATCTTCCCCTTCCTTCCTTCCTCCGGATCTTCTCACCGCGGCACCGGCAGCAGCGGTTGCGGCTGAGCCGCCGCACGACATGCAGCCGTAATCCGCCGCTTTGAAGATCTTCGGGTGATCCGACGGCGATCTAAAATCTA
Organism: Alisma plantago-aquatica; assembly: GCA_963693085.1. Taxonomy (NCBI): domain Eukaryota; kingdom Viridiplantae; phylum Streptophyta; class Magnoliopsida; order Alismatales; family Alismataceae; genus Alisma; species Alisma plantago-aquatica. Next base: position 865,223,818 of record OY856409.1, read on the forward strand.
AACCAGAGGACTAGTCTCTCTACGGTTATTATCCTAGTCACACATCCTCCATGTGTGATTAGGAAAATCGTCCGGAGGCTGTGAATGCGTCAGTAACGCATTTCTCTTTGTTTCTTGTGTGACGTGTATCTCTCCGTCACCTCAGTCTTCTTTGTGGCGTGTATCAATCCGTCACACAGTCCCGTTCTGTAATGGGGGACATCAAGACGCCTATGATCTACAACGAGGTGTCTCCTATCGCCTCCATCAAGCTCGACGGGAAGAATTTTCTTCTATGGATGAATGTTGTTCACACTGTCCTAGAGTCTCGTGACAAGGCGGGACATGTTGACTCAGGTCCTCTGGCCTCTACTAACAAAGGATATGCTGAATGGAAGCGTCATGATAGTCTGGTGAAGACTTGGTTGTGGAACAGCATGAAACCTGCAATTGCGGCAAAGTTCATGTTCTATTCAACAACTAAGGAGATATGGGACACAGTGAAGCAGCATTATTCTCAAGAAAAAAATGCGCTTCGGCAATTCATGATCTATGACCGTTTGTTTGCTGAGAGGCAGGGTGACAGATCTCTAGAGGAGTACTTTGGAGCTATTCAGGCACTTGCTCAAGAGATGGGCTATTATCATCCAGTGATTGTTGTTGAACAGATCAAGGACAGGGACGATTTAGTTACGGCTAAATTTTTATCCGGGCTTAACCCTTCGTGCGGTTCCGTCTGGAGTGTCATTCTGGCTTCTGATAAATTACCCAGTTTTGTGGAAGCCTATTCAAGAATACAACAATCTCTCTTTGAGTCTGCTACTCCTGATCCTGCTATATCTTCTGGGGAGTCTCATGCATCCGTAGCTGCTGCGGTGAGAGGGGGATGACCTGGCATGGGCAGAGGACGTGGGACATGTCCTAAGTGCACTTTCTGTGACAAATTGGGACATACAATGGAGAAGTGCTGGAAGAAACATGGGAGACCTGCTGCACTACCTGTAGGGACAACACATTATGCCACTACTACAGATTCCTCCTTTTCTTCTGCTGTGGGAACTACTTCTGGAACCAGTATCACGCTTACTCAAGAGGAGTATGATCGGTTTATTCAGGCTACACAGCACATGAGTATGGGATCATCGTCATCATCGTCAGCAAACCTGGCATCTAGTGCGGGTAATTAGGCTACATCTCTCATAGCTTCTGGCTCTACTTCATCTTGGGTGGTTGATTCTGGCGCATCACATCACATGACTGGTATGAGGAGATTGCTCCACTACCAATCTGTTACACTGGCAGATGGTTCAGTGAGGAGAGTGTTAGCTAGTGGATCTGTCCCTCTAACACCCAAGATTGATCTCAAATCTGTACACTTTGTGCCTGAGTTTCCTTTTAATCTTCTTTCTGTTGCAAAATTGATTGACACTGTAAATTGTACGGTAACATTTGGGCCTTCTTATTTTGTATTACAGGATCTCAAGAGTATGAGGACGATTGGTGGGGGACCTAGGAAAGGTGATCTCTACCTTTTTCATGGTGACAGTCTGCCTCGCCAAGTATCTGCTCCTGCTCCATTCGTCCTGTTGAGTGGTTCCCCCTTACTATGACATTGCAGATATGGACATCCTTCCTTAGAGAGCCTGCGCAAGTTGGAACTAGAGTTGTCCCAAGTGTCATCTTTAGAGTGTCAGTCATGTCAGCTGGGAAAGCATCATAGGTTATCTTATCCCAGTCGTATCAATAAACGGGCTTCTTGTCCTTTTGAGTTAGTCCACAGTGATGTGTGGGGTCCTGTTAAAGACCAGAGTTATAATGGTTTTCGTTACTTTATTTCCTTTGTGGATGATTTTTCTCGAATGACATGGATCTACCTTCTTAAAAGTCAAGAGTCTGTGCTATCTATTGTGAAACATTTCCATACTGAAATAAAAGTCCAGTTTGACTGCAATATAAAAATTCTTCAATCTGATAATGCTTTAGAGTATGTTCAAAAGGTTATGTCTGATTTTTGCAGCTCTGTAGGTATGATCCATCGCACATCGTGTCCTTACACTCCTCAGCAAAATGGGGTGGCTGAGCGGAAAAATCGCCATCTGCTTGATATTGCTCGATCTATTATGTTTCAATCCAATGTACCCAAGAAATTCTGGTCTGAAGCCCTTTTAACGGCTTGTTTCTTAATTAATAGACAACCATCCTCGGTTCTTAAAGGACAGACTCCCTTCTCTATGTTGCGACCCACGAATCAACCCTTTTCTGTCCCCCTTAGAGTGTTTGATTGCACTTCCTTTGTCCATAATGTTGACCCTAAGGCCGACAAGTTTTCTCCTAGGTCTGTTAAAACCTTGTTCCTTGGTTACTCTAGTACTAGCAAAGGATACAAGTGTTACTGTCCTAGTCTTCGTCGGATGTTTGTGTCTCGGGATGTTACTTTCCATGAGACCACTCCATATTTCTCTGATGCTATAAGTAAAGGGGAGCAATTGAGAGAGGGAGTGCCACCAGTTTTTCAGAGTGAGAGTGGCACCATCTATGCAGAGTGAGGGAGCGACACCCATCATTCCTGATTATACTTTTATTCCGGATGAGCAAGTAGGAGACATGTCTGTTATTGAGCATTACCCACATGTTTATAGTAGGCGAGGCAGACACGATCCAAAAGTAGTAGCGACACCAGTCTCTGAGCCTTCGTCTTCGTCTTTGTCTTCTACTCATGGGATTCTTACAGAAGCATCAGATCTTGATCTTCCTATTACTGTTAGGAAAGGTACTCGCTCTTGTACTATTAGTCATCCTATTACAAATGTGTGTTGTCTGTCCCACTTATCTAAGCAGGCTCGCACATTTTCTATTGGGATTGATTCTGTTGATATACCAAGGAATCACTATGATGCTATGAAGGACAGTGGCTGGAAACAGGCAATGCAGCTTGAGATGTCAACTCTTTTGCATAATGACACATGGGATCTTGTTGACTTACCTACAGGTAAGAAAGCAGTGGGTTGCAAATGGGTTTTCACCATTAAACATAATCTGGATGGATCTGTTGAGAGGTTGAAGGCCAGATTGGTAGCAAAAGGCTACACACAGACCTATGGAGTTGATTTCTTTGAGACTTTTTCTCCAGTAGCTCGTCTAAATTTTGTGCGAATTATTATTTCTCTGGCTATTACCTTTGATTGGCCCCTATTTCAGCTTGATGTTAATAATGCCTTTCTACATGGTGACCTCCAGGAAAAGGTATATATGGAGCAACCTCCTGGGTTTGTTGCTCAGGGGGAGTGTCAGAAGGTCTGTAAATTGAAGAAACCCATATATGGTTTGAAACAGTCTCCTCGAGCGTGGTTTGACAAATTCAGTGAGGTTGTACTCTATATGGGCTTTTCTCGCTCCATGACTGATCACTCTTTATTCTACTCTAGCTCTTCCTGTGGCTCTATCATTATGGTAGTATATGTTGATGACATAGTAATTACTGGAAGTGATTCTACAGGCATATCCCGTGTGAAGGAAGGGTTGCAGAGACACTTCCAAACGAAGGATCTGGGTAAACTGAGATATTTTTTGGGCATTGAGGTGCTTAGATCTCATGCAGGTATCAATCTATCTTAGAGGAAATATGTACTGGACTTACTACAGGAGACAGACATGACTGGATCTAAACCGGTATCTACTCCTATGGATTATCACATCAAGGAGACGGTTGATGATGTTGAGTACTCAGATCCAGGATATTACAGGAGAATAGTTGGCAAGCTAATATATCTTACTGTTACACGACCTGACATTTCTTTTGCTGTAGGAGTTGTGAGTCAACATATGCACTCACCATGACAGTCACACTGGACAGCAGTTTGCCGGGTTCTGAGATATCTGAAGAGTGCTCCTGGTAAAGGGATCACATATTCTAAACCCAAGGTGCCTCCATCTACTTTGACTCTCACTGGGTACTCAGATGCAGATTGGGTTGGTGATCATACTGCTAGAAGGTCTACATCAAGCTATTGTACTTTCCTAGGTGACCATTTAATTACTTGGAAAAGCAAAAAGCAGAATGTGGTAGCCAGATCCAACACTGAGGCTGAATACCGTGCTATGGCCCATGCATGTTGTGAACTACAATGGGTCAAATCCGTTCTTTCTGAGTTAAAAATCACTATTATGTCTTCTATGGAGCTCAAGTGTGACAACCAGTCTGCTATACACATTGCCAGGAATCCTATCTTTCATGAGCGTCCAAAGCATATAGAAGTTGATTGCCATTTTATTCGTGATCAAATCAAAGATGGCACTATTGTGACGCCATACGTCAAGTCTGAAGATCAACTGGCGGATATCTTGACAAAGCCTTTGGGTCTGGCAGCTTTTAAGAGATTATGTGGCAAGTTGGGCATACACGATGTGTACTCTCCAGCTTGAGGGGGAGTTGAAACAACCTGCTTCCCGGTCGATACCATCGATAGGTGGTCGATGGTATCGAGATTATCACAGCAACCGGACAACAGTCTGTCGATACCATTGACAGACCTGTCGATGGTATCGACAGAAGGTCAACAGTGGAATCTGGCGATCTGCCTCTTGTCTCTATTTTTATTATATCATTTGTTTTATTGCTTTTCTTGGATTTTCTCCTTTGTACCACCTTGTATCTTACCCTAATATATAAAAAGGAGTGATACGGCTATTGCCCTCACTCACAACAACTGCACCTAGCAGCCGCCAACATTGTTTGTCTCCCTTCTCTCTCGTTAACATTATCTTACTCCCAGCATAATCAAAATCAGAATAGCCTTCCATAGAACAGTGCCCATTTTTCTTATAATAGAGACCTTTGCCAGGAGACTTCTTCAGATATCTCAAAATATTGCTTAAAGCATCCCAGTGACACTGTCTAGGCTTATCCAGGTACCTACTAAGAAGACCCACAACAGTAGATATGTCAGCTCTAGTCACAGTCAGATAAATCATCTTGCCAATCAACCTCCTGTATTTTTTGTTGTCTGGAAATATAGGGGAAGAGTCATCACCCCAATTAACATTGGGATCCAAAGGAGTATCAGCTGGCCGTGCACTGTAATAAATCAAGTACATACTCCTCTGAGATAAAACAAGAGCATTAGAAATTCTAGATACCTCAATGCCCAGAAAATATCGTAGTTTCCCTAGATCTTTAGTAGCAAAATGTTTACACAAGTGAGTTTTAGTAGCCTGAATTTCAAGTCACTGCCAGACAGAATGATATCATCAACATATGCTATAAGAATCACAATACCAGAGGGGGTCTTTTTTGTAAAGACCGAATGATCAACCTGTGACCTCTGAAATCCAAAAATAGTCAAAATTTTACTCAGCTTGTCAAACCATGCTCTAGGACTTTGTTTGAGTCCATAGATAGATTTCTTTAACCTGCAGACTTTATGTGACCCCCCCTGAGCAACAAACCCAGGAGGTTGCTCCATATAGACCTCTTCTTGAAGATCACCATACAAGAAGGCATTTTTAACATCTAGTTGTATAAGAGGCCAGTCAAGATTAATAGCAACAGAAAGAAGAACTCTGACAGAATTAAGGAGGGCAACATGTGAGAAAGTCTCAAAATAGTCAATACCATAAGTCTGCGTATACCCTTTCGCCACCAGGCGTGCCTTCAGACGTTCTACTGTACCATCAGGTTGATATTTCACAGCATATACCCATCGACAGCCAACAGGTTTGCACTCAGAAGGTGGATCCACCAGCTCCCAAGTTTCTCAATCAACAAGAGCATTCATCTCCTCCTTCATGGCAGTAGTCCATGTTGCACTTTGTAGGGCATCCAGTACAGTCTTTGGAATAGCAATAGCAGATAAGGCAGTGACAAAATTACTTGCATGAACACTCAGATGTGAAGTAGAGACATGATTAGCAATATTATGAGTAATACAGGAACGAGTGCCCTTTCTAAGAGCAATGGGCAAATCTAAATCAGAAGTTACCTCAGGTGATGCAGGACCTTCTGAAGGAGAAGATTAGTGTTGATTGGGGGGTGCTTGACCAGGTTGGGACCTGTTCCTGCGTTGATATACAATAAGTGGAGGAGTAGTATTTTCAGTATTTGAATTATCAGAAGCACAATCATTGGTAATAGGCAGAGGAGGAGCAATAATATCTGAATTCAAACTATCTCCTTTAGCTGAGTAAAAGGGTGTATCCTCAAAAAAGACAACATCACTGCTTGTGAATCATTTTTTAGTAGTAGGGTTATAACACCGATACCCTTTATGCGTTCGAGAATACCCCAAAAAAATGCATTTTGCAGCTCTTGGAGATAATTTATCATAGGTTGGCCCTAGTAACCGTACAAAGCAGGTAGAACCAAATATCCGCGGAGGTACAGAAAACAATGGTGCATCAGGTTGTAGAACTTGTACATGAATTTTATTGCCAATCACAGAAGAAGGCATCCGATTTATTAAAAAGCAGGCAATTAGAATGGCTTCAGGCCAGAATATGTGAGGCACATTAGAATGCAGCATGATAGTTCTAGCAACCTCTAGTAAGTGTCTATTTTTGCGTTCCGCAACTCCATTTTGCTGAGGTGTATATGCGCATGACGTCTGATGAATAGTGCCAACTGATTTACAAAACATTTCGACATCATTCTGAACAAACTCCAATGCATTATCAGTTCTAAAAACTTTAACATGCATAGAATATTGTGTTTTTATTTCAGCAAAAAAGAATTTAATTGTGGACAACACCTCAGATCGGCTTTTCATAAGAAACAACTAAGTGGCACAAGAGAAATCATCAAAAGATAATATAAAGTATTTGTATCCAGACAGACTCGGAACATGACATGGGCCCCATACATCAACATGAACAAGATCAAAAATATTTTTGCTACTAATATGAGATCGTTTAGGATAAACAACACGGGCCTGTTTCCCTAACTGACATGACTCGCACTGAAACAAATGTGTCCCTACACCAGATACTATATGTCTGAGCTTCTCAGAAGATGGGTGTCCAAGTTTGTAGTGCCACTTTAAAGCCGAAACAGATGAAGATAAAGATGAAGCTAACGCCACATTGTCCACCGTTTTCAGATAGTCCAGATAATACAATCCATTAGATCCTTCATGCCCCCACCAATCTTCATCCTCGTGCGAAGGTCCTGAAAAACACATGAACCAGGTAAAAAGGTGAGACTGCAGTTCAGGCTATGTATGCACAACTTTGCTAACAGATAATAAATTGAGCGGAAATCAAGGTACATATAGGGCCGATTTTAACAGAAATTCAGAAACAATGTCTCCAATCCCAGAAACAGGAGACTTGGAGCCATCAACAAGCATAACAGAAGGAGATACCGGTCGAGATAGACTTTTAAAAATAGATCGATTCCCTGATATATGAGATGAAGCACCCAAATCAATAACCCATTTAGTATTACCAGTACTAGATGAGGGTGCACTGAGGAAGGCAGTATCACAACCAGAATAAGTAGCAGCATGCGCTCCAGACGCGACTCCAGAAGATGACCCAGTACGCTCAAGCAGTAGACGCTCCACCTCAGTACGGATGAAGTCGACAGTAGTCAAACTGGATGCATCAGTAGCAGTAGACTGTGGCACAACCTCAGTGGTAGTATGAGTATCAGAAGCTACATTAGCCCAGGCGGGCTTTCCATATTTCTTCCAGCATTTCTCTTCAATGTCATTAGACTGGCCATATAAGTTGCAGAACCGTTGACCAGTCTGAGGACGTGCAACAGCAGGAGGTCCAGAAGATGCTCCACGACCCAAAGAGTTCCTCCCCCTTCCAGCACCAAGAGGGGGACGAGTGTCGTGGGAACGGCTGCGTCCACGGCCACGACCACGACCAGACATCGCAGCAAGTGCAGTGGGATTGCCAGTATCAGTAGATGTCTCAGATGAGGATGCAGGCAAGCGTTGTAGACGCTGAAAAGCACTCTGTAGAGTAGGTAGTGGATTACTGGACAGAATCTGATCCACAACCCCAACATATGAGTCAGGTAAGCCACACAGGAACTGGACTACTTGCAACTCCTGGTGTTGACGTTGCATAGTAGCCAAATCAGTAGACAAGGGATGGTAGGCCTCCAATTCCCCCCAAAGTCCCTTGAAGGCAGAAAAGTAGTCAGTAAGATCAGATCCTGAGAAGTGCAGACGACTGAGCTGTTTGTTAATATCAAACACTTTCTTCGGATTCTGGCTGTGTGAGTAGGTACTAGCAAGATGATCCCACATCTGCTTGGCAGTCTGCAGGTATAATAGAGTGACACTAATTTTTGTCTCACTACTATTCAGAATCCACGTCATAAAAGTAGAATCATCTTTAACCCAGTCATCATATGCTTTAACATCTTTGGAGTCGGCAGTTGCAGCAGGCACAAGAGGTGGATCACGCGTCAAATGTGACAATTTCCCTTGAGATTTAACATAGATCTGCATGGAACACACCCAGTGATGGTAGCTTCTCCCATCCAGTTTAACAGTGGTAACTTGACGACGCAGATCCTCGTGTGAAGACGCCATAGCAGGTAGATCACCAATTGCCGACAGAGAGAAAAACACGTAGGCACAGGCAAAACACAACCGCCTAGTTCCTCAGCTAGGCGGCAGTAGGCACATATAAAAGTATGGACAGACCAGTTACATACGGGCTACGCCACGGCGCAGCAGAAAACCCGGTGACTCTACGGCCTACACGGGCAGGCAGAAAAATAGATCTGAAGGTGTCCTTCAGTCAGGATTCAAGCCACCGGACAAGCACGTGCAGATCGAAGCCCAACGGCAGCCGCGCGGGTGGGGGGGTGGCGGATGGGGGGAAAGAGAGAGAGAGAGAGAAAGGGAGGGAGGGAAGGGGAAGATCGGCGGCTCTGGATCTAAGCCTGCTCTGGTACCATGAGAACAGAGAAATTGGAGAATGTAGGGTTACACAATGTGTGTACCCTAATATTTATATAAGTGGTACAATTATAGTGAGGTCCATATAGAAATGTAAAATAACAGAACGTTAAATAAAGACATATAAATAAGGACATATATGAACACAATCAAACCAACCTTTTGTGATAAATACTAATTTTGGTCCTTGAAAAGTTAATTCTTTATAACATTGTCCTTTGGGTTCGATCTTTAAACTACACTGCGATAGGATTCATTTGCTTGTAGGTGATTTGTCATACCATTAGTTGATGTAAAATTTATAGTTCTACCCTAGTCAATTTGAGGTACATTTCAGACATGTCATACGCGTGTTGTGGTTCTTCATCGGTTAGAAGGTAATACGATAATTACATGTTGGACAGGCAGAGGGCACCATAACATCCGGATGGCACCAAATAAAGTGTAACCAGTTGTACAAATGTTCAACATATGATCTTGTTGTAGGAGAGTGGAGATTTTTTGGATGAGAGAAAAAAGGTGAGCTTAGATGTTGGGAAGATAATATTTGATTCAAGTAATCCCAGTTTTTAGGCCAAAGGAAGTTGCGATGCCATTCAGAGAGAAACTTTGTAATATTGACACAAAATGGCCAGTGTGTCGTCCTTACACTAATTTTCAACAACCAAGAAATCAATAAGTTCTTTATGATATATGTGGGTAATTATGAGGTGTTTAGAACGTGACTCCAAAGACATGGGCCATTGAGGATCATACACACCGTGAACAACTGTTCTTTAGTCATTTTGGCCATCGAGCACCACATTGAAAGTTTGGAGGAAGTTGGTGATGACCATTTCAATCCATAAAAGGAGTAGCGAGTACATTGGACAAGTGGTGGATCAAGGGAAATGGAAAAAGGAGGTGGGATGGGGGATGGGAGGAATTTTTTGTCGCTGTCGAGAGGGATGAGGAGTTCTTATAGGGATTGGGAGCGACTACAAGGAAGGAGAGGGAACAATGGTCATGAGAGGCATCCGGAGCACGGGTTGTCGCAAATGCACTTTGTAGAGGAGAGAGAGACCAATGGCTCTGATACCACGTTAGAATAATAAGAAATGTGGGAAAATCCTGATGTATTACTATGGAGGTCAATACGACAATGTTATATAAGAGGGAAGCAGACCGCTAGAGGTATGAGCCGTATGGGACTAAATATATGTTCAATAAGCATATGTTAATTGACTATAGTGATGCTCATATGGTGATGCTCATACAGAAAAGTGCCACCTTGCATATTGGGTTATGAATCAAATAACCAATAAATCACCGAGCTGGAAGCAAACAAATTCAACTCATTTTGATTCATATATTAGGATCCCATAGGCTGTCCTTGACAACTTTTCTCTACCTGGAAGCAAAGATTGCTATTTCTGTTGCTTCTACTGTTACAACAATTTGTTAGTTATGTCACCCATTGTGAATATCAGTTTTACATGTGTAATTGGGTTGTATTTAGTCTCACACAACTAGGACTGTAAATGGTAGGGTATTACCCGTTTACCCAACACCCATACCTTGTGGGGTAGGGAGAGGTAAGCATAATTTTAACCCACCACTCATTTATTGTTTACCTTCTTTACCCACATCTAAATAGGGTAGGATAAAGGGAAAAGCTTTGTCCTAGCCGCTTTACCTGTTTACCCATTAGTATAAGGTTAATTTATCAATTTTTGGTTATAATACAATAAGCAAAGCATACAAAAACCCCAGCAAGCCTCACCACTACTTTCTTAATTTGTGATGTTCTTTGATTTTAGTAAATTCATTAAACAATTGGTAACATGTTACACTTTTATAGAGAGAACTATTCCCCAACACTAAATAATATACTTCTTAGAAAGTAAAAGACGGCTATGTGTTGTATTAGATAGGAGAAACCCTGCTCCTATATATAGGAGAACAGGGAAGCGTACTAGACACAATTAAACCCTAATGGGCCAAGACACTTAGGCCCATATAACAAAGCTACTAATAGCATAATAAAACAGACTCTCTAACACCCCCTCAAGCTGAAGTTGGGAGAATCCCAAATCAGCTTGCAAACAGAGAGTTAAACTAGAAAACAAAGAAACAAAACAAAAAAGATAAACCAAGCTCATACAAAATTTTTCTCCCCCTCAATATTACATTAAAGCACTCAAACACTCAGAAACTCCCCCTCAAGTAGATACTCCAAGCAAGCAGGTAGGTCGCAAAAGCTTCTCGATCATCTGGAGCAGAAATAAGCAACATCACAATCATCTAGAGCAAAAGATGGAATAGCTAATAGGCACCAAGGTCTTCATCAAAGTCGTCGTCGTAGTAGCCAGAGAGTGTTGGATCACAGTAGCAGAGCCTAGAGAGTGTTGGATCACAGTAGTAGAAAGCCGACGTGCCAAAGCACGGACATGCCAAAGAGTGCTGGCGCACAGCAGTACAGAGGCGACAACGTAGGCAGATAGAAGACCAGTAGGCACAGTAGAAAGAAAATAAATAACTCCAGTAGACGAAGCTCCATGTAAAGTCAGAAAGGTCTTCATCATCTTCCCTCTCATACAGTATCCATCAGTAGCAGACATCAAAGTCCAGAGAGTGCTGGTCCACAGAGTAGAAAGTCAACGTGCAAGTAAAGCACGGAAAGCAGAAAGTGAAAAAGCGCAAAGCAGCAGGTAAAGTGTGCTAATCATTGCACAAGTAGCAAAGATGACGTCCAAGTATGCAACTTCACAACAACAGTCGAGGTAGATGATGACTAAACAATAATAGCAGCAAAAAGCACTAAATAGCAGTAGAAGAGTCCATATATCAGGAGTAAATGTGGCATGAAGCAACATTACATAATTCTTCTTTTTTTTATCTCTCCATCTCGTCTCTTCCCTCTACTCTTTCTCCTCTATTCTCCCCCTCACGTCAAGCACGGAAAGAGTAAAGGAGTGGTTGGCGTGGAGAGTAAAAAATAATGGTAGAGGCAAGGTTTAGCGTAGGCAAATATGTGGAGGCAGTAACCAATAATGCAAGTCAAGGTGCAAAATGACCCGAATAGGCAGATCCAGATAGAAAGATAAATGGATCTTTCTCAAAAAATTCGATTAACCCCAAAATTGGATCCGATTAGAAAAGACATATCCGATTGAGGATCCGAATATCAAACAGTGGTGTATGTGGGGAAGGAGACAGTAAAAAAAATTGAGTGGAAATATATTCGGGGCTGTTTGGTAGTAGGCAGTAGAGGTGGGCAGAGACAAGTTGCGGTTGTCAGAGATGAAGAATAGAGGGTGACCGCTTGCAGTAGAAAGCAGCAGCAGTATGGCGGAAGTGTGTGACTGGCGGCGGCCTGGATCAGGCAGTAGCAGCGCCGGGAAGTTTGTAAGGTGGTGGGCAGCAACGTAGCTACTTAGCAGCAGCGGCGATAGCAAGTTGATGGCGGTGACAAGGGGCTGTAACGGTGATAGCAGTGGACATGGCAGCGAACAACAACTAGGCAACAACAGTACCGTGGGGTGGTTGCGTATCAATGGCCAACAGAACGACAGACAGCAGTGGGGCCTTGGCGGCAGGCAGCAGCATGCATAGAAGCATCGGCGGGGGAGGCTGCGACAGGAGGCTTGTGGTAGCAAGGGCCCAGCGACATGCAGGTATTGACAGTGGACGATTAGTAAGGTCGGCGGCTTTGTGACAGCAGCCGGGCTTAAGCAGAACAGTAGGGCGCCGACGGCTGGCTGTGTGGTGATGGTTGGCGGAAGCAGCAGCTGGTCTTTGGGCCCATATTATTGGATGGGCGGTGAGGGAGCAGGGACTACAGGCATCAACAAGGCCAGCTGTGGTAGGCAGTGGCGGGGGGGCGTCGATAACGGTGGCTTGGTAGTAGATAAAAAATACGGTCGACGCTGGAGTAGCGGGCAGTGCACAGGTGCGGGACGCTGGGATAATGTAGGCATTAGGAATAACGTGGGTGTAGAGGGGCCGACAGCAGGTAGCGGAGGCTAGAGGGACAAGACAACTGGCGGCAAGGCAGTAGGCAGCATCGATCAACGCAGGATGGTTAGAGGATGGGTTGGATAGCAGCAGTCGTGGAGCAGCAACAGGGGTGGAGGCATCAGGTGGAATGAAACAACAGGTTATAGCAGGAGTACAGGTCGACGACCAGGAAATAGGAGCAGCAACGGTGTAGGGGAGGAAGCATCAATTAGGAAAGGACAAGCATAGGAAGTCCTTGCGGGCAGCCAAGCAGCACCAGGGGCGGAGGTCGCCCGCAAGGGAGGGAGACACTCTTTTCTTTCTCTCTCTTGGGCTTAGGATCGCTGCTCTGATACCATCTTAGAAAGTAAAAGACGGCTATGTGTTGTATTAGATAGGAGAAACCCTGCTCCTATATATAGGAGAACAAGGAAGTGTACAAGACACAATTAAACCCTAATGGGCCAAGACCATGGTGCAGGACTTCGACTTCGCCAGGTGTGGAAGTGGAAGTTTGTGGAAACTTCGAGGAAGTTTAGACGCAAACTTCGATGGTTTTTTTTAGCAAAATGATGCATAACTTCGATAAGAAACTTTAAAATTATGCTCTAACTCTAATTCCCATGTATTAATTCAACACAAAACACAATTCATGACTCTCTAGCGCTAGGTAGGTTGATAATACAAAGTAGTAAATGATGCCCAATTCATGACTTCCATATATTACATACGAAATATAAATTTTGTGGATAGTATTGACTTTGAACGCCTGATGTAGTATCAGTTGTAGCTGCATAAAGATCAGGGGCATATCCAGGGCCTAAGTAACTATATGATTCATTATCACTTCTATGGGAAACCCGACTTCCATAAGTTCCTTCTGAATCACCACCATAATATCCAGGAACAAGTTCTTGTTGATAAAATCCTCAAGAAGTAGGCCCAGTAAACCCCAATAAATCATCCACAAAGGTGCTTGTTGTTGTTCTCGATTGACCTCCCAATGACAAACTTCCAATTGATTCTGTGATATTGTCAATGTTGTAGTGAGGTGTCTGATAAACAGGTTGAGGCACATGTTCTTGGCCCTGTGGATACCAAGTCTCATAGCATGTTGGCAATGGATTTAGTTGTTTTGTTGGAGTTGGAGCTTTACCCTTTCCCTTTCTTTGGTAGGTTCGACTTCGATCTGTTGGTCTTTGAGTACCACTACCACTCATATTGTTGTTGATGTAGGTTGAGGGCGAGGAGATGGTGTTCTATGTGGCGGTGTATCTCCTCTTATATAGCTATCAGGAGTGTTGCCCCCATCATCACCACCTGAGGGCTCTGGAGTGGTGGAACCTGATGAGGCATCTGGTTCATCCTCTGGTAGACCCTGCCAAAAATCATTTTTATCAATACATGTGGTGTCTTCTTCCATTCCAAGAGTGGTCTGATCTGCTTGAGCTCCCTCACTTTTTTGATATTCATCTACATCAACCCCCATTGCCCCTGCAATTGTGGCATTAGGCCCCCCACCTGGACGCCCTTCATCAAGTAGAGGTTCATTACTGTTGTTCAACCATGCTTGTAACGGATCTTCATCGTCACCCCTGTCAGTGTAGACATACACCCAATCAAGAGGATCAATCTCGACATTGCTTTTTGGGTTCCTCAATGATTCTTGTGTGTCTCTGCTTCAACTTCATATTATAGTTTACAAACACCAAGTCATGAAGGCGTGATGCAGACAACCTATTCCTTCTTTTTGTGTGAATCAAGTTGAAGGTTGACCAATTTCTTTCACATCCACCTGCTGCTGCTGTTTGGGACAAAACTTTTACTGCTACAGATCTCAATTCCTCACATTCACAGCCATAATTCATCCACCAATCAGCTGTAAAAAATAAAGAATGTTTAATGATCAATCAGTGGACAAGTCAACCATTCATTATTATGGTATCAAAATTAACCAATCATGTAATTATTTACCAGGAGAAAGTTTTTCCCTTGAATAGATAGCTGCCGGTAGCCCAAACAGACTAGATGCTTCTCTGAATGGTTTTATCTAGTAATTGGTTGTAGTTGGACAATGAAAGAATTAGATTAACATTTTATAATAATTTATAATAAAGAATTATGTACTATGACTATCCATACTTGTGCAACAGCTCGAATAGCGTCATCTTTGTTATCAAAGAGCTTATCTATCACTTCTTGGAGACCCATTACCAAGTCTCCTCTTCTCCCAATGTCATTCTTGTATTGAAACCTTGGGTTTAAAAAATAAGTTGCACATATAAGGGCACAAAAGTTAGAAAATATTAGATGACTAACAAACACTAAGACCTAAATGCAATGGCACATCCTTACCCGCTTTATGCAATGGGTGTAGAAGCATACCATCCCATCGTTCATCCACAACTTTTAGGAATTGTGCCTTGGCATTAGTTGTAGCTTCTTCAACTTTATCTCTCATAAGGCGCATTGCCTCATAGATGTAGGGCATGGTGGCATTCTTATCACCATCCACCATGCGCAAGACATGTACTATGGGATCCATTATCTTTACAGCCTTGGTCACTCTAGTCCAGAAGTAGTCATCATTCAAAATTTTCACCACTTCTTTGGCTCTGTCAGATTTACTATCAGGGTGTTTGGCCCACTCTTCAGAAACAAAAATCTTTTTTAAACCTTGTCGTCTTTGCTTTAAGCTTTGCAAAGCGATATAGTTGCTTGCAAATCTTGTAATGTCCGGTCTTACTATGTCTCCTCCACAATACTCTTTGCTTCGCATCATTGCAAGTAGGTAAGATCGATTATATATAAATTTTGTAATTCTTGTTGCCCTAGGCATTACATATTTAAAAAGATCTAATTTTCCAAAATCTTTCAAAATTAGATCAATGCAGTGTGCAGCACATGGCGTCCAAAATAAGTTGTAATTTGAAGACTCTTCAACTGTTTTTCCAGCTTTTTTGAAATTTGGCCCATTGTCAGTGCAAATTTGTAACACATTCTCTTTTCCAACATATTTTATCGCACCTTTAATCAATTTTGCAAAGTACCTGTGGTCTTTGATGTGGCGAGATGCATCAACTGATTTTATGAAAAATGTATCACCGTCACAATATGCCATGAAGTTGATAATCTATGTCTTTGTACCACTTGTCCAGCCATCACACATGAGTGTCAACCCAAAAATTGACCACTTTTTTTGTTTCATCTCCTCAATCCACTGCTCTAGCTGAAGTTTCTCCTGCGGAAGATATTTGTTCATTAAGTCATGTGCAGTTGGTGATTTGACTCCTCGTCCATGTTCAGCGACAACATCTATCATATGTTGCATGTAAGGGCCTTGTGCCACATTGGGAGCAATACCACTAGCAAATATAAATTTTCCTATCGCCTGTCCCACAACATCTTTTGCATTCTTCCACATACCTGTCAAACTTTTCTGCTTATGACTTTGTTTACGAAACCCTGGTTCAGAAGAAGTATATCTCATGTTGTTGGTCCTCAAACCCTGCATTTCTATGCTTTCTAAATTGACATTTGTTGGACAGATTCCACTGCCACCACCAACATTGAAATCAGATGGGCCAAAACCACGTCGGGTTTCATAAAATTGTCTTTCTTCTTCTTGTCTAATTGCCTCCTCCATTCTCGATCTTTTCAGTGCATGTCTCATTGCATCATCATCATCATCATCTTCTAATTCAACTACATTTTCGTGGTATCGATGCACCGAACATCAGCTCTTTGAACCTTGCATCTCTAATCTTGTCTTCCATGTGTTTTAGATCTTTTTGATTGAGTTGCTTGGAAACAATTTTTCTTGTCTGATCTGGGCAATCTCTACACTTAGCAACATTTTTATCCCCTCCCACCACTCATTAGAGTTTTCTTGCAGAAATTGCACTTAGTTTTTTGCCTACTTCCATCAACCATTTCACAATACATCCATGCCGGGTCAACTTTCCCACCTGACTCACCACCTTCACCCTCACCTCCAGCACCATCACGACCTGAACCAACCATTAAAACAAGTAGCACCCACAAAATACCCATATCTTCAATCACAAAGAACCTGCACACAAAAGATTAAAAGAAACAAATATTCGAATTAGACAAATAGTGGGACAAATATTAGGCAAAAAAGAAAGACTAAGTTAACAAACTAGGTAGAAAATCATACATTTTAGAACTGAAAATTAATAATTAAGTAATAATTATTTAATATTAATTATTGAAAAACTGAAATTGTTTAGTATATTGAAAATTTGTAGTATGACGACATTGACGAGTTAATAAGTGGGACTAACTAACTAAGTAGCTAACTAACTAAGTTAACTAACTAAGTAGTGAATAATCTAGGTTGAAATTTGAAAAAATCATAATTTTTTAGAACTGAAAATTAATAAATAATTACTGAAATTATTAAATATGTTATAAATATTGTAGTATAAGCTAACAAATTACTCAATAACTAACTACAATACAATATTACAAATTTTCTAAATCTAAATATAATTAATGCAAATTAGAAGTATAAAATATTAAGTAAAACAAAATTTATAAAAATAGTATTTTAAATGTTTGTTTTCTAATATTTTGCTGTAATAATACATAATCTAAGTATACTTATGCTAGATCTATGCTAGAGCTAAGTAGATCTAGGCTAGATCTAAGTTGATCTAAGCTAGATTTATGCTAGATCTAAGTAGATGTAGGTAGATTTAGGCTAGATCTTAGTAGATCTAGGCTATATCTACCTCAATCTTACTAATAATCAATTTTTATATGTAAAAACAGTAATTTTAGATCATTAGATCTATTTACTATGTATATTTATATGGAAAAGTAGTATAGAAGATAGAGTATTTAAGCATTAGTAGTAGTTTTATATATTTGGAAATGAAAAAACAAAGAAAAATGAAGGTATTTGGGATTTACCTTCTCAAACAGCACCAAAAGCACTTAACACCAGTTCTCCAGCAGCAGCTGCGCAAGCCAAGGAGAGAATACGAGAGTGTGAGGCTCCCCCAGTCAGCCACTAACTTAAAAATATCTCCAGCAGCCTTTTGCACATAATGGGCTGGACCGTCCAAAAGTCGGCCCAACATCGGCCACATCGGCGAAGCTTCGCCAACATCGGCGATTTTGGGACCATTTTGTACAGCAAAAAGTCAACATCGGCGAAGTTGGTCAAAATTCGGCTCGATGTTGAGACGGGCCCGAAGTATTCCAGAATCGACTTCGCTTGGGCACGAAGTTCGATGTTTCGGCGAAGTTTCGCCCAACATCGCCGATGTTGCGTTCCATGCCAAGACACTTAGGCCCATATAACAAAGCTACTAATAGCATAATAAAACAGACTCTCTAACAATACTAAAAATGTTACACCTTGTTTTTTTTAAATAAATGTTGGGTTAAATATTGAATCTTTTTTATGGTTATCAATATTACTACTATCTAAAATTATTTTTAAGATGTATGATGTAGGGGATTTCATACGAAATAATTGTTAAAAATGTTGTAGTTTTGTCCTGATGTTGTGTTACCCATTTCACCGTTTACCCTACCCACTTACCCTGCGGGTAAGGGTAGGGTAAAGGTTTTCAGGAATTACTCTACCTGTTACCTGCAACTTTGACGCATGTAAGGGTAAGGGTAAGCGATTACCCTACGTTGTCCTTCCCATTTACAGCGCTACACACCGCGTCTAGGTTTTGGAAAGCGCGAAGCGGGAAGCGTGCGGATTGCTCCCCTTGAAGCGGAAAGCGGGAAGCGGGTTTTGAAGCGGACTAAAGCGGACGCTTTTTGAAAAAGCGGTCCACATTGTTTCAAAACATTTAGAAAAATGTAGTGATTGTCATACTACTAACAAAAAGAAATATTACTTAACAATCAAGCATTCTGAATAATGTTTCACTACATCGAATTTAGTTGTTTCAAACAAACATGTATATTCAGTAAGAATTGATAACTAACAAGCAGGTATTGTAACATGCTAGAAAATTACAGACCATCAAATTACTTTGTATATTAGTGAGTATTGACTCATGTTACATTGTACTGCAATATTGTTATATTGTATCATCATATGAAAAAATTACATATCATGCAATTCTTATACTTATATTATGAGTATATGACAAGATTACGGAGCATCAAATTACTTACTATACAAGTGAACCACGTGTTACTTTACAAAACTGATACACTCCGATATGGTACCGATACAGAACATGCAATTAGTAATGATAAAAGAATATAAAATGACAAATTACAGACCTTCAAAAAACTGAGTATACCAATAAGTGTTGATGGATGTTACTTAATGATATTGATATACTAAGTTGCAATATTAGCTAAATAACTACTGATTTACGACAACCAATAAAAGAATTCAGACATAAATCTTAACCTACTGCTACAATCGAAGTATTAAAAAGGATCACATGCTCGTTACACCATACCATTGGGTAAGCTATCAGGATGTTTTGATAAGCATTTCAATATGTGATCATTTTCTATATGTATTTTAGTAACATAACAGTAACAGTAGTCAGTTCCTATATGTATTTTGATATGCAATGCTAGCAGACAAGAAATGGTTCTATTTTAATAGTAACACAACAATTATAAATTTTTGCATGTGAGCAACAGTAATGCATAAAAATCTGAAAGGAAACAGTAAGCTTAACGTAGAAATGGTGATAACTGCAAAATTGGTGATGTTTAATAAGATAAGACAATACACAAAATTGAGAACAGGACGATAGAGTACTACTGTTTTATTTATTTCACTTAACCAACACATTATGAAATATTCTAGCCTGAAGCGGACAAAGCGGGCCGCTTAAGCGGGTCCAATAAAGCGGGCTGAAGCGGGCCAAGGCGGATCAAAGCGGCCGCTTCCAGTAAAAACGCTCCAGTAGCCGCTTCAGGTGAAATTACTACGGATCCTACTGTTGGGTGCTTAAGCGGCCGCTTAAGCGGCCGCTCCAGCCGCTTTTTTAATCAATGTCCGCGTCATTGTTAGTTGAGACTCTGTCCATAATACAACATTTAAGAATTTTT
Organism: Alisma plantago-aquatica; assembly: GCA_963693085.1. Lineage (NCBI taxonomy): Eukaryota > Viridiplantae > Streptophyta > Magnoliopsida > Alismatales > Alismataceae > Alisma > Alisma plantago-aquatica. The sequence continues at coordinate 865,243,758 of OY856409.1, forward strand.
CCTCTGCAGGATTATGAATAAGCCTTCTTGGTAGGCACTAAAGATGACATTCAGTTTGGTTTTTATTATTTCTTGCTTCAATTTGCAAATATCGTGGATTAAGTCTGGATTATGCCATTGATTTGACAGGAAAATGGCTGTTATAATCCAAACAGATAACTTTATTATAAATTGCATGGGCTTGATGGTGAAGCCCAATAATTTGAAAGCAGTAAAGAATGTACTATTCAGGTCAGATCGTATGTTTTTAGAATTGGATAATCTACAGAGGGAATCCATAGTGAACTACTCTTTATCTGAAAATGGGCTTTGGTAAGAAGTTGTAATCTCATTTAAATTGCAATTGGGGGAGAGGGAATAGAGAGAAAAAAGCTAAAAACTACAAGCATCAAGGAAACTAAAGGATACGATCAGAGTGGCAATATAGGCCTACCGTTGACTATTCTAGCTATTCCCTTTTCTAAAAGATGCTCAGATATATTTTATTTAAAATTGAAGGGTATACGAATTGCTAAGGTGCATCTATTTTTTTGCAGTATTTGCCACATGCTATACATGGTGCAAGAAATGTTTTGGACCGGTTTTCTGTTATATTCTCAGTAGCAATTGTTTGGCTGTATGCATATTTTCTTACTCTTGGTGGCGCATATAAGAATGCCAATCCCAAGACCCAGCTCCATTGCCGCACTGATCGCTCCGGACTTGTTGGCAGTGCTCCTTGGTGAGTTTTGATGAAACTTATTTTGAAATCATGATATGATCCCTATAGTTTATCGGACTGTTGCACTTCACATATTACTTGTTTCTGAATATGTTATTACAATTTTCTGACTCTCTTACAAAATATATTCTTTACTGTGCATATTAAATATTTTTTTAGTCAATATGAGTTGTTAACATTGTAGGATTAGAGTTCCTTATCCATTCCAATGGGGGGCTCCAACGTTCCATGCTGGTGAGGCTTTCGCTATGATGGCTGCTTCCTTTGTAGCACTTGTTGAGGTTTGCATATCTAGGCCAAAAGTTTTCTGTATATTACTTCATGATCACAAATTCAAACTTTTTTTTCTTACTGGTATTTGCAGTCAACTGGTGGATTTTTTGCAGTCTCTAGATATGCAAGTGCAACTCCAATACCCCCTTCTGTCCTTAGTCGTGGTATTGGGTGGCAAGTATGCAAGAAATAGAACTATATGTATAACTGATGTGTTACATTTGACCTGGTCTTATGTGGTTATAATGTCTTATCCACTTTTCAGGGATTTGGGATTCTATTGAATGGGTTTTTTGGTACAGCTACTGGATCATCTGTGTCAATGTAAGAACTTTGTTACAAGCGAATGGTAAACTATGTTATATTGCCTCTGTAAAATATTACTACGGTTTTCGTACAGTGAAAATGCAGGACTTCTGGCTTTAACACGCGTTGGAAGCCGAAGGGTGGTTCAAATTTCTGCTGGGTTTATGATTTTCTTCTCAATCCTGGGTAAGTTCTTCGTTTTTATTATATTATTCTTAGATGTCTTCCTATAGAGGATGAAGATTTCTTGGTATACTATTTGTGAACTTCGGTGATCACTTCTCTAGTGCATCTTGTCATCTTCACTAAGATACTTTAGTGGGGAATGGGTAGAAGAAAGGAAGATGCATCCCCTCGGTTAGTTTTGCATATCACCTGGCAGAAGCCCCACGCCTTAGCGATACTAGTATTTTAGGGGGCTTGACAGAAAGAGAGGGTGATCCTTGATTAGATGGAGGGATAGGCGAGTGCCATTATGACTATGGGTTTGAAGTAACAACTACTGTAGATGCAAGCCCCAGTTCCAGTCCTACTTCATCAGCTTCCTGTAAAAAGTTTGGAAACTATCTTGAAAAGACGTGGCTTGAAAACTAAGCCGTCGTCATCTAATTGCATATCCGCTACAAAGTTACAGTGAGGATAAGGAAAAATGTCTTACATTTAGATCTATATGAGGTCATATTCAGCAAGATGTAATGCATCCAATGTCTCTTTATCAGCTCTCCAAGCTGAGTGGGTCTGCCTCACCCTGTTTAAACTTTGTGCTCTCATCAACACTACCATTAATGCCACTATGAGTTATATAACTTGATAAGTAAATGATCTAATTACTGGAAATAGAATATAAAATTGTGAAAACATGAAAAATCCTAACAGATCTCGGGCTATCCGAGAAATTATCTCCCTTCTTTTGTAAAAATTCGAGACCCCCCCCCCTCCTCCCGGGTTTTGTTTGGTCCAAAAAAGAACCTATCACTCAACCCAAACATTATCAAGTGTCAAATCCACAGCCTGTATTCCTTCTAATATCTCCGCCCCACTACGCCACTGACCAAAAAATCACCATCAATATGTCTTGTTTCAAACTTTGGTTTGTTTTATTATGTTTCCAGTACTCCATAACTATGGACAGTAAATTAAGATTGGGTTGGGTCGGGTCTGGTCTGGTCAGTATCTGATTTTGTGCTAGACAGTCCAACTTGAAACTGAGTCTAGCCCAGATTTTATGGGTAATGATGCACTGTAACCGTACACAGTTTCATTAATGTTGTAACCCAGAACTGAACCCAATATCTATCGCTTTATACTTCTATATACAACGATTCAATAGATATTAAAGTGTTACATAAGTTTTCAACTTTTATTTTGTGATATATTATGGTTGTTTCAAGTTTTATGTAGCCTTAATTACTATAAAATCGTCTACGTGCTATCATTGATATGCATCCTTATTGAAATCCAATTGTAAAAGTTTGGTTACTCAGTTTTAATTGGAACATCAACTTTGAACTTAGAACTCACTGGAGTTCTTAACTTAAAAGCACTTAAATCGATCCTAATATGTAACAATTGAAAGGTTGATTACCTCATTTGGTACGATATAGCACGTAAGGCTGAAGCACTTACATTATTTAGTTTGAGTATTCGAGGAGGAATGGAGGAGACAAAGACCTAGAGTGAAGAGAAGAACATAAGAATGTTGTTCCTTCTCCTTAGAGTGGAGAAACGCAGTAAGGGAAGAGATACCTAGGGCGGCCCTAATGGATGGTCCTCTTAGGGGAGAGCCCCTAAAGAGGAAGGGGAAACCTCACAGATCGCTAGTCAATGACAGTATGTTCAATCCGCATCTGAGAAGCCATGCACCTTCAGATGCCCATGACAATAATAGAGAATGCCTTTTCTTAGGGTTCTTTCGAGATAGTGAAGGACTCAAAAGGACTGCTTCCCAGTGCCCTAGATATTGTTTGTCCACAAAATTAACTAACCACACTCACAGAAAAAGAAATATCTGGTCGACTAACTAGGAGATACATTTTCCAACCAATCTCATGTATTGCTACAGATTTGCAAGAGGCTCTGCTTATTTTTGATATAGCTTGACTTTGGGATTCACAGGTGAGTATGCAGGTTTTAACCCCAACATACCAGTTTCTTCAAGAAGATCAAGCAAAGACTTGTGCAGCAAAATTCCAATCCCGTCCTTGGACCTTGCCACTTCAATACCTACGGAATATTTTAAGTGGCCTAGATTTTTGGTCTGACATTTGCCCTAAGGAACTGCTCGAGTCTAACAATGCCTTGATGGTCATTACTTTTAATAACAATATCATCTACATAGACAATACGAGGAGATAACCAGTAGAACCATGTCTATAGAAGCCAAACTGATCCAAGCTTGATCGTGGAGTCAAAACTCTTGGACAGACTGGATGAACTTCACAAGCCATACTCAGGATGACCTCTTCATCCATAGAGATATTTATGGATCCGCTCGAGTGGATGAGAATCTTCTGAGCAACGAACCCAGGTGGTTGCTCCATATAAATCTCTTCAGATATATCTCGATGAATTAGTGCAGTGGCCAGGAGAAGTGGGCAGCCAAGTAGATGAACAATAGGACTGATGTCATCTTGGCCATCAGGAAATTCTCTAGGCAATCCTCACCATAGACGTGTGTTACCTTTTGCCACATCCACAAATTTGTCTTTCATTTGATTAACAGTATCATCTAGACCAACTTTGACTAATAAGATCCATTTGCAGTCGACTATTACTGTGTTGGAGGGAGCAGACACATGACTCCATGTATTATCTTCAGATAGAGCAGCCATCTCATCTTCCATAGTTTGTCGCCAACATAGGTCACATAGTACAATAGATACAGTGTGGGGCATCGAAACAGAAGGTAGGTTGGAAATACTTGCGACATAGGAATATGATAAATAGTTAGAAATAGGATGCATTTACATGACCTTCTCTCCTTACGTAAATCAGTGGGCCTATTTCCCAAAATAAGTTGAACCACGGGATCCCCACAGTTAGCATAGATTGAAGAAGAGTTGACTTGAGTTCCGTCCTCTTGTACTTGAGTTGGAGTATCCATGAGACTTGCTGGGTCAGGATCATTAGGAGTATTTCTATGATCAAGAGGATAGGGGTACACTATGAATGGATCGACAAGCATGGGAAAAGGAAGAGAATCCCCAATCTCCTAAACATCGATAGAAACATCTATAGGAGATTCTTCAGTCAGATGCTTGCCTTGGCCTTGGCTTTTGGACCAAATGTCACTTTACGACTTCATTTGGTTGAAGTTGTGTCTGTTCAACTTGTTGTATGTAATGACAAAGTTTTGAACTAGAAGTTGAGAAGTTTGGGGTTTCTTTTTTCCCTCCATGAAAATGTTGGCAGCTGGGAAAATTGAACAAGGTTTGTTAAATGGTTGACATGTTGTGTTGCTCTTCAGTAAAAATGGATCAGATTTCATGCTTTTCTACGCAAGTGTAAATGCTTTGTGAGGTGGGGAGACACTGCGTATTTGACGATATACATCGTGATTCCCTTTAGACGTTGGGAACACAAATAATTGTACTGCTACACGACGTATTTAGCAACAAACACATTGTGTTGTTGTTGTGGATGTTGTTGGCTGATTCTGAGCTTCAACATGTCATGTTAGGATGGGACTTGTCATGTAGTCGCCAAGGTTTGAAAAATCCTAATTTGAGTGACACGTCATGCTTGATGGTAGACACACCATGTCCTATTTCCGCTTGAGGAGTGGACCCTAACCCTAGACACATTGTGTAGATGACAAGACATGGCGTGTCTGTTGTTGCTAAGGTGGGGTATTTATCAGGCATGACACGCAGTGTATGATGTTAGACGTGTCGTTTTTAAGCTTGATTAGATTCGTTGTTGGGCGGATATGATGAAGAATAAGAGGTTTAAGGAAGGGAAATGTGTTATTGATGACTTTACGATATTGGAGACGAGACAACTTCTCCAAGATGAATCCAACGTCAATGAGAGGCTATGTGGAGATACTTCTTCTTGGAGAGGATGATTCCCTTTGGTGATGTACAACACAGAGCTTGATGAAAATGTTGGGAGACCAAGATTTTACAATGACATCATTCCCGATATAGGGGGTGATTCTCCTCAAGACTTGACTATGGTTGCATCGCACTTCTTTGCCTTCCTTTTCCCGTACTAGGTCTAATATTCTAATACCATGTAAGCGAGAGAGAGATGGAATATATGTTGTGTGTTTTTATTATGAACATGTCTAGCTTAATATATGAATAAGGGTGGCGTCCAATAATCTAGATACACAATGTGCGACCAATCCTAGTATACAAAGAACATAAAGATGTAGACTTATTTATCTAACAAAACAACTTGGAATTGAGTGTTTCATACAAGATTTTCTAGTTATCCAACTAAGAAGACATATAAAAATTAATTAATAAGCAACCTCATCAAAACGACATGCCTTCCCTAAGATTAAAGGCTACTATAACATCTCTTCTCTTTGGATATTTGCATTAGCAAACCAAAAAAAAATCAGGTGCTCACATATCATTAAAAAGCTATATTTGCTTATGGTTTGCTATTATATGGAGTGTACTTGTATTGTAACTTTTTGAAAAATTGAAAAAAATTCAGAAATTCATGAATGAATGAATTTGTACATTTCTATTATTAGTTATTTTACATTTTTAGCTTGGAAGTAGCATAAATATTATATTGATATCATGTAAATTGTTTTTTCCTAAAATTTTGAGTTCATGATTAATGTTATTATGAATGACCCCCTTCTTATATTGGTTGGCTTTTTAGTAGCATATGTGGGATGGTGTCCTGACATTCCTTCAGAACCTCCCTTAGTAGCAATGCATAAAGATTCGTCAACTCAGATGCAAATAGTATTTTTATCTAAATGTAAACGTACATAGCACTCCCTGATGACACTCTTAAATAGAAACTTTCAACAATGGTTAACTTTTGTAGTAATGAGATGAGATTTTAGCATGTGTGTTGTCCTCAGAGTAATGACGAAAGTAAAATATATCACACTAAGGAACGGATGGAAAATTAGTAAAAGTGAAAGTGAAAGATGCAGTTTCATATTTTAGGTTTTTATGTTATTGTTATTTCATCACCGCCCAAATAAACTGAAAACATGCAAGGGTTTCCACATCTTCTGGACAGAGGCAATTATTTTGGATGAGGTAAGTAGATACGCTTTGTAAATTGACATAATGTTAATACATTGGTGGTGGGATGATGAAGGAAGCTAACATTGGTGGTTTTAGATATTGACATGATGTTAATAGAAGGAAGCACATAGTCAAGGGCCTACAAACAAGGAGACATTGTGGTGGGATGATGAAGACAAGAAGCAATTAAAAGTAAAAGATAGACTTGCATGAGCTCACCCACATGTCGTGACGATGCAATATCCAACAACTACAATTTACTAAAAAGGTAGCTAAGAGACCAGTCTAAGAGGCCAGACCTAGATATTTTGAAGATGGAACATATGAGAAACTTGATACCCGATAGGAGGAAAAGGACGTACATGAAAGGAATATAAAACATTATTTGAGCCAAGTAAATTGCATTAAAAATGAAGATGGGATAGCATTATTTAAGATGATGATGTCAAGAATTGCTCTCCTGGCTCCCGATTGTGTCTGGTAATTTAGGTAGAACATGCTTCCCGACTCAGGGGAGGGGGTCCTCAACAGCTGGTGTGCCATCTCTCTCCCTCGGGGCTTTCTCTTTGGTAGGCGTATATGTAGGTTCTTTGTGGCAGGTGGCCGATGTTGTAATCTTGTGGCCTCTGATTTTTGGTGATGTTAGGTGCCTTTTTCTTCGGATATGCTCGTCTCCTCTTAGCGGCAGGGGTGTTGATGGTTGTCGCTTGGGATCTGTCTAGGTTGGTGGACGTTGACGAAGGCGGAGTGTTGGTGGTCAGGGCCCCTTTTGCAAATCTTGTGCACGTCCTACTTTTCCCCTTTCTCCTTTCCTTTTCTGTCCTTTTTTTGTAGGTTCTAGTATTGTTTCTTAAGGAAGCTTCTCTGCCTTTTGGTGTCGTTAACTGATACTTAGGCTATGTTTGTTACGTGGTGAATCATGGGGAGGGGAATGATGGTGGAACAAAAAATGTTGTTTGTTTGCCATGGTGACAAGGGATCATGGTGAATCCATGGTGAAATTTAGTTTGTTTTTATTCCCATGGAAAAGTGTGGTGAACAATGGTGAAAGAAGTTTCTTTCAAGACTCCACTACTTATTTAGTGATGTATATGCAAAAAAAGTTCTAATAAATATGATTCTTACTTGAAAATCCTCTTCCCGTCCCTGTAACCATGTAACAAACAACATTTTTTAAGTTTTCCCCATCACCTAGCACATGTTACCAAACAACATATTTAACAATTTTCCCATCACCATCACCATCCCCCTGTCACCGTCACCATCCCAATCATCATTGATTTTTTCACCATGTACCAAACACAGTCTTAGTTTAGTTATCTTGTTAGTCCTTAGCTGCCTAAGACTGTGCGTCCTCCCTGTTTGAAGGGGTCGAGTACTGGTTTCCCCAGTTTAATTGACTTTGATTGGGGTTTCCCCGTTTTCTTTTTTTCATGTTTTGGTTTTCGGTTGTGTCCTTAGTGCAGTTCTCGGATATAGATGAAAGTTTCTACATAGTTGGTCTTGCTTGGGTTGGCTTTGACATGAGAGGCTTCTACTCTGTAGACATTTTAGTTTGATTCCGTTTAAAAGCTACTTGTTCAAGAGCAAGGAGGAATCCAATGTGTTTCATTTATGTCGTATGACTTCTATCTATATAATGGCAACCATAACCTTAAAAAATTATGTCAAAAATTAATTGAAAAGCTACTTTGAGAGGCTATTAAATGAAGATACTATAAATGTCAAAGAATTGGGAGTTTTGGTTAACAAGAAATATCCTACACTTAATGAGACATGCAATCATAAGTCAAAAAAGGAGGCATTTGTCCCAGACAGAATTCTAAATGGTAAACGGAACAGTATAGGGGAGAAAGGAGTTTGGTGATTGACGACTTTCTTCAATATGATTATGAGGAAAAAGAAACTATTAGTGGAGGCAAAATATCATGTTCAAGACTACATAAGCTATAGAGTTATTAAGCTGAAGTGTCATACTGTAAAGCTCTAGGAGAGGATTATTGTGTCAAAACTATGATCTATAGCCTAGATGATCCACAACGGAGTTATTTTTTTGACAAATTGGCTTGTGAAATACAAAGATAACAAGATAGGTCTTTATATGATTTCCATTGATTGAGAAAAGGTTTATAATTGAGTATATAGGTAGGCACTTTGGTGGTTTGGAATAAGATGGTATCTCAATCCAATACATTGATTTGATTAAAGATTTATGATAACTATGAGTGTTGGTATCTCAATCCAATACATTGATTTGACTAAAGATATATGATAACTATGAGTGATAGCAACTGGAGGGAAAAATTCAAGATTTTTTTTGTTACAGTTAGTTGAGTGTTAGCAACTGGAGGGAAAAATTCAAGATTTTTTTTTGTTACAGTTAGTGTACACTATCCTTTTCTTTGTTCTTGTTATAGATGAGTCGACAGAGTATTTTCAAGATAGTATCATTTGGTGCATGCTATTTTTTGATAATTTTGTATTGATCAAGGGGACTAAAAACAAATTGAATAACAAAATCGAACTTTGGTGGAAAGAATTAGACTCTAGTGGATTTAAGGACGGCAGATGTAGAATTGGGTATATGCATTGCAAATTTCAACCATTAATATACTATTGTGAGTGTTGCTAAGTTATGTGAAGTGGGCGTGCCTAGATGTGAATGCATTTTGTTATTAAGGTTTTATATCATTTGGATGGCAATGTTCAAGATGATGTGTATAATAGGATCTATAAGTATTGATGAAATAGACTGCAAGTAGAATAGTTTGCGACCACAATATCCATCTCGTTGAAAAATAAGTTATACAATCCCCACACTCAGAACTATGTTGTATGGGGTGAATGTTACTCATTGAAGAAACGAGGGGTCAACCAAATGAATGTCATAAAAATGCAAATGTTAAAATTGTTGTGTGGGAATATTAGGAAGGATTGCTTTAGAAACAGATATCTAATTAGTAAAATGGGAGTGGTGAGTATTGAGGACAAGCTAATGTCGCCTCATACGTTATGTACATCCACAATGTAGGCTAACAGATGCATCAATTCGTAATCATGTTGCACTGTCGAGCATAGTTAAAAGCATAGTACTAAACATCCTCAACAGCTGGTGAATAATCCTCAATGTTGTCCATGGTTGCAGCTATCGACGTCAAAACCTGATAAACTTCCATGGTACATCGTGTCACCTACCAGTCGACATGTTTTGATGACTCGGCCTAGTTGTTAACGACAACAGCCCAGCCTAGTTAAACTTGTCAATGACACTTGTATCTGTTGCAAACATAGTGAAGCTTATATGAAACCAATCTTGACCTTACAAGTGACTATTTTTATGGATCTTTTAAGAGTAGCAGCTCTGTCCCTTTGGTAGATCTACCGCAAGATTTGGCATAGGCTTAATACCATTTTAATCACTTTATTTTGAAAATAAACTCATGTTCTTGCTAATGTAACGTTATTCCTTCTATGATTTTGGTAGACATAGGATCTATATATAATAGACATATGTAACTTCCTAAGTATTTTATATTGAACATGCAAGGATTGTATTTGTTAAGCAAATTTTGGTGTTTTATCGTAGAATTTGTTCACTGTTTCACTACTTTTTAGCTTGTTTACATCCAAGTTTTACTCAGCAACTTTCTGAAAGTTTCCATAAACTTCCACTTCCACAGTCAATGCCATGTACCAAACTGAAAAGAGGAAAAGACATGCCTAAGATAACTTGGGTCGAGTTTAAAAGGAGTGGTTTAGAATCTTTGTAAATTTAGGAGAAGATGCTGATTGGAAAAGAGTTATCTATGTAGTTGACCCTAACATGGTTGAGAATGAGGTTCAGATGAAGATAATGACGATGAAGACCACAGTGAAAATGACGATGGAGGAGGATTGTTATTGCTAATGTAACCCAAAATAAGAAACCCTGTTTTATTAGTGTTTTGTTGGATTTCTGTAGTAGTTGAAGGGTAAAACCGTAAAAGAACGTTGTGATAATTCCCTATCACAAGATCGAATTTCTGACAGTTTTCTGTGGCAATTCATATATTGTAGCCGTATAAATGATTTTATCCAAGAAAATTCAACAAATACTCTCTTCTTTTTATCGTGGATCTATCTGCTAAAGCTGTCTGTCACGACGTTGAACTTCTCCAGACATTTTTTGTGTCTATTTTTTTATGTTATCCATTCATTTCAGCGGTATTAATAGTTTCTTTCAAGAAAAGTCAATGACTGGTCCTTCTTTAATTTGCTGAAGCTGCTATTTCGTGATTACAGGGAAATTTGGGGCAATTTTTGCATCAATTCCAGCCCCAATAGTTGCAGCATTGTACTGTGTTCTGTTTGCATATGTTGGTATGGTTTAGATGTTGATTCCAGCTGCTATTTTGTTCGTCAACTGGACCCAGCATGAGGTCCTATCTCTTATTATTGCAGGTGCGGCTGGACTTAGTTTCCTTCAGTTCTGCAACCTGAATAGCTTCCGGACAAAATTCATTCTTGGTTTCTCGATATTCATTGGACTGTCCGTGCCTCAGTATTTCAAAGAGTACACTGCCGTGGCTGGCTATGGTCCAGTCCATTTGTCAGCTAAATGGGTAAGAAAGCGACTGAAAGTTGCTTTGTGAGCATCTGGTTGTTCATGCATGTAATACTGCACTTCTTTCTTGCAGTTCAATGATATAATCAATGTAGCATTCTCCTCGGAGGCTTTTGTTGCTGGTATAGTGGCTTATTTCTTGGACAACACTTTGGACAGACATGATAGGTCTGTGAGGAAGGATAGAGGTGCACATTGGTGGGACAAGTTCCGGTCATTCCGGACGGACACCAGAAGCGAGGAGTTTTACTCACTGCCTTTTAATCTCAACAAGTACTTTCCTGCTTTCTGAAGGTAAAGTGTGGATGTATTGCCTCCATGATTGCTATGTCCAACGAGTTTGTAGATGTGTATGAGTGCATCTACCTATCTGACAGTTACGTTTAGCGATTTTGCTAAAGAGTTGTAAATTAGCGGTTTGTGTATGTGGTGAACTGGAATATTTATGTAACTTCAATATTTGTCACTTGGTATGATATTATTCACAATCGAATTGTATATAATTTCAATGTCTCTTCTATGCACATATTTAGTGATTTCACAAGAACAGGCTGGACGGAAGGAAAGTCTGGACTAGAACAAAGCGACTTTCAACTGTTTTGCGGGATTACATTCATCTTTGAATATCTGGGATTGCTCTCTTCCTCGTCACTAATCTTTGTAGGTTTTGTCTATGTCCCGCGGATGAGCAGAAAAAGATCTGTTGGGGAGAAAGAAACTGATGGTAGTAAATCCTAGCCAACTTCGGGGTAGATGAGAGATTCTTTGCAGTCGTAAAAGTAGAAAGAAGTGAACAGGTTTTAGCACATGCGCTTGAAAGGACTTTCACGGTGTTAGTTTCATTATTCTACAGTTGCTATCTGCTAACTAGTAAAGTGCTGTTGTTCCAAATAAATTAGTGGCTTGAAAGTGAATTGTTAAATTGTTGCAGAAGGTGACTGTTCAAATCAGTTTTAGTACTTTAGCTTTCCTATTCTTATATATGAACTTTTAAGCGATTGTGGTAATGTGTCGTAGAAGCTGGTCATTCGAACCAGTTTTAAAACTAACTTTTCTTTTAGATACTTTTGTATCTAAGGATATGTGTTGGTTGCTTTTGATATCATGATGAACCTTGATACTAGTAGTCGTCATACATATTACTGGATCCCGGGGCAATGAAAAATGTGGTGGATAAGAAGTGGCTGCTTTCTCCTTGATACTAGTAGTCGTCATACATATTACTGGATTCACTCTAGCGAATCCATGGCCTCCCGTGATTGCTGCTATGTCTATGGTGACTAAAAAATCATGTGGTTCGTTTATTTCATTTTTTGAAAGCAGCTCCTGAATCTAGTGTGAACATACCAAGAGATGATCTTGATGAGTTCTGATTTAGACTACTTGCCTTAACTTCTATTGATTTGTGTCTCGTCGTCATTGTGGATTTTTTATTGCTACATTTGTAATGTTCAGTATAGAGGATCTAAAACGATTTTTTATTGCTACATTTGTAATGTTCAGTATAGAGGATCTAAAACGTAAGATATAATAATTATATGCCTTATTTATTTTGTTAGGTTAGTATAATTCTTAAGTGGCTTTTAAATAAAAACAGCAAAGGAATGTCGTAAGGACTTGATAGTGTGCCGCTTACTCGAGGGAAAATTGGAATACATCCAGAATACATACAACACCAAATGTCACAAATAATTTTTTGCAATAGATGGTAGATAAAATCAAGTATGTAATGTATCAAATATCAAAAGTGTAGCAGTAGAACATAAGAGTATTACCGTTACGTCACAAATAATTTTTTGCAATAGATGGTAGATGAAATTCAAATATGTAATGTATCAAATATCAAATAATTTTTTGCAATAGATGGTAGATGAAATTCAAATATGTAATGTATCAAATATCAAAAGTGTAGTAGTAGAACACGAGTATTACCGTTCTTATTATATCATAGTTTGTCATAGGGTGTGTACAAGGGAAAATTAAAAAGAAAGAAACTATAGCTAAAAGGTCATAGAGGACAACCTCGCTAATCTACTTCCAAGCAAATGACTACCATGAGTAGGTTGCAGTTTGGGGTCATCTATAATAAGGTCTTCTCTACTTATGAGATTGGAAATGCCCCCACGAAGGACGATAAGGTGTAAAGCAAAACTTTATCAGTAAAAATCAGTATGCGCTTAAAATAGAGGGCAGTCTGTAAAAATGAAATACAAAAATGAAATACGGGCTCTCAATGAACATGGAGGTAGAACATCCCAAACAATATTCATATAGTAAAATGAGGATACTATATAAAGAAACAATAAAATCCACAATCAACAATTCTTGTCTTAAAATCATAAAAAGAGAAAAATAATAAATAATGAAGATTGCATGTAGTTTATTATGGTAACAATAAGTATAAAGAAATTACAAGATATATGACATCATCAATATAATCACATCTCATGGCATCACCACTATAATATTTATGAGACATTATAGATTCTATGGAGAGAGAGTGACAAGCACAATGAAATCAGTACTACAACAAAAATATTTTACTAGATATCTATCTAGGAGATCTCGTCAATAAACATATAACAAAAAGGAAGGTTTATGAGTTAATATATTTATAGTGAAGTGGATCAGGCGATGGATCCCACAAGAATAGAGGAGAAAGATTGTGTCCAATACGATCTCCCAATGTAGCCACTAACCCAGGAAAAAGGACATTGTTTAATGTCCTTGTATATAAGATACACATAATAGGGAATCACCACCTAAAGTGAAACATTCACTTATATTAGTTATAAAAATTAGTCATGCATTTTAATAGAGAGATAAGTATTAATTTAATTGTTGGATTTTAATTACAATTTGTATCTAGTTAGGATGAAGATATTTTTTTGTATTTCAACAAGTATTTATTTAAATTTTTGTATGTAAAGAAATAGTTATGAATAATGGAAGTTTATACTATATATAAAATTTCAACAAATATAGAAAAGTAAAAGACTTGAATACCCTAGCATCACATATCACAAGATTGATGTGTGACAAGGCACCAAAGGTCATGTATCCCTAATCATAATGACACATGATTAAATTGAAATCAGAGTTGAAAAGACATGAAAGCCCATGTAAACATCACACATATTAAGATCACTTGAATAGGTAGATCAATCATTTATCCTTGTGAACATGATGTCCCTTCCCTCCCCTCATACACAGAGTAAATAGGTAGTATAAAATAGGTTATCCTCCTTAATGGCTCAGACATGCGATGAAAACATATAAACACCAGACCTCCATATCAAATGTTGAACCTACACCAAAGCAAACATCAAAATCAAGGTGTTTAGTGTCATCCTTGAGTGACCTCAATGGTCTTAACAAGCCATGACACGTCGAAGAGGCTCATAAGGCTTCCCATCATGGCAGCTCTAGTCGGAAGCTCAAGAAAGCACCAAATTAGAAACCAGAGAAAAAGAGAGAATACTAGAGATTGGAAATTACTTATCGAAGCTTGGCAAAGTCAAAAGAAGTAAAATCATTCACATGAGCACTGATATCATGCCAATTCAAGACTCGTAAGATGAAACTAGGAAAATGGGTGAAATAATGTTTACCTTAAGATAGTCAGAATTGGAGATGGATTCACCTTCACATGAACTCCCTTAAGTGGTTGAATCGATCTCTAGGGTCCTCAATGCCTTCCAGAGTGGTGAGAAGTACAAGAAGTCGTCACGAGAGGTTGGAGTTGGGGGAATAGTTGTAGTGTGATTGGAGACCAAACACAAGCTGTAATGGATTTGTGTAGGTTGCACAAATGCATTTTAGGGTGTTAGATATATAGGATACTAGATCCATGGTGGCTAGAAACCAAGTCGGAGGAGCAAACACAGAAAACATGGAGTTTGGTGTGAGTGGGATTCTGAGGGGACAAATCTCGATAAAGATGAGGATCACTCAACTTGGCACAACGTACAGAACATGAAGATAAAGGAAGAATGTGGTGAGGAGGACAAAAGAAAGAGAGATAGAGAACAAGGTAGGAGGAAGAAAAGCATGGGACTGTAGGGTCCAAGTAGCCTAGGACTTGCAGAAGAAGATAGGCAAGATATTGTTGAATTCCCATCCAACGATCCTCAAATAATTTAGGGAAATAAAAGGTTGTGTGACATTGACAACATAAGAAATTTGAGAAATAACTTGTGTGACATCTAAATTAGGAAAATAAACATTCATTATAACTGTATTATCCAAATACGATTACATGCCAACACCTACATAAGCACCTCGGCAAATGTGCGTGCTACAAATTGGGTTATCAATATTTTGTGTGGAAAACCTCAAATCTAAAAAAAAAATCATAGGATGATGACGATGGATAATATAATATTCCTATTGGAGATATGTTGAATGCATCATAGGAGAGAGATGGAAACATCCGCTAACACCCTAAAGACATCAAATGCAAAGTGGAGGAAATGATGATGATTTTTCTCACACGCTGCCCTATACTATGTTTTTTTTGTGGCTGCATAAGAGGTAGATTGATGTACAGTGAAAGTTATCAGAAATAATATAATTCAAAGTAGAGACCCTTGAAAGATCAAGACGTGTGTTTTCCATCAGTCTATAAAATAATAGGATGTATGTAGGTCATTGGCAGTGGAAACCATCTTTTTGGGTGCCAAGAAAAGCAATTGGAGTTTCTTTAACAACTTTTATCCCGACACAAGAAATAATGTCATAGAAGAAATCTCAAATAAGATCATGACAAATTTTGAATCTTGGACGGATGTGACAAAGTACAACACGGTCGCCATAAGAATCAATATCTATAGAATGACAAAGAGGACATCTCTCATTTCTAGGATAGAGGGGGGGTGACGAGCTGGTAACATAGAATAGCTCGATATTCGATAGGTTCCATGGATAATCTAAGACCATCAATAGGAACAGCAAGAAGGAAATCTTGTACATGATCTTCTTGTAGAGAAGCATGAATAGGTCATTGGCATTGTGACAATCCATAAGTCTTGAAGCACTGGAAGACCATCTTGTTGTAGGCATCTGCCAAAAGAGACTATGGCATTTGGGGTGGAAAAAAGAGTACATGACAACATGGACTACTACAAAGATGATAGTAGATTATGTAAGGTAGCAAAAGTATTGTTAAACAGGGCACCATCAACCATAGAACCAACCTCTCATAGAATATGATCTTGAAGTTTTCTGATGTGGAGTCAAGAGGCAACATATGTGTAGCTGCCAACATCATGGGTAGTCGAATGCCCAACCCTCCATAACACATAGGAGGTGTGGCCAGCCGCCACTATAGATCATCAAATAATTGGCCGCCACTAACTACTATGTGTGTCAAGCAACATGAAAGTCTACAATCAAATTTGACCAATGATGAATCAATAGAATCTGGTGCTTTTGTTTGAAGGGATAACAACAACTCTAGCATCCCAACACATGACCTGAGAAGAAGAATTTCACATTGTGGATCATGTAGTGAATTCAGGAGGTTCATCATATCTAGAGATTTTGTCACACGCTTACTCAACAAATACAAGGAAAAGCATGGATCTAAGTAAACTAGACCACCAAGAAGATTCTCCCCCTACCCCTTGTAGGGTGTGATATGTAAATAGGGAAAAACACTACCTGGGGCTCTTCTTGGATCATCAGAAGGCCATACTTCTACCATTTCTATATTGAGATGGAGGCCAAGACCGGGGCCCAAAGTTTGAAGAAGAGATAAGGCCTTATATACCTCAGTAGTGCCACCAATGAGAGTTCCATCATCCAGGAAGATTGTCAAAAGGCAAGGTGGCATTCAGATTTTAGGTGCAAAATAAGGGAATGGAGAGCCAAAGAAAAAAAAGAGGTCCAAGAGGATCGTCTTAATGGACCTGAATAGTAGACATTAGAGTCTCACCCTAATCCAAATAAAGACAAGCAGGCAAACAATAAAAAAACTCAATCCATCGTGTGATCATAGGGCATTGGAGATAGACTTCTCACAAAATGATAGACATGTTAACCATTTTGAAGGCATTTGAGAAGTCCAGAAGAGAAAATGTATGAGTATTGAGATGACATTGGTCATGGACAAGGCATATCACTGCATGCAAAAGATCTTCAGCAACCCTAGGAACCCACCAAATTGGTGATATTAGATGTATGAGACAACATCCTTCATGATTGTCTTTGCTACAATTTTGGAATCAAGTCGACGCCAAATGGTGTAAGGCCCCTAGCCTAGCTTAATGCTTGGGTATGCTTGCTTTGCTTAATAATGATGTTTATAACTTTTCTATAATCCTTTGAGATGTTTTGTTATCATGTGACATGCTTATGTTTGAAGTCTTCTCTTGTTTGGATGTTGTTTGAGTTATGTTTGTTTACTTTGGACCAAATTGAAATTTACCCAAGTTGAGGGGTTATCTTGCAATTTGTCACATGTAGAGTGTCCCATTAGTGCTTTGGCATCTTAATAGAGAGAAAGATGCATAGGGGTGCCTTGGTTGAGCTTTGGATGAGTGGTGGCACCCTCATGGGTGATTAGGGTTTTTAGGGTTTTGAGTGTCTCAGCCATGAGTACCTTGGTGGTGGTAGCGAACTATGTTGCGACCTAGTGGGTGTTTTGGTGTGTCTCGATCATGACACTTCCCTTGGTTTATTTTGTATAGACTGTGATGGTCTAGGGTGTGTCTTGGGTTGAGACAATGGTCTCCTTGAGGTGTGTCTCGGCCTAGGGTTGGTGATCCCCTTTGTCTCGATCAAGACAAGTTGCTTTGTGCTTGTTTATACCTCCCTTCGTTTGTCTCAATCGAGACCTATATGTGGGTGACCTTGAGAGGTCGAGACCCAACATAGGTTATATGACCATCTCGTGCATGCATGTTTTAAGTGGTTGCATGTTGGTTTCTTGGGTGGACAAGTATCCTTTTGGTGCCTTTTGGTGTTGACACATCATCTATACCTTACTTCCCTCCTCCTTTGGGTATATAACCCCTTTTCTCTCCATTCAAGTGATCTTTTTGGGTCATCCTTCTTCTACCTTTCATTTTTCTCATCCTTGGAGCTTGGTGGAGCAAAGAAGGTGTTGTTCTTGGTGCTTTGGAGGTGGATCATCTTTGCATGTGGTGCCTTGAAGCTAGATTTTCCTCCTTGTCGTGGTTTCTTCCCTTGGTAAGTAGTTTTACCGTCTTGATCACATTTTCCTTTGGAACCTCCATCTTCTCCTTCCTCTTTCCTTGTCTGTAGACTAGGGTTCTACCCTAGTGGTCTACTTGAGAGAAACTCATCTTCATAAAGGCCTTAGACTATGGACTATCCATGGTGGTAGCTAGTGGGAGGACGCTTTCTTATCTTTTCCCCCTTTCTTTTTTGGTTCGGCCTAGGGTCTCCTTGTCCTTTTTCTTAAGCTACCTTTTGACCAAGGTGTTCTTCTTTTTGGATGTGACCTTGTGGCTGAAGTGGTGATCTTGTTGGAGCTTCCTTCCTCCTCTTTGGAGATTGAGCTTGGAGCTTGATTTCTCTTCAAAATTAGGCAGGTTATACAACTTTCTATCTCATTCTATCATTAGCACCTTACTTTTATGCTTGTGTGTTCTTGTTTCCATATCTAAAGATGATGTGAAGATGGTATATGATGATCTTGTAATTTATGGTTTATGACTTTGTAGTTTTCTCATGAAGATAACTCTCTTTCTAAAACCCTAGTTGCTGTGAGCACATTTTCTAAAGTGATCATGAGAGGGTGATCTTGCATGCATCTTGAGCTTTGGTAATGTCACCATGTTTATGTTCGTCCTTCATGTTTCCTTTGGAGTTTTGGGTGTTTTTCTCACATGTGTTGTAGTTTGATTTTCCCTCTCCTAAGTGGTCTTGCTTGATGATCCTTGTGGTGCTGGTCTAGGGTTTGATGATCTGGAACCCATGAGTTTTGATCTGAAGGACATTGGGTTTATTGTTGTTTGATATGTTACGGTTGAGACATATGTGGGTCTTGTTGTTTTGGGGTCGATACACCCATGTGTGACATGGGGTCGAGACACCCATGTGTGGTTTTGGTCAAAACGCCTATGTGATGCTTTGGGTCGAGACACTTTAATGTGTTGTGGTGGCGACCTGTTTTGGTTTTGATGTGGTCGAGACATGTTGTTTTGGTTTCGATTGTGACCAAGGGTTGTTGTTTCAGTCGTGACCATGCGCCTACTTTGCCTTGTTTTAGGTTTAAACCCTATTATGGTCGAACTATGTTTGTAGATGGTTGAGACCATGATCTGTTGCGGTTGAGACTAGACCTTGTCGTTGTCACAACGCCTGCCATGGAGGTGGTCGAGACACCTTGTGTCGTAGTCGTGATACCTACTATGGAGGCAGTCGTGACACCTGCTATGATACATGGTCGTGGCACATACATAACACCATGAGATAGTACACACATACACATGTGATGATGATACTCAGGGCTGTGATGTAATGATCTAATTGAATTCATCTAATGATTTTCAACCCTTAATTAGTTCCAAGAATGTGGTAGGTGACTCAATTAGGGTTTATTTCTATGCTCATGATGTAAACCCTAATCATCTAAGTGTGTGAATCTTAATCCATAATCTTGGGGTGTGTTATATATAGCATGTGATTATATGGTTTCTCTCTCTCCTACTTGTATGCATCTAACATTGCATGTTGATTGAATATCATGGCTAAGTGAATGATATGGTAACCTATATGTGATACAGGGAGATGGTCATGCACATTGTACTTGTTGAGGCATGATGTTATGTTGACATATAGGAATGATGTGTTTGGGTCCTATGACCTGGTGATGGCTTAATGCCTATTGTGAGGTGGTAACCTCTAGTAATGTGATTGAGGGATTGAATCCCACAGTGAGGTGATATTGATGATGGCCTTGTGAGTGGCAGTGTTACAAGTATCATGTGATGTTGTGACTAGTTCACATCTTATACGTTTTATATCCTCTGGAGCACACTATTTCCCTTATCTTTGTAGAGTTTGTTTTGGCTTTGTATGTTGTAACATGATTGATGTTAAAAGATACCTAACTGGTTTAATTAATCAAGTGAAACCCTAATCATGTAGGTGTCATGTGCCATAGATCCTTTCTAGTGTCAGCTTCAATTGCTAGACTGGTGAAACAAGTATGACTCGGAGTGCATATTTTTGAATATGCGGGGTGCAAGTCGAGTATCTCCTTGCATCCACAATTATAGGTTGTGTGAGATGGTCGTGTGTGAGCTGATATCCTTGTGATATGAATGTCCATGTGTGAGCCACTCCTTTTAGAATAGCCATGAGTGAGCCTATTCTTCTAATGTTGTACCTGTACCAAGGTGGGCTAGGTGTTATATGTGTGGATGGCCATGCGTGAACCAATCCCGGAGCTTGACTATATGTCTTTGTTGTAGTTGACAGATAGGTCTCTATGGTGTTTTCACTTGTGTTGACCAAGAGATGTAGGGAGGTCATGGATTTTGGCTCTTCCATTGACCTTGTATGGCACCGATTTTAACTTAGCAGTGGTCAGGTGAATTTGGGTGGTACGACTCAAATCCTTGGGGCAATAATAAAAGAAGTAACACAGTCATGTAGTGTATCTTGATTAGGATCAAATACAAATAACATTGGTTGAGCCCTTTGCCTTATCTTTTTACTGATTTCTTGAATTATAAGGGGATAAGAGAAGTCAACTGTTATACATGTTCTTCATATTCCTTCTTAGAATTTATATTGTTCTATTACTCAGTGGTAGCTGCCTAGTCTTGCTTAATCTGCTTTATCTGTTGATTACATATCATTTAATTGAATTTGCTCTACCTGCTTAGTATGATATCTACCTGCTTAGTATGATATTTACATGCTTAGTTATCTGTGTTTTTAATAGACTTTGGCGGGGAGTTATATCTTAGACTGGGACGTTTGGTCTCGCCCCATGGGTATCCACATCTTCTAGGTGGTCAAGCACGAGGGAGTAGAGATTGTGTTGTTGGTATTGAGCAGCAAGAGGACCAGTAGCTCTTGAAAGTTTGTACAAGCTGCTTGTGTATAAAAGTAGAGTCCTACCAGTCATCCTTATACACTCAGGTCCCTGGGGAGGTTTTTGTTGCATGTATCTATACAAGGTTTTGGCTTCTTGCTTGTTGTTGTATAGAGATGGCATATATGTATATGAATAGGTTATCATGTGTAATAGGATGTGGCTAGAGATCCAGTGAACAATATCTTGTATAATGTTTTGGGCAGGTGATAGGCAATACATGTGGCCTTTGTGGACTCATGTGCAATATGTTGCAACTCTTATGGCTATATGAAATCAATTTTAATTTCCTTTGTTTTATGGTAACCTAGATGTTTATTTATAATTATGCAGTTTGGTTTTGAGTAATCTCGTTTGTGGCACGTCGAGGTGTCACAGTGTGGTTGGTATCAGAACTTTAAGTTCATTGAGTCTACATGGGCATAGGACTAGGGTTGTGTCTGTTCTAGTATCCTCCAGTTTATCTTATGGTCACTTCTGCTTATGCAGAAGAAGAAGAAGATTTGAAAAGATGGATAGAATACATGAAGGACACATTGCTAAGAGTGGTGTTGTTGCATCAGGTGGAGGTTCAAGGAGGCAGGTTGTTGATTATAGGGTGCCTGAAGTGCCCCAGTTTGACCTGGCCATGATGAAAAATCCAACTTTCTAGTCCATCTTTGGATGATTCATGGCAACGACGACGCACATGGCGGACAGGATGACTATTCCCCAGACTAGGGCAGTTGTTCCCCATGAAGAATCCTTGGGCACTGGGAAGACCTTTGATAGGTTGAGGCATGTCAGGGCTATGGAGTATGCTGGTACGCCAAATCCAGCAGATGTAGATCTTTGGTTGACTGAGCTGGAGAAGGCCTTCAAGATCCTTAGTATCCCTGAGGCAGATAAAGTGAAGCATGTTGTGTACCTTCTGAAGTGAAGTGTTTCCATTGGTGGGAGGAGAAATGACTAGGTGTTGATATTAGTTGGAAGGAGTTTAGATGAGAGTTTGTCAACATGTACTTCCTATGCACCTATCTTGATGAGAAGATGTCTCAGTTCAAGAAGATCAGGCAAGGACCCATGACAATCAATGAATATGAGGCGAAATTCATGGAGTTGTTGAGGTTCTATGCTCACATGGTGGTGATAGATTAGGAGAGGATCAGATGTTTTGAGAAGGGTCTGAACACTGAGAAGATGACAACTATGGCAGTGCTTGAGAATTGTGAGAAGTTTGCGACATTCGTGGAATCTATCATGAGGATTGAAAAGTTTATAGTGGATAAGAGAGAGGCAAAGTCCAACAAGAGGCATGCACAGTACCATGGGCAGTTGTCTGGAGGCTTTAAGAATCCTAGGTTCTTGGCACCACCATCACAATAGAGGTTAGGTGCACAAATGCAGTGGTCTCCCAGTACAGGCAGAGGTCACAGCTTTCCACTAGTAGGAGCTCCCAATGTAGTGTCAATATTAATGACAGGGCCATCACGACCATGGTATGAGAGTAGAACATGCTACAAGTGTGTCGGGTCAGTCATATCAAGCAGTTTTGTTCCATGAAGGATGATGAGGTGACCCAGTAGTCGAGGTAGGGTCAGCAGGGCTCGCAGAGACAACATTACAGTAGTGGAGGAGGATGAGGACGTGGACAGGCATCGCAGGCTGGTTCTTTAGGATAGTCCATTAGAGGATAGGGGCGTCAGCTGGTGACATCTAGATTGTATGTCATGACTCAACCAAAATTAGTGGTCAACTCGCGAGTAGTGACGGGTCAGATGGATTTGTTTCTTTTTTATTTTTCTTCTTATTGTTGTATATATATTTTAGTTGACCCAGGTGCGACACACTCTTTTATCACTCGTGAAGTGATTACTAGTAGCTCTTTGCCTGTTAGACGTAGATGTGATAGCATTTGTTTTAAAACTTAGTTGGTTGATTCTATAGAGTTGCGGGAGGTGTGCCCTTAATATGTCCTTTCTTTTTCAGGACATAGCATTCAAGTGGATCTCATACCACTTGACATGCATGGATTCGATGGTATATTTGGAATGGATAACTTTGAGAAGTATCAGATGGTCTTAGACTTTAGTGCCAAGGTGGAGATGTTTCAAGATGGGGAGGTGATGTGGATCTTTGAAGGAGATAGAAAGATTCTCCCGACGTGTCTGGTGTCAGCGATGGTGGCGGAGAAGCTGATGAGGTAGGGTTGTGAGGTATTTTTGGCACATGTGATGGATACCAAGGTGAGGAGTCTAAGTATCCAAGAGGTGCCCATTGTCAGAGAGTTTGAGGATGTGTTTCCAGATGAGTTCCCAGGCATTCCCCCACCTCGAGAGATTGATTTTGATATCAATCTAGTCCTGGGTACCTAGACTATAGCTCAGGCACATACAGGATGGCACCAGTTAAGATGACAAAGTTGAAGAAACAGTTACAAGTGTTGCTTGAAAAAGGTTTCATCAGGACTAGTCAGTCACCATGGGGTGATCCAATGATGTTTGTAAAGAAGGATAGATCTAGGAGATGGTGCATCGACTACATGCAGTTGAACAAAGTGATGATAAAAAACAAATACCCCTTACCACAGATTGATGACATATTTGATCAATTACGAGGATCCACAGTGTTCTCCAAGATAGATCTGAGATTGAGACACCACCAGTTGCAAATCAAGGCGGGTGACATACCTAAGTTAGCGTTTAGGACTCAGTATGGGCATTACAAGTTTGTGGTTATGCCATTTGGGATAACCAATGCACCGGCAACATTTATGGATCTGATGAACATGGTGTTTAGGCCTTATCTAGACAAGTTCGTGGTAGTGTTTATAGATGTTATCTTGATCTACTCCAAGGACAGCCAGTAGAGCGAGCATCATCTGCGTTGGGTGTTGACCATGTTGAGACAACACCAGTTGTATGCAAAGTTCAGCAAGTGTGAGTTTTGACTGAAGGAGGTGTCCTTCCTAGGACATGTGATATATACTGAAGGTGTTCGTGTGGATCCCAAGAAGGTAGTATCTGTGATAGAGTGCGATCAACCGAAGACACTGACAGAAGTTTGTAGTTTTCTGGTTTTGGTAGTATACTACAGGAGGTTCATCAAGAACTTCAGTTTAGTGGTGTTACCCCTAACAAAGCTGATGAGGAAAGATGTGCCTTTCATTTGGGATCACAAGTGTCATCGTGCCTTCTAGTTGTAAAAGGAGAAACTGACTAGTGCGTCAGTGTTAGTTTTGCCTGAGCATGGGAAATGATACATAGTCTTCTGTGATGCGTCGAGGAATGGTTTGGGTTGCGTGCTGATGTAGGATAAGAATGTGGTTTCTTTCACTTTGCGATAGCTTAAGAAATATAAGGAAAACTATCCAACCCATGATTTGTGAAGTGGCCCATGCCTTGAAGATCTAGAACCACTACCTTTATGGCTAGAAGTATTAGATCTTTATAGATGAAAAGAACCTGAAGTACATCTTTTCACAACATGATTTGAACATGCGGAAGTGATGTTGGATGGAGCTAATCAAAGACTATGACTGCACGATTGACTACCATCCAGGAAAGGCAAATGTCATGGAAGATGCTTTGATCAGGAGGTCTTATTCATCATCATCTGTGGAGAAGGCACAATTGTGGTCTTTGGTGTTCCATAAGTGAGACATGTTATTCTCATTACGTCATATGAATGTTGAGGTGGATGTGTCTATGTTGGCTAGTTTATTGGCATATTTACAAGTGAATCCTATGATGAGGCAGCAAATTCGTGATGCAAATTAGTGTGATATTGTGATACAATAGATATGATCAGAGTTCAACAATGAGAAGCATGATGGCTTCTACGAGGCAGAAGATGAGACAGTTTGCTACCACAGTAGAGTTGTGGTTCCTAATGTTGATAATTTGAGGAGGATGGTTATGGAAGAGGCTCACTCTTCAATGTATGTTATGCACCCACATAGCACCAAGATGTATCATAATCTTAAAGATTTGTATTGGTGGCCTAGCTTGAAGTGTGATGTGGTGGAGTTTGTTGCAAGGTGTCCAGTGTGTTAGTAGGTTAAGGCAGAGCATCAAACGCCTGTAGGGACGTTGCAACCGTTTCCTATACCATAGTGGAAATGGGATCATTTGACTATAGACTTCATGGTTAGTCTGCCTAGGACAGCCAAAGGTCATGATTCCATTTGGGTGATTGTCGACAGGTTGACCAAGCTAGCACACTTTTTTCCTATAAAGACAATGTATACAACAGAGAGCCTTGATTAGATATATGTTGATGAGATCATTCATTTGCACGGTATCTCAACTACTATCATGTCAATTATATAACCTTAGTTTAAAAATCATTTTTATGAGCGCTTGCACACAACTATGGGAACTTAGTTAAAGTTCAGCACAGTGTTTCATCCTTAGACAGACAGACAGTTTGAGAGGACGATACAAATGTTAGAGGATCTGTTGAGAGCCTATCTATTACCGTTTTTGGGAAGTTGGGATGTGCACCTCAGTTTGATAGAGTTTTCCTACAATAATAGTTATTAGTGGATCATCGATATGGCACCCTATGAGGCATTGTATGGGAGATGTTACACGTCAAGATTGTATTGGTATGAGACCGGTGAGTATCACCTTCTAGGTTCTGAGCTTGTACAGAAGATGATAGAAAGTATCAAAGTGATTCAACAGCAGTTGAAGGCAGTACAAGATAGACAGAAGTCGTATGCAAATAATCAGCATAGACCCTTGGAGTTCCAAAATAGGAGACATAGTGTATCTCAAGGTCTCTCCTTGGAAGTTTGTTTTCAGGATTGAAATGAGGGTTGGCTCCCAAAATTATGGGACCTTACCCTATAGTGGCCCATGTTGAGAAGGTGGCTTACAAGTTGGAGTTGCCACCTCAGTTGAACAAGTTGCATCCATTATTTCATGTTAGCATGCTGAGGAAGTTTCATCCAGATACAAAGCTGGTTTTGCAGCCAGTAGAGGTGGAGCTTGAAGATTATGTGTCCTATGTAGAAGGACATGTGTTGATCTTGGATAGAAGGATCAAGAAGTTGAAGAAGAAGAAGGATATCATTTTGGTGAAGGTTCTCTGGCATCACCGTGTCATTGAGGAAGCCACATGGGAGCTTGAGGAAGATATGTGGAGGAAGTACCTGTCTCTTTTCGCGTAGGATTTAGGGGGCAAAATCCTTATTGGGGGTTTATGGTTGTAAGGCCCCTAACCTAGCTTAGTGCTTGGGTATGCTTTCTTTGATTAATTATGATGTTTAGAACTTTTCTCTAATCCTTTGGTATGTTTTGTTGTCATGTTACATACTAATGTTTAAAGTTTGGTCATGTTTATTTTGGACCAAATTGCAGTTTACCCAAGTTGAGGGGTTATCTTATAATTTGTCACATGTAGAGTGTGCCCTTAGTTCTTTGGCATATTAAGAGAGATAAATATACATATGGGCACCTTGGTTGAGCTTTGGATAAGTGGTGGCACCCTTAGGGGTGATTAGGGTTTTTAGGGTTTTGAGTGTCTCGACCATGAGTACCTTGGTGGTGGTAGCGACCTATATCATACCTAGTGGGTGTTTTGGTGTATCTCAACCGAGATACTTCCCTTGATTTCTCTTGTCTCAACCATGATGGTCTAGGGTGTGTCTAAGGTCGAGACAGTGGTCTCCTTGAGGTGTGCCTCGACCTAGGGTTAGTGATAACACCAATTTTTGTGATGTTTTTGCCCTTTATTCTGTTGTCAAAACTTCCCTTTTCTGCCTTTTTCCTCTCTTTTATTAGTACTTTCGCAATAATTGGCCAAGCAATGCTCTTAATCCAATATTTCCATCTTTTGCAGAGTTTTTCCTCATTTTGGTACAATAAGGCCGTCTCGGCCCACAAATAAGTCCAACTCTATTTCAGCCTTCCTGACGCCCGATACAACCTCTGCCCGATAGGGTGGAGTACATCATGACGCACGACAAAGGGATGTCATGCAAGAGGAAGCTGACGAACAACACGCCTTCTACCCGACAGGGAGCCAAGCTCGCCCCGACAACCCAGCTTGTCGGGCGAGACAGCCACCCACCGGCAGGCGCGCCGCCCGTCACGTGACCGATATACGACACCCATGCACTGAGCGATACCTGTATCGGCCGTCCAACGACCCACGCATAAGGTAGACACGTGGCGCTTTGAGTACCATAACTTCTCCCAACCAGCTGCCTATAAATAGAAGCTACAGGAAGTCGAAAAGATAGTTCGGACAGTTGGGAACTTTGAGCAATCTTCCGAGGAAAACTGTGAGAGCAAGAGTGTCGTGCCCCAGTGCTCGTGTCGGGCAACTCTAGGTGAGCTCTTCCTCATCCCGAGAGGGAGGGGATGGTTCACTTAGGACCGTCCCGGGCGACACTGCGGGCCGATATCGGCCGACGTTGATAAGCGACAAAAGTGCCCAACACAAGTGCCCGACAGTAGAACGCGTTGCTCCATGCCCGACAAGATATCGAACCCGATACGCTTCGCCCATCATGCGTGCTGCCCGAGAGGGTTCGCCGCCCGACATGAGCGTATCGGCCAGGGTCCTTAAGCGATACATTCGGCCGTCATGCGTACCGCCCGAGAGGGTGTGCCACCCAACACTACTGTATCGGGCTAGGCTCCTAACCGATATCGGGCTGGGGAGCCGCAGTAGCCTGTCGACCTTCTACATCAAGAAGGTGACATCTATTTTTAATTCTATTATTTAATTCTTTATTTACGCATTGTAATTAAGACATTTATATGTTTATAGAAATAGAAAAGCTCAATTACTTGCTGCTCTATGCTTGGTGCAATGTGTTGGATGGCTGCTATGTTTGATATCTGAACCCTAGCTTGCATTTTTGGATTGCGTTTCGCTTAGCTACCGAATCGTGTTTTCCCGTCGCAACAACTTCGAGAGTTGTGTTGTGGCTCTAGTGTTTGGTCCGATTTTGGAGTACGAGAGTGCCTGGAACGGAGTAGCTTCAGTAACGTTCCACTCTAACTTAAGTCCAACAACCTCGAGAGGGGTGTTGATGCTTGGTTAGAGGTACCCGCTCTGAGAGGAGGGGTACAGGATGTTCCTGGTGTTTCTTGTTTTACCGAAGGCTTATCCTCTGCACCCTGCTTTAGCTCTAGTTTTATCTTTCTGTTTCTATTGCATGAAAACTCCTAAAAACTGCTAATTGACTAAAAACCTTAAATCTCTCTAGTAGCTCCAGTTGGAGATAGTTTTCTTGCTTTGTTTGTGACATCTTATTATTTCCCTTTTGGGGAATTTATTATCTCTTTATACCTGCCGGAGAGTAGCGTGTCGATTATGGGTTCTCAACACTACCCCCCTTGTCCCTGTGTTCGACTTTGTATATCTACTTCGACCCCGTAAGCAAAGTTGCGGGGGCCTAGAAGGATTCGGGTTTATAAATGTAAAAGATCGACTACCTCAAATCCGCCTCCACTTTTGGACGCACGATTTAGGCCGGTCAACTTTTTGGCGCCGTTGCCGGGGACAAGGCAAAAACGGTACTGTAGATGAATCCGAATCCACTAACTACACTCCCGTGCCTCAAGCTTAGAGATGAGTTTGACATCACTCTTTTTCTTTTTCTCCTTATTGTTATTCTTTGCCTAAAGTAAAAATTCAATTTTCTAAACTTGGTTTTTTGTGCTATTTCAGGAACTCTGAAGAACTATGACCTGTTCCACCGAGCTTTGATACCATGTCTCATTGTGAGCAGTCTCTTTCTGAGGGTGAATGTTAGGGCCAAGGTGAGAAGACAAGCCAGCCTAACTTGGTTGGTCAGCTTTCCGCCTACATAAAAAGACAGGACACCATCATCAGCCAACTGGTGCAGGGTGCGATTCCTAGCCTTGGAGCTCTGAATTCCATGTAATGCCACATGGCAAGCTTGCAGATGCGCCAGCGTGAGGTCGATCAGTGGCTGACCCAGATGACTTCTCTGATGAAGGATCCTGCAGTACAAGCACTCCCATACCCTGAAACTTCCATAATGGCAGTACTGAGGTCTGGAAGAACGTTGGAGCGCCTTGATGAAGTCAGGCCCGAGCCTGAGCCCGAGCCAAAGCCTGAGGGTGCAACTCCAGCAGAGGAGGAAGAAAGACAGGCAGACGTTCGAGAGTCTACGCAAAGGTTCCCTGAAGAGCTACCTGGCGGAAGGAATGCTTACGCTCCTAGGATTCCATTTCCGTATAAGCTGATAAAGGCGAATCTGAAAAAGTGTCATGAGAAGTTCATGGAGTCGATCAGGAAACTGCATCTCGAAGTGCCCTTCCTTGACGCATTGGAGGAGATGCCTACATACGCCAAGTTCCTCAAGGACCTTATCACAAAGAAAAGAAGGGGAGGAAGGGTTGAGACAGTGCACCTAGATTCTGCTTCCTCTGCCTTTGTGAGGCCCGACCTTCCAAATAAGAGAAAGGACCCCAGAGCCTTCACAATCCCATTCGCCATCGGGGATAATGTAGAGTGCAAGGGTCTAGCAGACTTAGGGGCAAGCATCAACCACATGCCCCTAAGTTTCGCACAAAGGGTGGGTTTAACCGACATAGTTCGAACCAACATGAGGATTGAACTGGCAGACCACACCTTTAAGAGACCCACCGGCATTGTCGAAGATGTGCCGATCAGGGTTGGCGATTTCTTTATTCCCTGCGACATAGTCGTCATCGATACAGCTGAAGACCCCCACTGCCCGGTCATCTTTGGACGCCCTTTCTTGGCAACAGGGAGAGCGTTGATTGATGTATCTGAGGGGATGATCACTTTGAGGGTCGGAAGCGACCATATGGACTTCAAGTTGAAGGAGATCATGAGAAGTCTGTCCCTGTCTGAATCAGCGTGTTTCGCAGACAGCTACAATAAATTATGCGAGGAAATAGAGGAGGATATCCAGACAATAGACCCCCTCGCGAGAGCCATAAGCTGTCAGGATCCTAACCTCGAAGATCCTGAAGTCGTGAGGTATCTCGACCTCTTCGACCTTTCTGACGAAGACTTGCAAGAAGAGGATGAAGTGGTGGAATCTGTGAAGTATGCCTCTCTCGAGGTGGAGCCTCAAGAGAAGGCACCCAGACCAAAGCCAGAGTTAAAAGCATTGCCTGAAGGCCTGAAGTATGAATTCTTGGATGAAGAACAGAGAAACCCTGTCATCATAAACGCCAATCTCTCAAGCAATCAGCTAGACCGACTCCTTGAGGAGTTAAGGCTCCACAGGGGGGCTATAGGATATTCAATAGATGATATCAAAGGCCTTAGCCCCGCCCTGTGCATGCATCGCATCGGCTTAGATGAATCTGCCAAGCCTCTGGCTCAACCCCAGAGGAAGCTGAACCAGATGCTCAAGGAGGTCGTCAAGAAAGAGGTAATAAGGCTTAGGGATGCGGGGATCATTTACCCAATCAGCGATAGCAATTGGGTGAGTCTGATCCACGTAGTACCCAAAAAGGGCGGGATGACAGTGGTTAAGGGTGAGAAGGGAGACGAGGTGGTGGTAAGGACCGTCACCGGATGGCGAATGTGCATAGATTACCGAAAGCTAAATCAGGCTACAAAAAAGGATCATTTTCCGCTACCTTTTATTGACCAAGTCCTTGAAAGATTAGCGCATCAAGATTTTTTTTTGTTTTCTGGATGGCTTTTCAGGATTTTACCAGGTACCCATCTTGCCCGACGATCAGGAGAAAACAACATTCACCTGCCCCTACGGCACTTATGCCTTCAGAAGGATGCCCTTCGGACTCTGCAACACCCCCGCCACCTTTCAAAGATGCATGATATCGATGTTCTCGGATTTTCTAGAAGATATCGTAGAAGTTTTCATGGATGACTTTTCGGTCTATGGGAAGGACTTCGATAGCTGTCTGAAGAATCTGTCATTGGTCCTTCAAAGGTGCGAGGAGAATAGCCTAGTTCTGAACTGGGAAAAGTGCCATTTCATGGTGCGGGAGGGCATCGTTCTAGGGCATAAGATCTCAAGGCGTGGGATCAAGGTGGATGTAAGAAAAGTTGAAGCAATATCCAAGCTTCCTCCACCCAGATCCATGAGGGGGGTGCGCAGCTTCCTCGGGAACGCCGGATATTACCGAAGATTCATCAAGGACTTTTCGAAGATTTCCAAACCGCTGTCCAATCTTCTGGTAAAAGATGTTGAATTTGTTTTCTCTAACAATTGTCTCAGTGCTTTTCAGGCCCTGAAAAATGCTTTAATTTGACCACCTATCCTTCAAGCGCCAGAATGGGGTTTACCTTTTGAGCTGATGTGCGATGCTAGCGACTACGCGGTTGGAGCAGTCCTGGGGCAAAAGAAAGATAAAAAGCACAATGTGATTTTCTAAGCCAGTCGCACGTTGGACGAGGCTCAGGTAAACTGCACAACAACTGAAAAGGAGATGCTCGCAATCGTCTTCGTGTTCGATAAGTTCAGGTCATATCTCGTCGGAGCAAAGGTCAAGGTACATACAGATCATGGGGCAATAAAATATTTAATGCAAAAGAAAGACGCAAAGCCCAGACTGTTGAGGTGATCCTTATTGCTCCAAGAGTTCGACCACGAAATTATCGACAAGAAGGGAGCAGAAAATGTGGTCGCCGACCACCTATCAAGGATCATGTCTGAGAGACAAGGAGGGCCACCGATAAACGACGACTACATCGACGAAGCTCTTATGTTGGCCGAAGCTCAAGAAGAAAGTTTACCCTGGTTTGTAGACATCTGCAATTATCTTGCCTGCGGAGAACTGCCTCCTGACATCACGTACAATCAGAAAAAGAAGCTATTTGTGTATGCCAAAAACTACTACTGGGATGATCCTCTCCTGTTCAGAACATGTGCTGACAACTTATACAGGAGGTGCATCCCAGAAGAAGAAACCACAAACATCCTGAAAGAATGCCACGCCTCCCCCTACGGTGGACACCTAGGTAGCGAAAGAGCAGCAGCAAAAGTGCTACAGTCAGGTTTCTACTGGCCCTCTTTATTTAAAGATGCTGCCCAATTTGTAAAAGTTTGCAAAGAGTGCCAGTTTACAGGGAACATAGGGCGGAGGAATGAAATGCCAATGGTGAGTTGGATCGAAGTAGAAATATTTGACGTGTGGGGGATCGACTACATGGGACCGTTCCCCCCATCCTGGGGTATCAATACATACTAGTAGCAGTGGACTATGTATCGAAGTGGGTAGAAGCGGCAGCCACCCAATCATGCGACGCCAAGTCAGTTATCAAGCTATTCAAAAAGACCATCTTTCCTCATTTCGGTGTACCGCGCACTGTTATAAGTGACGGAGTGTCGCACTTTGAAGAGAGACAGTTTGAAGCACTCCTTCGCAAGTATGGAGTGAAACACAAGATCGCTACACCCTACCACCCACAGACGTCAGGGCAGGTAGAGGTTTCCAATAGACAAATCAAGTAGATCTTGGAGAAAACTATCAGCCAAACGAGGAAAGACTGGTCTATGAAGCTTGACGACGCGCTTTGGGCCTACCATACTGCTTACAAAATGCCCATTGGAACCACCCCCTACCGGCTTATCTATGGAAAGTCCTGCCACTTGCCTTTGGAATTAGAACACAAGGCCCTTTGGGCAATCAAGTTCCTAAATATGGACCTTGAAAAAGCAGGAGAAAAGAGGTTTTTGCAGCTTCAAGAGCTCGAAGAGCTGAGAATGAATGCCTACGAAAGTGCAAAAATCTACAAACATAGGACAAAATTGTGGCATGAAGCCCACCTCAGGAGAAAAGACATAAGCGAAGGGGATAAAGTCTTGTTATTCAAGTCCTCCATACGTCTCTTCCCTGGGAAACTACAAACAAGGTGGTTAGGACCATTCACTGTGTCAAAGATATACCCATCAGGAATGATGGAGCTCTACGACAAGGACGATCCGACCAAAGTCTTTCAAGTGAATGGGCACAGGGTAAAAAGGTTTTATGAGGATGAAGCCTTTATCAGGAGAGCGGAGATCAACCTGCAAGATATGGGCACAGCCGAGGGCAGAGCAAGATGATCTTACACCGGTCGAGCTGGCGACGCAAACTTCAGCGCTCCTTGGGAGGCAGCCTGAGTTTTTCTTTCTTTCATAGAGTAGAATGCATTTTTCTTATTCTTGTAAAAACAAACTTTATGAATTGTAATAAGGCCTGAGTCAGTGCACGCGCCGAGCGTACCGACTCCTATATTTTATGGGCCACCGTTGTAATTCTATCTGAGGTCAGGGACTCTACCCTTGGTCGATGATGTTTTACCCTTTAATCGCTTTTTCTAGTTTTAGTTTTGGCCGCCTGCCTCAACCGTATCGGGCAGCAGCTCAGCTGGAGCACGGTCACGCTTGTATCAGGCTGCAGTTTCTTGGGCACCGCAAGAGCCGTGACGGATGGTATTCCCGAGCGACAACTGTATCATGGATGGGGATAAACGCCCTTAATTAGACTGACGGTACCGTCGTCTCGGGAACGACATGTCTCAAACAGCCGATGCGCGCCCCAGAACTGCCCGATTTACCCCCAGCTGAGTTTGCTATATATAGTAAGGTGGTTTCAACGTGTCGGGCTGCTACACTTACTCTTTTCAGCCACCTGTAACACATGCAGAAATCCACCCGTTTTGCTCACGTGTCGGCCATCTTGCCTTCACCCTTGTATCGGGTGATGGCTCCAATGAGCAAAGGTATAACCCGACAGTCTTATCGCCCGACACGAGTTTTTCTTATCGCGCGCTGCTTATCAGGTTTACGAGCCTAGTCAATTTTGTATCGTCCGATGCAGTTAAGCGCGACATAACGACCGACGGTGTTTTCCCGATACGCCATATCGGGCGACACGTTTTTCTTTTGTGACGTCCTGTCGGGCAGTTGCTCTTTGGCGACCTTATCGCTTGATATATCCATATCGGGTTGTATGTTGTGCCGTGCAGCTATCCTCGTATCGCCCAATCTTGTATCGACTCGAGTTTTCTTTTGATGGACGATACCTAAATTTTGAAATAAGTCAAGTTTTATCGAGTTTCTTTTGCTTTTCCTATCTAACATTTAAATGGTTAATGAACTTGATAACAGGTAGAATTGCGGCCGCAGCTAAAGCAACAACTGTCAGACAGAAACGTCAGAGCCCCAAAGAGGAGCACTTCCTTATTATAGTCTGTCTTCTGTGGTGGTTTAGGACCATCTACAGAGATAGCACGAGTCTTCTGCCGGTGGCCTCCGGATGGAATCTGGGCATTCCGGTTCCATCTTCTTAAAGAGGGGGGAAGCGTCCACAAGTGTTTTCAAGAGATCTTTGTCTACCATGCACAAGCTTCGAGCTTCCTTCTTGAGAGCTTTGCACTTGTTCCGGCTGCTTCCAACTGGGGAAATAAAAGGGCTGCAGCAAAGAAGCATATTGCAGCTTCTCCAAGGCACAAGCGAGCCCGCTAGATAACCTTCACTGGGCTAACATGGCCTCACCCTGTATCCTTCGCTACTCTGGGACAGAGTGCAGAGTAAGTTTGGGGGGGTACCCATGTACTAGTGAAGGAGGTATAAAAATTTCTTCCTCTGTGCCATTTTGTTCTTCTCTTATATTAGATGTAGGTACCCTATGCTCGTATAAAATGTCATGCTCTTATAAAAATTTTGAAAATTTTGCTTGTTTTGTTCCCTTACATATGTACAAAGTCGCTATAATAGTGAAAACATGTTGCAACTTCTTGCAAAGTTTGTTTTCTATGTGCTTAACGTGATACAAGTTCTGTTATATCTTTTTAATAATGCTGCTTCAAACAAACGAGAAGATTACGTGTTTCAATGCCAAAAATTTTGAAAAATATAATAACCTCGCAAACAGCTAAGAGACGAGTATGGAGAAGGAAAAAGCTGCCCAAACAGCAAGAATCTTTTTGTTTCCCTTACCCGAAAAAAATCCCAAAAAGAGAGAGAAGCCTTATGAGAGTGAATAAAAGCATGAGAGTTGTGCCCAATAAAAGAAAAGAAAAAAATATATATACCCACTTGTTTTCCAAAAGTACCCATCTTTAGGCATGGTAGATCCGGGGCAGTGGTACATAGGATGTGAAATCACTGCTCTAAAGACAACTGGCTTGGACTGCAGGGACCACTTTCCCGTTAACAGACCCTTACCTGGATGGACTTATGGGAAACAATATGAAAAACCCAAAAAGCCTTAGCCTATCCGATACACAACTTTCTGCCCCAAAAATAAAGTTGTTTGGTGTGTAAGCTAACTTCGGAATCATACAACAAAGTCTCACCGAAGCTGTAGAGAGGAATCTTACTTAAACAATAAGGCAGGAAAAACTAAGTCTTTTGTTCATAGTGAGACAGCATTATCTTTAAGGCATTACGATTCTTGTTTCACCTTTTGAACAGAAAGTTGTCCGAGCAGAAGAAGCATCGCTAAATATAGTTTAAATATTGATTGAGGACAATCAAAATGCTAAGTTTGGGGGAGTTGATAACACCAATTTTTGTGATGTTTTTGCCCTTTATTCTGTTGTCAAAACTGCCCTTTTCTACCTTTGTCCTCTCTTTTATTAGTACTTTCGCAATAATTGTCCAATCAATGCTCTTAATCCAATATTTCCATCTTTTGCAGAGTTTTTCCTCGTTTTGGTACAATAAGGCCGTCCCGGCCCACAAATAAGTCCAACTATGTTTCGGGCTTCCTGACGCCCGATACAACCTCTGCCCGACAGGGTGGAGTGACATCATGACGCACGACAAAGGGATGCCGCGTAAGAGGAAGCTGACGGACGACATGCCTTCTACCCGACAGGGAGCCAAGCTCGCCCCGACAACCCAGCTTGTCGGGAGACACAGCCACCCACCGGTAGGCGCGCCGCCCATCACATGACCGATAGCCGACACCCCTGCACCGAGCGATACCTGTATCGGCCGTCCAACGACCCGCGCATAAGGAGGACATGTGGCGCTTCGAGAACCATAACTTCTCCCAACCAGCTGCATATAAATAGAAGCTACAGGAAGTCAAAAAGACAGTTTGGACAGTTGGGAACTTTGAGCGATCTTCCGAGGAAAACTGCGAGAGCAAGAGTGTTGTGCCCCAGTGCTCGTGCTGGGAAACTCTAGGTGAGCTCTTCCTCATCCCGAGAGGGAGGGGATGGTTCACTTAGGACCGTCCCGGGGGACACTGCGGGCCGATATCGGCCAATGTTGATAAGCGACCAAAGTGCCCGACACAAGTGCCCGACAGTAGAACGCGTCACTCCATGCCCGACAAGATATCGTACCTGATACGCTTCGCCCGTCATGCGTGCCGCCCGAGAGGGTTCGCCACCCGACATGAGTGTATCGGTCAGGGTCCTT
Source organism: Alisma plantago-aquatica (assembly GCA_963693085.1). Classification (NCBI taxonomy): domain Eukaryota; kingdom Viridiplantae; phylum Streptophyta; class Magnoliopsida; order Alismatales; family Alismataceae; genus Alisma; species Alisma plantago-aquatica. Next base: position 865,280,286 of record OY856409.1, read on the forward strand.
GAGTGATACAGTCGGCCATCATGCGTACTGCCCGAGAGGGTGTGCCACCCGACACTACTGTATCGGGCTAGGCTCCTGACCGATGGCGGGCTGGGGAGCCACAGTAGCCTGTCGATCTTCTACATCAAGAAGGCGACATCTATCTTTAATTATGTTATTTAATTCTTTATTTACGCATTGTAATTAAGACCTTTATATGTTTATAGAAATAGAAAAGCTCAATTACTTGCTGCTCTATGCTTGGTGCAATGTGTTGGGTGGCTGCTATATTTGATATCTGAACCCTAGCTTGCATGTTTGGATCGCGTTTCGCTTAGCTACCAAATCGTGTTTTCCCGTCGCAACAACTTCAAGAGTTGTGTTGTGGCTCTAGTGTTTGGTCCGATTCTGGAGTACGAGAGTTCCTGGAACGGAGTAGCTTCAGTAACATTCCACTCTAACTTAAGTCCAGCAACCTCGAGAGGGGTGTTGATGTTTGGTTAGAGGTACCCGCTCTGAGAGGAGGGGTACAGGATGTTCCTGGTGTTTCTTGTTTTACCGAAGGCTTATCCTCTGCACCCTGCTTTAGCTCTAGTTTTATCTTTCTGTTTCTATTGCATGAAAACTCCTAAAAACTGCTAATTGACTAAAAACCTTAAATCTCTCTAGTAGCTCCAGTTGGAGATAGTTTACTTGCTTTGTTTGTGACATCTTGATGTTTCCCTTTTGGATAATTTATTATCTCTTTATACCTGCCGGAGAGTAGCGTGTCGATTATGGGTTCTCAACACTACCCCCTTGTCCCTGTGTTCGACCCCGTATATCTACTTCGACCCCGTAAGCAAAGTTGCGGGGGCCTAGAAGGATTCGGGTTTATAAATGTAAAAGCTCGACTACCTCAAATCCGCCTCCACTTTTGGACGCGCGATTTAGGCCGGTCAGTTAGTGATCCCTTTTGTCTCGACTGAGACAAGTTTTTTTGTGCTGGTTTCTACCTCCCTTGGTTTGTCTCGACTGCGACCTATATGTGGGTGACCATGAGAGGTTGAGACCCAACATATATTATATCACCATCTCATGCATGCATGTTTTAAGTGGTTTCATGTTGGTTTCTTGGGTGGACAAGTGTCCCTTTAGTGCCTTTTGGTGTTGCCGCATCATCTATACCTGACTTCCCTCCTCCTTTGGGTATATAACCCCTTTTCTATGAAAGTGATATTTTTCAGCCATCCTTCTTCTCCCTTTCCTTGTGCTCGTTCTTGGAGCTTGGTGGAGAAAAGAATGTGTTTTTCTTGGTTCTTTGGAGGTGGATCATCCTTGCATGTGGTGCCTTGAAGCTAGATCTTCCTCCTTGTCGTGGTTTCTTCCCTTAGTAAGTAGTTTTACCATTTTGATCACATTTTCCTTTAGAACCTCTATCTTCTTCCTCTTCCCTTGGCCATAGACTAGGATTCTATCCTAGTGGTCTCCTTGAGAGAAACTCCTCTTCACAAAGGCTTTAGACTATGAACTATCCATGGTGGTAATTAGGGGGAGGACATTTTCTTCCCTTTCCCCCTTTCTTCTTTGGTTCGACCTAGGGTCTCCTTACCCTTTTTATTGAGATACCTTTTGACCAAGATGTTCTTCTTTTTGGATGTGACCTTGTGGCCGAAGTGCTGATCTTGTTGGAGCTTCCTTCCTCCTCTTTGGAGCTTGAGCTTGGAGCTTGATTTCTCTTCAAAATCAGGCGAGTTATATAACTTTCTAACTCCTTCTATCATTAGCACCTTACTTTTGTGCTTGCATGTTCTTGTTTCCATAACTAAATATTATGTTAAGATGGTAGATGATGATCTTGTAATTTAGGGTTTATGACTTTGTAGTTTCTCATGAATATAACTCTCTTTCTAAAATCCTAGTTGCTATGAGCATGTTTTCTAAAGTGATCATGAGAGGGTGATCTTGCATGCATCTTGAGCATTGGTTTTGTCACCATGTTTTATGTTCGGCCATCATGTTTCCTTTGGAGTTTTGGGTGTTTTTCTCACGTGTTATAGTTTGGATTTCTCTCTCCTAGGTGGTCTTGCTTGATGATCCTTGTGGTGTTGGTCTAGGGTTTGATGATCTTGAACCCATGAGTTTTGATCCTAAGGACGTTGGGTTTGTTTCTATTTGATCTGTTACAATTGAGACATATGTGGGTCTTGTTGTTTTGGGGTCAAGACACCGATGTGTGGCATGGGGTCGAGACATCCATGTGTGGTTTTGGTTGAAATGCCTATGTGATGCTTTGGGTTGAGACACTTTAATGTGTTGTGGTTGCGGCTGGTTTTGATGTGGTCAAGACATGTTGTTTTGATTTTGGTCGTGATCAAGGGTTGTTATTTTTGTCATGACCATGTGCTTGCTTTGCCTTGTTTTGGGTCAAAACCCTAGGATGGTCGAACTATGATTATAGATGGTTGAGACCATGATCTATTGCAGTCAAGACCATGCCTTGTCATGATCATGACACCTGCCATGGAGGTGGTCGAGACACCTTGTGTCGTGGTCACGACACCTGCTATGGTACATGGTCATGACACATACATAACACCATGAGATAGTACACACATACACATATGATGATGATACTCAGGGCTGTGATGTAATGATCTAATTGCATTTATCTAATGATGTTCAACCCTAAATCAATTCCAAGAATGTGGGAGGTGACTCAATTAGGGTTTAGTGTTATGCTCATGATGTAAATCCTAATTGTCTAAGTGTGTGAACCCTAATCCCTAATAATGGGGTATGTTATATTTAGTATGTGATTATATGCTTTCTCTCTCTCCTACTTGTATGCATCTAACATTGTAGGTTGATTGAGTATCATGGCTAAGTGAATGCTATGGTAACCTAAGATGGTCATTCATATTGTACTTGTTGAGGCATGATGTTATGTTGACATACATGAATCATGTGTTTGGGTCCTATGACCTGGTGATGGCTTAATGCCTATTGTGAGGTGGTAACCTCTAGTAATGTGATTGAGGAATGAGGTGATATTGATGATGGCCTTGTGAGTGGCAGTGCTACAAGTATCATGTGATGATGTGACTAGTGCACATATTATACGTTTTATATCTTCTGGAGCACACTATTTCCCTTATCTTTGTAGAGTTTGTTTTGGCTTTGCATATTGTAACATGATTGATGCTAAAAGATACCTAGTTGGCTTAATTAATAAAGTGAAACCTTAATCATGTAGGTGTCATGTGCCATAGATCCTTTCTATTGTTAGTTTTAATTGTTGGATTGGTGAAATGAGTATAACTTAGAGCGAATATTTTTTAATATGTGGGGGTGCAGGTGGAGTATCTCCTTGTGTCCTGATAAATGTGTATTTATCCTTTTTTACATCTTTTAGATATCTTTTTAGAATTGATTTATTATTTATTTTCTTAGTTTTATAATTAATTGTATTACTTTGGACTTTTTTATATTTATTTGGAGTTTTAATTATATTTGTTTGATTTTTGTAGGAAAATGGCCTCATCACACCAACCATTAATTTCTGTTGGAAGATATTTTGCACAATTCTCGCAATGCCTGAAATTCATGAATAGATGGCACCAAAATAGTCATAACTGCCACATACATTTTTTTCTAAATTTGGAGTTTACATATTTTTTGAAAAGATAATTTCAATTTATATAGGAAGAAACATATTTTTTGATGACTTTGGTAGTCATTTGACTGTCCAACCAACCAATGAGCGTGCATGTTTGTTTTCCCGCAGTGCCTAATTTAAGTATATACCTTGCACTAAAATTAGCATAACTCTCACATCTCAAGGCAGAATTTAATGTTTAAATATACATTAGAAAGAAAATTCAAAGGCCTACGGGAAAAATATATTTGTGGGAGATCTATACAGCTTGTAATCAGCTGAAATTTTCATGAAACTTCCGGAACGAGAATCTGCAGATAGAGTCAGAATTTGAAGGGTCAAAAGAAGGCAATCACTGATTCTCTTTATTATCTATTGAGGAAGGAAATTTTTCTCTTGACTAAAGACACAAACAACAGCTGCCTCCTTCATTCCTTCTCCTCCCCTATTAGGGTTTCCACCCCTCCTCCTATAAAAAGAGAGGGACTTCATAAGAAAAAGGACACCATCTTGTAATCCAATTTTCAGCATCCAATCTTAGATCTAGTCTTTATCTTTTCTTAATTTTTGCATCATATTTGAGTAGTCTTTTTCTGGGATATACGGACTAACCCCATAGCCTATTTCTATGTTCTTGTATCAACTCCTTTCTTAGTGAATGAATATTTTTTGATCTAATTTCTTTCGAGAAAATGATGGATATGTTCATGTGGAAGCGCCAAAACTAGGGCCCCAATTAAATAAAATACATGATCTCCTGACAAGTGTTTGTAGTGTTTCATCTTTTGATCCATTCTTGATCTTAGATAGGTAAGTTCCTTTTGTTACAAAAATTCTAAGACCTCGGGTTTTAGTAGCATGAGTGGTGATTTTATTATGTCTGTTTTCTTGTCTATTAATCCATAGTGACGAGACCAACTGACTATGGATTAGAACACCAGAGCAAGATTTACATTTTCCTTGATGTGACCATGGATAGGAAAATGTTGGATGGTTGGGCCATGAACCTTGAACACTGGGACCAACCGGTTCAAGAGGAGCTTGACCCTCGTGCGGTCCATGAGGAGAGGCAACCTTGAGGTCCTACTTTAGTAATTAAGAATTGGAGTTGTATCGATTTACATAGTAGTGTGGCTTTGGAGGTGAATCTTTGAAATCCCAGATCTTTATTTTATTAATCTAGATATGTTTTAATTCTGTAATTTTTATTTTTAATTTTAGTTTAATTCAAACTCTATCAATAGATTTTACCTTTTTTCTCGCAACCAGATTTGAACTCAACCATCCTCTTTTCGTCGTCTTTTTGGATCGACCCTTCTATACTATCCTTTATCGAAAAGTAGAAAAAGGACAAACTCTAGGATAATTTTCCTAGTGATCGGTGTGCTAAAAAAAGTACATCCTGTCTACAATTACAGGTTGTGTGAGATGGCCATGTGTGAGATGATCTCCTTGTGATATAGACGGCCATGTATAAGCCACTCCTTCTTTTAGAATGGCCATGTGTGAGCCTATTCTTCTAGTTTCATACATGTTCCAAGATGGGATAGGTGTTATATGTGTGGATGGCCATGCATGAGTCAATCCTTGAGCTTGACTATATGTCTTTGTTGCAATTGGCTGATAGGTCTTTGCAGTGTTTTCTCTTGTAATGACCAAGAAGTATGGGGAGGTCATGGTTTTCGGCTCTTCCATTAACCTTGTATGGAACCGAATTTGACTTAGCAGTGGTCGTTGGGTTTGGGTGGCAATAATAATAAAAGATGTAACACAACCGTGTAGTGTGTCTTTCTTAAGGTCAAATATGAATAACATTTTTTGGGCCCTTTGCCTTATATTTTTACCGATTTCTTGAATTCTAAGGTGGTAAGAGAAGTCAACTGTTATGTATGTTCTTCATGTTCCTTCTTAGAATTTAAATTATTTTACTACTCAGTGGTAGCTGCCTAGTCTTGCTTAATCTGCTTTATCTTTTGATTACATATCGTATAGTTGAATTTGCTCTACCTGCTTAGTATGATATCTACCTGCTTAGTATGATATCTACACACTTAGTTATTTGTGCTTTTAATAGACGTTGGCGGGGAGTTATATATCTTGTTGGGACATTTGGTCTCACCCTGTGGGTTTCCACATCTTTTAGGTGGTCGAGCATGAGGGAGTAGAGATCGTGTTGTTGGTGTTGAGTAGTAAGAGGAGCAGTAGTTGTTGAAAGGTTGGACGTGCTGCTTGTGTATAGAAGTGGAGTCCTATGTGTCGTCCATGTACACTCATGTCCTTGGGGAGGTTTTTGTTGCTTGTATCGATACATGGTTTTGGCTTCATGCTCGTTGTTGTATAAAGATGGAATATATGTATATGAACAGATTATCATGTGTAACAGGATGTGGCTAGAGAGTCAGTGAACGATATCTTGTATAATGTTTTCGGTAGGTGATATGCAATACAGGTGGCCTTTCTGGACTCATGTGCAATATGTTGCAACTCTTATGGTTATATGAAATTGGTTTTAATTTCCTGTGTTTTTTGGTAACATGGATGTTTAGTTTTAATTTCATAGTTTGGTTATGAGTAATCTCATTTGTGGCGCATTGGTGCATCACAAATGGTGTTAATTGTAATGGGTCAGATGTCATTATCTAGCTTGATTGGTGGAGTCAGAGGGGTACTAGCGAGGAAAGGAGCCAAGGAGATAGGACAACGATCAGGAAATTTGAATTAAACCTAAGTTTTATTATTATTAGGAGTGTAATATTTAAGAAATATCTTCTTAACTAAATTGGCATAGATAGCATCATCCAATGGGTTGTAACTTGGCATGTGAACTAGTTAGGATCCGAGAAATCCCATTTTAATCTTAGATTTGACTATTAATTCTACCTTGTATGATTCTAATACAATTAGGGTATCGTTCCATTATCTCATTATTTATTATATATAGCAACATTTATCATTAGAATTTATTATTTAGAGACCTATTATCCTAATATCATTATTAAGAGAGTTATGGTGTATTATATTTCTCGGTTTTTATATTTTACTTATTTAACCCATTAAGTCCATTAATTCAAAATTAACTTATATAAATAACATTGGTTTGTCATTACTTACATATAATGTCCAATTATTGTTCCACTATGTATATTAGTCACATCCTACGTCATGAGTGTTTTCCAGCTGCCGGTGGGTACTATGGAGGAAATACAGCGTATGGTGGCTAGATTCTGGTGGGGAGCAAAGGAGAAGGAGAGGAAGTTAACATGGATGAGTTGGGAAAGGTTGTGCAAACCAAAAAGGCAAAGAGGTCTTGGTTTCAGGGACTTTCACACCTTTAACCAAGCCCTTCTGGAAAGGCAAGCATGGAGGATGATTTGCCACCCGGAGGCCCTAGTTACAAAGGTTTTGAAAGCGAGATATTTCCCAAGGACGTCCTTTTGGGAAGCGAGAAGGGGCTACGATCTAAGCCATGTATGGAGAAGCCTATGGGGAGCAAAGGCAGTATTGAAGGAAGGTGTCCAGTGGAGAGTGGGGGACGGAAATGACATAGACATATGGGAGGACCGGTGGGTTCCAAAGGAAGCGGACACGCTTGGAAGGTTCAAACATGATGGTAGTCTAGATTACTACAAAGTGAGGGAGCTCATGACGGAGGATGGGACAAGATGGTATGTAGGCAAAGTGCGGGATTGTGTTCCGGACAGCATTGCTAAGAAGGTATGTGCAATTCCAATCAGCAGTAGAACGCCCAAGGATAGGTTGATGTGGTGGCCGTCCAAGAATGGGGAGTTTACTGTTAGTTCAGCTTACTGGATGGGATTTCTTGGGGTGGAGGAGGCAAGGAAATACAACGCTCGGGACGGAGATGGGATATGGAAGAGGGTATGGCATGCTGGGTGGAGTCCAAAGACTGCTCATTTCTTGTGGAGAATATGTACGGGTGGCCTTGCTACTAGGTGACGGCTCTTTGACAGGCACTGCATTGAATACGGAACATGTATGCTCTGTATGTCCGAGAAGGAGACTATACCTCACATGCTCTTCCGGTGCCCGAACGTGATGGAGGTCTAGGACCAAACTTCAAGGGAGATCCAATAATGGGTTGAGGACAGGAAGGATGGGGAGATCCAGTCATCCATGTCGGCTGCTTTACAGGAGACGACACCAGTTGAGGGGGAGATGATAGTGGCATCTATAGTGGCAATCTGGAGAGGACGCTGCATGAGAGTCTTCCAAAGTGGAGCAGTGAACATCGGCATTCTTCTCCGTTGTGCACTGGCCACAGTGAGGAGAAGGATGGATGGAGATGGGCAAGATGCAAAGGATACTACTCAGGCAGGCACGGCACGATAGAACCACGTAGGGAAAGTTAGCATGGCACCTTTTTGCAATGTTGGTGCAAGATGGATGACACCGGAACAGGGCAATATTAAGATCAATACTGACGGCTCTTGCGGGGAAGAGGGGGAGGCGGGCATCGGCATTGTGGCCAGGGATGAGGGGGGTCGGTGGTGGGGATGATGGGGGAAAGGGTGAATACGGGGGACGACATCGCCTTGATAGAAGCTTTGGCGGTAAGGGCGGCATTGTCATGGGCAAGGGAGAAAGATTTGGACATGGTGGAAATTGAATCTGACGCCAAGGCAATCATCCAAGCATGCAACATCTGCTGCTCAAGGAAAGACTATATTGGTTCCATTATTGACGATATTCTTTTCTTGAAACAGTTCTTTTTGTTTTGTAAACTTGGCTATGTTAGCCGTAGATGCAACAAGGTTGCCCATGAGGTAGCTAATTCTGCCCGTAGGGGCCAAGTAGATAGGTTTTCTTTTTCTCAGCATTTTCCTTCGAACATTATGTCCTTTGTACTTGGTGATTTCGCTAGCTAATAGATGATGGGGAGCCTCAATCATAGGGCTTCCCGTCCTTCCTAAAAAAAATGTATATTAGTCACATTATATTCCAAAATAATATATTCTTCAACTCATATTACTTATGAAGAACATTTAAGTCATTATTTGTATATCAATGTACAATGTGACATGTGTTGCATATTCATGAGCTCATCTTACATATCAAATCTTATTCAGGTAATTAGGTCCGTTTTATATGTACTAAAATATGTAATGTGATTTTAAACTCCTAATCTTGCTAATACATATTATGTGATATTAAGCATATATAGGTTAGGTTTAGATCATTACAACTTAGGTTTTGGTCAATGTGATTAGTATCAGAAAACTAAACCCTAATTGTCATTCTAGCCACATACTTCCATTGGTTGAGTCATTTCATAGATTCTTCGGCATGTCACCGCTCACCTCTAGTTGTTAGTGAATGATACCCTTCCACCGGTGAAAACCTTCAACCTCTAAAACTCATAGATGATCTCATTTCCGCTTATAAGAAGGCCAATTGGTAACCTAGTTTGCCCAAGAACCCCTAGATTGAGCTAGTCTCCCTGGCTCAGTGGTAGATGTCGTCGAGACCCTGCTAAAACCATCGCCTTTATTCCTCGCATGAAAGGGTAGTCACCATGAGTGACTGAGAACCAAGGATAGCTGATGATCATCTCATCTCACTAAACCAACAACCTTCAGAATCGACCATGCAATGTAAGTGGAATATGACCTTCTCTCCTACCTTCATTCTAATATTTGATTGGTGATATTTTTTTGATAGGGCTTGATCTATGCCATCTTTTCTTTTCCTCATTCCTCCGAAAGAAACCCTTATAGGTTCTCATTAGTTCTAGCTCAGGAGATCTTCATTGGTTTTTGCCTCTTGGTTTGCACTATTTCTTCAATACTTCCTTCAATCTATGCTTGGAAAGCTACATTGTCCCACGACTCTAATTTTCCCCTACCCTAGACTTTTTCCATGATGAATGATTAGATTCTCCCTCTTCATTGGTTCAAGAAGTTAGTTTTCCATCGACAGTTATCACCCTAGCCTAATCAATTCTCATTGGTTGATCTAGTTGGATTTTCATTGGATGCCATTTTAGGGAAAGTAGGTTAGATTCAACCTGATCTAACTTTGTGCACTAGATATATCCATATCTACATCACATTTGTCTAGAATGGTAGGAAATATATATTTCCCTAAGTCAAAGCTACCTTAATCCCTAGTTGAAAAGATGAACGAGGTGGCCACCCTAAAGGAACAACTACAAATGGAATAGATGAAGAAGATATAAAGCCTAAAAGTCAAAGCTAAAAGATACTTAGAGGAACATGGTGATCCTACTCCAAAGAGCAGGAAAGATATGTACGATGCTGACTACTTGAAACAACTTCAGAAACCTAATCCTCAAGATTCCTCCTAGTCATCTAATTTGGAAGAGACTCAATCTTATAAATATTTTCCTTCTAATAAAGTTGCACATCCAAGGAAAAGGAAGATAATAAACCCTTTCCCCTATGGTGAAAAGGTAAGATAACTAGGATAGATAAAGGAGTAGATCAAGACATGGAGTACAAGAAAAAATAAGCAAGTCAAAGAAAGCCTAATATGCACCAACTGGGGATGTGCCCATGTGTCAGGGGCACACGTGACAAAAATATCCATCCAACCTTGCAATTATTTTGAGCCCATAAATTTTGAGCATCAAACGATTTGGGAGGCAATGGATAAGAAGAGAACGCTTAAAGTAACAAGTTATGGATGTGTCTAAAATCTGACTAAGTGCTACATACATAGTAGTGAAAGAACTTTTGTGTGTTACAAACCTATAAAAGATTTGTTTTAGAGTGACCAAAGGTCATATGAGGAGCTTATTTTGTAATCCATGTCTTCTTTAAAGAATCCTCCAATTGATAAGTAAGAGGTTGAAAAATGTGGAGGGCCCTACAAATTATCCGTTTGGAATATGAAGAAAGACTTCATGCTGATAGAGGAGATGACGAATTCCTCCCTATTTCAATTAGAGGAAGAATTCATGCTTGCCAAAAATGTAAGATAATACATTGAGGTGAGGGGTTTTAGCATTTACAAAATTGGGGTGCGACTGATGGGTGAAATGGATCACAACCCTGGGTAGTTGAAACTTTCCCAAATACACTTTGTCCTTATGTGCATTGTCCACAATATTGTTGCCTGCATAGTTTTCACCCGAGTAGATACCAGGAATATAACTACAGCTGACCTTCATATCTTGTAGAGCATATTGGAAAAGAAATCAGAAAACATAGGAAGAATTCTAATTGAAAAGTTAATTGTGGTAAGCGGTCCTGAGGGATGGAGAGAACTTTTCATGGGAGGCATGTGACATATATAGCACGCAAGCTTGGGTATCCTAGGGTGCTTACCAACTTCACAAAGTTTGTGGACATGAGATATCTGACATCAATAGGTATCCTAGCAAGGAAGAAGAAGAAATCCTTCTATAAATATAAGAAGTCAAATGATCTATGACCCTTGTCATAAGTGAGAAACTATGATAGTGATGGACTCATCTTCTCAATGGGTGATATAATTGAAGTTAAATTTGGGGTCCACTCCCCTCCCTCAACCCAGGGATCCCCAAGCAAAATAGACAACTTATGAAGGAGGAGGTCAAACTATCAGATGTTGCCAAAAGGAGAAGAATCACTATTAGGACCCCAATCATGACCACATCGGGACTAAGGAAGGAAAAGTCTTCCTTACCCCATTATGGAAAAAAGGCTCAAACAAAAAAGCCAGTGAGTATTTCACATGCCATCAGACTAGGAGAACTAGCATCGACCAGTCAAAAACTCAACTACATGAAGAGCAGACTGATATTCCCTCTGTTGCTATAGTATTGGGCTCACCAAACACAGTTGCATAAAGTAGACATGAAGATGCCCCTACAATAGGGTTGCAACTAGAATGACACTAGAAAAGTATACTACTGAATAGAGAACAACAAGGGTAATGAGGCCCCAATCAATTGACCCACTCAGCTAAACAAAGAGTTTGCACTAGATCTCTACCAATGTGTTGGAGGCAATGAGCCATGCTCCCCTCTAAAGTAAACACCAACACAAGAAGACATATCAAACACACTTGCCTCCACAAGCATACAGTCACCAGTCATAGCATAGTTCATGGGACTCGTGTGGTAATTTACATTATGTGTGAGATGGTTTCCACATATGTTGAGAACATTTCAATTTATCTTTAGATGAGCAAGAAATAACTACGTAGGTAAAGGATGTGATGACACAAATACAACCACTAGTGTGCCTACCTCAACACTTGAAGCTTCTGGCAGCCAATCAATGTCATATGCTGGAGACTATGGATGATATGACCAAGGATGTCGTAGAATTGCGGAAAGGCTATGACAAACTATGCAAAGAAAATAACACATCACAACAAAACCATGACTCATAGGAGATCAAGAAAAGGAAGGTAGCACCGTCAACCTCTGCACCACCCAAGGAGTCAAGTGCTAAAAGACATATGAGCTAGCATGAACAAGAAAGCCACTCTCTAGCTCTACGGCAAAATGCTGACAGCAACTATGATTCAAACAGGAAATTGGAGTTTCAAGGTGTTGATCTTTCAGTACCACCACCATAAGATTGTGTTAATGTGGTCCTCTCATACCACAATGAAGAAGAATATTGTGTGCTTAACTCTAAAAACTTTGATGATAACAATGAAGTCAAGGTGGATTTCCCTAGAAAATCAACAAATGTGTCTAAGATACCTAGGGAGGATGAACCTAGAAAAGTTGTGGGATATAAAGTTGTCTTAGATGACAACTAAGTGACTACAAATTCCAATGCAAAAGAATCAAATGGAGGGGAGAATGAATCTATCCCTAGACCCACCCATATTCTCAAAGAAGGAGATGTAAGGGAAACCACATAATAATTGATGGACGGTCTTGAAGACTTCTTCACTTATAATACTCCACCACCACTGCTTTTCTCCTAAGAAGATATCTACAGAGAGTTTGCACATGGGCAACCCATAGTAAAATATAAGAAAGGTGGGGTATGTTAGGGTGATGTGCATAGAGAATATATGAAAAGGGCACCTCAAAAGGAAGGAGACATAAATAGTTTATTTAAAGATGCCCCTATAAGAATAGAGAATCATATCTTCCTTGAGCATGAATTCCCTAATGATTCCAGTCAGCCTGCACCTCCACCCCTACCATGTAAAATGAAGGACATGGATATGATGTCCACCTCAGGATGCTTCGAAGGGATATCCAGGTTCTGAATGACATCAAATGACGACAAGCTTAGGACTGACATGTGATATCATAATCAAGGACATATATTAACTAGAGAAGACTAGTGAAAAGCATCTAGCGCTAAATCTTATATCAACAAATGATTCTTCAAAGTCTTATGTGGTACCATTATTGAGGAATTCATGTACAAAGTGACAAAGAGGGGCCAACTTTCAACACCACACCAAGTATTCACTAAGGTTCATCCCATATTTAAGAATTTTTCTAGGGGAGTAAGCATTTCATTAGCAATCAACATCATCTTAGAGTATAGATGACATAGAGACATAATCACAAAGCAAGTTATGTGGATTTGTTGCCCAGATTTATCACTTGGTGCAATAATGTACTTAGGGTTAACTTGGGGAAATTAGATCTAACATAGAAGTGAAGATAACTTCTTGTAAACTTGGATCAAAAATTGTCTAAAGAAAAAACGTTATCCTTCATATCATCAAGAATCTTCCTAACTAATAATTAAGCCAAGATTGATAATCTAATATGTGTAAACTACCAAAAATTTCAAAACATCCAAAAATGTAGAAGATACGGTGTATACATATGGTGAAAAGGGAAGTGTTATATTAAAGATATAGGGAATAGGAATGTATATGTTCACCTATTCACCTCCAAAGTTATCCTTCACTCTATCCCTGGAATGTCAAAGGAGGAGGTTAGATGTAAATATGTGAGTTTAGTTTTGCTCATGCAGTCTCTATTTTGTTCATTGGGAGCTCAGCAAGTGGACTATCTAAGCACCCTGTAGATGATGGTAATAGTTGTCATGGAATGCTTCAACCTTATAGTCTGTGATATCCAACACTTGCATCTAAAACAAGACATGACAACCGCAGTTGTTGTATTGTTTTATCTTTTTTTTATCCCATTAAAAATCATGGTTTGCACAAAATCTTTGTCCTCTATTGAGTATATCCTACATTGTTTCTTAATTTACTCAATTGTGTCCTTCGCACACTGCTCAACCTTCTATTTGATTACACTCACGTGCTTGGTGTTGTTTGTGGTTCTCCTTATATTGTAGAGAGCATCGAAGTTGTTATATAAGATGGTTATTTTGTCAGTCGTGTCAATGGACAACAACATCCAATGATCTTCATGAAGAATGTGTAGAAGTATGAATCTAGGGATGTGTATATTCAACTTCTCGATTCATCTATCATCTTCTCCAAATTTCTTTTTGAGGAGTATGTCCTCGAGGAGTTCATAACTATCCATGTAAATGTTTCCATCTCATCACCTAGTGGAAGTTGGTAAGTAGTCATGATGTTTATTGTCATGTATCCTCTAAAAGTAAGAATATCATGGAGATTTGGCTTTATAGATTGTACGTCCCCACATTCAAAGATGACAACAAGGTTTACATCTTTAGGCCTTATCATCTCTATGACAAGGTTCATCTCTTCTTATGATAGATCATATCATGCATCCCATTCAAAGTTTTAGAATGTTTTTATGACTATTTCCACATGAGATTCATTATTGTCTGTGGTGGACTCTTCATGGGGATCTATTAGTTCACTTTTCGTTCCTATTCTGGTTCAGGCGCTATTGTTGGTTGGGTTGTTATCGGTGGAAGATCTGGATGAGAAGTTGTGTGATGTACTATAGTTTGAGTTTGTTGATATTGTTGTCTAGGTTCTTTCTAGAGAGTTTTGAGTGTTTCTCTCCAACATTTCTCCTCTAAGAGGGGGATTGTTGTTTACATTTTCCTGAGGATAGTATCCATGCACGGTTCGTAGAACAATCTTCTTTCATGGATGATTTTCATGATATACTTTCCTTGTAGCCCATGAAATTTTTAATTTGCAATATATTCTAGGGGTAGTCTTCTGTTTAGGACCTTGACCTTGATCATCCTTGAACAATTACGACACTATCCCCAAAATTGGTAAGTTGTTGGGCAGATATCAAATCAATAGTGAAGCCCTTCCAATTTGGTTAATACATGTTTTTGGCTCCTTAGATTTGATGTTTAAGTCTTATTGAGATCTTTTGTATTTTTGAGTCTCAAATCCCTAAATACATTTTGTTGCATGGAGGTCTCTTATATTGTAGTTGTATGTGACTACCTGTCATTCAACTAAGTCTGCAATTGTCAGCAACTAGTGATCTTTAGCCTTGAAAGGTAGGGTGACCAGCTTTATATTCCTAGTTCTTTTTAATGCTTAAATAAGCTAATTGAGTAAGGGTGCTCTAGAGTTGACTTTTGTTTATTGTTTAGGAAAATTCACCTAGGGGAAAGTCCCTACATTTTTACATAGACTACATAAAATAATCACCACCAGTAAACAAACAGATTTTATCATAGTATAGTTTAGAATCAAACCCAAAGGATTACATTTTTAGTATCATTTTGATCAAGTAACCATGCATGAACTAATGTTTGACACAATATTGTATTTGGTTTTATTAAAATAATATTGTAGTGATGAAAAAAAGTCAGATTAAGATCTTAATTTATTATATGATGGAGGTGGTGGAATGGGTTTTTCCACCACTACCTTCACTGTCTCATTGCATTATATTAAGCATGAAAACACATATGTTGAATCATGGTAAATTGTCCTTTCAGAGTTGGGATGAAAACCCAAATATATCACTCCATACTCATTGTCATGTTACTTAGATATCATACATATATTGCCTCAAAAAACACCTATCCAAAATTCTCATCAAGGATTTAACAAGAATCAATCGACATCCTAAATCCTGGGTTCAAAGTTATAAACATTCAAGATCTGACAAAGATGTAAACTTGATGATTAGGAAAGAGTAAAAGCATGAAACAAATTATTTTAACCATATAAAGGTCCATATAGTAGTCAATGCAGTAAAGAGAGAAAAATTGGATAGCGAGCCTACCCCTTCACCCTAGCGAGAAGACTACTCACTCATTACAACAATTACAAGATTAACATTGGAAGAAGGGTAGAGAGCCATTATTGTAGTAGACAAAGAAGGGGCATCCATGGTGTTTAGATGCCTACCTTTGAGGTCATGGGATATGATAGTTAACACAAGATCATGGTTTCTCCATGATGTTCATTGGAGAGATACTTGGTCGTGACGTCTTCCTTCATTGATGGAAAATCAATTGTTGTAAGATGGAGTAGCAGGTTGACAATGATGGAGTTTGTCAACCAAAAAAAGTAGGCTCCACAAAACAAACCTCTTTCACATTCAAAACCCATGAATCCTTGGTGGAGGTGAAGGTAGAAGGGTCATCGGTTCATATTCATCAATCAATGAAAACAACCATGGAATCTGAATGTGGATGCTCAGAATTGGTTTTAGTGTCCTAGCGATGCCAACGGTAGATTTGTTTCTTGCTGCTTGTGGCATTATTTTTATAGGCGGAGGTTAGAGTTTAGAACTCCCTCTAGTCACTTTATATTTAAACCTTTGTCTACAACGGAGGTGAAGAGGCAGTAACAGGAGGTAGACAAAGGGTCTTGTAATGTCTATTGATAGATGAAGAGGCAATACAACCATCAGTAGGTGAGTATAGAAATTTCATTGGTAGGTATGAGTATAAATTCCATCGGATGAAGACATAGAGTCTCCATCAATAAAGGCATGTAGGGCTCCCATCAAAATGATCTAGGAGCACCATCAGAAGTCATGAGCTTCCAATCAACTGTCAAAGCATAACTCCCATTAGAAGGAAAAGGTAGAGATTCCAGTATAAGATCTCCAGCATCAGTAGGTGAGTGCTAGGGTTATGTTAGAAGGTGAGTGCATCAGTTCCATCATAAGGTGAACATTGGGGTTCCATCCAAAGGTGAGTGCATAACTTCCCTCAAAAGACGAGTGAAGAATCTTAATCGGCATATGACCAATAGTACTCGTATGTTTGACTTCCATTAGAAGTTAGAAGGGGTGGGTCGTCTCTTGTTGAGGCTAACTTTCCATTAATCAATGGAATATTTGCATTCTTCAACCGATGGAACCTTGGATGGCCATATACTAGTGGCCCTACTAAACCAACCCTCTACTGATGGAATGCATGTGACTGTAGCCGATGCTAGAGTTAATTAAGTGTGAACCTTGAAGTATGAGTCATGGAGCTTGATTTTAAAGTAATTAAAGCTCCCATACTTTAGATTCCTCATGCCTTCCATCGATCCCTATAGATAGGGACTCCAAACCTTCTAGGAAGGGATATATTCTTCTATAAAAATTGTTTCTAGAATTCATTGTCATTCTCGAATTCCATCGATTGACTATTGATGAGAGTCTGACAGCCTTTGATTCACTCCCTTGTAGGTGTTTGCCTTCTGTCTTCAAGGAAAGGAGGATCATAGAGCCTTTGTTAGCATCATTGTCGACATCTGCAAAAAGAGTTCTTCATTGACATCCCATACCATTATGGATAATATCTTGTCATGTTGCTTCATCCCTCCTCCCTCTATCTATTTTCATCCCTCATCCTTATTTTATTAAGGCCACTATTATTTGTAAATAAGTTTCCTCAATTGTAAATATGAGTGAATAGACTCTTTGAATTGGGTTGAGAGTAGCCACTAAGACTCTCCCAACATGTAAACATTCATATTTCATTAAAAGTGTATAATCTTATCAATGTTTATCTCCTTACTCTTGTTCATGAATAAATCCCTTGCATGATTAGCTACCATCTCATGATATGTGTTTTCTAGTGACTCAGAAGATTAGTTTTAGATTAGATCTAGACTTAAGAAGTGGTGTGAATGCATCAAAGTGTTCGATTACTAGATCTTATGATTGTATGTTTGTGTTTGGTTGTTTGACTATCATCTAAGAGAGAGAGAGAGATGCTTATAATCTTGATCTAACCCAGTCATGAGAGGGGAGGAATAGGCACTAATGATGATTGCTCATAAACTACTCTAAGGGCATGTAAACAGGTGTGAGTGTTTGCATGTTAGTGAGTGATCTTAGTTGGTGAAACCCAATCCAAGTTCTATTCAAATATCAATATCCTCTAAAAAAACATGTCATGCCTTCTTTTGTTAACTTAATTTTTATTACTTTCTTCTTATTATTCTTGTTGGTCACCTTGTCCCATAAGGGAAACTTTATCTACTCTTTGATATGACTTAGCTAAGCTAAGACCTTAAGTTCTAAATATATTTTCACACGTGTCCTTGTGTATGACCCCACTTACTATAGGGCCCCATATTATTGTTGTGGACATTTATGGTATCAAGTATAAGTTTTAAGTTTGATCACCCCTGATTCATTTTCATTTGGACATGTGATTTTTAGGAAATCAAACACACGTGAGTAAGATTATATATGCATATGCAATTGGATCTATCTTATATGTGATGTTGTGTACACACCAAGAAGTTTTTTATGCTTTGAGCATGACAAGAAGATACAAGTCAATATTGGTGTCACTGGATTTCTATAAAGAATATCCTAAAGTATTTGAGAAGAACTAAAAATCATTTTTGATATAAAGATGTGAAAAGAGTTAGTTGTATGGATACACTAATGCAAGCTTCCAAACTGATAAGGATGATTACCGATCATGAGCATGTTTTGTATTGTGCCTAAATAGTGGATCTCTGAGCTTGAAGAGTTAAAAGATAATAGGTGATTTTTTAACTAAGGTTGAGTATATGATGAATGCAATACAACAAAAGAAACAATATGAATCAAGAAGTTAATTAGTGAACTTGGGGTGGTTCCATACATTGACTACGTAGTTCAGCTTTATTGTAATGATAGTGAATCCATTGCACATGATAAGGAACCTAGATCACATCATCATTCCAAGCCCATACTATGGTGTTACCATCTCATATGAGAGATTGTATATCAAGAGATGTAAAGAATTGCATGGTGGTGATCCCTTGAAGAAAGAACTTTCACAATAGAAGCATGATGATCATGCTAGATCACTTAGAATAAGATCCAGAGTGATTGGATCTAGTTCAGTTGAAGAGTATTAGTTTTATTCCCCAAGATATAGTCATATGATGATTGTAGTGGTATACTTTGTACATGATTTGAGTATTAATAAATGCAATTCCACTTACTATATTTTTTCAATATGGAGATGATGATTAAGTCTAATAGTTCCTAGTAATGTTTTAAGTTGATGAAATATGGTTTTCATTGAGGAACTAAACATGAGATCATATGTACACCTAGAGTATTCATTCTCATTATGTACCTAGACAGATATTACAATGGAAATTATATGGACAACAATAATACACAAGATTATTATTCGGCTGAGTGACGACTAAGTATATGTAATCATGATATTGGATGCCAAGCCAGACACACAAGTACTTGTTAGAAATAAAATTATACTTGATAGACACACCTTGAGAATGATACAAAAAATCCACTCTATGGAATTCACAATTAAGTCTTGATGTGACTGTGGTGATTGTGGTTCTTCTACCTAGAGTCACTGTGATAATCATATATTGTTTTGTGTACTTTCAACACCACTCCACATGGATTTTAATAAGGGTTATCATACATGTGGTGATTGGGATCCCTGTGACATATGTTGATTGTTGTGAGTGATGTATGTAGAATTGTCCCTCCTATCGGAATGGTACCATAGACACTTGATAAGTGAGGCTATGAAATGCATGGTCATGCTCGTGTGGGTCGATTCATATGATGTCAATCTACTAGATCTCAATTATCTGCTCTATATCAAGAAATATAGACTTCATGTTCTGGAATAGGGATAAAATGAGAATATGGCTAATCAGTAAAGTATCTAAGAATTCCCTTAGGAATTGTTTGGATAGAATCATTAAAAATATTAGTAATCTATACAAATTAACATCTTAGATTAATATCCAACCAATGATTTTGTATTTTACTAGCTATTTGCTATAGTAGAGCAGTGGATTCAAAAGCCCAACTATTTTGTTTGAACTGATAATTGTCACTTGTGGTCCGACGCCACATGATTTATATGTAGACCAGATGTTGTAAGTGAATAAATTTTCCACTTAGTAGCCTTGTGACTGCTAATCAAGCACCATTTTTTACAACACTACTAGAATTTTGTATGTAACTATATGAATAGACCCTTAATGTTTGGATCCAGCCTTAAAGTTTGCATAATTGCATTGGGGTGAAGGGAATATTAATATACTTAGGTTCAAAGGAAGTAGTGTCATTAGAACAAAAAGAACTAGATTTTGAAATGCTATAACTAGAAAGGAACTTCTTTTATATATTTGGATATCATTCCTAATAGAATAAAAAGTATACCATAATTCAAGGAAAATGTTAACAATACTAGAAATAATATGCTTAGCCTAAGGCATGTTTCTCGAGCAAGGAATAAGGTATTCGATTTCGATACCGTTTCGACAGCATGGAAACCAAAATTTATGGAAATTTTGACAAAAATTTCGATAAATGCAACTATGCCTGTTTCGACGCCAAAATGAACGAATTAATTTATGAAATTTTACAGGTGTGATCTCTACACCTAAATGCATCGTTTTATGCAATAAAATTTTATGTGGGGGTAGGTTGGGGGGTCCTTCATGTGGGATGTAAGGGAACTGTCTTGTTTCTTGAGGATTTCGATGAAGGATTTTGATGACAAAATATAGGAATTAAGTTATGCAATTTTACTAGCACAATCCATAAACATAAGTGCACACACTTCTCCAATAATATCAAACTTAAAACATATCAATAATATAATAACTTACCAACTCAAATCATTTGTATGTTGAGTGGCGTGCTGGTTGAGTTGGTTGTTCAGCATACTGTATTGTGTTGATATGGTTGACATATTGCTCCCAGGTCATGTACATTTTGTAAAGTGTGTTGTATGAAATCACATGTTCCTCGTGCACATCACCAGAAATGAACTGCATCATCCCAAACCTTAGAAAGTGATCTTCCAGATCTCTAAGATATCGACTCCTGCTTTCAGATGGAGGTTGACGAGCTTGAGGAAAAGTAGCATGCATTGGGGCTTGAGCAATAGGAATAACTGAGCTACCACCGCTCCATGATTGCCCCCCATCATCAGAAAATACACTATTGTTGTACTCATATGTTCCTTGCGGGCTCGAGACATTTGCACTATATGTATATCCAATATGATGCTCTAATTCTGCTTCTGGTTGTGGTGGTGGCTGAGTTTGATATCCAGAATACCCATAGTATGCTTGTGGGTGCCCAAACAACGTATCACCAAATGATTGTTGAGGATATAGAGAATCAGAAAGGCTCGTGTTTCCCATTGATTCAGCAATATCAGAAGTGGAATCAGTATAGTATTGTGAAGTAGGATAGGATTGGAATCCTATAGGTGTAGCTGTAGTTGTAGGAGGCCTATAGCATGTATCCTCATGTGGCTGTGGTGGTGCACCACTGTAGTCTTTTCCACCTCGAGTTTTCTTCCTCGGAAAGGTTTTTTTAGCCATTGTGATATTTCTTTCCTGTGTAATATCCCTAGTGATATATGGATGATCATCATTCTGAGGATCAACTGGTGGAGGATACTCTGGAGAACGTTGACCACCACCTGCATTACCACCATCATCATCGTCGTCATTACTCTTAGACTTGGACCCAGATGATGTAGTAGTTATAGATTTTGAAGCACTAGATGCTCCACCCAATTCATCTTGCACTGCTCTGTCAATTTCCATATCAAGATCTACATGCTCAGGCTCTGGCTCAAGTCTTTCAGGTGGGCTTCTATTTCTTTGTTCTTCCTCAAGTACAACACCCGAAGCATCTTCAAATTGCTCCTCCACATATGGATCTGGACGGCCATAAGAAATATTGTCTAGAACTGGACGGCCTATTTCATTCATCCATTCTTCCAAGGGATCTTCTATTGTACCGGTACCCTCATCATCACTATCATAAAGGCCCCGAAATCTATCTTCATGGAACGTGTATGATGTGTCAATGGGATCATGCATTTCAGCAAATTGGACTTCTTTGTAGTTGGCCTCTCTTATGGCTCTAGCTCTCAAACGCATGTTGTAGTGGACATACACGAGATCCCTTAACCTGAGAGCCCCCAATCTGTTCCTTCTTTTTGAATGAATCAAATTAAAAGTGCTCCAATTCCTTTCACACCCCCTGCAGAAGTTGTCTGTGAAAGAATGCGTATGGCTATTTTTCTAAGTTGAGGGGCACCGTTCCCATTCCACACCCACCATTCACAAGGATCACCCTCTGCACGGTCGGCTACTGCATTGGGGTGGCCAAAGCATCCAAGTCCTTCACGGAATTGTCGTAGCTACAAAAAAGCCAACAAACATGAAAGACCACATTAATAGTTGTTAGGTTATAGATATTAGATAAACATGAAATACAATTATACAACTATTTGTATACCTGATCCAAAACTTGCATCCTTTCTTCTGTGGATGTAAGTAACTTATTGAGCACATCCCTAACCGCATTCATCAAGTCTGGTTTCATACCCAATTGTCGCGAGTAATGGTATCTTGGGTTCAAATAATATGCTGTAAATAAATAATACAGAACCTGTTAATTTCTTAACATAGACCAGTTAAATAATTATATACATGATACAATTACAATGATGCTCACCGACTTTGTGTAGTGGATGCAAAAGCATATCAGTCCATCTCTTTTTTATGATGCTCATGTATTGTGCATTGGATGTTGGAGCGGCTTTTTTCACATTCTCCACCATTGTTTCCATTGCGTCATATAACCAAGGCATGGTTGCAGCCTTGTCACCATCTACTAACCTCAACACTTTTACTATAGGAGCCATTACCTTAAGAACCTTGGTAACTTTGTCCCAGAAAGCCCTATTAGCAATTAGTTCTTCAATTCGTTGACCAAGTGGGGTATTGTGCTCCTTCATGGAGGTCCACTCTACTCCATTAACTAACCTCCTCAGTCCATCTCTTTTGTTCTTCAGTGAATCTAGAGCCAAGTAGTTGGTAGAAAATCTTGTTACCCCCACTCTAACTAGATCGCCTCCACAATATTCTGGGCGTCTCATTGCATTCAACAGAAAAGAATGATTATATATGAAACCTGTAATCAGTTTTGCATCAATGGTCACAGATTTGATGTACTCAAGTTTTCCCATATCTTTTAATATGAGATCTATACAATGGGCAGCACACGGCGTCCAGTACATGGGAGATTTCTTCATTATCTTTCCCCCAGCCTTCTTAAAATTTGATCCATTATCAGTAACAATTTGCACAATATTCTCAGGCCCAACAACTTTCATGTATTTCTTCATCATCTTGTATAAATATGAGTACTCTTTAACCTCACCAGAAGCATCAACGGAATCAAGGAAGATAGTAGATCCACGAAAATGAGCAAGGAAGTTTAAAATTTGTTTCATGTTGCCACTGGTCCACCCATCACACATGAGTGTGACCCCATACTCAGCCCACAATATCTTTTGCTCCTTAACCCACTGTTCTAGCTCTTTTTTCTGCTCGGGAAGATATTTATGCATAAGTTCATAAGATGTGGGGGCCTTAGTTCCCCTACCAGACTCCCCTATCACATCAACCATATGTTGTAGATAGGGTTCAGTTGCAACATGTGTCGGGATTCCGTGAGCAAAAAAGAATTTACCTACAGCCTTTCCCACTTTCTCCTTTGCCCCACTGAACATGCCTTTAAGGGTTTTTTGCCTAGGTTCAGCCTTCCTAACCCCTGGTTCATCAATATTTTTCAATCTAGCACTAGCAGAACGTAATAGAACATCAACTGTGCCGTTCTTCCTTTTTGTTTGAGCAAACACATCATCTTCATCATCCAGATCAACAACAGGAACATGTTGACTGCGAGGTAGTCCAGTCCCACTGCCTCCTCCGGTTCTTGATGGCCCATACCTCCGTAGTATTCTTGCAGCTTCCTCCCTTTCCCACTCACTTCTTCTTGATTCTCTATATGCCCACCTATACATATGCCGACCGTAAGCAGTATCACCACAACCTGGAGGATACACCATGTCATCATCAGACTTGGCAGATGAACATGTGGCTTGTACATTGAAGAGAGTATCAGTGTAAGATTTGTTGGCCTCAATACATTTGTCTTTCTTCTCCCTTTTGGATGCTATGATCTTTCTGAAATCATCCCTAATAGATTGCGGACACTTCTGGCATAAGGCAACATTCTTGTCTCCCCCAGTAATATGACGCTTAAACCTGGTGATGCCCCCTCCACCAATTGTCTTTTTGCAGAAGTTACAAACCACCTTTCCCTTGACCCTGAGAACAGGAGCACAATAATTCCAAGCAAAATCTACTTCATTGGGTTTGGGTACATTCTGCCTAGCACCCTCATTCTCAGACGAATTTCCATCAGAAGACATTGTCAACACTGAAATAAATCAAAAAACAACATAGAATATGCAATGCATTAGCAATCAAAACAATAAACGACATAAGCAAAAATTTATACAGATATGTAACTGATTAGGTACACACTACTGAAATAGGATATTAACAAGGAAGAAAAAAGGTTTAGAATTATTTTTTTGTATTTTTAGGTCTGAATTATTTTTTATTTGTATTTTTAGGTCTGAAAATATTTTTTAATTGATAAATGCACATACTTATCAATAATTTATACATATATGTAAGTGATTAGGTACACTATTGTAATACGATATTAATCAATACGAAAAAAGGTTTAGAATTATTTTTTATTTGTATTTTTAGGTCTGAAAATATATTTTTAAATTGATAAATGCATATTTAACAAATAATTTATACATATATGTAAGTGATTAGGAGTACTACTGTAATAGGATATTAATCAATACAAAATATCTTATTTCTAAAAAAGAATATTTTATGATTTTTTTTAATTTTCGGATTTTTAAATAGTGTATATATAAAAAATATCTTATTTTTTACAAAAATTATTTTCCTTGTGTTCATATTGGTGTTTGTAACAACTTCTTCTACTAAACCTAAGTGAAATAACTAGTTATGATGAATATATATATTATATATACTATTATTAGTATTTATAATCTAAAAAAGATATAAAGATTAGTTATTTGTGTAAATTTATTGAAGATATATATAGATCCATGGCTTAGATGTATGGATCTATGTTTAGAACACACAAATTTGATGAATAGTGGAGTAGATCTAAGATTTTAATGTAAATTACGAAATTAGATGAAATGGAGAAATAGGTGTTCAAAATAGATGATAATAGGAGAAATAGAGGTTGGAAATTAATGAAAATGGAAGAAAATATATTTATTTACCTTGTTCTAGCAGATCTTCAGCTCCAAATGACAAATCCCCCTCAAAATCACCCCTTTCTCACCAAACAACAACAGCAGCAAACGAGCAGCAGTAAATGACGCTCGGTTTCACAGGTTTCGCCCGGGTACCGCTAGTTAAGATGGGAAAATAGCACTGGAGACCCTCGAAATCTGACGAATTCGGCAAAACCATCAAAACTTGGCAAAATTTCGATTTTATTTCGCGAAATGCGATGGTTTCGATACAGTTGCATGGTTTCGTATCAGATCCCAACGAAATCGGTATTCTGGGGTGAAATTTTGCCGGTTTCACCGAAACCTTATTCCTTGTTCTCGAGTACCTAATGCATGTATCCTGATTACATACATCAAAGAACGTTTTCTCCTAGATGGGTCAACCTCGCTAGGTAGACATGTAGGTGGACATGTTAATCTTGTATACCTCCATACTATTTGATACTTATATGATGAGTCACATTATGTACATGCTTAGTGGCTTTCACTTTGTTGGTACAACATTGTGGTTATAGAATCAAAAGAAAACAGAGGAAAATGATATTATTAGGGCATGATTTAAAGAATGTTGATTATATAAACAAATGCCTTAGTTATCATGATGAATAATTGATTAATTTTAAGGGTTGTAATTGTGAAATATGTTGATATGTTTAAGCCTTATGAATGAGGACCTTTGATTACTATAATCATATTTTGATACTATCAAATGTTTTGCTACATGAATAGTTACTAATGTTGATATTAAATACATAGTTTTGATTAGCCACCACTCTAAGATCAACTCTTATACATCATGATTCTCTACATTGGTAATTGGGATCTCCAATTAGCTCACCCATCTACTTAATAATTTTGGGTGAAAACAAGGAGCCAAAGGTGTGGGAGTCAAATCCCATTTTACCACAAATGTAATGTATATATTGATTTGATAGAACGAACTCACTTGTCATAGATAATGGAATCGTAAAAAGTTTGTAAATTTAATATACTGATTTTTTATATTATAGAATCATTCAAATAAATTAGAACACATATATAAGTCCCTTTTATGGGGGGTGTAGATATGTAAGTCCTCAATATTGTTGATTTCACCCAGATAGTACACTCATTTGTTGAAAGCATAAATGTCTATAAAGAAGTAGGTAACAAATAAAATGATTTAAGTACATGTTCAAAAGTTATATTCATCATGAAGTAATCATATACATCAAGAACATATCATTTCAAGCCCAAAAGTAAATATCAAGTCTTTATACAAACACTCCACACCAAAACTACACTATAGAGACATTAGACCAAAATGAAACCCAAACAATGAAAATAGATTCTCACCTTGATAAAAGTCAAACTCTATAATGCTTTTTGCTCACAAAATGTTCAACACCATCTTCTTGGCATAGGAAGAGGCTTGTAAAGGATATAAAACAAATTTGTGAGACCTATAAAGAGTGAGAATGATTCCACTCAAAGGAAAGCCACATGACATATGATGATGGATGAAATGAAAAAGTTACTTGGTTGATTGAAATTATAAAGCAATATATTTCTTCTAATATGAAAATTATTCATCAAAATGTACTTTTATGTTGAAACAATATGCTATTTTATAGTTACTCAATAACTACATATTATACAAACATATATATACAAACTTATTAACTTTATTCACATTTCACAGTTACCTTGACCTTTTGATACTGGGTGTACCACCAACATACAACTACTTGCACACACTCATAAGAAACGCACCTTACATATATTGGGAATGTTGACACACTAATATCATTTATGGAACCCTCAATGTGCCAAGTTCATCATGTATCTCTAATAGCTGATCATCAGCATACTTCTTACTCTACACATGTCCCCGTGCTTTGGGTGCACAGAGGGGGTGGCACCGACATGGTTTATTATTGAACTAACAAATTCACTCAGGGTTGAAATCCCTGAGCTTTTACCAAAACCTCATTCAATAATACCACACACAAGTGGACGGGTCTTATCGCAGTATAGTTAAGGATCGAATCCCAAGGGACAACATTTTTAATAATCACTGCTAGTCTAGTCTAGCTCAAGTAAGACCAATATTTAGAACAAGAGTTGATTTGTGGTTGATTAAACTAAGTGCAGGAAAGTAAAGAGCAGAATTAAAGTTGATCTAGATTAATGATATGGAATCGTTGGGATGGTACCAGGTTTCACCACCACTACACATGCAAACACATCCAAACCTCAAACATCCGGGAAAGATATAACTATCCAAATAGAACTATTGTGAACCCTCCCGGAGGGATGTTTAGGTCCACGTAAGCATCACCTTAGGCATCATATGTATCGTCGCCATCCGGATCATGCATTTACAATTCTGAAGATACATATATCCAACTGAAGCTGTGGGCCCCCTATACAGGCGTTAGGCACACAGAAGCATCACTGTGGGCTAGATGGCTCGTCCCATCATAGATCATACACTTACAACCTCAAGGAATCCCTTTCTATTTCTAGTTAGGGAGTCAACCGTGCTAATCGATAAGCAAGCAAGCGATTAATCTACAAGAAAACATCGACAATTAACAACGAAGATACATATATCCAACTAAAGTTGTGAGCCCCCTATATAGGTGTTAGGCACACAGAAGTGTCACCGTGGGCTAGATGGCTCATCCCCTCATAGATCATACACTTACGACCTCAAGGAATCCCATTCTATTTCTAGTTTGGGAGTCAACCTCGTTAATCGACATTCTACCCTACATATAGAAGTTCTCGCAACATAGGGAAGAACAAGATAAAAGCAAGCAGGTAATCAATCCACAAACATTAACGATTAACAATGAAATGAAAAGTTATATACATTGCAATGGAATGTTTAATAAGAGAACATGATTGCATGGGCAGTGGGGCTAGTCCCCGCACCCCAACAAAAAGGAACTACTCGCTCATGATGCGAGAAACAAGAAGAATAAGAGAGAGGGAAGAATCTTCCATGAGCATGATGTAGAAGGTAGTCGTAGCTCAGTGAAGATGATGTGGTCTTCTACATTGTGTTGGAGAAGATCTGGATGAGGAGGAAGAACCACCAAGGCAGACCGGGCATATCTTCTTCTCCACCTTCTTCCTCGTCTTGACCTCCTTGCTCACAGTAAGAGGTACAGTAATGGCGTGGATGTATGTCGACTGAACCTGTGCTCAGGCAGCCTGTCGGCGTCTTGGGTCTGATGCCTCAAATGAGGACCATGCTAGTCCTATTTATAGGCACTGGTTGGGGTCTTCACGATTTGGGCCCAGTTGCAATTTTTACAGTTTTGCTTTAACGGTTTTGGAGACTATTTAGTCTTCTTAATGGTTTAGGACTCTTGTCCAAATGGTCTTAGAGACCGTTTAATGGACAAATGGTCTTGTATTAACTTTCCTCCAAATGATTCTGGCTTCTATCGGTTTGCTACATCCAAACGATCTCATGTGCTCACAGTTCCTTCTCCAATCGGTCCTGGGGTCTTCACTTGTTGGTGAGTAATGATCGTCCAAATGGTCTTTGAGAGCATCTGTTGGCCAAAAGGTCTTATTTTCCACCACACGGTCGGTGGCCTATCAGTCTGCTACTCCAGCGATCCAAATGGTCTGGGTATCCCAGTTATCCAAATGGTCTTGGTGTCCTAACGGTCTGCGTTGATCGCTGCCTCACGTGGTTTTTACGAGTTGGAGCCTATCAGTTTGTACTCCCGAACGGTCTTGTGCTCCTACCGGTCTTGTGCTTGCCATCATCCTCACGGTTTGGAGATGCAAACGGTCTTGAAAACCAATGGGTTCCAATCGGTCTTGAGAACCAGTTAGGTAGGTGGCAGGTGTGGGTGGTGCGTCGGGTTACGCTGCCGGTGAAAGTGAGAAGGAAAGCAACGATGGACGAGGGTGCGGTTGTGATGCCTAGTGGTGATGAGGTCGTGACCGATCAATATGTCCCTGCATCCGAGGTTGAAGCGGCAGGAGGAGGTTCATGTCATCTTGGTAAATTAGGGTTGCAGGTCTAGGCAGAGCTGAGGAGCAGGTGTTGTCGTCGTCAGTAGAGAAAGGATGGGAGGACGGTGGAGGGTGTCACTGCTCTTCTCGGTGATGGAGGAGGACGATGATGTCGTGGTTCCTTGCGGTTTTGGCGTGAGTGGGGGCTCCATACGGTCTTGAGACTGAGGGAGGGGGAGACCGTATGGATGCAAACCGATAAGGGGGATTGTATAAGTGAGACCATTTGGAGAAGGAAGGGCTAAACTGTGTGGAGAAAGAAACACAAGATCGTGTAGGAAGGTGAATGAGAAGCGTCGATCCACGATCTGATGGTGTGGAAAGCTTGCAGTTTTGAGACCGTGTAGGGGGTGGAAAGCAAACTGAATGGATAGGTTGGAGGGGAACCATGGATCAGAGATCGTGTGGTGAATGGATAAGATCGAGAGCTCAAAACTGAATAAATGAAACTGTTTAGATCAAGACCGAATGGTCAAGATCGATTGAGCAGGCCGAATGGATCAAGACCATTTGGTCAAGATTGTTTAGTCAAGACCATTGCTGAAAGTATCTTGAGTGAATGTGAGTTCTAGTTGATGGTTGAACCTCACCTTGACCTGCATGATCTGCATGAAATTTTTATAAAACTAGTTAATAATTTGATCAACCAAGCAAAATTGCACATTATAAGATTTAATGAGATGAAATCGAATGTATTTAGTCGATTTAGGCTCAAAATGGCTACTAAAAATCGTGATGAATTTGGATTCATCAGGCACACAACAACAAAGTCCATGGCCATATGATTTCTGAACATTAGACTCCAACAAGTATCGTAGAGTTAGACTCCAACAAGTATCATAGAGTCTTGTAATCTCAAAATCAACCATATTGGCCATCTGTCACCCCTCACCACTTGAGGTAACATCCTCAAACAAGACATAAGAGAGTGTAGGCCATCCTCATTCTGTAATGTCCTAGTAAATCCGTGGGAATTCCACCATAAATGAATCCCAATCAGGTCACTCAATATTTTAGGGAACTTTATATTACCCCGTCAATGACAACAAGTGATAAAGTTTCACTTTTCTCCTACAAACATATAAAAAAGGATATACATCACACAAAGCCCTACTTGACCAAGCATCTTAGTTTTAGTTTGTACATTAAATCACATTTCAACACATCATTACCACTTAATAACATTCTCATGATATGGCCATTACAAATACTAATCATAGGGTTAACAAACTTTAGCTCGTCAAATTTCTTGCATAAGGAGCTAATGGAAAAAGAACATGCTTAAAACCCTAATTCAACAACAATAGTAGGATGACGTTTTCATATAATGTAGTACTACTATCAACATTTTCATTTGTATAAGATTGTTCCATGACTCAAGACTACTAGCATCATTATCATATGTACAAATACAAAAGTAGGGATAATATCATATCAACTCATGATGTAATATATTATAATAAAAATCTCCTTGAGACACTAACACTTCATATTCTTAGATATCATATTCACATAAAGACATTGCATGATATCTAGAAATTAGAACTTTAAATTTATAATTATAATGAAAATAAGTCAACAAGAGATGCTACCATTTTAATATGAACAATTACAATTTTGAATATGAAAAAGACCAACATTGAATCATTTAAGTCAAAGATCAACATATGTTTCTTGCATGATTTGTAATTTGTCACTACAGATGCATACATAAATTAAGCTTTAGACAAACCATGTTGCTTCATTCTCAATATTAAGCATTTGATAGTATTTACCTACTCAGAATTTTCCAATTTGTCTTGGAGATTTGTACTGAGAGTAATTTCTAGAAAACTCAAATTTTGTCATTTTTTAATGTTAAAAAGTGCATGTAGTGGAGTAACCAAGGGATGGGCATGGAACAAGCCCCAAAAAATATAAATAATGTATCTATATACATATATGATATATATATATAAACAAGTATAATATATATAGTTTTTGATAGTTAACACAAATAAGTCATGTCTTAGCGGTTTCGAGTCACAAGGCTTGTTGTTTGGTCTCAGGTTTGATTTCGAGACCCTTTTTTCATCAAATTTGTATTTGGCATTTGTTTGCTGAATAATAAAGTGCTATTTTAGTTTCAACATGATTAGAAGTGTAGCTTAGTGGCTTGGTGTTATGCCACTTATTTCTTGTTACAAGTTCAATTTCTATTGTTCAATTTTTTAATTAAATTTGTATTTGGCACTTGAATATTGAGCATAGTCTAATATCTTCACAATTGCAAATGAAATCCTAGAAAAAAATCCTTGGACATGGTTTCAACTCTTACTATTTCTATTTTTCATCAAATTTGCGTTTTGCACTTGAGTAGTGAACGTAATCTAATATATTCACAATTGCAATTAAAATCTTACAAACAAAAGTGTTGAGAGCAAACTCTTCACTTAAAATAAATTCGTATTGTTCATTTTTAATCAAATTTTCAGTTGGCACTTGAATAGTGAACAAAATCTAATATCTTCACTATTTTAATTAGATTCCTAGCAATAAACCTTAGTGGCTTGGTTTGATGCCACTTGATCATTGGTTTCAATTCTTAGTAATCATATTTTTTATCAATTTTGCATTTGTCACTTGAATAATGAACAAAGTCTAATATCTTAAAAATTGTAATAATAATCATGCAAGCAAAAGTGTTGAGATAAACTCTTCACTTTAAAAAATATATAAAATGATACATAACCTATTGATTATGCAAATACAGTCCACAATCAAGAATATGAATCTATATGATTGATTATAAAATTCAAAGAACTCACTAATTTAAAGAAAGTGCCATAAAATTTATTACAAACATAAGAAGATAGTTTAGCATATAATTTTATTAAAAAAATTAAAATGGTCATAAACATATAAATACTCACAATTTTGATGATTATGTTTGAGTCCTTGTAAAGAAAAATCATTAATACAACACTTACATTTGTTGATAATGTTAACGAGTCCTCAATTTTTACTAATAAAATCTAAACAACCTTTGAAGATAAGACAAGAGGTCCAAAAGATAGTGACTAAACCTCATTTAAGAGACATAATTTCTTGATATGTGTCATATAAAGAAAGTAATATAAGAGAATAAAAGTACCTAATATAGAGGTAAAAACAATGACTTAGTTGTTTGTAGTGTTATGATTAATACTAAGTTATTAGATGTCCAGTTTCTTATGACGTGCTTTCCTTTTATTATCAACCAACATCCAAATACTTCTTAGCTTACTTTTTGCCTATAAGTTCATACAAGTGTAGAGAAACTTTTGATGCCTTTTGATTTTAGTAACTAATGACCTGAGAAAATTTAAAAGTAGTTATCCTCACTATTAGATATAAGTTTTTTGTATATATGTTTACTTGAAAATTTGAATATACTTATCCTTTTTATTAGATATTTGTCTTTATTGATCTATTTCATTTTAAACTTGAAAAATGAAAACATAAATTTACTTAAAAAATATATAACAAATACTTTATAACTTATCCCATTTTTCTTTCATCATAAATCTCTTTGAAATATAGCTATACAAAAACATTTGCATAAGTCATTTTTCATCTGAATCATTAAAGACTAAACATGGATCATCCATGGACTAGACCACATATAAGACCTAAACTATAATTTTATAATTTAGAATCATTCATATGTTATTATTTTTACACATCTTTAAGCTACCATTGCCCCTCTATGGAATCATGGTTCTTCCCCTGAGTGCATGAATTACTTGTGGTTGAATGCTATAAATAAGGATATAATACTACTGACCTTTTGGTCTAGGATAACCTATTTTGAGAACCTCGCTTGATGTATCTCCAAAAACTCCAACAAAGCCTCCACCAAAATTCCTACATGTTTCATCTACTCCTTCTAGCTTAGGAATCATGGAAAATCAATTGAAAAGACATATGAGGGTTTTATATAAGAAGATGAACAAAAAGAATGAAATTTAGGATTCTAGATGCATGAGGAAAAAGAACACTACTTTACAAGAATTTTACTAGTCTTCTCCCAAACTAAATCCAAGAACATGAGAAAATAAGTTTGAGCCAAGATCTAGGCTTTCTCAGAATAAGAACCCTAATTTCGACTCCTATTGTGAAATTCGGTCAAACTAGAGTTAAATAGTAACTAATAATGTTTAGGGGTGTTTATATAGGTTGCGTGACGACACCCTCCCCCAATTATCAGACCATAGGGCCAAGGACCATCATCTTGTTATTCCAGGATCCTGACTTTAGAAATAACAAATAATAAACAATAATTCCAAAAATATAACTTTGGTTTTATTGTAAGAGAATATCATTACTCCTCAAGGATTAGTTATATTTTCAAAAGGAAATAAATACATGATATGAAACATTATTTCTCTCTCCATCTATCTAATCGTCCTTGTGACATTAACTTTATGATCTTCTATGTATTCATTCTTTGATGTATGCCAACTACATAGGATGTCGACATATAAAATGTGGATCAGTATATTGTTGTACTATGTATGTGGCACATACAAATTTGTGCATATTTGTGTAACAACATATCAAGCATATTTCATAAATATGAACAATATTTGAACGTCTTATTCTTTATAATTCATTAATCCAGCTTTCCTCAATCTCTTAGGGTGCATAAGTTTCCCTTTTTGTTCCAATATTTCCCCCTTATTCCAGTATTGGACTCATAGGGTTAGTCCAAGATTGGACTTCCTACCAATTATACCATCATTGGATGTGTTCCGTCATTTTCTTTGGATTTTCAGAATTATTAGGAGTATTTAATCCCCGTCAAATTTCCAAAGAGAGAGTGATGGGTTCAAAGAATTATTCTTATTATATGTTATACACATATCACATTATCTTGAACAGAAAGTAAATAAACATCCAAGAAGTTTATCATGATATCAAACATCATGAAACCATCAACAATCCTCAGAAGTCAATATGAGTGGTTAGTCATAAAATAACCACATACCTTAAATAAATACATAATGTAGTATTGTCCATGTACTTTAGGTTGCATTTGACCAATCAAATGTGGATCCAATCAATCAATTTAAAACATGCATAATACTAGAGTGTCACCATTATATTCATATAATGTACATTAGGGTCTAGTCTAGGTCTAGCCTTATGGCCTAGGTTAGGGTTGATGTTAGGGTTAGCTTTGAAAATGTTAATTCACATGTGTGTGGTCTAATGATTTTAGAAACCCTAAGTAGATACCTTTACTATCTTAATATCTTGGGATCTCATTATTATCCAACAATATCAATTTATATCACAATGTATTTAATGAACTCAAAACTCTACTTATCAATTTCAAGGTTTTTATATACTCAACCCTATTTTTGAGAAAGAAATGTACTTTTAAACATAATCATTGATTCTAATATGAGGAATTGTAGTTTTACTACACAAGAGTTCTTATATTCTCAAATTCAATTTCCATAAATTTACCCAATTAGGGTTTATATGACAACAAGAAACACTTTTGAAAAAGGAATGCATTTTTACCTTTAAAACATGTATAATATGCAATATATGGATTTTAAGTAGTGATTAAATAAGAATCATGATGTGACAATATTTTTATTGCAATACTTGTATTTTTTATGAAGATTCAATATTTACTTGAAATTTCTGGCAAAGGGGTAAATTCTTATCAATTTTACAAGTTAGGACTATTTGTGTTGATTTTTGACCGAAGAGGGTGAGAATTACGTAAAATTCAAAAATTACAATCGTTATGTCCTTGGTCACCATTGACTGAGGTCTTGATCATTCAACTCAGATTTGTTTAGCTCACTGACACCTATCACAAATGCAGGTCTTGATCTCGATCATGGGATATGGTCTTTAGTCAAGTCCAGACTGAGATCCAACAATCCTGATGTGAGCCACTCTTTACATTGTCTTATATGTACATGGAATCACTCTATGAAAGAGGGCTCATTGGAGAAGAAGGGTGTCTACTGGATAGGGGTCTGAGAGCAAAAAAGTCATCGCCCATGCTCTGGGGTCTAGGCTGAGCCCAAGGGTAGGATCTATATAGAATAAGGGGGTGATCTTGGGTTTCCAAATGGGTTGATAAGTAGTTAATGATGGTGATTTTCTTATTCATCATGCAATAATTTGAATCCCATAAGGTATGTTTCCAAACCAGTTTCTTAAGGAAAATCTAGTGGTGCGATTATTTTTTGGTGAAATGAAGCATAGAGGGGGATTAGGAACTAGGGTTCGAGCTTGGTATATTTCCCCCTTTCCCAGTCAAACTCGGAGTGGGTGACAACATTTGGTCCATTGATCCCCGATCACGACTACAGAGATGCATCATAGGGTGCTTGGGTTGTACTAAGTTTAAGTCAGAGTCATTTAAGTGAGCGCCAACTATAGAAACACATGCAATTTTACAATTAGGTCCCTATTTCTTATTGATTTTCATTGGCCACTAGGAACATACGTTTTCTATGCAATTTGGAGGGTTACTCATTAATACCTTCTCCTACTCATATTAAAAAATTTGGATTAATGAGACAACACACACACTCAAAATTTGCTCTCCAGTTAATTCTCAAATTAATTCCACAAGACACAAAAAGTAATATTGTGACGCCCCGACGCGCCACAAAGTGAGATTACTCAAAACAAAGTGCAGAACTAATACTAACCAACCAGGTTATCGGAAAGCACAGGAAATTAAAATTGTTTCCTCATGAGCACAAAAGCTGAAAGTCATCACATATGAGTCCACAAAAGCCACATGTATATATAACACCTTCCAAAGGGTTATTACAAAACATTGTCCACTGGCTCACTAGACACAACATATACATATGATAACATGTTTACATACATACATGTCATATATGTACAATAAAGGCATGTATAAAAACATCATCTCCATACACAACATCTACAAAACTCCCCCAAGGACCTGAGGGTACAGGGACGACACATAGGACTCTACTACAAAACATAAGCAGCTCATCCAACCTTTACTCAGCTACTACCCCTCTTGCTACTCAGCCTCAACCATACAATCTCTACCTCATCGTGCACGACCACCTAAGAGATGTGGAAACCCATAAGGTGAGACCAAATGTCCCAGTGAGATATATAACTCTCAGCCAACGTCTATTGAAAGCATAGGTAGATTAAAGAAAATACATAACATACTTACCATGTTGAGCAGATTCAGCTAAATAATATGTAATAAACATGTAGCACATATTTAGCTCACATGTAGATTAAAGCAAATACATAACATACTTACCAGGTTGAGCAGATTCATCTAAATAATATGTAATAAATAGGTAGCATAGATTTAGCAAACTAAATGAATAGTAGAACAATTATAACTTTAAGAAGGAATATGAAGAACATGTATAACAGTTGATTTCTCTTACCACTTTATAGTTTAAGAAATCGATACAAAGATAAGGCAAATGGGTCAACTAATGTTATTTGTTTATGACCCTAAGCAAATACACTACACGGTTGTGTCGTGCCTTTTATTATGCCCTGAGGAGATGAGGTATACCACTCATGCTGCAATTGATCACTGCTACGCTGAAATCAATACTATACAAGATCTAGGAGGGGTCAGACTCCTATGATCTCTCTACACCCTCAGTCAGTCTGAGTCCACCGTAGTGACATATAAAGTCCAACTACAAAGTAGCCTAGTCTACCTTGGTATATAGGCACATCACTAATGAAACTGAGTTATGACTGTAGACGCACTCTTATTGAAGTATGAATGCAGCCATCCTCAAAAGATATCATATACATATATTGTATCACATCATTGAGAAACAAACTTGACCATTCTCCTACCAGGGTAGGACCTCAACCAATCCTGTGAAATGCATATACTCAATAATATATAACTCTGAACTTCCACTAAGGGAGAACTCATTTCACCATCAAGCCAGTACTGACGCAGAAGATGGATCTATGGCATAGGGCAACTACATGATTAGGGTTTCACTTTGTTAGTTAGTCCAATTAGATATCTTTTAGGATGAATCAAGTTACAACGTACAAACCCTAAACAAACTCTACATAGATAAGAGCATAATACAACTTCAGAAGATATAAAACATATAAGGTGTGAACTTGTCACATCATCACATGATACTTGTAACACTGGCACTCACAAGGACATCAACACCATAGCACTGCTATGGGATATAAATCCCTCATCACATCACTAGAGGATAGCACCTCTCACTAGGCTTTAAGCCGCTGCCAGGTCATAAGACCCATCACATCATGTATAATTGTGTCTCATCATTATCTCAACATGCTTCGTAAGGCTCATAACCATCACCGTAGCATTCATGAGCTATGGCATACATTCCACCTGCAAGGTTAGATCCATACAAGTAGGAAATAGAAAGAATAGTTACATGTCATACATCAAAGTAAGTTCAAAAAGCAAAGCATGCCCTAGAAGTAGGGTTAAGGTTTCTCATACATAGTTGATTAGGGTTTCATAGCATTATTCAATCACCAAACCCTAATCTCATCACCTCCCACTTTCTTGGAGCATACTAGGATTATAACATCATCATTATCTTGATTAATTAATTATCTAAAAAACATTAGGT
The DNA here is from genome assembly GCA_963693085.1 of Alisma plantago-aquatica. Lineage (NCBI taxonomy): Eukaryota > Viridiplantae > Streptophyta > Magnoliopsida > Alismatales > Alismataceae > Alisma > Alisma plantago-aquatica. Next base: position 865,318,046 of record OY856409.1, read on the forward strand.
ATCAACCAACATTTACATGTACATATGTGATAACCTTACAATGTCTCACATATGTTGTGACCATGTACTCATGTGATTGTATCAACCAACCCTGAAACATGTGTCTTGACCACTAGCAAACCATGTATCTCGACCATGAACAAAACATGTGTTATGACCATCACAAAAGCATGTGTCTCGACCAAAACCAAATTATATGTCTCGACCAAAAACTAAGGCATATGTTTCGACCAAGACTAAAGGCATATGTTTTGACCAAGACCAAATCAAGGGGTGTAGTGACCACCAAGGTCAAACTACCACAAGGTAAAATAATCATCCTTAAAAAAAGATAAACCATGATCAAAATAGAAGGTTACCACCAAGGGAAACTCATCAAATTCAAAGGAAACAACTCCACACAACGATGATCACCAAAACCCTAAAACATGTAACATATAAATCTCCTCAAAAGAACCTTGTTAAGAGACATGAAACTCACGTTTCATACATGAAAAATAGAATAAAAGCTCCATGTACTCAAACCTCATGCATGTTAATGGAAAACATAGATCAAGGGGCAAGGGAAAATCATCCATCTCACATGCATCTCAAAATTGGGTACAAAGAAATTAGGGTTTAGAATTAGAAGCAAATCTCATTAGATTATCATCACGGCTTGAACCCTAAACCATGATAATATTATCTAGCATAACATTTCATGTTTTACAGTTGTAATAAGCAACATCATGTAAGAAAAGTCCAATAATAGAGAAGGAAGAGTGTTATATAACCCGCCTTATGTAGAGATCCAGCCTCCAAGATCAAAGGCTCCAAGAGACAAGAAGATACTCCAACTTGGATCAGAATTCTAGCCACAAGATCACCTCAAAAGATAAGAACACCATGGTCAAAGAAAAGTTCAATAAAAGAGGGCAAGGAAAACCCTAGGTCGAACCAAAGGAAAAAGGAGAAAGATAAGAAAACTTCCTCTCACTAGGGCACCACCATGTCAAAACATAGTTTTTGACCCTTTGTGATGAGGAGTTTCTCTTAAGATGAGAGCCATGGATGATCCAGATGTTGGTATGTATGCCCAGAGAGCCATTCATGTGATGATTGTAATGGCATAAATGTAAATGATTTAATATTTATAAAGGCAAGCTTCCTTTTTTTGTTCAGTTATGAGATAATGAATAACATAATAAATGTCTAGAGAATAATATTACTCAATGATGTATGCTTTCAAGTATTAGACATGAGAAATGAGATCATACATTTGTTAAGAGTACATATACATATTTTCATTATGTCCTTGATCGGTTGTTATTGTGGAAGGTTGATAGACAACAATAACGCATGAGATGAGAGTGTGAGTTGGTTGATGACTGAGTCTTATTGGTCATGATATGGATATATCAAACCAAGCACACAGATACATGTTAGAGAACAAGGTATCGGACAAACCCACAATGAGACTGACACATGGAAGCCATCATCATGGAAGTCATCGTCAGCTCTCACAGTGACTATGGTGTTTGTGGTTCTTAGACCTAAAATTATACTCATCACATGTTGTTGGGTACACTTTGACATCATCAAACGCAGTCCTGAAACATGGGTTGTTATAATGGTGATGAATGGGTGACTTTGACACGTGGAGATTGATTGTGAGGATAGATATGGGATTTTTCCCTCTGACAGGAGTGTGATATCCTAGGCCCTTGATTAGTGAGACTGAGAAATACATGGCCATGTACATGTGAGTCAATATGTTGATCTTACATATATCTCATACAGTCTTCTCTTATTCAAGAAACAAGATTGAATAGTAATGAGGGTGACTGCTCCATGCATCTAGTTCAATCTAGATATCAGTGACAAAGGAACTATACTAACATTGTAACATCGTACAATGATTGTAGGTTGAAGTTGTTCTCCAACTTTCCATTCATGTGGGTAGCATTGATGTGTGACTAGGCACCACTCTCTGCTTGTGATGTCATAAGTTATTATGGATATTCACTGCCAACATGATATGGAACCTATAAGGTCAAACACATAGGTCTCGACCTAGAAGAGGAGCTCAGTTCTTGAATGACAATTGAATTAAGTACTAAAGTGTTTAGGTAATTGATTTACACAACAAATAGGATGACAGTACTACCAAACACCCATCTCAAGTTTTGAGACGATCATCTAGAGTGCAAAACGGTCATCTCAAGTGTTGAGACAGGTGTATGGGTGTCCGGCCTAGTTTTGAGTTGAAATTAGTAAAGGCATGAACCAACCCAACCAAACTGGCTCAACTTGGGTCACCATACGACCGTTTGGGTGACCATGATGACCGTATCGCATGGGCAAGATGGTCCAGTTCGGTCAAGAGAAGGTTCTAGACATTTCCCTATTCGTTTAGATTGAGCAATATTTGTTGCATAAGGAAATCAATCTGTAATATTGATGGGAATTGAGTTGCTAATTATGTGTACAATTGGGAAATACCCAAACGTCCATGTGGGTTGTGCCAAATGACCGTCTGGCATGCTAGACGACCATCTAGGATTTCATAGGTTGTGAAATTTCTAGAATTCTTGTAAAAATTCAAGTTCTTCCGGTCCCTTCCACTCCCACATCAATTGGGAACCTGGACCTAAACCCCACCTATGAATAGAGGGGGTATTAAGGCTTCCTAGAACACAACAAAGACAATTGAGAAATAGTTTCTCTGAAAAACATTATCCTCTCTGGTTGTGGTACCCATGAAAGCCCAGGCAAGTCCTACCCAACTAGGGAGGGATAGCTAAGGGAGAGAGCAATTGAGATCATTGTCATGGGAGAGAAAGTTGGTGACTAGTACACCAACGGGAGGGACGACTCCTTCCTGATTGTTGTAGCAGGATGATAGGAGATCTCGGTGGTCTGTGTGGACTACCATAGAGGTGGGAGGTCATTGTCTGCCACTAGGAGGACAACGCCAACCAATAGTCCATGATAAGAGGAGTTGTTGAAGAAGACGACATTCATGGTTGCAGTCTCTGGTGTGATCAGGAGGAGTTGCAGCAGTCCTATTGCCTGAGGTGCAGATTAGAGGGAGAAATAGTGAGATGGGTCCCAGTGCAACAAGGAGCTACACAGACACTATCCAAGACAGTTGTGCATCGACGACGGCGAGGATATGTTTCTAGACTTGCTCTAGGATGAGGTATATCCTCAAAATCATCCTTCCTATATTATAGTAATTGATGCAATCTACTGATTATGGGAATATGATACATAAAATTTTTGTTTCCATTGCTTGCTCTATAGCCATATTTCCCAATAGTGGTATCAGAGCCAACGTCAATTTACTATATTATGGGATAATTGATATGATCGGATTTTGATTTTTTTCGTTCTATTATTGCATGTAATGTGAATCATATCTTGTCAAATTAAATACCACAATAATCTCAAACTAATATATATGATATATATGCGCAATTTACATGTGTCACCCTAAAAGTGGTTTCAATGGTGGATGTGTAGTGTGGTTATGGCCAATAACCCCTATATTTTGTGCATGGTTGTGTGGTTGGTTTATCCATTTATCTCAATTTTTGGACCGAGCCTCTATCTTATCTTCCCAATGTAAAGTTAATTCTTTCCTACCTTTTTTCCCCTCGAATGCAACTCGAGGTTTCTCTATAATTATGTAAAAGTAGGATAGTTTACTTTCCTGATATGAAGAATATGAAGATGTCCTAAAGATGAGACGATTGACTGAAGGACCTTGTAGGACATGGAGGACGAGCCAGACCGATCGCCTAGTGGACCCGACTGATCTGTTGAAGGTGCCAGCCGATGGGGGGTAGATGGACCAGACGATCGGTGAGATGACCTAACAACCAGCCAGGAGGTGAGCGGATCAGTTCAAGGGTTGAACTGATCAACCCAGATTGGCAAGCACAAATCTTCATCAACAACAAGTTTTTGCATGTGATGTAGACCTAGATGATGTAATTCCTTGAGGCTCCAAGGGATTACATTAGGTTGTCCATAACCATTGATTTTGTTTGTTGCATGTTTACATTATGGGATATAGCATGTATATGATACGTACTATATATGTGGTGATTGGATAAAGTATATGTAAATACTTATAAATACAAACTCCCTCAATTAAGTATTAAGTCTTAGATGATTTGCATAAGAAGCACACATGAAAATCTTGATCAAATAAGTGTGGGCATGCCCTAGCATGGTGTGTCATCTATCTCGTGGAAGTGTGCTGGTAGATATGTGGGTCTTCCCTAGTAGGGGGCATAGTCTATTGGGTTATCTTATGGGTTAATCTTTACTAGGTGATCTTAATTCAATTAAACACCTAGAGGCATATAGATGATCAATGACAAAGAGTTGTGCATATCATCTATCAAGAGTTGCATATCATCCAATTGGAAAAAGTTGCCTACCTAATATAATCAAGTTGTGGGTGACAGTCGTATATGTCTCATTATTTGGGGGAAATCAGGATCTTATCCCACTAGAATATTATACACTCCATTCGGAATTGATATTGAGGGATATCAATGTGACGTCCCTGGATTTTCTAAAACTTAATCTGATGTGTGACGTCCAAATTGAAACCTCACCGCAACAAGAATCCCAATTTAAACACCACACACAAGGCTAAGAAGAAGAAAATCATGGGAGTTAGAAGGAAACAACAGTAGCACATGCACATGAACAATAATAAAACCATACAACACATGTTCACCATTCAACATATAATTACATAATGAATTGTTACAACATTTTCTAAAACTTAATCTGATGTGTGACGTCCAAATTGAAACCTCACTGCAACAAGAATCCCAATTTAAACACCACACACAAGGCTAAGAAGAAGAAAATCATGGGAGTCATAAGGAAACAACAGTAGCACATGCACATGAACAATAATAAAACCATACAACACATGTTCACCATTCAACATATAATTACATAATGAATTGTTACTACATTTGATATTACATGTTGAACAGCAAACTTTAACATGTACATGTACTACCACTAGACAATAGGATCTTAAGACAATAGGTCCACCTGTACATCATCTCGCCACACAACTCCCACTATATTGGTTCTTCAAGATCATATGTCCACAAACTTAAACAAAAGATTACATGAGACACACGTCAGCACAATATTCAAGAATATTGTACTGAGTACACCTACGTGTCTTTTTTATATATGTCTCATTACTAAGCTTGGCAATAAGATAAAACTAATACTTGGCAACTATAAATAAATATAAGAAAAAGCATATACTTGCATAAAGATGTTTATCAATAAAAGAGAACACATATTTTAAGCTTATTTTCCATTATATGCATGTGCATCTACCTACCAATGGGATAGATGCATCCAGACCTCATGATCTACTTACCAAAGAGATAGATCATTGTACATGTGATCTGCTTACCAAAGAGATAGATCACTCACCAGCACTATGCTTACCAAAGAGATATAGTGCTTTCATATAATGGAACAGATATATTATGTTTCAGGTGTTCATAACAATAAGTATGGAAAATCAAGCAAGCTATCATACAAGAAAAATCATTTCATCCAATATCATATGCCAAGTATTTACTACACATATAATGCAAGCATACTGTATAATAAGCCAAGTAAGAGGTAATGGCGTACCTTGATCAAGATATCCTAATCACATTTTTGATATCATCTATATCCTTGGTCAAATCTTGACAAAGACAATACCACATACTATCATCAAATTCTCATCACTTTAATCCCTTGTATGTCCATTTTAGGGTTTGCTTAGTTCATTAGGATATGTGCATCATCACTTGTCTTATTTTCTTGGAATTAGGTTAGTGGTATTATGTTACTAGTCTTGGATTCCAAGTTAAGATTCATAATCTGATTATTTGATTACATTCAATTTTGTGCACATATTAACCCTAGATAATATTCATTAAGTATATTAGGGTTTATATCACATTAAGATCAATCATCATCATATAACATGGATTATGTGTATCATCATGATCTCATAATTAAATCTGAGGTTCCATATACTGATATGAACTTACTCTATAATTTCTAGGGTTTCTTAAGCTTATTTGTATTTTCTACATTTTATTTAGGGTTATTAGCCCTAGATAGCTATACTAAGAAAATTATATGATTTCGTACATCAGCATTACAATTACTAACCTCAGATGGACTATACATCACATTTAGGAGTTACTCACGCATTTTCATAATTTTAGGTCATCATTTGGTATTTATTATACATCAAAAGAGTATAATACATCTTGTGTGATAACAACATAATTTATTCATCAAAAGACAGATATTAGGGTTCCATGTGATTCTATGTATTTTTCTAACATTTAGGTACATGTTTTGCAAATTTTAATGATCGGGCTATTTATTATGAATTATTGGAGATCTTAGCATTTTTTTGGGATTTTTACCTCTCTTGGCCAATTGGTCGCTACCACGTGTCCCCTGTAGGACATGGCTCACTCCTCTTTTACCCACACTGAGCCACCTGGTTCAGCTTTGGCCCATCCAGTTCACTGTCCTTTCAATCCGGTTCAAGGTCGATTTTGGTTTAGCAGACTCGTCACTCGTGATCTTTTACTCTCCTTTTCTCTGCGTACAACGCAATCTCTTCCTGTTGTTCTCCACCCACACCACCGCAAAGCCCAGCTCTGGCATGTGATTGTCCATCCACTAGTGCTCCTCGTGAAAGGATTAACCTTCCATTAGCTTCATCCTCTCTCCCTCGACGTCACCGGTCGGTCACCCTTTTGCCCGATGCTCCTCCTTGTGAGCTTGAGCGGGTCACTGCCACTGGCTGCTGCCATGGCGGAACAAAAGGGGAAAAACACCCCTGAGCACCGATCCTTCAAAATAGAGCACCATGTTGCATCTCTAGGCCTCCAAGAACTCAACCACAACCTTTGTTCACGGTGGAAAGGCTCCTAAAGCCTCTTCTGACTCTTCCTTCTTCTATGGTGTGGGTGAGCACAGTGCCTGGTGAAACTACCATCAGGGTCCTGTTTTCATGTAGGATCTTTTCCTCAGACCTCCTTCTTACTTTTGTTTCTCCTATACTCCTCTGGTCTACTATCCAGCTCTGTCTTCATCTTCATGAGTCACCTACATAAGGCAATGGAGAGGTGGGGAGGAGCGGACCCTGAAACTCCCTGGTCTGGTGGTGGTTTGCTTCAGATGAGGGGTCATACGATTAGTAACGAGTAGAGGAGTCCCTGTAAGGAGGCGTGATCATCCCCTTACTAAAGAAAAATTGAAGAATAAAACATCCATTCCAAACACACTCAAAGGTTTGCTGGAATAGGTGTAACATTTTCATTTTTCAATGAATGGTATTCAAAACAACCAAAGTATAGCAGTGGAATAAAAATGTTGACTATATTCAATTTATCACAAGGTTATTAGAAAAGTACATCATAATATGTCGTAAGGGTTTATATGTATGATACAACATAAGGATCTAAGTAGAGGGAAATCTAAGCCATAACAACTTTGTCTCCAAGCTTTAACTCCCTAAGCTAGTCCAAAACTTCATGCCTTATCATCCAAGTCCTTCACCTAGGGTTGGAAGCATATCCAGCAAGAAGAGAATATAGATGACATCAGTAAAGGCTGGTATGTGCATACTAAATAGGAAATTGAGCAACTATGAAATAAAGGACATCAAAGTGTAAAGGCTTCCCATGAAAAAGATAAGGACAACCCAAGTGGGTATCAAGAGATGATTTTCAATAACAAAAGAGATACTTGCCATAATTAAAACAATAAAGTTGTGCCATACTAGCACATGTAAAGAAAGTAGGGCACACACCCTTACAATCATCATCAACCTGCATGCATGTGAGATAAGCATAGCCCTAGAATAATATAAATAATAAGGCGGCCAAGTCTCATAAACTTGAAACCTGGTAGAGAAAGGAATACTTCAAATCTCCCAAATATATAAAACATGGGCCAAGAATCACACATCTTGCCCTAGGTATGAGGTTCCTTTCCATCCCAAAAGAGAAGGAAATATCACATCTGCTCGGTAGAAACTAACACATCTGCCATAAAAACCAATGCAATTACACTACTCTAGTGCTACTGAATCACATAGCATGTTAAATGTAGAGGCAAGTAGAAAGTATAGTCAGAATATATAAACTAGTCACCACATAAGTGACCAACATATACATCCACCTCATAATTCCATATTTTGAAGTTATATAATCACATTATTCATTACTTATGCCTTTTACTCATTTTCTCTCTCCTAAACTTATCCTAATATTTCAAGGTGGTCCAAATTAGATGAAATTTGACATGTAGGCTAATTTTGATATGTAGATTTCGAATTTGAAGTTTGTTTCCACTTGTGAGACTTATTTTTATGAGATATATCATATGTCCCATTAACTGCCATTATCTAAATTATTCATCCAATTAAGTTCCTTATCTTCATATTACCACCAAAATGAGTTATGTGGCATATTTTATGTATCCATTATAAACCTAAGATTAATGTTAGAACATTAGGTTATATTAAGGTGATATATACATGCATTAGCTCATTGGGGTTATACTAAACATGTATTTAGGTCTAACCTTCAACCTTGTTTGGCTAAGTCCAAAATGTCAACTTCCAGGGTAGGGTCTGAGATCTAGTATGTTACTAATAACCTCCCATTTTGTGATGTTATCTTACTAGTTTTCCATACTCTTTCTTAAATAAATTAGACACAATCTTTAATTTTCCACCTTATTGCAAAATATACCATCAGACTAACTTTTCTCCTTTTATTTCTTACAGAAAAGCACAAAAAATTACAAAAGCACCAAACGGTCCCAAGACCGAATGGACACCAAACGGTCCCAAGACCAAATGGACACCAAATGGTCCCAAGACCAAATGAAGGCCAAACGGTCCCAAGACCGTGTAAAGTCAAACGGTCCCGAGACCGTATCAAGCCAAATGGTCCCAAGACTGAATGGACACCAAACGGTCCCGAGACCGTGTAAAGTCAAACGGTCCCGAGACCGTATGAAGCCAAACGGTCCCGAGACCGAATGGAGATCAACCGGTCCTAAGACCGTATGAAGCTACACGGTCCCAAGACCGAATAAAGGCAAATGGTTCCAAATCATGAGGACTCAAACGGTTTCTAAACTGAGAGAGTCCAAACAGTCTCTAAACCGAGAGAGAATCCAAACGGTCTTCACGGCCGTTTGGGCCCAAATCTCCCAAACCGTTTGAGTTTCACTCAAAGTCTATAACTAAGACCTGAGGGGTCCTCACAAGGGATCAAGTTTCAGACAACAAAAGGCTGCCTCTATTGTTCCAGAGCCATTCCATCCTGCACCCACTGCCCCAAGGTTGCCGGTCTGAGATCCATACTCCATCTCCAAGCTACTTTCTATCTCATCGACAAAGAAAGTGGGAAGAGGAGGATTCATCATCAAGCAAGCTACAAAGTGTGAAGATCATTGCTCTCTCTCCAAGGGGTCGACCTTCCTCCCTCCTTCGTGGAGATGATGCTCTCTCTCTCTCTTCTCACTCCCTTCTTTGTTCTTGCCATGGGCGAGTAGTCTCATACACTAGGGTGCGGGGAGTAGCCCCGCTACCCATGTTTTCATTTCATGCATTGTAATTCTTGAGTTTGTAATAGAAAAGCACTATCTTTCCAGTTCAACATCAATTGTTTAATGAATGCTAGTTGCTTGATCACCAACTTGTGTTATCTATTATCTGTTAGTGCAAATTGTCTATGTTTGTACTTCCAGATTCGAATATCGACTTCTTGTTGGTTCCAGATTGTATGTAGTCACCATACGTTTGGTTCGGTATCTAGAAGAGTTTCTCAAGAAGTGGAGTAAACTCACCTCCATCGTTGTACTTTCATACTATGAAATGGAATTATTTGACGTATGAAAGTACAACCTTGACGGGTCGAGGAACACACTTTGTGAGGGGAGTGATGCAAAGTAAGTGATCATTCATCTGGGGATGGTTGGCATTGCAACACTTCCATGTTTCTCATAGTTAGCTATCTGAAAGGAGGCTAAGCCTACAAAGATACTAACTGTTTAGACTCTTTTCTTTGCAAGCCAAGTTATTGTGATGTATGTTTTGATCCATGTTTAGTGGTGGCAAAAGCCGATCACATCCTAGTAGTTTCTCAACATTGTTTACAACCTTAAATTTACTTTCCTACTTTTACTTTACTCGTACTTAGTCTAAACAACCAAACCAACTCTTTGATCTAAATAATGACTTTTAAGGAGTTAAATGAAATTCTAACATTTTCCATCTTATTGATCTTAACAAGACCGTTGTCATGTGGATTCAACCCTTAACTATACTACGATAAGACTTCCACATATCCTAGCATACGTGGGTGGAGTTTTTAATCTAGTATAAGCAAGGCTAAACCTAAAAGACTTACTATCTTTAGGATTTTTAGTGGTGCACGTAACTCCACACAAGTGGAAGATCCATCAAAAATTGGCACCATTGTCAGGGACAACGGAACGTTTTAGTTTCATTTATCATCTTTCTAGTTGGTTAGGGTTTTACACTTTTTCTTTAATATTACTCCATATTCTCTTGATTTCATCATATCTCCCGCATCATCTAAAAAGTGTGTTTCTTCCTCTACTCAGGTAGAAGATGTGTATGCAACCATCACATAATCTTGGATTCTCCCCTAATCCAGAGTACGACTCTGAGGTAGAGATAAGTTTCCACCGCCGCATTAGACTTAATCATCAAAGAGCCATACAAATGGCCGAAGATCAACGCCAAGCTGCACTAGTGATGAAAAGGGTCAATGCTGCCATAGCAGCCCAGAGACTGCAACTCATCGCCGACACGCGCGCCCAAGTTCAGGCTGAAGTACGGGTTGAAGAGCAAGCCTGCATCCGTGCCGAGAATGAAGTAGCCAAGGCTGCTACACAATTGTTGATAAGGAGCAAGCAACTAAGGTACTATGCTATTCCCAAGAACTATGAAGACAACCATCCAGTCCAACCACCACTCATCGACATGCCTAATTTTGAGATTAGGACACAATGGATCCAAATAATGCAAGGCATCTCATTCTCTGGAAGTGTCGGAGATGACTGCATGGACCATTTGAAGAGGTTCAAATCTCTTTGCAGGTTGGTACCACAAGCTGGAACAACCATAGATGCAGTCATGCTTAGACTCTTCAATTTCACCTTGTCTGGAAGAGCACTAAGCTGGTACAATTCGTTGGACGGGGAGCCAATCACCACCTGGGCTCCCTTAGAAGAGAAGTTCTTGGAGAAATTCTTCCCTCCTTCACTAACCTACCAAATCAGAGGACAAATCAACCAATTCCTTCAACTACCGGGAGAGTCATTGGATGACTTATGGGAAAGGTTCAAGGAACACTTGAGGAAATGCCCTCACCATGGAATCTCGCAAAATCAACTCATAGAAACTTTTTACAGGGGAGTAAGTGATGAAATTAAAAAGTTCTTAGATTCCTCATCTGGAGGAAACTTTATGAGACAGAACTACGAAGACGCCTAGAGAATCGTCACTCTCGGAGTGGAAAATCAATCCAATTGGGGGAGGGCGACCACAGGAGGAGTTCTAAAGGTTTGTAAAGCTGAAAAATCTACAGAAATGAAAGCCATAGCCGAAGCTTTGAAGACCATAGCCAACAAACAACAAACCCTCGAAGCATCATTTGGGGAGTATGACAGAAAAAAGAACCCCCAACAAGCTAAAGCATCCACAGGAACTTGTGAGGCCTGTCATGCATCAGATCATCCCACATTGTCATGTGGTCTCCTATATAATGTAATGATGGATTTGTAACCACCTCAACCACAGTATGAGACGATTATTGAACACCCTGAGGATCAGATGCTAGAACAAGTAAATTCCATTTATTCCATACCAGGACAAGCTTACTATAACCCAAATCAACTGAGAAATCATCCTCATTTTCAATATGGAAATCCTGCGGGGACTGCTAACCCACAACATCAAACACAAGGTGGATCCTCCAACAGACTACCACCTGGATTTCAAAGCAACTACAACCAAAATCAAGGGAATTTTAGAAACAATTTCTAGAGATCCAACTACCCAAGAAATCCCTCTGCATACTACCAATATACTCACCCTCCTCTGCACCTGCAATCACAACAAACTCAGTTGCAACAGCCGCAGCAACCTCAGTTGCCAGCACCTCAACAACAACCACCTCAAGGGCAGCAGCAACTCACTCAGTTCCAACAGAAGAATGCCCCACCACAGCAGACTGATGAACTGTCATTGATAAGGCAAATGCTGCAATCATAGCAAACCATGTTGGCTAACCAGTAAGCCCAGCAAAAAGCTATGGAAACTCGGTTAGCATAGATAGCAACTCAGCTAAAACCTCCAGTGGGCACTTTCGCTGGCCATCCAGAAACAAATCCAAGACATGATCAACATAGACCAGAACAATTAAATGTTGTTACAACAAGGTCTGGTCGTGCTCTTATTGAGCTTCCAAAGAACCAGAAGTTCCACAATATAAGCCAAGGATACCCTATCCTGGTAGGCTAAAGGAAACCAGACTAGACTCTAGATTCCAGAAATTCAAAGAGGCAATGAAGAAACTTTATGTTGATATTCCCTTTCTCGATGCCTTATCCGAAATCCCAGTCTGGTCCAAATACCTAAAGACCTTGTTGTCAAAGAAATATATGACAGAGGAGCATGAAACTGTCAAGCTAGCCCAAACCACCTCTGATATCATTTTGAATAAAATGCCAAAAAAACATAAGGACCCTGGCTCCTTTGGCATACAATGCTCTATTGGGAACACTTCTTGTAAAAAAGGATTGTCCGACTTGGGAGCCAGCATATCAATTATGCCATTTTCCATTTGCAAAAGATTGGGGTTTACAAACTTGTTGCCTACAGCAATGACCATCCAGCTCGTCGATTCCACCATTACTGCACCCCTGGGAATCATTGAAGATATTCTAGTAAGAGTGGGGAGGGACTCTTATGTCCCTTGTGATTTCGTCATTATGGATATAAAAGAAGACCTAAGGTACCCGATAATTTTTGGTAGACCCTTCCTCGCCACAGCTAGAGCATTAATTGATGTCGAGGTTGGCATAATTACCTTGAGGCTGGGTAAAGAAACTGTTCAATTCAGGGTTTTCAATATCCTGAAGTGCCCTAGTATCCATGAAGAGGTTTTTCTGCTTGAAGCTATTGATAAAATGTCTCAACTCAAGCAAGCAAATCCAGAACCAGCAGATGCCATAAAGGACGCTCTAATAAATCTGGAAGTTGAATTTTCAACCAACGAGTTAGTTCAGCAATGCATGCAATACTTGGAGCAGACTGAAAAAGCCCCAGAAGCCACTTTTGAAGAACTAAAAGTTGTCTCCATATTAGAGACAACAGAAGTACCCAAAGCCCCAAAAATGAAAAATCTACCAGATGGGCTCAAACATGTCTTCCTAGATGAAGAAAAATTATGTCCAGTTATCATTAGCTCCTCTCTGATTGACGACCAGGAAGAAAGGATTCTCACTGAACAAAGGAAGCACAAGAAAGCAATTGGGTACAAAATGACTGACCTAACAGGCATAAACCCAGCTCTATGCATGCATAAACTACCTATGATAGAAGAGTTCAAACCCTCGAGGGAGCACCAGAGAAAACTGAACCCAAATCTAAAAGAGGTAGTTCGCCTCGAAGTTCTTAAACTCTTAAAAGCAGGTATTATCTATCCAATTTCTGACTCTCATTGGGTTAGTCATGTCCAAGTGGTCCCTAAAAAGGGGGGAACCACTGTTGTCTTGAATGATAAGAATGACTAGTACCTACAAGAACCGTTACTGGTTGGAGAATGTGCATTGATTATAGAAAATTGAACAAATCAACAAGAAAGGACCATTTTCCCTTACCCTTCCTTGACGAGGTCCTTGAGCAGCTAGCCCACCAAAACAATTTCTGCTACCTCGACGGATATTCTGGGTTTTACCAAATCCCAATTCACCCCAAAGACCAAGAAAAAATGACATTTACTTGTCCTTTTGGAACATACACCTTTAGAAGGATGCCCTTCGGGCTATGCAACGCACCCGCAACCTTCCAAAGGTGCATGACTGCTATCTTCGCGGGATTAACCAAAACCATTATGGAGGTGTTTATGTATGATTTTTCAATATATGGAGATTCTTTTGATAACTGTCTGCTCAACCTAAGTAAAGTCCTACATAGATGCGAGGAAACAAACCTTATCCTATGCTGGGAAAAATGTCACTTTATGGTGACCGAAGGTGTTGTCCTCAGACATCGAGTAAGAAAAACAGGAATCAAAGTAGGCAAGGCAAAAATCGATGTCATCTCAAAGTTGTCACCGCCCAAAGACATAAGGGGAGTGGGAGCCTTCTTAGGTCATGTCGGGTTCTACCGAAGATTTATCAAAGACTTCTCGAAAATTGCAAAGCCTATGACATACTTATTGACCAAGGATGTTGATTTCAACTTTGACCATGAATGCCTGCATAGCTTTACAACTTTGAAGAATGTTCTAATCTCATCACCCATTCTAAGAGCGCCTGACTGGTCACAACCTTTTGAAATAATGCATGACGCTAGCGACTATGCCATAGGGGTTATGCTGGGGTAGAGAATAGACAAAAAGCCATATGTAATATACTACGCATACAAGACGTTAGATGGGGCACAAAAGAATTATACTACTACCGAAAAGGAATTCTTAGTCGTCATCTACGCTTTCGAAAAAATTAGTTCATATCTAATTGGATCAAAGGTCATAGTATACACAGACCACTCTGCCATCAAATATCTTATTCAGAAATAGGATGCAAAACCCAGACTCATCTGCTGGGTATTAATGCTGCAAGAATTTGATCTTGAAATAAAAGATAAGAGAGGAGTGGAAAATGTCGTCGCTGACCACCTAAGTCGTATCGAATATCAAGATGATGACAATATACCTATCTGAGACTCCCTCCCTGACGACCAGCTTATGAAAATTACCACCGAATTTCCCTGGTACGCTGACATAGTGAACTATCTGGCTATGGGAATCATCCACCCTTCCGCCTCTCACCACCATAAAAAGAAATTTCTCCATGATGTTAAGCAATACTTCTGGGATGAACCCTACCTTTTTCGTCTATGTGCAGATGGACTTTACCATCGATGCCTACTAGAAGAGGAAATTACCCCTATCTTAGAGCATTGTCATTCTGGCCCCACTGGGGGCACATGAGTTTGAAGAAGACCGCTCTAAAAGTTCTACAATCGAGTTTCTTTTGGCCAACAATAGCAACAGATTCTTATTATTTTGTAAGATCCTGCAATAAATGTTAGCTTTCTGGCAGTATAACTAAACAAAATGAAATGCCTCTCACTTTGTGGCAAGAAATTGAACTTTTTGATGTTTGGGGAATATACTACATGGGTCCCTTCCCCTCATCTTATGGATTCTTTTACATATTGGTCGATGTGGATTATGTTTTGAAATGGGTAGAAGCTATACCCACTGTATCATGCGATTCCAAGCCGGTCATCAAGATGTTCAAAGATATCATCTTCCCCAGATTCGGAGTCCCCCGCACTATCATATCAGATGGAGGAACCCATTTTCTAGAAAGAATCTTTGAAGTCCTGAGAAAATATGGGGTCAACCATAAGGTCGCAACACCTTACCATCCACAAACAAGTGGCCAAATTGAAGTTTCGAATAGACAATTGAAAACTATATTAGAAAAAATAGTCAATAGATATCGTACTGATTGGTCTACCAAGCTCCTTGATGCCCTTTGGGCATACCGCACGGCTTACAAAACACCGATAGGAACAACCCCATTTCATCTAGTGTATGGAAAGTCATGTCATCTACCAGTTGAACTAAAACATAAAGCTTGGTGGGCCATCAAATAGCTGAACTTTGATCTCAAAAGTGTTGGTGAATATAGACAACTTCAACTACAAGAACTTGAAGAGCTTAGAATGACAACTTACCAAAGTGCCAGAATCTATAAAGAATAAACAAAGATGTGGCACGATGGCCACCTCAAAATAAAAGACATTGTTGTCAGAGACAAGGTCCTCCTCTTAAATTCCACACTTAAGATGTTTCCTGGAAAGCTCTGCACGAAATGTTCTGGACCCTTCACAATTAAACACATCTACCCCACCGGAGCATTCATCATCTTTGATAATAATGGGGGAGAACAGACAGTTAATGGCCACAGATTGAAGAGATATTACACACCACCAGACAAAATACCACGACAAACTATAGAGATCCACGATCCCTTAGCATCGACATAACCAAACCGGATTTCTGTTGGGCCAGTGACGTAAAACCCAGGCGCTACTTGGGAGGCAACCCAAGATCTGAGTACCACCATTTTATTTTTCTCTAATCTCTTCGCTTGATTTAGGCTTATCTTCTTTAATATGAAAATATAAAAATTCACATAAATAAACAAAACAAACATAAAAATATAATATCAAAAAAATGCTAACGGTTTCGAAACCGCTTGGACCCAAACGGTCTCGAAACTGTTTGGAACCCAAACGGTCTCAAAACCGTTTGGACCCCAAATGATCCCGAAATCGTTTGGACCCCAAACGGTCTCAAGACCGTTTACCCTTGGGAATTTGTATCGAGACCCAACATTTTCTATAAATATAACCCACCCATCGTCTTCTTTTCCTTGATTCTCGATTTCTCTAAAACCTCATGTGAACCATGTTCCATTCCGTTCCTCTGCTCCTACCTCATGTTCGCTCTGCGACCATCACCGACATCATTGTCGACTCCGCTATATCTCCACGCCCCTCCACGACTTCATCTCTGTCGTTATCATCATTCGTCACTTCGTCGCTGTCGTCGTCACCTTCACCCTCAGCACTGTCGCCTTCTTCGTCCGCAGTAGTAAGGTAGAACCAGCCAACGCTGCCAATTCTAACGTTAGCAACGAGTTCTTCCTTCATCGGTGCCATCCTCGCTGCCGACGCGCACGCCGCCGCCGTCATCCACCACTTCCGCTCACTTTTCAACCGAACACCGACGACCCCGACATTTCACCTTCCTTGCGGCTTCAACCGTTTGGAGCCAAACGGTCGTGAAACCGTTTGGAGCCAAACGGTCGTAAAACCGTTTGGAGCCAAACGGTCGTGAAACTATTTGGAGCCAAATGTCCTTCAAACTGTTGGAGCCAAACGATCTTGAAATTGTTTGGAGTAAAAACATTTGGACCCAATCGGTTTTAGAAAATATGATCTCACCCTAAAAATGATTTCATTTTTTTCAATGCTAAAAATTATCTACACAATTTCTCTTCTCTTTTAACATATATGCTCTTTCGATTACATAATGCCCTCCCCTACAAAAGAAGCCACCGAAACTGCTGACGCTCCCTTCTGGACAAGGGAGCAACTAATGGAAGACTGCACAAAACTCCAGCACATCATGGACACTTATGAAAAGACCGGATATGTCCCACCAAAGGTTGACCTGATTAATGTCCTGAATGAAATCGACTGACTCAATAGGTGCCTAGCCGAAGACCCTGTTGAAGAAGTGGAGGAGATTTCCTCCAGTGACGAAGGTTCGGAGTATGAGCCAACTCCCGAAGAGGAATCCCCATCCACAAGGACAAAGGGGAAACGGAAGGCCCAGGAAGCAGCCAAAGAACAACCTACAAAGAAATGGACAAGGAAGCAGGTCCATCCTGCCACTGCAAGGGAACAAATCCTGGCAGGATACATTCCATCAACCACTACCACCACTGCCATTACCACTCCCGCTACCACCACTATTCCTATTTTCTCCACCATCACCACTACAGCACCACCACCAGCAAACCTATTCATCCACACCCTCCCATCCTTCGACAAAATGCTAAAGCTGGCAAAATACGTCTGTTCCAACGTACTGAAGAAGATGGGGATTTATGACAGAATCCTCACCTTGCTTGACAATGCCAACCTCACAAGACTCTGTTTTGTCACAGAGAATTCTTATGTTGAGCCAACAACTGAATTTTTCACCTTCCTCAACAAAGAAGCAGTGGACATAATGGACAGATCAAGAGACGGAGGTGACCGTAGTCTGGTCACCAAACTCTTTGGTAACAAAGTTGTCATAACAGAAAACCTACTCAATGAAATCTTTATAGACAACAAGGAACAGTTGGAAAAGGCCAAAGTTATAGGCATTGAAAGCTCCCAGTTCAATAAGCATATCTTCTGGAAATCCCTGACAGGGATCCCAACCTATGAGGCAAAGACATGCAAGGCCTCAAATATTCATTCTGGGTTGGTGTGCACACTACACAAAATCCTCACAGGCACACTCTTCCCCAGGATAGAGGGAGGAAATGTTAGCATTTCTAATCTTTTCATCCTCTGGTCCATCCTTAATGGGTTGCCGGTCAACATAGGACGGCAATTGATACACAAGCACGCAGCTTACGCCCTTGGGAAAGAAGTATGTGTCAGAGGACACATAACCTCAATTCTGAATTATCTCAAGATGGACAGACTATTGCCCAGATGCATGAAGATCAAGGACAACATCCTTACCAATGAGTATACTTTAAAGAATTCATACATCATTAAGGAAAAAGATGCTAAGCTACACTACATCTTGTAGGACGCTGCTTCCTCTACCGGAGCTCACAGATTATGACAAGGATAAGCTTCTCTTCACTAAAGAGGAGCTTACTAACCTCCTCGTGTCGGTCCAAGTAGCAGAAAAGAAAGCAAAGGCAGGTCAGACGGAGCATAGCATCACCGCCCCGGTAGCTAGAATAACAAAAATCCTAGTGAAACGACCATCCAAAGGGCATTTGCAAACACAACAGTTGTCGGGGACGTCGACATCAAGACCAAATCCTGAAGAAGAACCTCCTCTCCCTGAAGAACACATCACCACCTCATCACTAGACTCCTTCATCATGAGTCTAAATGTTGAGCTTACCTCCACCACCACCCCCACCACGCTACCATCTTCCACCATTCCACAATCCACCACCCTCCCATCATTCTCCATAATAATTCTACCAAAAAATCCCTTCCCCACATCCGCACCTCCACCCGCATCCTCTGCCTCAATCCCCTTCTCATCGGGCATTCCATTCACATCAATGCCCGACCTCACTTTCACCTCATTCGCCTCCACCTCCACCGCTTTCCCATCGGCATTTACGGATCCACCCTTTTCTCCCAGAATGTCACCACCCTTCACATCCGCCACCACCCCGACACCGCTGGTGACTCCATCTACAGTCACCACACAGTTCGCGGGACCATCATTAGTGTCTCTTTCGCAAGACACTACCACCCTTCCACCCCGACCCCAGCCATCCCACCCATCCTTTTCTGGGGTCCCTTTTACAAATGTCAGTGAAGAATTCAGACGTCAATTTGACGCCATCCGAAACCTCCTCACCGACCCTTCTAACATAATGCAATCTATTTTTTCTTGTGTGCAGGGTCTTACTAAACAGGTCACCAAGATCGATGAACAAAATCGCACCTTACCTGGCATCCTCTCAAGCATCAACCAATGGCAGGAAGCAGTGGCCACGCAAGTCGAACGCATTGACCAATGCCTACAACAATTGCCACAGTTGGTACTTGAGGTGAAAAGCCAGCAAACAACGTTGGCTCAACAAGTCGATAGGATCTCTATACAGACTCAACCTCTCCCAGAGAGCCTTCGTGAGCTTAAGCAGCAGCAAACTACTTTCAACACGCATTTGGACGACATCACTAACATCCTTGCACAGCTCAATAGCCGCCAAGAGGAGTCATCAAATAATGAAATCAATCACCTACGAGCCCAAGTCACATACCTTTTTGCACAACTCTGATGCGTGTCGTTGTACACGCAACAATCACTAGGAAAAATCCTAGAGTTTAACCTTCTAACCCGGTTGTCAACTTGTTGTGAACAACAAGTCAACTTAGTATAGATAGGTATCGATCCAAGGGACGGCGGAAGAGAAAAGTTGAAATCCAAATCCGATCGCAAGTACAAGAATTAAATCCCGATTTGAGAGAGTTGTTAATACTAAGAAAAAAATAAAAGTGCTGAAATAAAGTTTAACTAATCAAAAAATAAAGATTTGGAGTCCGGAAGATCACCACCAAAACCATGTTCGTATTCAACTAATCAAATTCTAAACTCCAAGGATCAAATCAGGACCTTGTATTTACATGTCCTTATAGACAAACTCACAAGGGTCAGACTTCCCGTGAATCCGTTGGTCCCGGCGTTCACAGATCATTGCCCAACCGTCCAACATGCCATTATCCAAGGTCATATCAAAAAGCATGTGAATTCAAACCGGCGTTCAAACCCAAGGCTCAGGTGGTCGCGTCACCAAGGATTATAACAAGAATAAGATTAAATAGACGAAAAGATGATAATCATAATTAAGGGATATTGTTTCATTCTTACAGAGATCCACGGTCATATCACTCTATAAGAATATATCAGATCATCCAAATAACCACAAAGAAAACAGAGAGAAGACATTTGTTCGATGGAGGAATATAATTGATTATATTGAATAGAACCGGGCTAAGGGGCTACTTCCATTCCCCAGATAGATTTACTCAGACATAACAAGACCAGAAGAATTGCAAACTAAAATGAGATCCAACATTATACAAGATGTGGTATACAACTAAAAATTAGATGAAATAGAATGAAAAATGGAATGATTTTACAAGTGAAGAGTCTCTCCTTTTATAGGAGGGAGAGGGGTAGGCTGCCCTCAAAATAGGGGGAAAAAAGAGAGGGAGACCAATTTTTGAATTTTCTAGATCTGGTCAAATCGAAAGTTTGTTGTCTTTAATTACATTGACCATATAACTCCCTTTAATGCAGATTCTCGCAGCAGAAATTTCGAACGTATTTATCTCCCTTTAACAGCATAAAAGCGGTCCAAATAATAGGATTTTATTTTAGGAAATTAAATTCCCTTTCCAATGAATACTTGTGCACTTAATTTGGAGTTCGAATGCAAGAGTTATGTCACTTTTGGTGGAGGGTATATATGAATTTCAGGACTGCTGCAAATTGTGTAATTTTCCTACAAAATCCTAGAAAATAGAATTAAAACTCCAATTAAAGAGACAAATCTAAAATAGCACAATTAATTATGAAACTAAGAGAATAAATAACAAAATAATCCTAAACAAATATCAAAAATATAAAATAAAAGGGATAAATATACATTTATCAAAATACCCTGGACTTGCATCTTTGTTTGTCCTCAAACAAATAAAATTACAAATTATTCCAATTTATACTAACAACATGTCTATCCTCACACTTATAACATCACTTTATTCCTTACCTCCAAATTTGGCCAAGCAACCCAATCTCCTAAAATCACAAAACATAAAATTCTATATTCCCTATTAAAAACAAATATCATATCTTGGTTCAAAATCAAAATTTTGTAGAAAAATATGCTTCATCTTACTTTTGCTTTGACACTCTCATTTTTATAAATGTTTTTTTTGAGTTGTTGCACAAGAACAAGATGAAATTAGGTGGTGTGAAAACAAAGAAGGAAGTGATGATTTTTTTTTATCCCTCCTATATTCGACTTGGGATTTAAATTTGTAGAGTTGTGGCTACATTGGTCACAATTTTTTAATGTGCACTTTTGGCATCTTTTGATGGTACGCCCCTTTGTGGGGTATGGAATTTTTTATATAGGAAGCATGTCACCCCGGACTTGATTTTTATCTGGTGGTGATTCTTTGCTTCTCTTTTTTTAGAAAGAAAATAAGGGAAAAACAAAAGGTGTCCTTGTGCTTATAACTTCATACATTTATTTATATATATTTTTTTTTTTGAAAGTGTCATTACATCAGAAAGAACATTCATGCCAATCACATTATACAAAATTTATATCAAGTTAATCAACAGTTTAAAAATAGAGAAAATTTGTGTTTGGTTTTGATTGATTCCATACGGCTTGCCAACTTTTCCAAGGAGTGATGCTATTTTGGGATCCTAGGTGACATGGTGGTTTCAAACATGGCAATTTGTAACAATTTTTGCAAAAGATTTACTAAATTCAAAGGGGTACAATGATAAACATTTATTCATATTGGCCGACTAGATAAAGGCCATTTTGCAACAAAAGAAATAAAAACATGGACGACTAGATAATGGCCATGAACAAAGTAACTATATGCAAAACAAAAAAGGTAGAAATAATGCAAGAAAAAAAAAGATAAGGGGGTGGAATAGAAACATACCACCCACCTCCACCCCGGACTTAGATTGTTGCTCGTCCCGAGCAAAATCAAATCCCGAGATGGAGGGAAGAGAAGAGAGAGGATTTCCAGGTGGCCCAAGTAGCTCAAAAAATGTCCAGCTGAAGGGGATGTGTATGAGGGCTGGGACCTTTATCTGAGGAGCTTCATAATGTACCCTATGATAGGGTAATTGTAGAATCTTAGTGGGGTGCTCATATTTTCTTTCACATCGCATTCCCTCCAATAATATCAATAGATCTTCCTTCGATAGCAAGGGAAGTGTTGAAGATGGATGTGGATAAGGGGAGGTTGATAGGTACCCGACTAGTAATGTCGGTAGAGCATGATGAACTGAGTCAGGTGGAGGATCTGGTTCAGGTTTTCCACCATCATGATGACCTGCATATGGGAGAATTGATGCTAATATAAAAATTTAAAATCATTTACAAAAATGTTTTGTTTCTCCTTAAAATTAATGCCATCAACATTGGGTTTGGTAAGTTTTATTGTTGATGTAACATATGTCTCTAACTTTTTTGTACAAGGGTTCCCCAAGTATTTAGGAGGGATGATGATGTCTTCCTTGCAAACAATAGAAGGGGGTGTGTGAGCTTCTTCCAATGGTGGTATCTTCCCTTCTAGATCAGCCATGTGTGGGATGGAAATTGGCTGTGACTGCTCGGGAAGAATCATAAAGGGGGTTAGATTCTCATTATCCAAAATAGACTCAAAAGAAGGGTAGTGGTCTATGGTATCATTCAGATTTATGTTGAGGATGGGAGGAGTTGTTGGATATTTAGAATGACTCTCCATCTTTGACATTTCATATTCAAGTAAAAGAGTCTCTAAAGGAAAGATAGGGATACCAACGTCCTCATCACACACAAAATATGGCTCCATGGTTTGTTCTATTTCTTCAGGATCTGACATATATGACACAAAATAAGGATCATCATCGTCATCGTCAGGAAGAACCATCTTGGGTTGTTCAAGCTCTATAGGGGGAGTTTGTGATTCATCCTCTAGAAAGGTAGCTAACATGGCTTGACTGGATTCAAGTTTTGTTTGTGCTTCTGCTACCATCTTTTCTAGGGCCTTAAGTCTCTCTTCCAGTTCAAGATCAATTTGCATTTCACCATAGGATTTATACACCCTAAAATTTTGGTCATCCTCGCCACACTCCCCATAGTGTCCTTGGCCATAGTACTCCTCATATTGTTTTGGGTGGCATTGCTCCTCATAATAATCTCCAGAAGATGGTGGATTGTAATTTCCATTGCGTCCATCTTGGTAGGAAGATTCAATATTATAAGGTGTCACCAATTCATGAGGAAACATATTTGAACAATCTATATTTTGGGTTTGGGCTTCTAGTAAGGTGGCCAATAAGGTTTGGCTAGTTAGGAGTTTTGCAGCCATATTCTCTAGGGACTTAAGTTTCTCTTCTTGTTGAGGATTACATTGGGTTTCATAAACATGTTCATAACCCTCAAGGTTTTGTTGGTTACACCCCACAAAATTTTGTTGATCATATCCCCCATTAGAATATGGATAGAAAGGTTCCCCATAATGGTTCTCAGAAAAATATGGATTCACATTGTACCCACCAGGATGAAAGGGCTCGCAATTAAAAGGGGTGCTATTATAAGCATGGGGTAGAGTCGGACAGGAAAGAGATGCATGGTGGTAGAGACCACAATAATAACATTGTGGGGGATATTGGGATGCCCACTCCATATGAAAAGAAAAATTCCTAAAAGATATGTCAATCAATGAATGAGAGAAGAAAGATTATGAGGTAAGAGGTTAGTCAAAAATTACAAAGAGAACTAAAAATTATATTAAAAAAATTATGAAATAACTAGAAAGCAGTACTGCTGGAATGGAAACTCAGTAGAAAGAGGAGATACACTTCCGGAATTGTGCTCGGAAGGCAAAAAGAAATTATAAAAACCTAAAAGAAATTATAAAAAAAAGATTAAAGTTATTAAAGTTAGAGAATATGAACAAAGATTATACAAGATATACAGGCAACAAGATCTGAAAAACAACTGTGTCGTCCCCGGCAACGGCGCCAAATTGATGTGTGTCGTTGTACACGCAACAATCACTAGGAAAAATCCTAGAGTTTAACCTTCTAACCCGGTTGTCAACTTGTTGTGAACAACAAGTCAACTTAGTATAGATAGGTATCGATCCAAGGGACGGTGGAAGAGAAAAGTTGAAATCCAAATCCGATCGCAAGTACAAGAATTAAATCCCGATTTGAGAGAGTTGTTAATACTAAGAAAAAAATAAAAGTGCTGAAATAAAGTTTAACTAATCAAAAAATAAAGATATGGAGTCCGGAAGATCACCACCAAAACCACATTTGTATTCAACTAATCAAATTCTAAACTCTAAGGATCAAATCAGGACCTTGTGTTTACATGTCCTTACAGACAAACTCACAAGGGTCAGACTTCCCGTGAATCCGTTGGTCCCAGCGTTCACAGATCATTGTCCAACCGTCCAACATGCCATTATCCACGGTCATATCAAAAAGCATGTGAATTCAAACCGGCGTTCAAACCCAAGGCTCGGGTGGTCGCGTCACCAAGGAATATAACAAGAATATGATTAAATAGACGAAAAGATGATAATCGCAATTAAGGGACTATTTTTTTGTTCTTACAGAGATCCACGGTCATATCACTCCATAAGAATATATCAGATCATCCAAATAACCACAAAGAAAACAGAGAGAAGACATTTGTTCGATGGAGGAATATAATTGATTATATTGAATAGAACTGGGATAAGGGGCTACTTCCATTCCCCAAATAGATTTACTCAGACATAACAAGACCAGAAGAATTGCAAACTAAAATGAGATCCAACATTATACAAGATGTGGTATACAACTAAAAATTGGATGAAATAGAATGAAGAATGGAATGATTTTACAAGTGAAGAGTCTTTCCTTTTATAGGAGGGAGAGGGGGTAGGCTGCCCTCAAAAGAGGGGGGGAAAAGAGAGGGAGACCAATTTTTGAATTTTCTGGATCTGGTCAAATCAAAAGTTTTTTTGTCTTTAATTACATTGACCATGTAACTCCCTTTAATGCAGATTCTCGTAGCAGAAATTTAGAACGTATTTCTCTCCCTTTAAAAGCACAAAAGCGGTCCAAATAATAGGATTTTATTTTAGGAAATTAAATTCCCTTTCCAATGAATACTTGTGCACTTAATTTGGAGTTCGAATGCAAGAGTTATGTCACTTTTGGTGGAGGATATATATGAATTTCAGGACTGCTGCAAATTGTGTAATTTTCCTACAAAATCCAAGAAAATAGAATTAAAACTCCAATTAAATAGACAAATCTAAAATAGCACAATTAATTATGAAACTAAGAGAATAAATAACAAAATAATCCTAAACAAATATCAAAAATATAAAATAAAAGGGATAAATATACATTTATCAAACTCCTCTATGTCGAGGCACGTTATTCGAATCTTAATGAAACCCATGATGCACTGCTTGAAACACATGAGCATTTGCAAGTGGCATTTGACGAGCTACAAGCTATCCACCAGCAGTGCAAGAAAACAACGATTAAGAAAACAACAGATACTACGGCAGATGACGATGAAGACGAAAACGACGAGGATTCTGATTCCTCGACAGACTCCAATAATGATACTTCCTCTTCAGATGACAAACCTGATGACCCAGGACATGCTGGGGAGGGAACCAGCCGAGGAGCAGAACCTCCAAAGAAAGCAGATGACAAAGACCACCACGAAGGTGGAAAGGATCCCAAATCCCACGATCACAATGACAACATTAACATGTCATATGAGGATCAATTTCTCGACTACTCAGCCATGAGATCTCTGGGGGAAACCATCAAAGAAGTAGCCTTTACTGAGTTCTAGCAATGTATATTGGGAACCAGCACCAGTCAACCAACAGCACACCTTCCACAACACTCTGCCGCAGAGCAATCTTCACCTTTTCCCCCAGACCACGATGAAGAAGACAGAGTGAGTCTAGACACGGACATTGAACTCGACTATGCTTTTGAATCAGAATAAGATGATGATTTGCAACATTACATGGACGACTTAGTGCAGACTTCCCCTCCACCCCCGCAAGAGCTTCCCCTGCCGCCACCTCTACCTAAGATGATGCACGACCTAGACATGGCGGTCATCTCTACCTTAGATATCCAGGATATCTTCATCCTAAACACTATCGTAGATGATGCCAAAGAAGGGGGTATCATCTACACAAACATAAAAACTAAGCGCAATTTGACACATGAAGATTTCCGCACCATCCTTCGACCACAATCAACAGTGAAGATGGCAATCTTCCGTGTCCTTCTTGCCAACTCTAGCAAAATATACAGAAGCTCAAAGCGACCGCAGCCAGTTTTCAATGCTTCACCAGCTCTGGCTATGAGCCTATTATACAAGGACTTACGCAATAAATATATAGAGCGGTTGCGCGTTGGGGTCGCTCGAAAGGTGTGATATCTCACTGTCCCCTTTCAAGTTTCTGGCCACTGGCTACTCATGATCATTGACACTGTGGCCCGCGACACCAAGGTGTACAACTTTTATGCCAGCGAACTAAAGGCTGGAACAATCAATTTTGCTGGAGAAGAAGCCGGAGAAGCGAGATGCATCCCCTTCCAGCTTCTCAAACTAATTTGGGTTGCTTGCCCTTCTCTCAAGAATGGTTGGAAGCAACCTTGGTTCCAAATCATCACTCCACCAGTCTAAACCACTGCCGGATCCGGGGATTGCACCTTCTGCACTATACGCCACATTCAAGCGCTTAATCAACAAACCCCCTTCACCAGGATGACCACAGAAGATTTTCACTCACTACGAGGATGTTATGTCATGGAACTCATATATGACAGAAGGTTCTTCAAGGACCCGACTATGGCGCCAGACAAAGTCCCTCGCTACCTTTTCTCGGCCATCCAACATCCACAAAGGTGACCTTTCCGAAAAATGTTAACGTAGTTGGAGATAGAACAACAACCCGCCACAGTTCCAGAAAAAAGACAATGGGACCCTTACACTTTTGATTTGGCGGAAGATGCAGGAGACATCGAATTGGTATCCCGGGCCACCATTAACAGACCTTCCACACAAATGATGCCCCTACCTACCATAGAGTCGACGTTTCCTAACTTCGACCTAGCAGCCTGCAAGAATCTTTCTGACAATGAACTCTGACTCATCATGTCTAGGCTTTATGCCAAGAAAGATGAGCTCATTTTTTTTGCCAGAGATATTCTGGTCATGGCAGATACCCTCCGTGAAACCGTACAATTACAAGGATCTCTATCTATGAGCCTAATGACTACTTATCAATATCTCCTCATACGAAACCATCCTACGGTTTACATGGCATCTGCCTACATGAAGGACGTCCTACTAAAGACAATGAACTTCGGAACCACGGAGGTGCTTATCTCTTGCCTCCATCATACAACTCTGAAGTTCATTATGTTTCCTTTCCTTCACTCAGAGTAGTGGATGTTACTGGCGACAAACCTTCCTGAAGGAACAAAAATCATCTATAACAGTTCTGACAGCCAATATGATCCTAACCAAAATCAGTATACTATAACATCTAACACACCCACGGTGAAGGCGGTAAAGGAATGTGCTGACAAACTACACAAACTTTTAAGCAAGCACACAAGGGCGTACGATAAAGAACACTTTCATCGCCCCACCTTCAGCCACAGATGCCCCCAGTAGCTCTGAGAATCTAACGACTGCGGTTTCCACATCCTCTACTGGATGTACACCCTCGTTGTTCTTGGAAGACCAGTAGAGGACATGATGGACGTGGATTACAACGCTCTATGTGGAAAGTTCACAGCTAATCTTCTCCGAACGCATGGAGCTAACAAAGGACTAATAGAAGCCTAATACCCTTATCCATGTACTTATCAACCTATCACTTTGACACTCTGAGTACAGAGTGAGTGATAAGTTAGAGGGGGAGGTACATTGGACAAGGGCGAGGTATCATTTTTCAACCCTTCTCCCTCTCTTTTTTTATTCACTCCTGTTTTATCTTTCTTTTCACATTTATACTTTTTCAGTAATTTTTTATAACATCACTCTTGGAAAAGGCCACCCCCAGCTAAATTTAGAATCAAAGTAGTCCTTAAAAAGCAATAATAGAAAAAGAACTTAGGCATGTAATGGCGAATTAATAAATTACTTTCACACCTGATTTCCATGCTTTTGCTTCAACTCTGCTCCAGACTCTCCACAAGTTAACATCATGGACAAAGCCAGCCAAAACTCTTCCAAGGATGGGAGGGAACCAAGTAAAATCCAAATTAAGGAACCTCGCAAGTGGACCACCAAGTACGAAATCGAAATAAGTGCATGTCAGGAGACTCCAAGAATAGTTTTCTTCTTTTCAAAAGAGGCATGGAAACCCAAACAAAATTCCCAAATATCCAACTCCTAAGCATGTGAGTATAAGAATAAAATCCAGAGTGTTGAATAAAAACATGAGAGTTGTGCCACGCCTAAGGACCTATATGAAGGACCAATAAAGGTCTCACCCGGCTGGTACATTCAGTTGCCCTCACAAAGGCAGATGTGTCGCGCACGATAATGAGATCCTAAGGTCTCTGAATATATGAAAAAGTTGATAAAGGACTCGTCCGGCCAATACATTTAGCTGCCCTCACAAAGGCAGATGTGTCACGCTCGGTAGTGAGATCCTAAAAGTTTAGATAAACACTCCCTCACTAAAAGGGGGAGTTACACATCAGCCTTTAGCCAACCCTCATGCCTATTTTAGTTTTCAGTAGGTTTTTCAAAGAAGTATAAAACTGATTGGAGTTGAAAACATGCACAGAATGCAATCGAGGAAAAGGTGGTCCCAATGCGAGCTACGCGATAAGGAAGAAATATGAGATCCACGTAACTCCTAATACATGAAAGAGTTAGTGCGAGCAGAAGCCTGATAAAACTCTAAGAGATCTCTGGTTTAGAATTGAAGCAAGAGTATGGAAATCTTCACTAAATAAAATCGCCTCACCACTACTTGCCTTATCTCTATCTAGCTTGAGGACAAGCTAGACTCTAAGTTAGGGGGGTGATAACCTCCCATTTTGCGATGTTATCTTACTAGTTTTCCTCAGTTTTCCATACTCTTTCTTAAATAAATTAGACACAATCTTTAATTTTCCACCTTATTGTAAATATACCATCAGACTAACTTTTCTCCTTTTATTTCTTACAGAAAAGCACAAAAAAATTACAAAAGCACAAACGGTCCCAAGACCGAATGGACACCAAATGGTCCCAAGACCGAATGGACACCAAACGGTCCCAAGACCGAATGAAGGCCAAACGGTCCCAAGACCGTGTAAAGTCAAATGGTCCCAAGACTGTATGAAGCCAAATGATCCCAAGACCGAATGGACACCAAACGGTCCCAAGACTAAATGGACACCAAACGGTCCCAAGACTGAATGAAGGCCAAACGGTCCCAAGACCGTGTAAAGTCAAACGGTCCTAAGACCGTATGAAGCCAAACGGTCCCGAGACCGAATGGAGATCAACCGGTCCTAAGACTGTATGAAGCTACACGATCCCAAGACCGAATAAAGGCAAATGGTTCCAAACCATGAGGACTCAAACGGTTTCTAAACCGAGAGAGTCCAAACGGTCTCCAAACTGAGAGAGAGTCTAAACGGTCTTCACAACCGTTTGGGCCCAAAACTCCCAAACCGTTTGAGTTTCACTCAAAGCCTATAAATAAGACCCAAGGGGTCCTCACAAGGGATCAAGTTTTAGACATCCAAAGGTTTCCTCTATTGTTCTAGAGCCATTCCATCCTGCACCCACTGCCCCAAGGCTGTCGGTCTGAGATCCATACTCCATCTCCAAGCTACTTTCTCTCTCATTGACAAAGAAAGTGGGAAGAGGAGGATTCATCATTAAGCAAGCTATGAAGTGTGAAGATCGTTGCTCTCTCTCTAAGGGGTCGACCTTCCTCCCTCCTTTGTGTAGATGATGCTCTCTCTCTCTTCTCACTCCCTTCTTTGTTCTTTCCATGGGTGAGTAGTCTCATACACTAGGGTGCGGGGAGTAGCCCCGCTACCCATGTTTTCATTTCATGCATTGTAATTCTTGAGTTTGCAATAGAAAAGCACTATCTTTCCAGTTCAACATCAATCATTTAATGAATGCTAATTGCTTGATCACCAATTTGTGTTATCTATTATCTGTTAGTGAAAATTGTCTACGTTTGTACTTCTAGATTCGAATATCGACTGCTTGTTGATTCCAGATTGTATGTAGTCACCATATGTTTGGTTCGGTATCTAGAAGCATTTCTCAAGAAGTGGAGTAAACTCACCTCCATCATTTTACTTTCATACTATGAAATGGAATCAGTTGACGTATGAAAGTACAACCTTGACGGGTCGAGGAACACACTTTGTGAGGGGAGTGATGTGAAGTAAGTGACCATTCATCTGGGGATGGCTGGCATTGCAACACTTCCACGTTTCTCATAGTTAGCTATCTGAAAGGAGGCTAAGCCTACAAATATACTAACTGTTTAGACTCTTTTCTTTGCAAGCCAAGTTATTGTGATGTATGTTTTGATCCATGTGTAGTGGTGGTGAAAGCCGATCACATCCTAGTGGTTTCTCAACATTGTTTACAACCTTAAATTTACTTTCCTGCTTTTACTTTACTCGCACTTAGTTTAAACAACCAAACCAACTCTTTGATCTAAATACCGACTTTAAGGAGTTAAATGAAATTCTAACGTTTTCCATCTTGTTGATCTTAACAAGACCGTTTTCCTATGGATTCGACCCTTAACTATACTATGATAAGACTTCCACGTATCCTAGCATACGTGGGTGGAGTTTTAAATCTAGTATAAGCAAGGCTAAACCTAAAAGACTTACTATCTTTAGGATTTTTAGTGGTGCATGTAACTCCATGCAAGTGGAAGCTCCATCATTTACAGTCCCACTCTCTAGTTAATTCTCACCCACATCCCATGATTAAGACTAGTGGTGGCTGGGAAGGCCACAGAAAAAACTGCTCCCCATCCTTGCTCTAACTGCAAGGTAGGGGACAAGTCGATTGTCCTTGATCTCGCATCTAATGGTTAGAAATTGCCCCTTCACCTTACCAATCAGTGGCATAAACTCTTAAAAGGCCATCCCCACTAGATCAGAGATCTATGGCCAGAAATTAGCCATGTGAACCAATCCCAAAATTCAGCCATGCAGGTCCAGCCCAAACCATGGGTGTGTGACACCATATGTATACTAAACTTTGGTCTAACAACCATCGATAATGCACATTATCTCCCAATTTCAAACCTTAATAACTCAATATAGGATACTCCAATTGCCACCCAATTTTAACCATAGATTCCTCACAACTCAAGATACTTTGTACACAAATTTGGTGTCAAAATTCTATTGTTTGATCACTAAATAAAATACCTCAAAAAGGCATGAACATAGGGATCCAAATGATGATATCAATATCATTTGAC
Source organism: Alisma plantago-aquatica (assembly GCA_963693085.1). NCBI lineage: Eukaryota > Viridiplantae > Streptophyta > Magnoliopsida > Alismatales > Alismataceae > Alisma > Alisma plantago-aquatica. The sequence continues at coordinate 865,349,955 of OY856409.1, forward strand.
CTCCAACTTTGTCAAAACATTAGGAACACTCAAAACAACTAAACATGCATGTATTTACTTATGTCATTGGACATTTAAGGATTCCAAAAGTCCACTACATCACATTCTACACACCTTAAAAGATATTTCATCCTTGAAATTAAGCTAAAATCCAATCTTTCATATCATATACATCTTAAAAGACAATTCTATCCTCAAAATTAAACCATCCTATTACTCCAAGGAAAAACCAAAAGTTCTTCATCCACATGTAGGGAACCACTCTAGGTGTAAGATTCCCATAAAAAATATCTTTAGAACATATATGAGCCACCCTTCAGAGGTTTTAAAAGCATCTAAGGTGCAACAAGGGTGAACCACTCATCATATAACATGGTTTAGGAGCTTAGGATACGTCATGACGTATCTCAACATTTGGATTTACATATATTTCTTTTTCAAGCAGGAAGTTCCAACATTATCATATACTTTTTAAGAGAGCGTTAACTATAATTAACCCACTTTATCCATCTAAATCATATCAAGGTGTCATAATCATTACATTGTGCTAATTGTCAAACTATATTTTTCATCTTTATTAAGCACTAAGGTTAACACCTCATGTAAAATGTTTCATTCATATGATCTTATTTCATTGCTCATAATAAATTGCAACATATACTAGTGATTTCATCACACCATTAACCAACCATATTACATTATCACAATTCATGTAACATATATCATTAGTGTCATCTTATTGTATTTTCTCATATTAGGTTGAAAACTCTGTTAGAGATTCATCATGATATTAGCCAACTATCCACATCATCATCATTATTCATGTATATGGTTAACCATGTATGCATTGATATCTATTAAACCATCTCTAGATTTCCGTCATATCATGTCTATATATCACATTTGGAGATTAGATCACATCCTTACATATATTATATCATGGTTGTGCTAAAAAAACTTATATGAGTGGCTTGTCAAACATGTATTAAAACTTTATCTAGAGTCCAAAAGAGATTCTCCTGACCTGTATCATGAGGGTAGTTCTATGCTCAGTCTCTCTGAGCTTACTTGTCTCTATGATTATCTCATACGCAAAAACTTTATCTTCCCTCTCTTAGTTAGGGTTCTTGAATAACCTGATAGGCACTAGTGCTAGCCTTACCAGCTCTAGCCACATAATCACAAACCAACCAACGATATGATATTCTCTTTGTAGGTATTTACCCATGATACATTTTTATCCAAAACTCTCTATATATATGCAACCACTAGATTCCTACAAGGTACCATCAACCCGAGCTTGAGGCTTTATAGAAACTAACACATAGTTACCTCCTCCAGGGTCTTGGGACTCTCTCCCCCTCACCTAGATGGTAGGTACTCATATTTATGTTCACATATGCACATATAACCAGTCTCTCTTTGTTTCTAGGGTTTGGTCCCCCCAAGGACATCTAGGGTTCAAGATATCTATAGGAATCATGCATGAAGAAACTCAACTCATTCACTCGGGAGTATTCTAGTTAAGGACATATCATACCACATATTTCTCATAATTCTCATATCTTGGAGTTTAGGTTCTCTGACATTCTCCCTTTGGGTCTAACTCTCTCTAGAGTTAACCCTATAACTAGTCCCAATAGTAGAGGTCCTCCTTTGTAAAAGATCTTGAGGCTCATGCTGATTCAAAACCTTGTCTTAACTTATCTTTTCTCATCTTACAAAACATATATACTTTCATCATCAAAACCTATCTCAAATCCTCAAAACTGGACCTTAATCCTTAAAGACAAACATTAATCATCATAAACCATATTATATTGTCTATATGTGACTTACACCTTATCATCAAAGCTTATTTCATCTATTCCATCTATCACATATTCTAACAAGGCTTTAGACATCTAATCTAGAACTATTCTCTCTTCTAGACTGATGTCATTCACTTTCACTTAGGTTGCATGACCACCTCCTACTCATACATGTGTGGGGAGACATTTTTTTAATTTTACATATATAATAAAATATTATATAGTTTTTCTCATGCATCAGAGAAAACTATCGAGGTTCGATCTGATTGGAATCAAAAAATCAAATCCACAAAATGAGTGTCCCAAACATAGCAGAGAGTCCAGTGTCATGTCACCTAGTAAAAAGGGTGAGAATAGGGTGTAGACTGGTGTAACTACCCAAAACATAGATACATTATATGTCAAAGGTTTCTCTTCCCGTGATGTATGCCATTTCCAAATAATGCAACGTCCCATACTGCTGCATTACAAGGAAAGGATGACATCTAAGGACCTACTATACAACAAGCACCAGTCTAGACCTAGTTCTTAGACATCTAGGCGCTAGCCTAGAGGCTAGGTCAGATCTAGCCTCTAAAAGATGACTAATCTAACCCTAAAGATTTTAAAAGTTCAAGGTTTTCTTTAGTTTTAGTTGCATAGTGAGAAAATGTCAGGCTTTGCTATAGTTCATGCTCTGATACCACCTGTGACGTCCCCGAATTTTCCAAAACTTAATCTGATATGTGACGTCCAAACTGAAACCTCACCTCAGCAAGAATCCCAATTTAAACACCACACACAAGGCTAAGAAGAAGAAAATTGAGGGAGTTAGAAGGAAATAGCAGAAGCACATGCACATGAACAATAATAAAACCATGCAACACATGTTCACCATTCAACATATAATTACATAATGAATTGTTACAACATTTGATATTACATATTGAACAACAAACTTTAACATGTACATGTACTACCACTAGACAACATGATCTTAAGACAATAGGTCTACCTATACATCATCTCACCACACAACTTCCACTATCTTGGTTCTTCAAGATCATATGTCCACAAACCTAAATAAAAGATTACATGTCGTACACGTCAGCACAATATTCAAGAATATTGTACTGAGTACACCTACGTGTCTTTTTTATATACGTCTCATTACTAAGCTTGGCAATAAGATAAAACTAATACTTGGCAACTATAAAGAAATATAAGAAAAAGCATATACTTGCATAAAGATGTTTATCAATAAAAGAGAACACATATTTTAAGATTATTTTCCATTATATGTCTGTGCATCTACCTACCAATGGGATAGATGCATCCAGACCTCATGATCTGCTTACCAAAGAGATAGATCATTGTACATGTGATCTGCTTACCAAAGAGATAGATCACTCACCAGCACTATGCTTACCAAAGAGATATAGTGCTTTCATATAATGGAACAGATATATTATGTTTCAGGTGTTCATAACAATAAGTATGGAAAATCAAGCAAGCTATCATACAAGAACAATCATTTCATCCAATATCATATGCCAAGTATTTACTACACATATAATGCAAGCATACTGTATAATAAGCCAAGTAAGAGGTAATGGCGTACCTTGATCAAGATATCCTAATCACATTTTTGATATCATCTATATCCTTGGTCAAATCCTGACAAAGACAATACCACATACTATCATCAAAATCTCATCACTTTAATCCCTTGTATGTCCATTTTAGGGTTTGCTTAGTTCATTAGGATATGTGCATCATCACTTGTCTTATTTTCTTGGAATTAGGTTAGTGGTATTATGTTACTAGTCTTGGATTCCAGGTTAAGATTCATAATCTGATTATTTGATTACATTCAATTTTGTGCACATATTAACCCTAGATAATATTCATTAAGTATATTAGGGTTTATATCACATTAAGATCAATCATCATCATATAACATGGATTATGTGTATCATCATGATCTCATAATTAAATCTGAGGTTCCATATACTGATATGAACTTACTCTATAATTTCTAGGGTTTCTTGAGCTTATTTGTATTTTCTACATTTTATTTAGGGTTATTAGCCCTAGATAGCTATACTAAGCAAATTATATGATTTCGTACATCAGCATTACAATTACTAACCTCAGATGGATTATACATCACATTTAGGAGTTACTCATGCATTTTCATAATTTTAGGTCATCATTTGGTATTTAGTATACATCAAAAGAGTATAATACATCTTGTGTGATAACAACATAATTTATTCATCAAAAGATAGATATTAGGGTTCCATGTGATTGTATGCATTTTTTGAACATTTAGGTACCTTGTTTGCAATTTTCTGATGATCGTGTTATTTATTATGAATTATTGGAGATCTGAGCATTTTGTGGGATTTTTACCTCTCTTAGCCAATTGGCCGCTGCCACATGTCCCCTGCAGTGTACGGCTCACTCCTCTTGTACCCACATTGAGCTGCCTAGTTCAGCTTCAGCCCAGTCGGTTCATTGTCCTTTAAACTTGGTTCAGGGTCAATTTTGGTTTAGCGTACTCGTTACTCATAATATCTAACTCTCCCTTTCTCTACGTACAACGTGATCTCTGCCCGCTATTCTCCACTGATGCCACCGTAAAGCCCAAATCTGGCATGCAATTGGCCATCTACTAGTGCTTCTCATGAAAGGATTAACCTTCCATTAGCTTCATCCTCTCTCCCTCAACACCTCTGGTCGATCACCCTTATGCCCGATGCTCCTCCTCGTGAGCTCGAGCAGGTTGCCGCCGCTGGCTGGTGCCATGGCAGAACAAAAGGGGAAAAACACCCCTGAGCACCGATCCTTCAAAATAGATCATCGGGTTGCATCTTCATATCTCCAGGAACTCGACCATGACCTTTGTTCATAGTGGAAAGGCTCCTAAAGCCTCTTCCGAATTCACCTTCTTCTATAGTTTGGGTGAGCTCGGTGCCTGGTGAAACTACCATCGGGGTCCTCATTTTCATTTGGGATCTTTTCCTCAGACCTCCTTCTTACTTCTATTTCTCCTATCCTCCTCTGGTCTACTCTCCAACTCCATCTTCATCTTTGTGAGTCATCTACAGAAGGCAATGGAGAGGTAGGAAGGAGCGGACCCTGAAACTCCCTGGTCTGGTGGTGGTTTGCTTTAGATGAGGGGTCATATGATTAGTAACGAGTAGAGGAGTCCCACTCTCCAGTTAATTCTCACCCACATCCCACGATCAAGACTAGTGGTGGATGGGAAGGTTGTAGCAAAAACTATTCCCCACTCCTGCTCTAATCGCAAGGTAGGGGACAAGCTGATTGTCCTCGATCTCGCATCCAAGGGTTAGAAATAGCCCCTTCACCTTGCCAATTCGTGGCATAAATTCTTAAAAGGCCATCACCACTAGATCAAAGATCTATGGCCCAAAATTAGCCATGTGAACCAAGTCCAAAACTCAACCACGCAGGTCCAGCCCAAACCAAGGGTGCGTGACACCATATGTATACTAAACTTTGGTCTAACAACCATCGATAATGCACATTATCTCCCAAATGTCAAACATTAATAATTCACTCTAAGATACTCCAATTGCCACCAAATTCTAACCATAGCTTCCTCACAACTCAAGATACCTTGTACACGAATTTGATGTCAAAATTCTATTGTTTGATCACTGAATAAAATACCTCAAAAAGGCATGAACATAGGGATCCAAATTATGATATCAATATCATTTGACTTCAAAACTTTGACAAAAATTAGGAACTCTCAAAACAACTCAACATGCATGTATTCACTTGTGTCATTGGACATTTAAGGATTCCAAAAGTCCACTCCATCACATCCTACACACCTTAAAAGATATTTCGTCCTCAAAATTAAGCTAAAATCCAGTCTTTCACAATCAATTTGAGTAAAATATGGGAGTAATATTTAATTAAAGACCTAAGTAATATCAACTATTCAAATCAAATCAAATAAAAAATGGGTTTTTGATAAATGCAAAATTTTCTTATAAAATTAAATGACAAACAAATATGCATTGTGATTGGATGAATCAAATGAGATTTATTTCCATAATTGGTTCAGGACCTTGAAAAGTGTTATACATGATCCGGAAACACCAGTAATAGTATCCAGTCCATATTCGCCTAAGACTGACATGGGTGCCTCTTTCAAGCACACCAATGATGATGTGAACATCAAGAACCTTATGTTGGGTCGTATGAACTATGAGTTGCATAAACAACATGATAAGCATGAAAGGTATAATGTCTCTATGAGTGAAAACTGACAGGGGGAAAACTAGTAGAGCCTCATGTGCTCAATATGATTGGGCATATGAAGCATCTTGAGAAACTGGGATTTCCTTTAGGTCAAGATTTGGCTATGGATATGATTTTGCAACCATTGCCTAAATCATATAGCAAGTTTATCGAGTGTTGTCACTTGAGTGACATGGCTAGACCGCTGTTAGAGTTGCTTGACATTTTCATAAGTGTTGAAGCACCAATGAAGAAGGACAAATCTGTGATGATGATCAGTGGAGTTGAGTACAAGGACAAGGGCAAGGCCAAGAAGCGTTCTATGGCTAAGCTAAGATCTGAGTCTTCAACACTCAAATTTAGGAAAAGGATAAGGGAACCTAGGAAGAAAGGGATTGAGATCTCTACTTTTGGTGTATATGTTATTGAGGTTCACTTCACTACTTCCTTATCACGGGTACTAGATATCGGATGTTGATCAGACATTTGCTCAAATGTGAAGGATCTGAAAAGAAGTAGACCTTTAGAGAAAGGTGAGGTTGAACTATGTATTGTAAATGGTGCAAGATTTGCAGCCAGCACAGTTGGAACCTATGAGTTATCTCTACCAAGTGGGCTTGTGATAGAGTTAGAGAATTGTTGTTACATACCTGCCATTAATAGGAACATCATATCATCTTGTTTGGATAAGAATGGATTCAAATTTCTTATAAAGAATGGAAGATGTTCGATTAGTAAAGATGGGATCTTTTATGGAAGTTCCCATATGTCTTATGGTCTATGCTTAATCGATACAGAGACAAGTGTATATAATGTAAATACTAAAAGACAAAAACTCAATGGATCAAACCAAACATACCTTTGACATTGTCATCTAGGGCACATAAATGAGAAATGCATATCCATACTCCATAAGGCTAGTTATCTGGACTCATTTGATCTTGAATTAATAGAGACATGTGAAACTTGTTTGTTGGGTAAGATGACTAAGACTCCCTTTACTGGGAGCAGTGAGAGTACAAGTGATCTATTAAGACTCATACATATTGATGTATGTGGCCTTTTTAGAACAGATGCTAGAGGTGGGTACAAGTACTCCATTACCTTCACTGATGACTTCAGTAGGTATGGCTATGTCTACCTGATGAGACACAAGTTAGAAACTCTTGAAAAGTTTAGAGAGTTTATGAATGAAGTACATAACCATCTTGACAAAAGTATTAAGGCACTTCATTCTGATTGAGGTGGAGAATACTTAAGCCAAGAGTTTGAGGACCTTCTGAGAGCCCATGGGATTATATCTCAGTGGACTCCACCTGGAGCACCTCAGCATAATGGTGTATCAAAAAGAAGGAATCGCACATTACTTCACATGGTGCGATCTGTGATGAGCTTTGTTGATATTTCAACTACCTTCTGGGGTTTTTCTCTACAAACCGCCATGTTTACACTTAACCACGTACCATCTAAATTGGTTCTAAAGACACCATATGAGATATGGTATGGGAAACGTCCCAATGTGTCTTTTATGAATATTTGGGGATGTGAAGATTATGTTAGAAAAATGTTTCTTGAAAAGCTTGGCCCTAAGTCTGATAAATGTTATTTTGTTGGATAACCCAAAGAGACAAGGGGATACTGCTTATTCCACCCAACTGACAACAAATAGTTGTTGCCAAAAATGTTATATTTGTTGAAAAGGAATTCATTTCCAAAGGAATCAGTAGGAGGGAAGTGTAACTCAAAGAAGTTCGAGCCCAATAAGAGAACATAGAACTGATAGATGAACCAGAGGAATTCAGAGCATCACAAAGTGTTGTGGAGACTCAAATTCCTCAGGTGACACAAGAACCTCATAGATCTACTAGGACACACCTTGAACCTGAAAGATTTGGATATCTTGTAACTCACGAAGGCAGTCAATTGGTCATAGATGATGAGCCAATAACCTACAAAGATGTTATTAAGGGACCAAAGTCTGAGAAATGTCTTGAGGCCATGAGATCTGAGATGGAATCTATGTATACCAACAAAAAATGGACTTTTGTGGATCCACCTGAAGGGGTAAAACCCATAGGGTGCAAGTGGGTCTTCAAGAATAAGACCGAAATGGATGGAAAAGTTCAAGCCTATAAGGGCAGATTGGTTGCAAAGGGTTTTAGACAAGTTCAATGTGTTGACTATGATGAAACCATTTCTCCAATGGCCATGGTTAAGTCCATCAGGATCATGCTTGCTATTGCATCTGATCATGATTATGAGATTTGGCAAATGAATGTTAAAACTACATTCCTTAATGGGAATCTTGTTGAGGATGTGTATATGACATAGCCTGAGGATTTTATAGATCCAAAGTTTGCAAATAAAGTATGTAAGCTATAAAGGTCAATCTATGGATTGAAGCAAGCATCTCGTGGCTAGAATCTTCATTTTGATGAGACAAAGAAAAGGTATGGCTTTATTCAAAATGAAGATGAACCTTGTGTGTACAAGAAGGTTAGTGGGAGCATTGTGACATTCCTCATATTATATGTAGATGACATATTGTTGATGGGGAATGATGTTCCTACTTTATAAAAGGTAAAGACATGGCTTGGAAATATGTTCTCTATGAAAGACTTGGGAGAAGCATCCGACATCTTGGGGATAAAGATCTATAGAGATAGATCTAGAAGGATTCTTGGATAAAGTCAGAGCACATACATTGACAAAGTTTTGAAGCGGTTCACCATGGAGAACTCAAAGAGAGGAAACATGCCTACGCACCATGGTGTCCTCAACATTTGAATCAATCATGTATGCAATGTTATGTACCTATCTAGACGTCTCATATGCCTTGAGCATGATGAGAAGATATTAGTCAGATCCAGGTGATGCTCAATGGATAGCTTGAAGAACATCCTCAAGTACTTGAGAATGACTAAGGATCGTTTCTTGGTCTAAAATGGAGAGGAAGACTTGGTGGTAAAAGGTTACATTGATGCAAGATTCCAGACTGATCAAGATGATTACAAATCACAATCGGGATACGTATTTTGCCTTAATAATGGAGTTGTGAGATGGAAGATGTAACGTCTATCTCGAGAAAACAAGATTAACTAATGCGGAAGCGTTCACTAAGCAGCAGATTACCAAAAATCACTAAAAATTAAAACTTTTTGTGAAGAGATCTTTAAATGGTAAAGCTTTTTCATAAAGCAACATGATAAGTTATTTACAAACTGATCCATCAGTACATCTCTGTAAGGTCATATCTCGAGGTTACAATCATCAACTACCATGTTAACTATATAAGGCAAGATACAAAAATCTCGAGGTACTGGACCAAAAACTCGAAAGCACTAACTATTACTCCGAGGACCTGAGAGTACAGAGACGACACATAGGACTCTAACTATATCTATACGTGGCATAACAGCCAGTGTCTCCACCTAAAACTTCACTGGTACTATTGATGTTGCCCTTCACCTATTGAAGGATTTCTGCCTCCTCGCCCACGTCCACCTAAAAATATGTTTCCCACGAGGTGAGACAATTATAAAATTGTCCCAGCAAGAGATATAACTCTTCTCCAGAAACATAATTATTGCAGCTTAAGAGAATAAATGTACACAAAGAAGTTATATTTGTCTGGGAGTAATTAAAACAATGTTCAACAGATTAAGCCATTCTTCCTATTAAAGCAATACAACTATATTTTGATAAACCCATATGTCATTTATCTTTTAAGAAATAGAAGAACATGTATGGCATTTATTTACTATAAAGCCATTATTACAACACTAACTCTCTTTAGACTTAGATCATATATCTAATGTCTTACATTATTATTGGGGAGTCATGGCCTGTAGCCATACTTTTTCTCACAAAGTGTTAGGATCTCAATTCCTCAACTTATCAAGTACCTTTCTAAATTTATCATCATGATTATAGAATCTAGGTACTTGAACTCATAATTTACCATTCACTAGGTATCATAGCATATCATTATACTTGAAGCATGTAAAGTAATTTCAATACATAAGATATCATAATCCTTACCTGGATATGATCACCTCTTTATGAAAACCTGCATGATCAATATTTACTAATAACATGCATATTGTATCATAACAGCACAATACAGGTTCTTCTCAAATTATATATGTGATACCACGGTCGTGCAACAAAGGACTCACCACGACCGTGTCATAATACCACGGCTGGATTCTAGGGTTAGGATTCTCATTTAATCCAAAAAGAGTTATTCCACCTCTTAACTAGATTAGGAATGGTGATTCCTATCTCATTTCTCAATCATGGAGTTTCATGCTTAAATGCATAACTCAGAATTAGGGTTACTTGTTCATATCATCACATCTCCCTAGATTAGGGTTTACTATTCACATAGCATCACATTACCCTAGATTAGGGTTTACTATTCACATAGTAGTGAATTGAGATCATACCATCATTATGTATGAAGATTACTTCCATTCATGTCTTCACTTAGGTTAAGATTCATTGATCATCATAATTAGGGTTTCTATGATCCCATTGTAAAGGATCATACCCTAATTATGTGTATTCATACATGTTGGAAGTATATTACTTGATTCTCATTCATATTAGGAGTCTTCTCTCCCCTCTTATTATTAGATGATGTTTACATATCTTATGATTAGGTTAGGTCAATTCAACCTTGATAACATAAGTCACATTATTACTACAATGTTCACTAGGGTTTGCTTGATCAAGAGGTGTTGACTACTTAAACCCATCAAGGGTACTTTAGTAATGTTCACCATTGATCATAACATGCTTCAATCAATAATTACTTGTTCCCTTAATGTCTTTAGATATCATTAGGATTTAGATTAATCAACCATTAAACCATCTAAGCCTTTAAAGCATTAAGCAATCTTGACCTTAAAAGACCCCAAACAGTTTTGCACTTTCAACCTCCAAATGGTTTGAAACCGCATGACCATCAAACGGTCTTGAGACCGTTTGGTCCAAACACCCTCAAAACCGCATGGACCAAAAAGTGTATTAATACTTCCAATTGAGTTAGGGTTTTCAATGTTGAACCTCTCAATCATTCATGCCATGGTTAACCATTTATCAATTGAGCCAATCAAGTTAATACTCAACTGATGTGACCCTCAATTAATCCTCAATTGATCACCAATTAGGGTTTGGATGGATTGGATTAGGGTTGGAATCGATCATCCTTCAATACTAATCAATGTAAGACTAGTTACTTAGAAACCATAGAACCATCATCCAAAATGGGTATGACCTGACCCCAAACGGTCTTGAGGTCGTTTGGATGACCTCCAAACGGTCTTGAGACCGTTTTCCCATCATATCACAAAAATCCAAGTCAACCAATTAAGGTTTGGATCATTGGATTGATCACCAAAACAGCAATTGATTACACTTTAACTTAATAACATTGGATCATCAATTGCTTAACCATACTCACCCCTAGACCTCCAAATGGTCTTGGGTGACCTCCAAACGGTCTTGAGACCGTTTGGATGCGCTCCAAATGGTCTTGAGACCGTTTGGCTCATCCAACCCTTGGATTCTAGTGAAATTCTATCAAGGATTGGTCTATCGAGTTGATCAACAAATCAGCACTTAATTGTAATATGATTTGGTACCTTTGGACCTTCAATTGGTCAACTATACTTAACCCCAGACCTCCAAACGGTCTTGGGTGATCCCCAAACGGTCTTGAGACCGTTTGGGCTAATCAACCCAAAATCTCAAATTAACTCATTGGAATTTCAGCACTAATTTCAATTAGGGTTTGCCCAATTGATTAGCCTTCAACTCATGATTCCTTGAGAATTAACCCCTCAAATTTGGTGAGTTATTAACCAACATAATTAGGAACAGTAATATCAAACGGTCAACGCTTGGTCAACGCACTCAAATGGTTTTGAAACCGTTTTCCCAAATAGGTCAAGTTAATCAGGTTGAAAATCAGCACTTCATCCAATTAGGTTTATCTAATTGATAAGCCTTCAACTCTCTATTCCTTTGGATTTAACCCATAAAATTTGGTGAGTAATTAACCAACATCATTAGGAACAATAATCTCAAACGGTCAACGCTTGGTCAACGCACTCAAATGGTTTTGAAACCGTTTGCCCAAAAAGGTCAAGTTAATCAGGTTGAAAATCAGCACTTAATCCAATTAGATTTACCTAATTGATTTGCTTCAACTCACAATTCCTTTGGATTTAATCCCTCAAATTTGGAGGGTTCTCAACCAACATAATTATGAACAGGAATCCCAAACGTTAAACCCTTGGTAAACTCAACCAAATGGTCTTGGAGACCGTTTTCTCCAACCGATTTTGTGAAACCGTTTGCCCCTCAAACGGTTTTGCAAACCCCCAAACGGTTTTGCAAACCGTTTGGCCAAGGGTGCAAGACCGTTTGCTAAAGTAACATTGGTATTCACACCCCCTTCTTCTACCTCCAGATCCAGGTCTGTTCTTCATGGTTTTAGTTGCAAGAAAGCAAGGAAGGACGGGGGAAAGAAGAACAAACTACTTTCGCAAGAAAGAAAGATGCATAACAAAGTTTAAGGGTTTAGAGTTATAAAACCCGCCTTAGAATCTGATCTAGAGATCCAAGCTCCGTAGCTTTAATGGTGGCTTGAGCTCCAGGGGTCGTCCAAGGTCCTTTATTCAAGAATTGGATGGAGAAGATGGCTAGAAGCAAGAGTTGTGTAAGGAATACTAGCAAACCAACCTTGTAATGGAATTTCCTCCATGAATCCGAGCTAGAAGATGACCAAACTTACCTAGATAAACTTGGTCGTCCTCTTATGCTCCTAACCTCCTCCTTAGTCGGTCCAAAGCAAAAGGATGAGAAGAGAAAATGAAGGGAACGATCCCTTGATTGTGGAAAGAGCTTGCTTATATATTTTTGGGCATATTTCCAAGGCAATGATAAATACTTCTTCTCTTTTACATCTATATCCTCCACACCCCTCTCCTACTTCTTTGCCACGTTCGTCCCTTCTTATAACATGCAAACTTATCTCTCAACCTTGGTTTAGAGGAAAAGAAGCCAAACACTTTATTAAGTCATACATATATAAGGGTCATTTTGCATACATCTTGATTATTCAATTACAATGATTATCCTTCTTATATGGTTACTCAAATGAGGTGCCCCCCTCATTTTCTTTACTCCACTTGATGATAAAAAGCATGAGAGGTACTCTAGAGGGTATATTTTACATGTTGCACCCTATGTTTTAGGTAAATTGCACTTTACACCAAAACTAGGTTTTAAAGTACAAGGATTGCTCTACAAGCTATATTTTGGTGCCCAAGCTTGGGGAATCCATATCACCACATCATATTCATTCTTATGATGTCTCATCATCAGAGGAACATCTTAACATGTGAAATTTGCAAGTTAACCCCTCTAATTGGGTAATTTGCACATAGGTCCCTATTAAACAAAACAATCTTACAACATTGTTCAAAAAGGGCAGAAATGAAAATATAGATTCTTCTAAAGCTTTAATGACATATCAAGGGTTAACCACAAACCTATATCATAATTTTAAGCAAAACACCTAGGGTTAGTTCATAACCCAGGTCAGGGGTGTTACAGAAGAGTTCCAAGAAATAAATAGTTGTCGATTCTACAACAGAGGTCAAGTATATTGTTGCATTAAGTGCGGCAAAGGAGGTTGTATAGATCAAGAAGTTCATCACATGAATTTGGGGTTGTTCCTAACATCAGTGAATCAATCGAGCTATATTGTGAAAACAATGGAGCTATTGCACAAGCTAAGGAACCCAGATTGCATCAGCGCTCAAAGCATATACAAAGGTAGTATCATCTCATATGAGAGATCGTATAGTGAGGAGATGTAAAGATTTGCAAAGTACCAACTGATAAAAATGTTGTTGATCCCTTAACAAAGGCACTTTCATAGCAAAAGCATGATGGACATGTAAGATCACTTAGAATACAATTTGTAGGTGATTGGCTCTAAGTGTAAGTGGGAATCTATTGGTATGTATGCCCAGAGAGCCATTCATGTGATGATTGTAATGGCATAAATGTAAATGATTTGATTATTAATAAAGGTAAGATTCCAATTTATTATTTTTGTTCAGTTATGAGGTAATGAAATAACATAATAAATGTCTAGATAATTAGATTACTCAATGACGTATGTCTTTGAGTATTAGACTTGAGAAATGAGATCATACGAATGTTAGGAATACATATACATATTCCCATTATGTCCTAGCTTGATTGTTATTGTGGAAGGTTGATAGACAACAATAACACATACGATCAGAGTGTGAGTTGGTTGATGACTGAGTCTCATTGGTCATGATATGGCTATATCAAACCAAGCACACAGATACATGTTAGAGAATAGTGTATCAGACAGGCCCATCATGAGACTAAAACATGGAAGTCATCACCATGGAAGTCATAGTCATATCTCACAGTGATGGTAGCTTTTGTGGTTCTTAGACCTGAAATAAGTGCACTCATCACATGTCATTGGGTACACTTTGACATCATCAGACGCATTCATGTAACATGGGTTGTTCTAATGGTGATGATTGGGTGACTTTGACACATGGAAATTGACTATGAGTGATAGATATGGGATTTTTCCCTCTGATAGGAGTATGATATTCTATGACTCTTGATTAGCGAGATTGAGAAATATATGGCCATGTACATGTGAGTCAATGTGTTGAGCTTACATATATCTCATACAGTCCGCTCTAGTTCAAGAAACAAGATTGAATAATAATGAGGGTGACTATTCCATGCCTCTAGTTCAATTTGGATATCAGTGACAAAGGAACTATACAAACATTGTAACACCGTACACGGATTGTAGGTTGAAGTTGTTCTCCAACTTTCCATTCACTTGGGTAGCAGTGATGTGCGACTAGGCACCACTCTCCACTTGTTATGTCATAAGTTGTTATGGACATTCACTACCAATGTGATATGGGACCTATAGGGTCACACACATAGGTCTTGACCCAGAAGAGGAGATCAGATCTTGAATGGTAATTGAATTAAGTACTAAAGTGTTTAGGTATTTGATTCACGCAACAAATAGGCTGACAACATTGCTAAACACCCATCTCAATGTTGAGATAGTTGTCTGGAGTTCCAAATGGTCATCTCTAGTGTTGAGATGGGTGTCTGGGTGTCAGGCCTGGTTTTGAGTTGAAATTGACAAAGGCATGAACCGACCCAACCAAATTGGCTCGACTTGGGTCATCAGACAACCGTCTAAGTGACCGAGATGGCCATCTCGCATGTGTGAGATGGTCCAGTTTGTCCGAGGGAAGGTTCTATACATTTCCATATTCATTTCTCTTGAGCAATACTTGTTGCACAAGGAAATAATTTCTAACATTGATGGGAATTGAGTTGCTAATTTCATGTACAACTGGTAAATAGCCAAACGGCCATCTGGGTTGTGCCAAATGACTGTCTGGCATGAAATACGATCTTCTAAGTTGCCATATGACCGTCTAGGCTATAGAAGCTTGCAAAATTTCCAAAATTGTTGCAAAAATTTGACTGTTTCTGATCCCTTCCACTTCTGCATCGACTGAGAACCTGGACCCAAACCCTACCTATAAATAGAGGGGGTATTGGGGTTTCCCAGAATACAACACAGACAATTGAGAAATAGTTGATGTAACAAATGTTGTCCTCTCTGGTTGTGGTAACCACGAGAGCCCAGGAAAGTCCTACCCAACTAGGGAGGGATGGCTAAGGGAGAGAGCAATTGAGATCATTTTCGTGAGAGAGCAAGTTGGTAACTAGTACACTAATGAGAGGGACGACTCCTTCCTGATCATTCTAGCAGGATGACAGGAGTTCTATACAGTCCGTGTGGATTATCATAGAAGTGGGAGGACATTTCCTACCGCTAGGAGGATAACGTCAGCCAGCACTCCGTGACAAGAGGATCTGCTGAAGGAGACGACGTTCATGGTTGTAGTCTCTAATGTGACCAGGAGGAGTTGCATCAGTCCTACTGCCTGAGGTGCAGATCAGAGGGAGAAGCATGCAGATGAGTCCCGATGCAAGGAGTTGCACAAATACTATCTAAGATAGTTGTGCATCAACAATGACAAGAAGATGTCACTGGAATTGCTCTAGGACTAGGTATATCCTCAAAACCATCCTTTCTACATCATAGTAATTGACGTGATCTCCTGATTATGGGAATATGGTACATAAACTTTTTGTTTCCACTGCCTGCTCTATAGCCATATTTCCTGACACCATTGTCTACATCCAATATAAGAGAAGAAAGAAGGTAGGGTTCCAAAGGAAAAATGTGATCAAGAAGGTAGAACCACTTACCAAGAAGAGAAACTACAAAGAATCATTAAAGGAAGGTGACTAAGCTCCAAAGCACCACATGCAAGGTTAATCGGCCTCCAAAGCACCTAGTTCAGTCATTCTTTGCTCCACCAAGATTCAAGGATGATCACAAGAGAGGGGAGAAGAAGGAGGGCCAAAAACATCACTTACATGAAGGATAAAGGGGTTATATACTCAAAGGAGGAGGGAAGTAAGGTAGGTGTGAAGTGTCAACACAAGAGGGCACCAAAGGGACACTTGTCCATCAAGAAAACAGACATGCAACCACTAAACATATGCATGCAACCTATGGTGATAAAATATATGTGGGGTTTTGACCACATGGGTCACCACAACCCTAGAGGTTGAAACAAACAACAAGGTACCTTATCTCGACCACTACAAAAGGTCACCAAACCAACAGGGTTGAAACACATCACAAGAAGGCCAACCATCTCTACCAAACCACACCAAGACCTCCATGGTCGAAACAAGAATCAACTAGGGCAAGTGTTATGGTCACAACACACCTCCAAGTGGGGTGTTGGGGTCACAACACACCCTACATGAGCTCGAGGTCAATACACATCATCAAGGTCAAAACCCTAGAAACCCAAACATCACCATATGATGCCACCTCATTAGCCAAGGTCTAACAAGGCACCCCATAGCATCATTCTCTCTCTCATGATAAAGCAGTAAGGGCACTCTCAACATGTGAAAATTGCTAGATAATCCCTCAAATTGGGTAAATTGCAACGTGGTCCAAAATAAGGATACATAGCTCAAACACCATCCAAACAGGACCAAACTGAAAACATAAGCTTGTCATATGTTAACAAAGCATACTAAATAATTAGATTAAGGTTTAAGTATCTTATTAAGCAAATCAAGCATACTCAAGAACAAAGATAGGTTAGGGGCCTTACAACTATAAACCCCTAACAAGGATTTCGCCCCCAAAATCCTACATGAAAAGAGATGGGTACTTCATATGCATCTCTTTCTCAAGATCCCACATGGATTCCTCTATGCCACAAAACCTTCACCAACATGATATCCTTCCTATTTAACTTATTGATCCTCCTATCCAGTATCAACACATGATCCTCCACATAGGACATATCCTCGTCTATCTCAACCTCCACAGGTTGCAACACCAACTCTGTATCGGGGTGGCACTTCCTCAACATAGACACATGGAAAACTGGATGCAACATGTGCAACTCATGTGGTAACTCCAACTTATAGGCTACCTTTCCGACACGTGCCACCATAGGGTAAGGTCTCATGTACCTGGGAGTCAACTTACCCTTCTTCCCAAACCTCAAAATACCTTTCCAAGTAGAGAGATTGAGATACACCTTGTCTCCCACTTAGAACTATGACGGTCTAAGATGATTATCTACATACGAGTTTTGTTTGTCTTGTGATGCCTTCAACTGATGTTGAATCACTTTGATCTTCTCTATTATCTATTGCATAAGCTTAGGACCTAAAAGGTGATACTCACTAGCCTCATACCAACATAATGGAGCATGCAACACCTCCCATACGATGATTCATAAGGTGTCATATCAATGCTCCTCTGATAATTGTTATTATAAGAAAACTCTATCAGACAGAGGTGAACATCCCAACTTCCCAGAAACTGCAAGACACAAGCTATCAGTAGATCTTCCAAAGTCTATATCATCCGCTCAGACTATTCGTCTATCTGTGGGTGGAACGCAGTGTTGAACCTTAACTGCATACCCATAGTTGTATGTAAGCACTCCCAAATGCAACTCGTGAATTGAGGACCTCTATCTGACATGATGGTAGTTGATACCATGCAAATGAACAATCTCATCAACATATATCTCAGCGAGCTTCTCTGATGTATATGTTGTTTTCACATGAAGGATACGCATTAACTTGGTCAACATGTCAATGATCACTCAAATGGAATCATGACGGTTGTCCTAGGGAGACCAACCACAAAGTCCATCATAACGTGATCCCATTTCCACTATGGTATAGGCAACGGTTGCAAAGTTTCTGTCGGCTTCTGATGCTCTACTTTGACTTACTGACACATAGGACACCTTCCAAAGAACTCAACCACATCACACTTCAAGCCAGGCCACCAATTCAAATATTTAATATTTTGGTACATCTTGGTGTTACCTAGATGCATAGTGTACATCAAAGAATGAGCCTCTTCCAAAACCATCTTCCTTGGATTGTCAACATCAGGAACTACAACTATGTTGTGGTAACAAACTATCCCATCCTCTACCTTATGGAAATTGTCACACTTCTTGCTGCCAAACTTTGCTCGGATCTGTTGTATCACCGTATCACTCTATTGAGCATCTTTAATCTTCTTCCTCAACGTAGAATTCACTTGCAGTTATGCCAACAACCCTACTAACATGGACACTTCCAATTTCACATTCAGCTGACATAAGGAGACCTACATGTCTCTCTTGTGGCACACCAAGGAACATAATTGCGCCTTATCAGTAGATGATGATGATGTTGGTCAATATGGTACAGAGCACTCAGCGGAATTTAAAATTTTATTACCATATCCCCCATAAACAGTAGATCGCATCAATAACTATAATGTAGGAAGGATGGTTTATGGGATATACTTGGTCCTGGAGCAAATCCAGTGACAATCCTCATCGTTGTAGATGTACAACTCTGATTCTTAGTTGCATCGGGACATATCTGACTATTGCACCTCCTTGGTCTGCACCACTTATTGTAGCCACAATGTTGTCTTCTTTAGTAGCTCCTCTTTTCATGGACTGCTGGTTGATGTTTTCCTCCAAGGGGCAAACAACGGCTTCCCACCTCTATGGTAGTCCACACAGACCGCCTAGAACTCATGTCATCCTACTGGACTAGACAGGAAGGAGTTGTCCCTTTCTGTCAGTGTACTAGTCACTGACTTGCTCTCCCACACTGACAACTCTCAGTTTTTCTCTCCCGTGGCTATCCCTCCCTTGTCAGGTAGGACTTGTCGGGGCTCTCATGGTTACCACAACCAGAGAGGACAACAATTGTCATAGAAACTGATTCTCAGTTGTCCATGTTTTTAAATGTACTCTTAGAAGCCCCCAGTACCCCTCTATATATAGGAAGGGTTAGGGTTTCCAGCCCCCATCTAATGTGGGACTAAAGCAAGAGTGGAAAGGACAAGTAGATCTTGAATTTTCACAACTTTTCTGGAAATTTCACAACCTTCCTGTGACGAAATGACCATCTTGCCAAGTGAGACGGTCATATTGCACATAAGATGATCATTTTTCTAAGAGAGACAATCATTTTGTTCTAAGAAATATGGTTGTTTTGTGCTTTCCCAATCGTATATGAAGTGGTAAATCATTTCCTAATTAATGTCATACATTAATTTACATGAACCCCAAGTATGTGCAATTGAAACCAATTCGAGAAAACTCCAGAACTTTTATTTGTCCCAACTAGGCCATCTCACACGAGTGAGATGCTCATCTCACTCACCCAGATAGACGTCTGGTGAGTTCAAGTCAAGTCGATCAGTTCAACACCTTGAACCGATCGGTTCATAGGGTAGAACTAAGCCAATTTAATTTTTGATCTGCCTAAAAACCCAAGCTGTCATCTCAACACTTGATACGCCCTTTTGGCTGACCAAACAGCCATCTCACCCAATGAGATGGTCATTTGGCAGTTCATTTAGACAATCTGTCCATCTGTTGTGTGAATTGAGTACCTAAACACTTTAGTACTTAATTCAATTATCATTCAAACTCCTATTATAGATGAGTTCCTATGTGTGTCACCCTATAGGTCCCATATCACATTGGCAGTGAATGTCCATAACAATTTATGACATCACAGTCAAAGAGTGGTGCCTAGTCACACATCATTGCCACCCAAGTAAATGGAACAGTTGGGGAACAAATTCAACGTACAATATGTGTATGATGTTTCAGTGTTTGTATAGTTCTTTTGTCACTGATGTCCAGATTGAACTAGAGGCATGGAGTAGTCACCCTCATTATTATTTAATCTTGTTTCTTGAACCAAGAGCAGACTGTCTGAGATATATGCAAGCTCAATATCACATATTAACTCACATGAACATGGTCATACTTTTCTCAGTATCACTTATCAAGAGGCCTAGAACATCACATTCTAGTAGGAGGGACTAATCCCACGTCTATCACTCACAATCAATCCCCATGAGTCAAAGCCACCCAATCATCACGGTTATAACAACCCATGTTTCAGGACTATGTTTGATGATGTCAAAGTGTACCCAACGACATGTGTTGAGTGCAGTGATTTTAGGTCTAAGAACCACAACCACCACCATCACTGTGATAGCTGACTAAGACTTCCACGATGATGGCTTCTATGTGTCAGTTTCATGGTGGGTTTATCCGATACACTATTCTCTAACATGTATCTGTGTGATTGGTTTGATATCTCCATATCATGACCAATGAGACTCAGTCGTCAACCAACTCTCACTCTGATGTTATGTGTTATTGTTGTCTATCAACCTTCCACAATAACAACCGATTAGGGACACAATGAGAATGTAAATATGTACTCTTAACATCTGTATGATCTCATTTCTTCCAAGTCACATACTTGAATACATACGTCATTGAGTAATATTATTCTCTAGACATTTATAATGCTATATCATTATCTCATAACTGAATTAAACAAAATAAATTGGAATCTTGCCTTTTATTAATAATCAAATTATACATGATATGTCATTACAATCATCACATGATTAGCCCTCTGGGCATACATAACCAACAGACTCCCACTTTCACTTAGAGCCAATCACCCACGAATCTTATTCTGAGTGACCTAACATGACCATCATGCTTCTTCTATGAAAGTGCCTTTGTTAAGGGATCAACAACATTTCTCTTAGTTGGAACTTTGCAAATCTTCACATCTCCACACTGCATGATTTCTCATATGAGATGGAACCACCTTTGTATATGCTTTGAGAATTGATGTGATTTGGGTTTCTTAGCTTGTGTAATACCTCCATTATTGTCACAATATAGCTTGATTGCATCGCTGATGCTAGGAACGACCCCAAGTTCATTTAATGAACTTCTTGATCCATACAGCCTCCTTTGTCGCACTTGATGCATCAATATACTTAGCCTTTGTTGTAGAATCGGCAACTATTTCTTGCTTGGAACTCTTCCAGCTCACAACTCAATTGTTAAGGAAAAACACAAATCCTGATTGCGATTTGTAATCATCTTGATCAGTTTGGAATCTTGCATCTGTTGACCAAGAAATTATCCTTAGTCCTTCTCAAGTACTTGAGGATGTTCTTCACAGCTATCCATTGAGTATCACTTGGATCTTACTGATATCTGCTCGTCATGCTTAAGGCATACAAGACGTCTAGACGGGTACATAACATTGCATGCATGATTGATCCAATTGTCGAGGCATATGTAATCACACTCATGTGTTCCCTTTCTTCACAAGAACTGGGATGTTGAGCTCTAGAGATGGGGACACCATGGAGCATAGGCATGTTTCCTCTCTTTGAGTTATCCATGTTGAACCGCTTCTACACTTTGTCAATATATGTGCTCTGACTTAGTCCAAGAAGTCTTTTGGATCTATGTCTATAGATCTTTATCCCCAAGATGTAGGGTGCTTCTCCCAATTCTTTCATAGAGAATGTATTTCCTAGACATGTATTTACCTTTTGTAAAGTAGGGATGTCATTCCCCATCAATAGTATGTCATCTACATATAATATGAGGAATGGCACTATGCTCCCACTAACCTTCTTGTACACACAAGGTTCGTCTTCATTTTGAACAAAGCCAAACCCTTTGACTATCTCATCAAAATGAAGATTCCGACCCTGAGATGCTTGATTCAATCCATAGATTGACCTTTGTAGCTTACAAACTTTATTGGAAAACTTTGGATCTATAAACCCCTCAGGTTGTGTCATGTATACATCATCAACAAGATTCCCACTAATAAATGTGGTTTTAACATCCATTTTCCAAATCTCATAGTCATGATAAGCTGCAATAGCAAGCATGATCCTGATGGATTTAACCATGGCCACTGGAGAAAAGGTTTCATGATAGTCAACACCTTGGACTTGTCTAAAACCCTTTGCAACCAAAATACCCTTATAGGTTTGGATCTTTCCATCCATGTCGATCTTCTTTATGAAGACCACTTACACCCTATGGGTTTTACCCCTTTAGGTGGATCCACTAAAGTCCATACTTTGTTGGTATACATGGATTCTATCTCAGATCTCATGGCCTTAAACCATTTCTCATACTTTAGTCCCTCAATATCATCTTTATAGGATATTGCCTCATCATCTATGACCAATTCACTACCTTCCTAAGTCACATGATATCAAAATCTATTAGGTTTAAGGCGTGTCCTATTAGATCTATGAGGTTCCTATGTTACCTGAGGAATTTGAGTTTCCACAACACTTTGTGATTCTCCTTATTCCTCTGGTTCATCTATTGGTTCAATGTTTTCTTGTTGTTCTCAAACTTCTTCGAGTTCTACTTTCCTCCCACTGATTCCTTTGGAAATAAATTGCCTTTCAAGGAACACAACTGTCTTGGCAACATACACTCTGTTGTTAGATGGAGTATAAAAGTAGTATCCCCTTGTTTCTTTGGGATATCCAACAAATTAACATTTATCAGACTTAGGGTCAAGCTTTTCAGGAAGCATTTTCCTAACATAATCTTCACATCCCCGAATCTTTATAAAAGACACATCAGGACATTTCCCATTCCATATCTCATATGGTGTCTTTTGAACCAATTTAGACGGTACACGGTTAAGTTTAAACGTGGCGATTTCAAGACCATATCCCCAGTATATAGTGGAAGCTCAGCTAAACTCATCATAGATCACACCATATCAAGTAATGTGTGATTCCTTCTTTCTGATACACCATTATGTTGTGGTGTTCCAGGTGGAGTCCACTGGGATACATTCCCATGAGCTCTCAGAACATCCTCAAACTCTTGGCTTAAGTATTCTCCACCTCGATCAAAATGAAGTGTCGTAATACTTTTTCCAAGTTGGTTTTGTACTTCATTCATAAACTCTCTAAACTTTTCAAGAGTTTCCAACTTGTGTCTCATCAGGTAGACATAGCCATACCTATTGAATTCATCAGTAAAGGTAATGAAGTACTTGTACCCACCTCTAGCATCTGTTCTAAAAGGTCCACATACATTAGTATGTATGAGTCCTAATAGATCACTAGCCCTCTCATTGTTACCGGTGAAAGGGGTCTTATCCATCTTGCCCAAAAAATAAGATTCACATGTCTCAAATGATTCAAAATCAAAAGAGTCCATATAACCATCTTTATGGAGTCTAGATATGTGATTCTCATTTATGTGCCCTAGATGACAATACCAAATATATGTTTTGTTTGAGTCATTGAGTTTTTTCCTTTTGGTATTCACATTATATACAACTGTCTCGATATCTATCAAGTATAGACCATAAGACATTGGGGCACTACCATAAAAGATCCCATCTTTGCTAATAGAACATCTTCCATTCTATATAAGAAATTCAAATCCTTTCTTATCCAAACAAGATACAAATATGATGTTCCTATTAATGGAAGGTACGTAATAGCAGTTCTCTAACTCTATTACAAATCCACTTGGTAGAGTTAACTCATAGGTTCTAACTATGATGGCCGCAACTCTTGCGCCATTAACAACACACAGTTCAACCTCACATTTCTCTAAAGGTCTACTTCTTTTCAGATCCTTCAAACTTGAGCAAATGTGTGATCCACATCTGATATCAAGTACCCATGATGAAGAAGTAGTGAATTTAATCTCAATAATTTATACCCCAAAAGTAGAGATATCTATCCTTTACTTCATCTTCATGGGCTCCCTTATCCTTCTCCTTACTTTGAGTGCTAAAGATTTGAACCTTAGCTTAGCCACAAAATGTGTTTTGGCTTTGCCTTTGTCCTTGGACTCAACTCTGTTGATCGCCATCATGGATTTATCCATATTCATTTATGCTTCAACATTTATCAAGATGTCAAGCAACTCTGACAGCAATCCAGCCATGTTGCATAAGTGATAACACTCAATGAACCAGCTATATGATTTAGGCAATGATTGCAAAATCATATTTTTGGCCAACTCTTGACCCAAAGGATATCCCAGTTTCTCAAGACGCTCCATATGCTTAATCATATTAAGCACATGAGGCTCTACTGGATCTCCCTCTGTCAGTTTGCACCCAAATAACACCTTAGAGACATTATACCTTTCATGCTTATCATGTTGTTTATGCAACTCATAGTTCATACAACCCGGCATAAGGTTCTTGATTTCAAAACACCATTGGCATGCTTCAAATAAGCATCCATGTCAATCTTAGGCAAATTTGGAGTGAATATTGGTTCTAGCATTTTAGGATTGTGCAGAACACTTCTCAAGGTCCTGGCCAATTATGAAAATAAATCTCATTTGAGTTGTCTAAACATGATGATTTGTTTGTCATTTGTTTCTATAAGAGATAAAATTTACATGCATTTGTAAACAAAGAAACTTTTGATTTGATTTGATATGGAAATTTTGACGATATAATTAGGTATTTAGTTATTATCGCTCCCACTGTTTTATGCAAATTGATAGCCCTCAATATCAATTAGAAATATTGCAACGTACAATATTCTAGTGGGCCAAGATCCAAAATAATTCAACTATTACCCAGCCTACACCAGCGTCCATAGCCAATTATCAAGGTAGACAATCATGCCAATTGCATCATATGTAACTCTTGGGTAGATGATATGCACAATTCCTTGCCATGATCATCTGCATGCTTCTGGGCTTAGACTCTAAGAATCACCAGTTAAGTCTGAATAAAAAACCGACACGATAATAATGCACCCCATGAGGGCTGAAACTACATTATTACCATCACACTTCCACGAGATAGATGGCGCACCATGCTAGGGCATAAACTACGCTTGGTCAATCAAGATTTTCATGTGTGCCACTTTTAAGAAAGCATCTAAGACTTAATATTTAAATTGAGGGAGTTTGTATATATACATTTGCTTTATCAAATCACCACATATATAGTACATATCATATACATGCTATATCCCATAACAAAAACATGCAATAAGTGAAAGCGATGGTTATGGCCAGTCCTAATGTAATCCCTTGGAGTTACAAGGGATTGCATCATCTAGGTCTACATCAGATGTAGAAACCTGTTGTTGATGAAGATTTATGCTTGACAATATGTGTTGATCGGTTCAACCTTTGAACAAATCGGCTCGCCACCTAGCTGGTTGTTAGGTCGTCTCATTGGTCATATGATCCTTCTGTCCACCATTGACTGGTTCTTCCAGTTGATCGGTCAGGCCCATCAGATGATTGGTCCAGCTTGTCCACCATGTCCTCCAAGGTCCTTCAGGTAGACTCATCTTGGGGACGCCTTCATCTTCATCATAACAGGAAAGTAAACTATCCTACGTTTACATGATTATAGGGAAACCTTGAGTTACATTTGAGGGGAGAAAAGGTAGAAGAGAATTAACTTTACATTGGGAAGATGAGCTAGAGGCTCGGTACGCAGACCGAGATAAACGGATAAACCAACCACATACAACCATGCACATATAGGGGTTATTGGCCAAAACCATGCTACACATCCACCATCAAAACCATTTTAGAGAGACGCATGTAAATTGCATATATATATATATATATATATATATATATATATATATATATATATATATATATATATATATATATATATATATATATAACTCATCTTTAATACCCGCACACCCTTCTTGTCACTTTTTTTTAAAAAAAATTGCAATTGTAGAGGAGCATTTTATCTAGCTCCCCAAAAAATTTCATCCAAAAATAATATCATTTGCCCCACCAAAAATAAAAAATACGTCCATATATTTACTGACTGTATATTTTCTGCACATTTACTTTTTTAGTCATGTAGTTACTCTTTTGTCAATATAGTTACACTTTTGATCTTAGAGTTACTTTTGTGTACCATATAGTTACACTTTTGGATGTGTGGGTAGCGAAAAATCAGGCTACCCGCATGGGTATTGAATGAATGTCCATATATATATATATATATATATATATATATATATATACATATATATACATACATATATATATAGAGAGAGAGAGGGTCAGGCTAGTATATAGGAGTCACCGTACACCTTAGTCATTTTTAAAGATGTAATAACTTTTTGGAAAATCTAAACTGTTGATCTTCTTAAATATCTTAAGAACATACTATATAATAAATTTCAGCTCATTTAGACATTTATAGGTCATGCATCTAAATGAGGCAAAAATCATACATTTCAAATTAGTTTTATGTGTTGATTTTTTTGTCCTTGGATGAGTGACTTACACTCATCCAAATGAGCTCAAATTTTGTATGTTCCCTACTATTATTGTAACCATGAATATCAATGGTTTAGATTTTGAAAAAAACATGATCTAGATAGGCAAACACCATTGGGGTGTACAACATGATCTGTACACTTGAGTGTATTCTAGCCTAACTTTATATATATATATATATATATATATATATATATATATATATATTGGGATTATTGTGGTGTTTGGATTAGACAAGATATTATTCACATTGCATGCAATAATAGAACGACAAAATCAAAATCCGATCATATCAATTATCCTGCAATATAGTAAATTGACATTGGCTCTGATACCACTATTGGGAAATATGGTACAGAGCGGGTAGTGGAATTTAAAATTTTATTATCATATTCCCCATAAACAATAGATTGCATCAATAACTGTAATGCATGAAGGATGGTTTATGGGATATACCTGGTCTTAGAGCAAGTCCAATGACAATCCTCATTGTTGTAGATGTGCAACTCTGATTCTTAGTTGCACCGGGACATGTCTGACTATTGCACCTCCTTGGTCTGCACCACCGACTGCATCCAAAACATCATCTTCTTCAGTAGCTCCTATTGTTATAGACTGTTGGTTTATGTTGTCCTCCAAGCGGAAAAAAATGTCTTCCTGCCTCTATGGTAGTCCACACAGATCACCTAGAACTCCTGTCATCCTACTAGACTAGACAGGAAGGAGTTGTTCTTCTCTGTCAGTGTACTAGTCACCAACTTTCTCTCCCACAACGATGACTCTCAGTTGTTCTCTCTTGTGGCTATCTCTCCCTTGTCAGGTAGGACTTGTCGGGGCTCTCATGGTTACCACAACCAGAGAGGACAACAATTGTCAGTGGAACTGATTCTCAGTTGTTTGTATTTTTAGTTGTACTCTGGGAAGCCCCCAGTACCCCTCTATATATATTAGGGGTTAGGTTCAGGGTTCCCAATCCCCATCCAATGCGAGACTAAAGCGGGAGTGGAAAGGACAAGTAGATCTTGAATTTTTGTAACTTTTCTGGAAGTTTCACAACCTGAGTGCGATGAAACATTCGTCTCGCCAATTGAGACGATCATCTTGCTAATTGAGATGGTAGTCTCACACGCAAGGCGGTCGTTTCACTAAGAAAAATGGTCATTTGGGATGCGAGATGGTCGTTTCACACTTTTCCATTCAGATATGAATTAGCAAATCATTTCCTAATTAATGTCATACATTAATTTACTTGCACCCCAAGTATGTGCAATTGAAATGAGTTTGGTTAAAATCCAAAACTTTCGTTCATCCCAACGGGGCCATCTCACTCACCCCAGATAGCCGTCTGGTGAGTTCCAGTCGAGCTAATCAGTTTAATAGGTTGAACCGGTCGGTTCATAGGGCAGAACTAAGACAATTCAATTTATGATCTGCCTGACAACCCAAACGGCCGTCTCAACACTTGATATGCCCGTCTGGCTGCCCAAACGGACATCTCACCCAATAAGATGATTGTTTGGCAGTTCATTCAGCTAATCCATTGATTTATTGTGTGAATTGAGTACCTAAACACTTTAGTACTTAATTCAATTATCATTCAAGATCAAACTCCTCTTCTAGATGAGTTCCTATGTGTGTGACCCTATAGGTCCCATATCATGTTGGCAGTGAATGTCCATAACAATTTATGACAACACAATCAAAGAGTGGTGCCTAGTTGCACATCATTTCTACCCAAGTAAATGGAAAAGTTGGGGAACAACTTCAACCTACAATTTGTGTATGGTGTTGCAGTGTTTGTATAGTTCCTTTGTCACTGATGTCCAGATTGAACTAGAGGCATCGAGCAGTCACCCCCATTATTATTCAATCTTGTTTCTTGAACCAAGAGTAGACTGTCTGAGATATATGTAACTCAATATCACATATTGACTCACATGCGCATGGCCATGTTTTTATCAGTCTCGCTTATCAAGAGGCCTAGGACATCACACTCCAGTAGGAGGGACAAATCCCATGTCTATCATTCATAGTCAATCCCCATGTGTCAAAGCCAACAAATCATCACCTTTATAACAACCCATGTTTCAAGAATGCATTTGATGATGTCAAAGTGTACCCAACGACATGTGTTGAGTGCAATGATTTCAGATCTAAGAACCACAACTACTGCCATCACTGTGAGAGCTGACTATGACTTCCATGATGATGGCTTCCATGTGTCAGTCTCACAGTGGGTCTATCTGATACATTGTTCTCTAACATGTATATGTGTGTTTGGTTTGATATTGTTGTATCATGACCAATGAGACTTAGTCATCAACTAACTCTCACTATGATCTTATGTGTTATTATTTTCTATCAACCTTCCATAATAACAACCGATCAGGGACATAATGAGAATGTAAATATGTACTCTTAACATCAATATGATCTCATTTCTTCCAAGTCACGTACTTGAAGACACATGTCATTGAGTAACATTATTCTCTAGACATTTATAATGTTACATCATTATCTCATAACTGAATTAAACAAAATAAATTGGAAGCTTGCCTTTTATTAATAATCAAATCATTTTTACATGATATGTCATTACAATCATCACATGATTGTCTCTTTAGGCATACATAACCAACAGATGATGATGAAGACTTCCTGCTCAAAGTGTCTGCCACTACGTTTGCCTTCCCTAGATGGTAGTCTGTAGTGCAATCATGGTCCTTGATTAACTCCATCTAGCGATGATGCCACATATTCATCTCTTATTGTGAAAAGATATACTTCAGGTGCATGTGGTCAGTGAAGATCTCACACTTCTCACCATAAAGGTAGTGTCTCCATATCTTCAAGGCATGGACCATTGTATCTAGCTCCAAATCATAAGTAGGGTAGTTCTCATCATTCTTCTTTAACTGTCACAATGCAAAAGAGATCACATTCTTATCTTGCATCAACACACAACACATGTCATTCCTTGAGGCATCACAAAAGACAATATAGCATTTTCCCTGCTCTAGAAGCATTAGCACAAGTGCACTAGTCAGCTTCTCCTTTAACGACTGGAAGGCACACTAACACTTATCATCCCAGATGAAAGATACATCTTTCCTTGTCAACTTCATTAGGGGTAACGCTATGGAACTGAAGTTCTTGATGAACCTCCTGTAGTAGCCCGCCAAACCCAGAAAACTACCAACTTCTGTCAGTGTCTTCAGTTATTCCCACTCTATCATAGATTCAAACTTCTTAGGGTCCACACAAACACACTCAGAAGATATCATGTGTCCAACAAAGGACACTTCCTTCAGCCAAAACTTGCACGTGTTGAACTTCACATACAATTGATGTTGACTCAACAGGGTCAACGCCTGACACGGATGTTGCTCGTGCGGTTGGTTGTCTTGACTGTATATCAATATGTCATCTATGAAGACCACCACAAACTGATCCAGATACGGCTGAAACACTTTGTTCATCGAGTCCATGAATGATGTTGGTGCATTAGTTAGCCCAAACGGCATAACCATGAACTCATAGTGACCATACCTCATGTTACAACCCCAATTTTTGGGTTCCTTTGGGTGAGAAATTTAATTTCTCACATTAAAGATAATTGGACAAATAATGATACAATTTGTTGCGAATAAATGGATTTCGTTTACAATAGCCTTGATGGTTGTGTTGTGGGCTTTATTGGCTATTGGGCCCAATAACAAGGAAATTCAATTAATAAATGAATAATTGAGTTTTTGAGAAAAGAAAGATGTGGAAACCTCTAGAAGGCAAAAGAGTATAATCCAAATTTGGATTTCGTGCCTCTTGGGTTCCTTGGGTCCCAAGGAGTCCAAAATTACAAAGATAAAGCAATAAGAAAAGAAAAGATCAATTAGATATTTCTTTATTAAGAAAGAAATTGAAAATAATGATAAAATGTGGAAAATAAGTGAAAAGAGGTACAATTGAGTTATCCTTGGTGGATTTTAGTATCCAAAGGGTTTCTACTATCAAAAGGAAAATAAAAAGACAGATAAAAAGAGAAATCCTCAAAAAGAGATATTTTAATAAAAAGATAAGGAAAATATGTGAAATAGACATAAATAAAAGGATAAAGGCAAATAGATGTTCCCCAATATGAGAATCCATGCCTTTAGGATTTCTTGAGGTCCAAGGGATCCAAGATAACAAGATAATGACAAAGGAAAAAGGAATATCAATTAATTTGGACTAATTAATGAATAACTTGGGAGAGAAGGAAGCCTTCTCATCCATTGCAATTTGTTTCCCAAATTTCGTTCAAAGCTAGATAATGCCAAGACAAACCTTCCCTTAAAATTTGATTTAAAAAGGAGTAAGGGTTTAGGAGATACGAATTTAGCAAGTTATCCCCAAAATTGGGAATTATTCTGAATTTAGAAATATACTTTCCCCTTGTGTTTGATCGCGAGCGATGAGATCCGTTGGATCTTAATCCAACGATGGACGATCATCGTCTAAGTCCCAAGCGGACTAGGACTCTGCAAGTTCCAGAGAAACTTTCCCACCTTGATTTCTCATGATCCAGTGGACATGCCAGCTTGGTGTTGGTCCCATTAGATTCAGGAGAGGAAACCGTAGGGATTCATCCCTGGTTCGGCTAGGATTAGTCGTCGTTTTGGGAAACGCCTAACTCGGTAGGTTCTTGCCCCAACCCTATATATAGGGGAGTGTGATCGAAGGCACCAGCATCCCCACAATTCATTCTCACATGTTCGGACCCCTGAGATGAGTTCACCAGTGCTTTCAATTTGGTTAGAGACCTTGATCTTCTCCCTCGTCGAGCTGTTGCTGTCGTCGGAGTAGAGGAGGCTCGTCGGCGTGGAAGGGGTGATGCCCAAGAGGAATTGACCCCCCAGGCAAATCTGAGAGGGGTAGGCGGAGCCCCTGGACCGATCAAACTGGTCACAGATGCGCGGATGGCTGGAGTCAACCCTTGAGTTGACTCGGCTGAGAAGCTCGTCTCGCGAACAGGCTGAATAGAGGAAGAAGACGACCGGCCTGGTCATTTACCAAACTGCCCCTCTGTGTCTTCTTTGCAGGTAAGGGCATTCTTCTACTTCGGTTTATTTCAGATCGCAAATAGGCGTGTGGATCGTGAGTCGTTGGATCCTAAGTGGACCAGCGGACCACGGATCTGATGCCTCTTGTTTTTCTAAAAATAGCAAGTGAACCAATAAAAAAGGGTTTTTCCTATAAAAATCGTATCTTGAGATAGGAAACTCAGATGGGAAAAGTTAATACATGAAAAATGATCAGAAAAATACGAGAGATGCATTAAAAATGGTTTGGACACCTAAATCTATATATTTTTGCAAAAGTGCATATTTTGGATAGAAAAGGTATTAATTTGTGGTTAGAAACCCTAAATGTTGATAAAAGATTTATTTAATCTTGCAATTAGGTTAATTCAAGCATGGTTAACTTGTTTAATAATAAAGTTAGATTTTAACCTATTTTGATGATGGAATTGCAAAGTTTAGGGTTTTAAACCTAATAAAAGGGTTAATATGTTTAGAAACCGTAAACAAGAGAAAAAGAAAAGAAAAGTACTTCTAATATTGTTGCTAAAAGATGAACTTAGAATCTTTTGTGAAAGAAAGATGAAATAATTAGGGTTTAAAGTAATAAAAATAAGGTAAAGGTGATAAAAAGGAAGTGAAACCCTAATTATGGTCAAAACCCTAAAAAGGGCTAGTAACCCTAGGGCTCGATTAGGCCTATTAGATTTGAATACCATGATCCATGATAGAAAAATACTGGATGTATATTTTAGGACTGAATTGTGCTTGTTTGCTTGATTCTAGATTACTTGATTGTTTGGATTAATTCTGCATTCAAGACAGCTTGACAGGTATGTGGTTAATTATGAATAACCGCCTTAGTTTCCCGAGGATTTTCCATATGGTTAATCGTATTGAATGCAAATTATCAGTTTGGATGTTCATACTTGCAAATCATAAAGTCATTATGATTATCACATTAATAATAGAAGTATGTATTCTCGCACCTACATGCCACCCTGATGGATGATGCCAAAGGTCAGGCCCGGATGGGTAGACCAATGGGCACCATGAGTGGTGACCCCAGGCAGCAAGCTCGGGAATGAGAAGGTGGCCTATGATATTGAATGACTAGAGGGCACCATGAGTGGTGACCCCAGGCACCAAGTTCGGGAATGAGAAGGTGGCCTTAAGTCATTAGCAAAAGAAACCCTAAGGTGGGTATGCCAGGGTTAGGGTAAAAGCGGTAGAGAATGTCATACTGGAAAGTGTAAATTGGCTTGTTAATTAACTTGATTGTAATAATTAGATTGTTATCCATATGTGCAAACTTTTGGTTGTCCCCACATACCAGTATATTTCGATATGCTAACTGACATTTTGTTTTTCGGCGTTTTAGGTACAAGTTTGAAAAGCACAAACAGTAAAGTGACACATCGTGAAAATAAGAAGTAAAGTACAAGGAGTGTTAGATAGAATAATTCAAGTGGTGGATAGATAGTTTTCCAAAGTTTTCAAAAGGTATGCAAAGTTCTTTTTTGTACCAGTTTTTAGTTTAGTTGGTAAAATTTGATAATTGTTATTGATTAATTGTCGAACCTTTGATCCTATTTATTGGGCTAATGGCTCTGATCTCCTTATCTCCCTTAAGTGGGGGTTACCGGGAGACGGGGTCGTTACACCTCATCCTAAAAGCTAACTTTGGTATGTCGTCTGCCTTGACCAGCAAATGGTGATATCCAGACCTCAGGTCTGTCTTGGAAAACACTATAACACCTCTTAACTGGTCAAACAGATCATCAATCCACGGCAATGGATACTTGTTCTTTATCATTACTTTGTTCAATTATCTATAATCTATGCACAGCTACATGGATCCATCTTTCTTATTCACAAACAAAATGGGAGCACCCCCTAGAGATGTGATTGGTCTGATAAAACCTTTCTCAAGTAGTTATTGTAACTGTTTCTTCAATTTTGCCATCTCAGCTGATGCCATGCTATATAGTATTTGTGATATCGGTTGGGTACTGGGTACTAGATTGATTTCAAAATCAATCTATCAAGGTGGGGGAACATCGAGGAACTTGTCTGGAACACATCCTTGAACTCATAGACAATTGGCACTTCCTAGATACTAGGACTCCCCGCCTTCGTATCTATCACATGTGCCAAGAATGCTTGGCAACCATGTCTCAACAACTTCTCTACCATCATTGCTGACACCAGACATGTCTGAAGGATCTTCCTATCTCCTTGGAAGACCCACGTCATACCACCTTCGACAAATGTTGCCACCTTAGAACTATGTCCAAGAACACCTGATACTTCTCCAAAGTATCCATTCCAAGGATCACATCGAATCCATGCATGTCAAGGGGTATGAGGTCCACTTGAATGCTATGTCCTAAAAAAGAAAGGACAAAGGAAGGACACACCTCTCACAACTATGTGGAACCAACCAATGAGATTTCTAAACAAATATTATCACATCTACAACTAATAGGCAAAGAACATATAGTAATCACTTCTCGAGTGATAAAAGAGTGTGTCACACCCAGGCTAATCAAAACAAATATAAAGCAAGAGGAAGACAAATCAGAATGAAATAACTCCATCTAACCTATTACAACTTGCAGGTTGACCACTCCTTCTGACTGACTCATGGTGTAGAATCGAGACATTGCTTGTTATCATCCCCGTCCTCTACTGGCCTATCTAGAAGAACCAACTTTTGACACTTGTCCATGTCCTCGGCCTCCACCAATGCTAAACTACTATCTCGACAAGCCCTACTGAATATGTCTTGGCTATTGGGTCACCTCATCATCCTTCATCGGATATGCCCACCTTATATGTCCTACTTGTTCACACTCATGGCAAGTCCTGGTCTCGTATTGTGGCCTAAACAACCCTGTCACTGACACTGATGTCGTGTTGTGGACTCATGCTGGTGGAAAACTACAGCCTCTACCCTTACTCGGCGACCATTGGGTATGCACACTTAACCTCTGTTGTAATTGTAGTACTGAGAACTGAGGCTTCTTGAAACCTCTAGATGACTATCATTGATACTAGGCAAGCCTCTTATTGGCCTTCATCTCACACTTCTTCACCACTGACTTTTCCACCCTCGTTGATTCCACAAATGTGGCAAACTTCTGTTTGTTCTCTAGGGATGACACCGGTGTTTTCAACTCTGTACTCAAACCTTTCTCAACCCATTTGATCCTCTCCTTGTCTGTAGCAGCCATGTGAGGACAAAACCTTAGCAGCTCCATAAACTTGGCTTCATACTCATTGATTGTCATGGATCCCTACCAGATCTTCTTGAAATGGTTAATCTTTATGTAAAGATAGGTCTCTGGAAAGTACTGACTCACAAACTCCAGTTGGAACTCTTCCCAACTGATCACATCACCTAGCCTTTTCTCCTCCTCAATGGTTCACCAGTAGCCACCACTCCCCTTCAACAGATACACAACATACTTCACATTATCCTCTTCGAGGATGTTGAGGATCTTGAAGGCCTTCTCCAGATCCATCAACCACAGATCTACATTTGTCTGGTCTATCGTACCTACATACTGATCGGCTCCTCAAAGAGGATGAAACTTTAAATTTATAACCCAAAACCTTCAAGTACCCACACAACTTTATTACGGGGTCTAAGTAGATATACGGATCGAACACAGGGATGTGGGTACATTTAGGATGCTTAAGATCTCACTCTTAAGTCAGTTAAGCCAATCTGATAGTTGATAAAAGTATGGAACTAGAACTAGTCTATAACAATGTCATGAAATAAAACAAAACAGAGTCTGTCATATTAACTAATTAAAGAGAAGGAGTTCCTATCTATGTAACTGCAAGTTGGGAAATCTATGCACCTGCTATCGGGTGTAGACAACTCTCAAACACCCTAGCAAGAAACCTACATCCAAACATAGTACGTACTGTGGCATTTGTTCCTGTGGGATCATCCCACTCGCTTTTGCGCAGTGTGACTAAAGCCCATCAATGATATGAGACCTCTCTCGAGGATGACAAATCAACACCTGAGAATAGTCCAGATACCCTCTCAGGTCAAGAATATTCTGATATACTAGCAATAGATGTGATCTGGGAAGAACCTAGTAATCTATGGTTCTTCACAAATCACATAGAACCATTCTCTTTTTAGATTCTGATCCAAACTACCTCCTCTAATCTATTTCTACAATGAATCTCTCGATATAGGTAGAAATAGAAGTTCAAGCAAGAAAGAGATCAACCAAACTAGCAATCATAACCAAAAAGAGATGATAGAATAGAACACGTACTAGATATGAAATAAAAATGCTTGCTTGCTTAAGGTAAAAGTACATAAACATGCCCAAAATGGGCTACATAGAGAAAAAGGAGCTCAACTAGCCATGGACAAGCATAGTTGGCACCAAACAAAGATGGAAGAACATCATTTGTACAGAAATAAAGGAGAACAATAGAAGAAAGGAGAAGAAGAAGAGATTTAGTCTGTAGAGGAGAGGTGGCTCTCTCTCCTTAGCCTTCGTATGTGCCAGATCTCATCTTTGGGTCATCCTCCTTGGTCTTCTGAACTTCTTGGCCTCCTTTCTCTTTGATTCTACCCCAAACAGCAGCTTGGTGGATGAATGGAGGTGGAAGATGGTTAGGAATGGTACACAATGGGTGAATGGTGGTGGGAAATGATGGTAGATGGAAGCAGACCGAAGGGATGGATGTAGGATGAACACTTCAACCTTTTCAGATCTTGGCACTCTTCAAAGGGCTTTGGGAATCTAAAAATCTCAGAACCAAGATGTGGAACCTCTAAATCTTGAGAACCAAGATGTGGAACCTCCAAATGTTTGGAACCCCCCTCCAGATAGTGAGGGGTGGGTATTTATATGTGAAGGAAGGGTGTATGTAATAAGTAGTCACGACACCTATCTTGGTCGCTACCCTGGCCTCATCCTGATCGTGTTGGGTGTAGCAGTCGAGATATGTCACGGTTGGGATGGATGTCGTAGGCGTAGAGCTTGTAGCGGTCGAGACACATGTAGCAGTTGAGACGGTCATTACGGTTGATATGGTTGTTGTGGTTAAGACAATTACTGGCTCTAGTCCTTGGCCCGACCGTGTCGGGCTCGTGGTTGTGACATATGATATTTAGTAGTGTTTGCTTCGTGTTACGGTCAAAATGAGTGGCACAATCGTGAGAGTGTAGCAGTCGTGACTTTCCCTTCTCGGTCCAACTGTGTCGGGCTGGGCCCGGCCGTGTAAAGTGTCACGGTTGCTACAAATGGAAGCCTAGCTATCACAAAAACCATGTCTTGGGGAGAAATCTTAGAGAATAATGTTTTTCAAGTTCGGTGACTACTGGTCCCAAAATTTGCTAGTTGAGCAACTCTGTCTATGAAAAGACATAAATTACCAAAAGATAGGAATCTAGGGATATTTTGGGCACATTAAAGCTATGTTGACACAAAACTATAAATAAATGCTTAATATAAATGCCTGAATTTGGGTGTTATCAACCACCCCAAGCTTAAACCCTTACTTGTCCTCAAGCAATACTGTGCTCAAAAAACAAAAAGATAACATCCAAACTAAGCATGGCGATAAATGCTAAAGTTAAGGAAAATAGTTTAAAACATCAACTCTCTTGATCCATGTCGTTTCATAGAAAACCCCCACTAGTCAAGCACAATCGTGCTAAAGTATGATGAAAGAGCATCCAGGTAAAATTAAGCTAACTCACTACAACTAGTTAGTGCTCACGAGGGTTTTAATCATAATGATATAGTATTAAAGCATTCACATAGGTGATCACGCAAGTGATGAGAAACGAGCCATTATTGCATATTCATATAGACCAATGAGGAACAATGTGCCTCCCACTTATTCAGGTCCTAAGAAGCACCAAAAGTAAGAAGACTCTAATGGATTTTGAGGATCCCAATCTGCATCAGGTTGGCCCATGTAACGAGCAACAGTCCCTACAGTCTCAGCCAGTTGGCCCAGAGTAGTGAGACGAACTCCTCGTACTGTGCTCAAACTAATTATGCTACTGGGATGGTCAACTCATAGGTCTCCTAGGAGCTCCTAGTGACTCTCAAATGAGACTTAGTATGACACTACAAGGAACAACGTACTCGCATTCATGAGCACAATCATACACTAGCTGGGTACCATCAGCAACTCTCCTAATAGAGAAAACAATGCTCATTTATTCACACTCAGGCTTTTATTCTCTGTATTTTATTTTGTAGGTTTGGGTAGAAATATTTTGATATTTTTAAGATTTTTAGGTGGCCAAACCTCTTTTGCAAATCATTACATTTTCATATTTTTTACTCAATCTAAGGTGACAGGGCGCATAGTCCATCAAGGAAAATGCTTCAACCTGAACATAACTCAAAATTCATCATTATCCACTTGATATCTGTGTGAAAAGTAGTAATTATGATTCAAGGATCCTTAGAGTAGAGGCAAGTTCGTGAAAAATGCAGGTTGAAGTTTTGATCAAACTCTAGCTCTTTCCAATGGTCCTATATCCTAGATTTGTCATTCACAACATAGATCAAGGGAATGGTGTTTTTAAGCTCTGAAAGGGGTGCATAACCTTAGATTTATTACCAAACTTAAGGAAAGAGTCAATGAGCAAGTCAAGTAAAAGATTACCAGTTTAAGGTGAAAAGAGTGCATTTAGTCATAAAGATAAGCATTTAGTTCTAAGATTTGCATTGCATAGTCTTAATTGCAAAGAAACAAATTATGAAACAAAGTCTTACAAAGCTGAAAATTTACACTAAATGCAAGGAACATGGAAGATAAACATGCATGTGTGAAAGGAAAGAACTAAAAGGAGAAAGCAGAAGATAGAGGGTGGTACACCCTTCCACCACTCCAAGCTTATAATTTTGCTCAT
The DNA here is from genome assembly GCA_963693085.1 of Alisma plantago-aquatica. NCBI lineage: Eukaryota > Viridiplantae > Streptophyta > Magnoliopsida > Alismatales > Alismataceae > Alisma > Alisma plantago-aquatica. The sequence goes on from OY856409.1 coordinate 865,388,842, forward strand.
CCTCAAGCAAATCTCAAACTCATGATGGTGTGTAGGGCAGCAGCTACTAATAATCATTGTTTATATATTGATTTCGATCGTCCATGCCACATGGTCGATTCTCATAGTCCGGGTGCATCCCCTGCTGAAATTGGAATGATTGTCCAAAGTCTTGGGGCGGCTGGTAGAACAGTTGGAAGGGCTACTGGAATGGTTGTTGAAAATTCAGAGGAGGTGGTGGAGGGAACACTGTGTCAAACCTCTGTCTGAGGTACTGCACATCCTGCTTCAGCACATTGAACCGTCTGTTGGATTCAGCCCTAAAATCTATCATAAACTCATAAAGGTGCCCTAAGTTGATATTTGGGGCATATTGCTCCTTCTAAGGAGACTGTTGGTAGTCCACTGAAGGTATCTCAGTGTAGGGCCCTCCTTGATATGGGATGTCATGGAAGGTTGCCCTTGTCTATTGCTCGGCCTCCTAAGTTTCTGGCACTGGTGGTGTTGAAGAAGATGCTCATGCAGTGACACCTACCTGACGAATGTTGCCTTGAGCATCCAGACGAGAGACGTCCATGACAATTGCCTAGAATGCAAACCCTACATTTGTAGGCAGTAGTACTATGTGCTTGTTGTATCCAAAGACATAAAGATAGCATGCGATGTACTCTTTGATCATCGCTGAGCAAATTAAGTGATCCAATTCCAACTTGGACCACTTAGCCTTGTCATGCATAAGCGCCAACTAGCGATCACCAATCCCAAGATGGCACGCCATGAAAGTGATCATGTCTGCCATTGGCATGAAGTGGACTTACTTCTTGAATGAGTTGTGAAAGTGGCAGATGATGAAGTTCCCCATGTTCACTTTTCTTCCTATCGATGCACACCACAAGATGTAGAGGTTGGCTGAACTGAGCGCCCCTTGACTGTCCTTCTTATCTAAGAAACAATTTGTGATCACTTGATGTAGATCATGAAGTACTGGGTTTGTAGATGTGTGAAGCATTGGAAGCTCTAGCGACTTATCTATCCTCTCTAGTAAGCATATTCCATGCCTGAGGAGGGTCAAAATCATTGTCCCCTGACTCCAGCCTCCCCTAGACATCTCAGCGTAGTCCTCTATAGAATGTGACAACCAACTATTGAGGTGATCCGCAGTGACGTGGCGGCTCTAGTTCAGTAGGCGGAAATGCATGACATTGTGATGGTGGTCCTTTGGAGTCTCGATCATAACATAGAACTCACAAGTGATCCTATGATAAGCATCACACTATGTATAAGCAAGGATTTCTAGGCCAACAACTGCAAGATATCTGTTGACCTGTTCTTATATCCCAAACTTGATGAGTGTGGTGAGGTCAGAATATTGTGGGCCCACGAGTCTACACTTGTCATTATTTAGGGCATGAAACTGCTAGTTCTACTTCATATTTTTTAATAGGGGAGAGGGGAGGGTGTTCTGGTTAACATCATCAGGAGTAGAGTGGCATCTACTCCCCTGGGCTAAATCGCATGATGAAGTTGACTGGCATAAAGACATCGACTGTTCTGCTGACTCTCGACTCTGATCCCCTACAGATGAAGCCCGGTGCGTTGATGCTACCGATGGGCTCTCATGATGGATTGTTGAAGTATGAAGCTCAATGTCACGGTGGGCTTTGAATCATCTCTCACTTGAGACTTCCTCCAACAAATTGCCAATATAAGTGTCCATCGGTGTGGCAGACATCCGTTAGTAATCTGAGTCAGACTCATGTGAACCGAACCCAGTTGATGATGAGTGCATCGTTTCATCTTCATACATTGGGTTTATCATTAGTGTTGCTCTATGAGAATAGAAACTTCTATGCTTTGTAAGTAAGCAGAAGCTCCCTTCTCCTTTCTTGCGTGAAATTGCCTATTTGAATTTGCAAAACCCATTGTGCATCGCATCCATGGTTCTTCCTACAGTGATGATTATCAATTTGTTCATGTTGGGCACGGCCGTGCGGATCTATGCTTGGGCGTGCAGAGGTGGAGGTGAAGGAGAGAAGGTTGGCGGTTGCACTCATCTGCTCTCTAGCACGGTCGTACTGGTAGTGTCACAGGAAGGTGTGGGAGGTTGTTACTAGCGCAGAGTTGTAGTGTTGCGTCCTGCCAACTTTTGGCCCACTCGTGCGGATGAGGGGCCGATCGTTCCGGTGGGAAGTTTGCAGCTGACATAGGCTGTAAATTGGCAGGAAGATAGAATGAAAGTGCAAGGTGGTTGTGACGGCTTCAGCAATGTTGTTGCTGCTGCGCCTGTAGATCTACGGAGAAGGTGGCGATCATGCGTGGTTCTGTTCCTACCGACTCTCAGCACGTTCGTGCAGGACTATGGCATGATCATGTTTGTCACACCCCGATCTCACACTGACTACTAATCCCGAGATTAGGGCGCGACGGAGGGATTATTACATAAACAAATCACTCAGAACTTTTTTTTTTAAAAAACCTCGTAATGATATCCGGATTATTGCTGTAAACTAAAACAAAATAAACTATTGCGGAAGCATTTCAATTAAACTGGCTAGAGAACATAAACAGAGTTTACATGTAACATTGTTTAACAGAAAGTAAAACATAACAGTTACTTTACATCTTTTACACATTCACCATGCATACTCTCTCTCACCCACACCATGTCCCAAGGACCAAGGGGAAAGGACTAAGAGACCTCTAACTACTAACTACGAACCTTCTATCGACTAGGCGTAAGGATAAATCGATCCTTCTGATTTCCTGCTGCTGATGATAACCTGAAAATGTTTTGAGTAGAGGTATGAGCCTACTCGCTCAGTGAATAGTATTTCACTTAGCTATCACTAAACAACTCATCAGGTTTATAAATTAAAATTAAACATAAATGCAGATCTAAGCAAGGCAGTTCTAAATACATAGCAGATATACAGATATTAGTCACATTTCTAAGCATCAACAGATATCTCAGATAAATAAACAGTTATATAAATTTACTGTGATCCTACACGATTACTTATTCATATTATTATTATGCCCTAAATATATGCAGTGTACTCTGCATATAAAGATCCGCAGCAAGTTCATGCTACGGTCCCACCGTACAAGACTTAGCGATACACCCGGGAAATGCTAAGTCTGACTACTGTCCTGGTCTGCTACAGGACTCTCAGGCTCACACGGCCTCACTGCACTCTCAAAGAGTGTACTCTAGACTCCTCCTTTAACCTGAGCACACAGGCGGAGAGTCGGGGTTACCACCGTGACACACGCACGGATTATTGTTGAATAACCCCCATATACTCCAGTGCCACCGTGACACACGCACGGATTATTGTTGAACACTGCCTTTCTGCCCTCGTGCCACCGTGACACACGCACGGATTATTGTTGAACACGAGTCACCGACCATCTAGACACACGCTAGGTAGGTCGTTTCACCCCAAGGTGCAGACCTCACGAGGGGTTCTACGGCGTTAGGGCACCTAAGTCTATTAACTGATTAACAAATAAACATTTAAACAGGAATATCACATTTACTGATTTCATATCAAATCACAATACACTGTCATTCTAAACCGACAGAGCAATATATTTCAAATCATTGTAATTTCTGAGAAATTCTCATACCATGCATTCAGGCAAATTAGAAATGCATAAATAACCCAACTTATTTCAATTTGGCACATACATAGCGAATTTACGCATTTGAACATCTTATTGCACAATTTAAAAAAAAATTTACTTCACATATAAGAATCATACTCAACAATTATCAATTCTCTATATTTCTCGAAAAACGTGCACATTAACCCAAATCCTGGTTTGTGCATCACTTAACTCAATTAAGAGTTAATTACCTATCACAACACAATTTAATAACAATACTTGAGAATTTCTGGTAATAATTCAGAGAAATGTGCCATTTCATGTAAATATCAATTTACACATATTAACGTCAAAAGATATATGCAATTAGGGTTTTATTGCATATTTTTATTTATTCATATCAACTTTGAAATCGTACATCTGATAATTTATCAGAAATCCCTATTGTCTGGGTTCATACCCAAACCATACCATTTTCAGATATGAATTTCTAAATTCAACATTCAAATAAGCAATTTGAGTTTCAAATGAACCATATAAATCAACCAATTCAATCCACACTGATCAAATGCTAAATTTAATCATATAACAGCGTCTAGAAGCAGTTTATGAAATAAAAAGTCGGGCGACGCCAAACGCCGCCCTACGCCTGATAACGCCTGTTATCAGCGTAATTTGCGCACCAAACAGAAAATATTCAAACGCCTGAGTTATTTAATGATAAATGAATGAAATCCTACTCACAGCGTTTCGAACCGTCCGGATTCGTCCGGAATTGCATCTAGAGGCCAGTTTTCGGGCGATTTCTGGTCTTCTTCTACCTTTGGATTACTTGGAATTAAGCCTGCTACACCCAGCAGGTGCTTCACGCACGGCAGGTTGAAGAAGACGAGTGCAATCGAGTACTGAAAACTACGGATTCCTGTTCTACCGTCATGGTCGAGCTCAAGGGCATCATTCCGAAGTATTGGCTGCGCCCTAGATGGCCTTAGCCATCGTATCTTGCAGTAGCTGCTGCTGCCTGCTTGATGGAGCGCCACCCTAGGGCGTGATTGGGTGAAGAAGCTAATTGGAAGTTGTGGTTGTAAGCTTAGACCTCGAAAACGGAATCATGGGCGCCGTTTGGTGATGTTTCCCGGGCAAATCGGCCCCTGACCGGCCGCCACAAGGCCGCTGTGCGGCGCTGCAACTGCTGGCCGGCTCAAGCTGGTCAGCTGCAGGGGTGGCGCGAGCTGGGCAAGGTAGGGGAGGAAGGAGAAGAGAGGAGGACGGCGCCCTAGATGGTCGGAGGTGAAGGGCTCGAGAATCGCCCTCAATCGCACCTATTTTTCCCCTCTGCTGCGATCGAGCGTTTCCTGGTTTGGGCGCCGCCTTTTCCTGTTCTATCGGGTAGGAAGAACAGGAGAAGAGATAAGCGTGACAAGGGAAATAAAAGTTATAAAGTGGCCGACCCACTTAAAGAAGTAATAAATGGGAAAATTGCATCTCAAGTCCAAGAAAACTAAAAAGGTTGTATCTTTTGCCTTGAGGGTCCGATTTAAACGATTCTTCTTGCAAACTCTCAAGCACGAGATCCTCTACCATCCCAAGGCATAAAATTATGCTAACTAGCTTGTCACAACTGGTCAATTCACTAATTGCAACAGTGAGTACTCAACTCAACTCAATTAACTTAACGATCATCATTGCGATTAACATTAATTACCTTAGATGATTCAATCTCAACTATTGATTCACAATGTAACTTATCTTGATTAACCATGTTGTTTAACAAAATACTTAGCACTAATCAAGGTATTTCACACTAATCGAGGTACTTATTAGTTAACTTAGTTATGGGTCATAACAATCTCCCTCCCTTATAAGAATTTCGTCCCGAAATTCCTAAAAGAGAAAAGAAAACTTGTCATTCACTCCTGACTCGTGTTTCCATGTGCCTTTCTCTAGGTTAAGATTTCTCAACTCTTGAGTTTCTTGATCCACTGATCAATCATCTGTATAGGTCCCTTAACCTAGGACACATCTGATCTGATTCCAGATCAACCCACAAAACATTGTCTTTCCAGAACTGTTATAGCAGTATCTCATTTTATGATAACTACTGAGAAATTATCATACTATTCATGCAGACAAACTAAATTCTTAAATAAACAGAATACATGTCAATCTGGTGCTAAATTAAAATCATGCAATATAACTGTTAAAATTATCGCTACATATCATACTGCAAATTGATATCAAAATACTTGATTCATCGTACACCCTATCCTTAGGGTTTCATTTGCATTGTTCATTCATCACATGCCAACACCCTACTCTTAGGGTTTTCTCAATTATTGATCACATGGCAACACCCTACTCTTAGGGTTTCCATTATCTCATTTGTTTGATTGCAGTTCAAATCAAAATACGGTATCATTCTAGAACTGACAGAACAGTATATTCAAAATCATTGTAATTACTGAGTAATGTTTATATCAGGCATGCAGACAGATTAAAAATTCATAAATATTCCAAACTCAATCAATTTTGGCACATACATATCGGATTCATGTAATTAAACATCTTATTACATCAATAGAAGTCATTTACTTCACATATAACAAACCATCTGTACTATTTTTCAATTACTTAAATTTTCTCGAAGAACGTGCATATTAACCAAATTCCTGGTTTATGCACCACATAACTCAATTAAGAGTTATTTACGTATCATCACATAAGTATTTAATAGTACTTGAGAATTTCTAATGATATTTCCATGAAAAGTACCAATTCATGTAAAAAGTCAGGTCACACACATTAACATAACAGGAAGCAGGTATTTAGGTTTATTTATATATTTTAATACTGTCTTACTATCTTAGAATCATATATCTAATGATTTACCAAAACTGTATTTCCTGGGTTCATTCTCTAACCGTACCATTATCAGTTGTGTATTTCTAAACTCAACATTCACACTAAGCAAACTCTATAAGACTTAAATGTTCTTCCCAACTTTCACTGAGACGCATAACATATGCTCTCAGTATGTCCTTAAGAGTCTGAATGGTTCTCTCAGACTGACCATCCGTATGCGGGTAAAAAGGTTGTACTGAATCTTATCTTTGTGCCCGAAGCACGATGCAATTGTTTCCACAACCTAGATGTGAACTTAGGATCTCAATAAGATATGATTGAAACTGGATTACCAGGCAATCTAACTATTTCATCCATGTATATCTTGGTCATATATCAAGACATCAAAGGTTGACTTAATATGAAGAAAGTGAGCAGACTAAATTAGTCTATCCACAATCATTCATATCAAATCACAACCTCTAGGTGTCCTGGGTAATCTTACCAAAAAATCCATTGTGATAAATTCCCATTCCCATTCGGGCATAGAAAAAGATTACAAGGTAGCTATAGATTTTTAGGGTTCAGCCCTAACCTACTGATACACACTACTTTTAACCACATACCTAGCTACATCCTTCTGCATATCTGACCATCCATTTCAACTTCTTGGAATTCATATACATCTTAGTGTTTTCCTGAAAGCGTAGCGTACATCAATACATACATTTCTATAAGAATCTTTTCTTTTAGGCTTTTCCCCTTAAAAGAATTTTACTCCATCTCGAGATACACACAACATGTCACGCTAAATCAACATATTATCATTTAAAAAACTTAAACTCTAATCTCTTTTCCTTCTATCACGTCATGCATAGTCTGGTTTAACTCACTATCACCCTATTGTAGTTCCTTGATCTGATCATAAGAAGTAAGCTTAACTTACATCTGTACAATCAAATCACTCTGTGTTGTCATCCCTAAATCTAGGTTCAACTCCCACATTTTTACTAACAGGTCTCGATTGAAACCTGTCGTAGAAAATGCATTAACTGTTGAACTTGACTTTCTACTGAAAGCATCATCCACCACATTCTCTTTACTAGGGTGATAATCTATTGTCACATCATAAATATAGTGACACCATATCTTTAAAACATGGACTACATCAGTTATCTTTAGATCATAATCGGATAATATTCCGCTTTCTATGTTACTTATTTATTGTTACATTTTAGGTTTATGTCTTACTCATTCCTCTAAATCATCTCATGTTGTTCATGTACCGATCAGGTTATCTTCTTCAAAACCCTAGATCGTTATCAAAGCCAGTTTACTTTTCATAGAACAAATCTCAAGATCTTTATTTAACAAAGATATTGGTATACAAGGTTACATCACTAATGATATCCTTTAAACTACTTCAACCCTAATCATCCTAGGGTTTTGGTCTAAATCAATATCATAGCATTATTGTATGTGTGTGGTCGATCATATAGATCAAATTGATTTGCTTGGATCAACAACATATTAATCCAATACTCAACTTTAATTACATATAGCTGAAAATTCAGTTTTTATAATAGTTTCTGTAATTCGTTTATTAAACTGTAAACAGAAACTCCAAAAATTCTGAAAATTTTATATGTTGTGCCTAATAAAGTTTTAGACCTCCAGTAAAAATTTGAGATCATTTCAAGTTACCATTAATTAATTAAAAATCAAACAGTGCGCTGCTATATAGCAGTCTGCAGCAGATTCGGTCGAGTTGCAATTCGACCGACACCTTACTGTAGAGATCAAAAGTCATCCAAAAATTACGCCAAATTAATAGAGTGTCTAAAATTTGTGATTTTCAAACATAATTAAAATTTGGGATCAATTGGACGTACCAATAAAAAGATAAAATTCAATTACCACACTGCTATATCATTCAGAAAATGTGATTGGTCGAGTTTGAAACTCAGCCGATGAACAGGTCAGAACATTCTTCAAAAATTCTGATATCTTCCAATGTTGTTCATATTTTATATATCCAAATCATATCCCAATTTTAGCCAAATTAGAGTTACATATAAGATACTAAAAATCATTTAGTGAGACATTCTATTTATCAAATTCTGTATTCATGCGTTATTTGAATCCTAATTTGGGCAATTTAGGGTCTATGCTTCTCAAGCCCTAATTCTCAAGATTAAGAACATTTATACTTCTATTCTTATGTTACTTGTTAATAGGAGTCATTAGATCCCAGTAACGCATCCTGCCAGCCGGACCAGGCCGAACCTGTAGTCCTGAAGCCAAGAGCTACTCGGGATTAATCAACCCCTATTTATCTTAGACATGTGGAAAGAATATCCACTTAGGGCAAACTCAATTAAACAAAAGTTTCGGGTCTACTTTAATACAAAGAAACCAACATTAAACAGTTCACTTCATGTCACAGTATTATAAAAAGATCATACTTATTGTACAAACTGCAAGTCTGAATTCATGCATATAAGAGCGTTTCTAATGATCTTTAATCAATAAGCATTGTAAGGTAGGAGTTATATCACATCCTTTATTTAATCTCTTACTCCTACATTATTTTCTTATTTCTTAACCCTAGGATTTCTAGGGTTTTCTTCTCTAGCCTATCCTTCTTCTGCATACCTGGCCAGGGCATCCAGAGAGGAACAGACAGAGTAGCTTGATACTGGTCAATCTAAGTATTCAGACACCTGGCCAGGGTATCTAAACACTCAGACCTTCCAGAGCTAAAACACATCAACTATTGTTTGCCTTACTTATAACTTTATCTTTTGATCTTAATGATTCTTATCGACTCAACTTAAGCTCATTACTTGATTCTCGTGACCACATCCTCTTCCTGCTATCTGCAATAGTATAACAGAACATTTCCTGTTATAAAATCACAGTTAGAAGAAAGACGTCTAAGTCCTAATCCTATTGGTCTCTTATCGTCCCCTGACCTTGAGTAACTATGTACTCAAACCAAAGCTCTGATACCAAAACTGTCACACCCCGATCTCACACTGACTACTAATCCCGAGATTAGGGCGCGACGGAGGGATTATTACATAAACAAATCACTCAGAACTTTTTTTTTTTTTAAAAAAACCTCGTAATGATATCCGGATTATTGCTGTAAACTAAAACAAAATAAACTATTGCGGAAGCATTTCAATTAAACTGGCTAGAGAACATAAACAGAGTTTACATGTAACATTGTTTAACAGAAAGTAAAACATAACAGTTACTTTACATCTTTTACACATTCACCATGCATACTCTCTCTCACCCACACCATGTCCCAAGGACCGAGGGGAAAGGACTAAGAGACCTCTAACTACTAACTACGAACCTTCTATCGACTAGGCGTAAGGATAAATCGATCCTTCTGATTTCCTGCTGCTGATGATAACCTGAAAATGTTTTGAGTAGAGGTATGAGCCTACTCGCTCAGTGAATAGTATTTCACTTAGCTATCACTAAACAACTCATCAGGTTTATAAATTAAAATTAAACATAAATGCAGATCTAAGCAAGGCAGTTCTAAATACATAGCAGATATACAGATATTAGTCACATTTCTAAGCATCAACAGATATCTCAGATAAATAAACAGTTATATAAATTTACTGTGATCCTACACGATTACTTATTCATATTATTATTATGCCCTAAATATATGCAGTGTACTCTGCATATAAAGATCCGCAGCAAGTTCATGCTACGGTCCCACCGTACAAGACTTAGCGACACACCCGGGAAATGCTAAGTCTGACTGCTGTCCTGGTCTGCTACAGGACTCTCAGGCTCACACGGCCTCACTGCACTCTCAAAGAGTGTACTCTAGACTCCTCCTTTAACCTAAGCACACAGGCGGAGAGTCGGGGTTACCACCGTGACACACGCACGGATTATTGTTGAATAACCCCCATATACTCCAGTGCCACCGTGACACACGCACGGATTATTGTTGAACACTGCCTTTCTGCCCTCGTGCCACCGTGACACACGCACGGATTATTGTTGAACACGAGTCACCGACCATCTAGACACACGCTAGGTAGGTCGTTTCACCCCAAGGTGCAGACCTCACGAGGGGTTCTACGGCGTTAGGGCACCTAAGTCTATTAACTGATTAACAAATAAACATTTAAACAGGAATATCACATTTACTGATTTCATATCAAATCACAATACACTGTCATTCTAAACCGACAGAGCAATATATTTCAAATCATTGTAATTTCTGAGAAATTCTCATACCATGCATTCAGGCAAATTAGAAATGCATAAATAACCCAACTTATTTCAATTTGGCACATACATAGCGAATTTACGCATTTGAACATCTTATTGCACAATTTAAAAAAAAATTTACTTCACATATAAGAATCATACTCAACAATTATCAATTCTCTATATTTCTCGAAAAACGTGCACATTAACCCAAATCCTGGTTTGTGCATCACTTAACTCAATTAAGAGTTAATTACCTATCACAACACAATTTAATAACAATACTTGAGAATTTCTGGTAATAATTCAGAGAAATGTGCCATTTCATGTAAATATCAATTTACACATATTAACGTCAAAAGATATATGCAATTAGGGTTTTATTGCATATTTTTATTTATTCATATCAACTTTGAAATCGTACATCTGATAATTTATCAGAAATCCCTATTGTCTGGGTTCATACCCAAACCATACCATTTTCAGATATGAATTTCTAAATTCAACATTCAAATAAGCAATTTGAGTTTCAAATGAACCATATAAATCAACCAATTCAATCCACACTGATCAAATGCTAAATTTAATCATATAACAGCGTCTAGAAGCAGTTTATGAAATAAAAAGTCGGGCGACGCCAAACGCCGCCCTACGCCTGATAACGCCTGTTATCAGCGTAATTTGCGCACCAAACAGAAAATATTCAAACGCCTGAGTTATTTAATGATAAATGAATGAAATCCTACTCACAGCGTTTCGAACCGTCCGGATTCGTCCGGAATTGCGTCTAGAGGCCAGTTTTCGGGCGATTTCTGGTCTTCTTCTACCTTTGGATTACTTGGAATTAAGCCTGCTACACCCAGCAGGTGCTTCACGCACGGCAGGTTGAAGAAGACGAGTGCAATCGAGTACTGAAAACTACGGATTCCTGTTCTACCGTCATGGTCGAGCTCAAGGGCATCATTCCGAAGTATTGGCTGCGCCCTAGATGGCCTTAGCCATCGTATCTTGCAGTAGCTGCTGCTGCCTGCTTGATGGAGCGCCACCCTAGGGCGTGATTGGGTGAAGAAGCTAATTGGAAGTTGTGGTTGTAAGCTTAGACCTCGAAAACGGAATCATGGGCGCCGTTTGGTGATGTTTCCCGGGCAAATCGGCCCCTGACCGGCCGCCACAAGGCCGTTGTGCGGCGCTGCAACTGCTGGCCGGCTCAAGCTGGTCAGCTGCAGGGGTGGCGCGAGCTGGGCGAGGTAGGGGAGGAAGGAGAAGAGAGGAGGACGGCGCCCTAGATGGTCGGAGGTGAAGGGCTCGAGAATCGCCCTCAATCGCACCTATTTTCCCCCTCTGCTGCGATCGAGCGTTTCCTGGTTTGGGCGCCGCCTTTTCCTATTCTATCGGGTAGGAAGAACAGGAGAAGAGATAAGCGTGACAAGAGAAATAAAAGTTATAAAGTGGCCGACCCACTTAAAGAAGTAATAAATGGGAAAATTGCATCTCAAGTCCAAGAAAACTAAAAAGGTTGTATCTTTTGCCTTGAGGGTCCGATTTAAACGATTCTTCTTGCAAACTCTCAAGCACGAGATCCTCTACCATCCCAAGGCATAAAATTATGCTAACTAGCTTGTCACAACTGGTCAATTCACTAATTGCAACAGTGAGTACTCAACTCAACTCAATTAACTTAACGATCATCATTGCGATTAACATTAATTACCTTAGATGATTCAATCTCAACTATTGATTCACAATGTAACTTATCTTGATTAACCATGTTGTTTAACAAAATACTTAGCACTAATCAAGGTATTTCACACTAATCGAGGTACTTATTAGTTAACTTAGTTATGGGTCATAACAATGTTAGTAAAGACAGGTATGCATCTGTCGAATGTGGCAAAGAAGACTGCGATAGTAGGAAAAAGTATGGTAGTGTGGGGACAACAACCTTATGGTCGTCGCGGATGAAAGGGGGAGGTGAACTATGACAGAAAGCAGCATTGCTGGCGGCGATGGTTGTTGCTGCAGTGGTGGTTGATGTTGCCTTGGTGGTGGTGGTTGTTGCTATAGCCGGTTGCTAAAAGGTGGAGAAAGCAAGGAAAAGAGGGAAAGTAGTGGTGACAATGGGCAGGGTTTTGCTATGGGAGGAGGAGGAGATCGGGAAGCGATGTGGGAAAGAAGGGGTCAACCAGGGGTTATTTATAGGATGTGCATGGTAGGCTCATCATGGCCATGCCATGGCTGGGCACGGTTGTGTCGGCTTGGCAGGAAAGGAAAAAAAATTAAAAAAATGGTCAAAGATGCTAAAAGTCGGTCAAAAGCATAATAGTCAGTCAAAAAGGTGGAAAATCGGAGACAACCCGACATGTCACTCAGTCAAGCCAACAATTTTGTTAGTTTGATTGCCTTTTAACTGTTTGACCAAGGATTGCGTGCAAAAAGTGGCATGTTGGGTAGAGAAGCAGATGGCACAGTCATGCGCAGCTGGGCACGGTTGTGTCGAGGGAAAATGTTGAAAAATTAACCGCTTTTGACTGTTGTCTGACAGCAAAAGATCCGGACAAAAACATGGGAGGGGCCTAATTGTGCTAGTCTGGCATGACTGTGCCTAGGCTGGCCCAGGCAGTCCCATGTCTAGGAGAATCTGAAATAAGTAGAAAATGAGGGTGGAAGGCATTGAAAACATTGTCGGGATCAAACACTACATGTGAACAGAAAGATATACCATTTAACCTTTGTTCAAAGAGATAGTCCTATAGCAGTTGTCAGGGTGAAAAAGAGAGAAATGCATGCAATAAATAATTAACAAAATCTAGACGATGCAAAGGAAATTAAAATTAAACAATTAAAGGAAATATAAAACTTAAATTTACTTTATTATGCAAATATCTAAAATTTAAATAAATATTGTGTAGATAATAGGGGGTGGATGCCCTACAACTCATACACTTGGATCCCAAATCCATAGTTTTGGGACCCGCATTACCTGTGTCTTGTCGATGGGGTCCACAATGTAAGAGTAAAATAAGCCGAGATTTAAGCCTTTTTGACTTTGAAGAAAAAGAATAAAATATGACGACACGGTGAAGTCATATCTATGCTGGGATTGACTTGAACTGCACTGAAATATGAATCCTATGGCAAATCATCCTCAAGGTACCTTCCAAAATATGAATCTGAACAAGAAGGCCCTAGGATGTCAACATAAGATGAGATGGAGGGGAGAGGTTGAAAGCCTTCTAGAGGACTCCTTTCTTCTCTCTCCACCCTTGAACTTGAGGTTGGATGCTCAGATAGATTTTTATGTACATTCTGAGTCATCCAATCATCCTATGAACATGAAGTGCCCCCAGGTGATTCGGTTTCCAGTTCTACTACCCCAAGCTTGTCACATTCCATGGGGTATGGGGTATCCTCATGCTCAACAACCATGTTGTAGTGGATTTTCCATCTTGCTCACTTGATGTCAACTTTTCTTTGAAAAGGGATTGTGGACAATGTCAGATCATGTTGCTCCAGTTCGTCATCAGTAGTATACTCGCTCCACTGAGATGAATAGTTGTCATCATGCACATCAAACAAATTGTTCCAAACCATGATCGGTGCACTGCTCAAAGCAAAATGACAAGTCTCAATATGAGAGATATCACCCTGGTCTGGGTCAATATCTGATTTAGGGTCCTTAAATTGGCCCCCCTATTGTGAGGTTGTTTGACTACCCTGGTGAGGATAGGATTCATCATCATCATCATGTAACCATTCATGCGTGTGGCTTGTATCTTTCATTGGTCAATTAGCTTAATCATTTGGATAAAATGAAGGGCTTCCCCAGATGGGTTGGTCTTCACAGAGAAATTGTGGCAAATCTAGTTGGTGGTCTGAATAGGATGGTGAGGCAAGTTCCAATTCAGGCCCAATGGAATGGTTCTGATGATTGTAATCTTCACAGTTGTGTGATGGTGTTTGCAATTGGATGGTAACCAAATCGATGAGCTCTTGAAACCTCCTGCCTTGTTCGACATCTTTGTCATGAATTTGTTGTACTTGAGCAGCAATGTTTTCAAGATCCATTAATTATGCCATACACTTCTGTTGGGAATCCGCTGTATCAAACTGATACTTTTGTATGAATCCTAGTTCAACAGTTTGAAGTATACTTCAAACTGCAGTCTGTGACCTCGATGGATACTTGAAGATGATGATCCTACTTTTCTAGTAGTTGTTGAAGCGGGTCGACGCGTTCTTAGAGATGAGGAGCTAAGGAGGAGGTGAGTGCATCAACACTTTCTCCAACTAGCCCTACTGCTCTAATCAATTCTTGATCCCATGATAATGCAGAAGTTGAGGGTTGATCGACAATCTCCTTTGTTGAAATGTCTAAGTATGATGACAGCGGGGGTGAGTATAGCTCGACTAGCCGTAGAGCACAACTTTCAATTATTTGCCAACAATTGAAATTATAGAAAACTTTGGGAGGACATGTGACAAGATAATTTTCCTTACTGAAGCAAGTTCCATGGCTGCAAAAGTATAAGAAAAAGGAAAGCTATTTAGTATATATGAACATGTATGTATAAGACAAAATAAGAACTGTGCATATATACATTCTTATGGATGATAGAACAAAATCTTTGGGCATGTAAACGTGGAAAACCACCTCCCCGACAATGGTGCCAAAAGTTGATTGGCTCTCGAAGGAGGAATGGACTTTGAATTTATAACCTGAAACCTTCAAGGAGCCATGCAACTTTCTTACGGGGTCAAAGTAGATATACAGGGTCGAATACAGGAACATGGGTACATTTAGGATGCTTAAGATCTCACTCTTAAGTCAGTTAAGCCAATCCGATAGTTGATAAAACTATGAAATTTGAACTAGTCTGGAAAAATGTCATGAAATAAAAAAAACAAAGTAAATAAAACAAAACAAAGTTTGTCATATTCTACTAATCAAAGAGAAGGAGTTCCTTGCTATGTAACTACAAGTTGGGCAGTCTATGCACCCATTCTCGAGCGTAGATAACCCTCGAACACCCTAGCAAGCAACCTACATCCAAACATAGTATGTATTGGGTATTTGTTCTAGTGGGATCATCTCACTCGCTTTCGCGCGGTGTGACTAAAACCCATCAATGATATGAGACCTCTCTTGAGGATGAAAAATCAACACCTTAGAATATTCCAGATACCCTCTCAGGTCTAGAATATATTGAGATGCTAGGAACATATGTGATCTAGGCAGAACCTGGTAGTGGGCCCGACCATTACAGGCTGGGCCCGGTTGTGCTCAGGTCTATGATTCTACACAGATCACCTTGAACCATCCTATTTTCAAATTCTGATCCAAACTACCTTCTCTTATCTATTTCTATAATGAATTTCTCGATATGGGCAGAAATAGAAGTTTAAGCAAGAAAGAGATCAACCAAACTAGTAATCGTAACCAAAAAGAGAAGATAGAATAGAAAACGTACTAGATCTGAAATAAAACTACTTGTCTGCTTAAGGTAAAAGTACAAAAACATACCCAAAACGGGCTACATAGCCAAGAAGGAGCTCAACTAGCCATGAACAAGCATAGTTGGCACCAAACAAAGATGGAAGAACATCATTTGTACAGAAACAAAGGAGAACGGTAGAAGAAAAGAGAAGAAGAGATTTAGTCCATAGAGGAGAGGTGGCTCACGCTCCTTAGTCTCTGTATGGTCAGATCTCATCTTTGGGTCATCCTCCATGGTCTTTTAAACTCCTTGGTCTCCTTTCGCTTCGATTTTGCCCCAAACAACATCTAGGTGGATGAATGGAGGTCGAAGATGGTTGGGAATGGTAGGAAATGGGTGAATGGTGGTGGGAAATGATGGTAGATGAAAGAAAATTGAAGGGGTGGATGAGGACTTCGACCTTTTCGGACCTTGGCACTCTCCCATGGGGCTCTGGGAACCTAAAAATCTCATAATCAAGATGTGGAACCTCCAAATGTTCGGAACCCCCTCCAAGTAGTGAGGGTGGGTATTTATAGGTGAAGGTGGAGTGTATGTAATAAGTAATTGCGACACCACATCTCGATTGCTACCCCGACCTCGGCCTGACCGTGTCAGGATCGGCACGGCCGTGTCGGGTGTAGTTGTCGAGATATGTCACTGTCAGGATTGATGTTGTGGGCGTATAGCTTGTAGTGGTTGAGACGTTTGTTGTGGTCGAGACGGTTGTTGGCCCTTGTCCTCAGCTCGATCGTGTTGGGCTCTTGCTCGCGACATATGAGATTCGGTAGCGGTTGCTTCATGTTACACTCAAAACAAGTAATGTGTTTGTGAGAGTGTAGCGGTCGCGATGGTGTAGTGATCATGACTTTCCCTTATCGGCCGAATCATGTCAGGCTGGGCCCGGTCGTGCCAAGTGTCGTGATTTGTACAAATGGAAGCCCAGCTACCGCAAAAAATCATGTCTTGGGGAGAAATCTTGGAGAATAGACATCTTTTCAAGTTTAGTGCCTACAAGTCCCAAAATTGGCTAGTTGGGAAACTCTATCTATGAAAAGATATAAATTACTAATAGATAGGAATCTAGGGATATTTTGGGTATATTAAAGCTATGTTGACACAAAACTATAAATAAATACTTAGCATAAATGCATGAATTTGGGTTATCACATACTCCACTGCTCCTACACACCTCAACCTTTCAAAGGTCTTCCCAGAGCCCAAAGATTCCACATTGGGGACTACTGCTCTCACTTGAGGAATGGGCATTGTGTCCTCCATATGTGTCATTGTGGCCATGAACTGTCCAAACATGGACTGGAAAGTAGGATTGGCCACCACTCAAACTAGGGAATCTCATGCACTCCATCAACCCTCTTGTGCCTCCTAGCACCACCTCCTGGTGTAGCAATACTACTCTCAGCGGCATGTTCTTCGTATTCTCCATCCATCTTTTCTTCTCTTCTTCTTCTTCAGCATAAGATGAAGTAACCGTTAAAAGACTAGAGGACACTAGAATAGACACAAACCCTAGTCTTATGTCCCTGTAGACTCTGCGAACCTAGAGCTCTGATACCAATCGAATTGTGATGTTCTGATGCACCACAAAGCGAGATTACTCAAAATAAAGCACAGAACTAATACTAAGCAACCAGGTTACTGGAAAGCATAGGAAATTAAAATTGTTTCCTCATGAGCAAAAAAGTCGAAACATATCACATCTGAGTCTACAAAAGCCAATAGTATGTATATAACACCTGCCAAAGGGTTATTACAAAACATTGTTCACCGGATCACCAACCATTGAAACATATCACATCTAAGTCTGCATAAGTCACCAGTATGTATATAACACCTGCCAAAGGGTTATTACAAAACATTGTCCACTTGCTCATTGGACACAACATGTACATATGATAACTTTTTCACATACATACATGCCATATCTGTACAGCAAAGGCATGTATCCAAAACATCATCTCGATATACAACATCTACAAAACTCCCCCAATGACCCAAGAGTACATGGATGACACATAGGACTCTACTACAAAACATAAGCAACTCATCCAATGTTTACTCAGCTACTTCTCCTTTTGCTGCTCAGCCTCAACTGCACAATCTCTACCTCATCGTGCACGACCACCTAAAAGATGTGAAAACCCATGGGGTGAGACCAAACATCCCAGGAAGAGATATAACTCTCTGCCAACGTCTATTAAAAGCATAGGTAGATTAAAGCAGATAGATAACATACTTATCAAGTTGAGCAGATTCAACTAAGAAATATGTAATAAACATGTAGCAAAAATTAAGCCAACTAAGTAGTTAACACTAAGTAGTAGAACAATTATTACTTTAAGAAGGAATATGAAGAACATGTATAACATTTGATTTCTCTTACTACATTATAGTTCAAGAAATCCGTACAAAGATTAGGTAAAGGGGTCATCCAGTGTTATTCATATTTGACCCTAAGCAAACACACTACAGAACTGTGTTACGTCTTTTATTATGCCTTCAGGAGATGAGGTATACCACTCATGCTCCAACTGACCACTGCTAAGTCGAAATTAGTGCCATACAAGATCTAGGAGGAGACTGACTCATATGATCTCTCCACACCCTCAGTCAGTCTGAGTCCGTCGCAATGATATATAAAGTCCAACTACAAAACAACCTAGTCTACCTTGGTATATAGGCACAACACTAGTGAAATCGAGTTACGACCGTAGCCACACTCCTACTTTGGTATGACTGCAACCATATTCAAAATATATCATATACATATATTGTATCACATCATTGAGATATGGTCTCGATCATTCTCCTACCAGGGTATGACCATAACAAATCCTGTGAAAAGCATATACTCAATAGTATACAATGAGATTCTACTAAGGGAGAACTCATTTCACCATCCAGAAAGTACTGACGTTGAAGATGGATCTATGGAACATGGAAACTACATGATTAGGTTTGAATTAGTTAGTTAGTCCTATTGGATATCTTTTAGCATCAATCAAGTTATAACATACAAACTGTAAACAAACTCTATAGAGAGTACAACTTTAGATATATAAAACGTATAAGGTGTGAACTTGTCACATCATTACATGATACTTGTAACAGTGCCACTCACAAGGCCATCAACACCATTACATTGCTATGAGATATACATCCCTCATCAAATCACTAGAGGATAACACCTCTCACTAGGCTTTAAGCCTCTGCCAGGTCATAAGACCCATCACATCATCTATAATTGTGTCTCATCATTGTCTCAACATGCCTAGTAAGGCTCACAACAATCACCATAGCATTCACGAGCTATGACAAACATTCCACCTACAAGTTAGATCCATACAAGTAGGAAAATGAAAGTATAGTTACATGTCATACATCAAAGAAAGTTTAAAATTCATATCGTACCCTAGAAGTGGGGTTAAGGTTTCTCATATATAGCAAATTAGGGTTTCATAGCATTATTTAATCACCAAATCCTAATCTCATCACCCCCACTTTCTTGGAGAATAATAGGATTAGAACACCAACATTATCTTGATTAATTAAATATCTAAACAACATTAGGTACCAACCAACATTTACATGTACATATGTAACAACCTTACAATGTCTCACATATGTTGCGACCATGTCTTCATGTGAGTGTATCAACCAACCATCAAAAATGTGTCTCGAACACTAGAAATGTAACATACTAGATCTCAAACCCTACCCTATAACTTTGATCCTTTTTGGTTTGACCAAACAAGGTTGAGGTTAGGATGATCCTAATAATCTAATGCATGAATAATGTAATCTAATATGTAATATAACTCATTTGGTGATAATAAGATGATAAATAACATAATCACATGCATAATATGTGTAATGGGCCTCTAATGGGCCATATGATGTAATCCATGTAATAAAGCCTCAAAATAAAGAATAGACTTCAAATTCGTAATCTACACATTAAAATAAGCTTACATGTCAATTTTCATTTAATTTGGACAACCTTGAATTAATATGGTAAGTTAAGAGAGAAATTTACCTAAAAAGGTGTAATTAATAAATAAATATAATAATTGACTCCAAAAGAGGAAAATAATGTTATATTCGTGATCTACATAATAAATATAGCCTTTGGGTGGATTTTCATCCAATTTGGAGAAAGTTTGCTTAAAAGGTGAAATCAGGAGAGAGAAAGTATGAAGAACCTTCAAAATATTAAATAAATACTCAAACAACTCCAATATATAAAATTGATGGCAAATTCGTATTTAACACATTAAATATGACTTGTGGGTCAAGTTTCATAAAATTTGGATAATCCTAAAGCCATTAATAAAGGAGGAAAGAGAAAATAGTAATTTATTTATTTGACACATTAAGAGTTCTTAAAAGGCAAATCTAATTTTATATTCGGAATCTACATGTTTAACTTAACTTGTGTGCAAAGTTTGGCTTAATTTGGATAATAATAGGACCCCTAAATAAGGAAAGAGAAATATGTGTATTAAATGGTTTTAATTTTACTCCTAAATCGATTAAACTATAGTTTCCTAATCTAATATTGTCACGCAGACCTTGATTTCCTTTTCCCAATTTCGGCTTGCTTTTGGACCGTTGATCTGCAATCTAACGGCTTCGGGGTCGTCTCCTAGCTCCAAATCGGAGTAGGAGTACAGACTGTTTTCTTTGATTTTTCGGTTGAGGATTTCTCCCTCAATTCTTGCTCTTTTTCGACGATTTCTTCGCCGCTGGGTTCCTGGAAAGATTCCGCACCCACCCATCCTATATATGTTGGGGTTTTGTTTCCTGTACCACCTAGATGTGTAGAGTCATCCTCGCCTTCCCCTGTTTCCTCTTCCGCGTGGATTCCTGGTTGAACCCCAACTACCCGCCTATAATATTAGACTCCCCGACGATCCTTGAGCATCATGTGATCTTCTCCAACTGTCGTTTTGGACTCGATCTCCCTACAACTCAATCTCCCTACTCCCACTCTCTGTTCTGGCTGCGGCGACCTCGCCTGAGGTGTTTTGTGTTCATCAGGAATTTTTCTGGGCGTGGTTCGCTTCCTGGTGGTGTGGTCGAGCTTCGCGTGCTCTCAGTTCGTGCACATATCAGGTACAACAGTTTCCCCTCTTTGGATTGGGTTTCTGCTTCATCTAAAATCGTCGGTAGCTGGTTACCCTTCTCGTCGTGTTCTCTACCCTCTCGCTTCGATTTTGGGTTATAAACTTCTCCCTGTCCGTTGATTGACTCCTCGTTGGTTTCTCTTCGCTACTCAGCTACCCCAGTTTGCATAGCAGTTTGCGATGAGGTTTTCTCGAGCCTCCATGGACCATTCTCGCTGTGGTCTGTCTCCCTGAGTTCGTCGAGGTTTGGGGAACGTTGTTCCTTCAGGTGTTTTAGGCTGGTTCGGCGTGTTTCGCGATTTGGTGCTCAGGGGGGGTCCTCGTTGAGCTTCGTCCTTGGTGTGGTCTTCGCGAGGGGGAGCAAACCCCATTGCAGTTTACCATCTCTACCCCTCTGCGCGACCTTTGTTTTAGTTTTTCAACCGAGGGGTATTTTGGTCATTTCATCTCTTGACTTTTGTTTTGGATCGAGTAAGACGAGTTCTTGATCTGCTGACCTGGCCGGCTCACATTGGGCCAGGTCATGCGGGCCCAGTCTGCTTTTAGTGGATTTTCTCACCTACGTGGCTTTATCTAATTATCTGATTGGC
Organism: Alisma plantago-aquatica; assembly: GCA_963693085.1. Taxonomy (NCBI): domain Eukaryota; kingdom Viridiplantae; phylum Streptophyta; class Magnoliopsida; order Alismatales; family Alismataceae; genus Alisma; species Alisma plantago-aquatica. The sequence goes on from OY856409.1 coordinate 865,410,733, forward strand.
TGATTTTTGAAAATCAATAACTAATTATATATTCATCAGAAAAATATAAATAAATAGTCGTTGGATTCAGAAAAATATAAGCTTTCTTTTGGTATTAGTTTTTATGTATGAATCTGATGTTTTAAACATGTGTTTTTAATGGATCTAATTAATGATGAATTAACTTGTAAAAATCATAACTAAATATATGTAAATCAGAAAAATATAATAAAATATGTTTTGAGCTCAGGAAAATATAATCTAAAATATGGAATCATTTTGGAAACCTAATTCACACATAAATAAAAAGGTGTTTTTAGGGTTTTGTATATTAATGGAAACCTAACCCTAATTTCACATATATGTTAAATAGGTGTTTTGGAAGCCTAGGCTTGGACCTAGAAGTGTCTTTGGATGTTTGAATCTGTTGTTGAGGTATGTTGTATCTCCTATTTATCTATGTTGAGCAATTCACCTATCTTATCTTTCTTTTGACTTTTGCCTACACAAAATGTCTTATCTCTTGTTATCATGGTTCGTATGAACTATCTTACTTTTTATGAACTCAGATAATTTCTTGATATCATATCTTGTGCCTTTGTGCATGTTGATCTCTTATATTGTTATGTGACACATTTGAAGTGGATTTGCTTATATGTTTGAGTTGTCCATTGTGTGATGGCAACCTTGATAATTCTGACTACACATTTCTACTTGCCTCTACATTATACATGCAATGTGATTCAGTAGCACTAGAATAATGTAAATTACTTTGGTTTTTGGGTGTGTGCCCATTTTGTTTTTGGGATGGTGGTGGTGGTGCCCCATACCCGAGTTTCAAGGATGTGAAGCCTTGGCTCAACTTTATATATTTGGGAGTTTGGCGGTGAGTCATTCTCTATCAGGTTTTCAAGGATGTGAAGCCTTGGCCGCCTTAGTGTTTATATTTTTCTAGGACTATGCTTATCTCACATGCATGCAGGTTTGATGATTGATTGTGGGGTGTGTGCCCTACTACCTATCTATGTGCTTTTATTGCACAAATTTTATTGTTTATGGAAAGTATCCTCTTTTATCTCTTTTATTATGAATCTTATATTTTATGCCTGTGTGGGTAGTCCTTATTTCTTGCATGGGAAGCCTTGTATATTTTGATGTCCCTATTTCCTTATATTGCTCAAAGTTTTCTTTTAGTTTGCACATACCAGCCTTTGCTGATGTCTCCTTTTGTTTCTCTTTTGCTGGGGTATGCTTCCAACCCTAGGTGGAGGACATGGATGGCTTGACATGTTGACCTGGACTTAGCTTGAGTTGATGAAGCTTGGAGACAATCTTGAGGTGGTTTAGATTTCCTCTACATGGATCCTTGTGATGTAAGTTTGTAACCCTTTGTTTTATAATTGATTATAGTCATGTTTTTCTTCCGCTGCTATACTTTGGTCTTTTGATTACCATTAAATAAAGATTTGAAAATTTTACACCCACTCCATCACACCTTTCAAGTGTGTTTGGATTGGAGGTTCTATTGTTCAAATTTTTAGTAGAGAAGTGGTTTCACTTCTTTACAAGAAAACCATGTGTCTCGACCATGAACAAAACATGTGTTTTGACCATCACAAAAGCATGTGTCTCGACCATGAACAAAACATGTGTCTTGACCAAAACCAAAAGCATATGTCTCGACCAAAAATCAAAGCATATGTTTCGACCAAGACCAAAGGCATATTTTTGACCAAGACCAAATCAAGGGTGTAGTGACCACCAAGGTCAAACTACCACAAGGGAAAATAACCATCCTCAAAGCAGAGATAAACCATGATCAAAATAGAAGGTTACCACCAAGGTAAACTCATCAAAGTCAAAGGAAACAACTCCACACAACGATGATCACCAAAACCCTAAAACATGTAATATAGAAATCTCCTCGAAAGAACCTTATTAAGAGAGGTGAAACTCACATTCAATACATGCAAAACAACACCAAAACTCCATGTTACACTAAGGTAGTCAAACCTCATGCATGTTAATGGAAAACATGAATCAAGGGGCAAGGGAAACCCATCCATCTCACATGCATCTCAAAATCGGGTGCAAGGAGATTAGGGTTTAGGATTAGAAGCAAATATCATAAGATTATCATCACAACTTGAACCCTAAATCGTGATAATATTATCTATCATAACAATTTCACGTTTTAGAGTTGTAAACAGCAACATGCATGTAAGAAAAGTGCAATAATAGAGAAGGAAAGTGTTATATAACCCACCTTGTGTAGAGATTCAAGACCCAAGATCAAAGGCTCCAAGAGAGAGGAAGATACTCCAACTTGGATCAGCACTTTGGCCACAAGATAACCTCAAAAGAGAAGAACACCATGGTCCAAGAAAAGCTCAAGAAAAGAGGGTAAGGAAACCCCTAGGTCGAGCTAAAGGAGAAAGGGGAAAGAGAAGAAAACTTCCTCTCACTTGGACACCACCATGTCAAAGCATAGTCTTTGACCCTTTGTGATTAGGAGTTTCTCTCAAGATGACCACATAGGATGATCCATAGTTTACGAACAAGAAAAGAGAATAAGGAAGGTAGGGTTCCAAAGGAAAAACATGATCAAGAAGGTATAACCACTTACCAAGAAGAGAAACCACCAAGAATCACCACAAGGAAGGTGATTAAGCTGCAAAGCACCACATGCAAGGTTGACCGGCCTCCAAAGAACCTAGATCAATCCTACTTTGCTCCACCAAGCTTCAAGGATGAGAACAAGAGAGGGGAGAAGAAGGTGGGCCGAAAACATCATTTGCGTGAAGGAAAAAGGGTTATATACTCAAAGGAGGAGGGAAGTAAGGTCAGTGTGAGGTGTCAACACAAGAGGGCACCAAAGGGACACTTGTCCATTAAGAAAACAACCATGAAACCACTAAACATATGCATACAACCTATGGTGATAAAACCTAGGTGGGTTTTTGATGACATGGGTCACCACCACCCTAGAGGTCGAAACAAACAAGGTACCTTGTCTCGACCGCTACAAAAGGTCATCAAACCAACAGGGTCAAAACACATCACAAGAAGGCCAACCATCTTGACCAAATCACACCAAGACTTCCATAGTTGAAACAAGCATCAACTAGGGCAAGTGTTGCAGTCGCAACACACCCTACATGAGCTCAAGGTGATACACATCACCAAGGTCAAAACCCTAGAAACCCAAACATCACCATATGATGCCACCTCATCGACCAAGGTCCAACAAGGCGTCCCATAGCATCATTATCTCTCTCTCATGATTCTAAATCACCAAGGGAACACTCAAAATGTGACAAATTGCAAGATAACCCCTCAACTTGGGTAAATTGCAAATTGGTCCAAAATAAGGATACATAGCTCAAACATCATCCAAACAAGACCAAACGAAAAACATAAGCTTGTCACATGTTAAGAAAGCATCTCAAAGGATTAGATTAAGGTTTAAGCATCTTATTAAGTAAAGCAAGTGTACTCAAGAACTAAGCTAGGTCAGTGGCCTTACAAATATAATCTTTTCAAATATTCAATTTATTTTTCTATAATTATGATCCACACATTGGACAAAAGGTTGAGTCCAAATAGGATGGTTGGTTATTTTAAAATTGATGTTCAAGTAAACATGGTATACATTAATTTATTATTCAAGTAATTTATTAATGGGATCTTCTTGAACTTTTAGTCTTTTCTCTTTATATCACACAACTAGAAATTTTGATGTTGGTCAAAGACCATAATGCATAATAGTTTGTAAAATTGAAAGAATTTCAAAGGATCCTAATTAAATTTTAATTTATCAATTACAATCTTATTGTTTCCTTTATTACGATAATTTGATCCTCTCATTATTTCTTGAATTGGATTCAAAAGTCACAAATGTTGAGGTCGCTACATGCATCCCACAATAAAAGGTTTTTGGCCCAAAATTCAAACCCATTCAGGTTAAGGTGAATGATAACTCAATTTAGCATCACATAAAGATTTTATCCAAGTAACTTCTATTAAGATGAATATTACCCATGTTCGAGTTAGACATGTGACCCATTATAAGGGTAACTCCACAACCTCTTTACTTTGCATTATGTTATCACTTGGTGTTCACATTTTCACTTTGTAGTTATAATTTCTTTGAGTGATGATGTTTTATCTAGGTCTCAAGCATGCCAAATCATTATACATTTGTGTTTATAAGGTGGTGGCATGAAACATCCATACTTTATATCATAACATTAATTCTCATTTGTGATATCCATTTACATGTAACGCTTATGTGTATTAATGGTGGACACCCCATCTCTCACACCTAAACAAAGGTGAAATAAATATTTGTCTACCCCCCATTAAAAACTTCACCTTGTCTTGCCATATAGAGATTGTGTATCTAGACATTATCTTATATTTCATCATTTTAGGTTGAGTCATCCTCAAATATGACTCTAAAACATTAATGCATCTTAACTCCACAAGTTTTCTTAAATCTTGTTTAACCAGGGGGATAAGTGCTTTTCTCAGATCTTTTGAGTTTATGTACAACCTCCCTTGAAATTTTATTTCAACCATTAATGCATAAGTTCTGGCATTCCTTATTGTGAATACAAAAAGAAGATGGGAGAATCCCTCAACCCATCCTCATGGTTGGGGTGCTTCTATATTTACATAAAAGACTCTTTACGCAAAGTTCGCTACCTTTTATCACACTTACAAGTAGGTCCCTATACACACATATTAACACTCCCCCTCAAGCTGGAGCATATATATCATATGTACCCAACTTGTTACATTAGTATTGAACCAGACAACCATTTAGGGACTTTGTAAACAAATCAACTAAATGGTCTTAGGATCTGACCGGTCAACTGAATCAAATTTTGTTGAATTTTTTTCTCACATTAAATGATAATCAACTTCAATATGTTTGGTTCTCTCATGAAAGACAATATTTTGGGTAATGTGAATAGCAACTTGGTTGTCACACTTCAAGTCAATGAGAGTATTCTGAATATATCCAAGCTCCTCTAGGAAGTGATGAAGACATAGCATCTCACATGTTGCTAGGGCCATAGCTCTATACTCTGATTCTACACTAGATCTTGCAACTACAAACTACTTTTTGTTTTTCCATGACACTAAGTTTCCTCCAACAAATACACAATAGCATAAAATAGACCTTCTGTCAATACTAGATCCAACCCAACCAGCATCTGAGAAGCCCTAAACATGTAGATGTCCATGATTTCCATATAGAATCCCTTTTCCAAGAGACTTCTTCAGAAACCTCATAATGCAAATCACAACCTCCATATGACCTATGCATGGATTATACATGAACCGACTAACAACACTAGTAGCAAAGACAATGTCGTGCCGAGTGACAGTCAAATAAATAAACTTCCCAACAAGTCATCTAAATCTCCATGGAACATCAAGTAACCCCTTTCTCCATGGACAATTTGACGTTAGGATCCATTGGAGTATCAACAAGTTTGGTACCCAAAATCCCTATCTCAATGAGAAGATCTAAGACATATTTTCTCAGTGAGATAACTATCCCAAACTTGGATATGGCAACTTCAATCCCCAAATTTTTTTTAGACTACCCAAGTCCTTTGTCTGAAATTGGCCTTGTAAAAATGTCTTTAACTGTGCAATGACATGCATGTCATCACCAGTAATCACAATATAATCAACATATACCACTAGAAAAATGATTATAGAACTCTATCGTCTATAGAAGATTGAATGATCCATAATACATCTCTGGAGACCAAACTATAAAAAAGCACTACTGAATTTGCCAAACCAGGCACAAGGTGACTGCTTTAGACCATAGAGAAACTTATAAAGACTACATACTAGATCTGACCCCCTCTAAGAAACAAACTAGGTTGTTTCTACATAAAAATCTCCTCATCTAGATCACCGTGAAGGAATGCATTTTTAATATCAAGCTGGTGTAGAGGCCAAAGTGAATAGCATCCAGAGATAAGAAAATGTGAATAGATGTCATCTTTGCCACAACTGAGAAGGTTTGTGAGTAATACTCACCATAGATCTAAGTGTAGCCCTTGGCTACTAAATGCACCTTGATTCGATCAACACACCCATTTTCACCCACTTTGATAGTGTAAACCCAATGACATCCAACAATATACTTGCCACACGGGCGTGAAACAAGAGACCATGTGACACGCCCCGATCCCACACTTTCCTCAAATCATGATATTAGGGCATGACAATGAGGATTCAACTTAATACAAATACACCCTTAACTTTTTCTTTTCTTAATCATTTATAATTAACTTAAAGGAGAATCTCATAATTTGGAAAATATTGAAATCTTACTTAAACTTGCGGAAGCAAACTTACTGTTTCTAAATCTTGAAAGATACCTTAGAGTTTAAACAACATATTACATCTTATTTGCGGAACATAAAGTGCAACAGTTAATTGAAAACAAAACTACATATTACATTTCATTCTCTCTCTACCATACCCCATGCCCAAGGATTGAGGGGAAAGGACTAAGAGACCTCTAACTAACTACGAACTACCTTATAAGTACTTGGGTGATATGATCCTTTAGCTTCCTTGTGCTGACGCTGACCTAAAAAATGTTTCAGTAGGTTGGTGAGCTATTGGTTAAGTGAATAGAATTTCACCCAACCATCGCAGATAACTCATTTTATGTTTCTTAATTGGAATAAAATATAAGATAATACTATATTGAGCAGATCTAAGCAATATAATTTAAACACAAGAGATGTCAACATTTCATTATGATAACAATTTCTGCAAAGTTGTAGATACAATTAATTAACCTAAAATACTAAAATTTCATTTAAAGGATAACTGTTGTGAAACTAACTCAAACCTTTCTTAACTCTTTAACTTACAAGAAACTCTATGAACCTATATGAACATATTTTATCTTATGACCTGATCATATGCAATGTACTCTACATATGAAGACTCGTAGAGAACTACGATCCCACCGTGCAAGACTTAGCCGACACCCCGGGATAGCTAAGTTTGACTGTTGTCCTGGTCTGCAACAGGAAAACTGGCCCTCTGGCCTCGACACTCCTATGGTGCCATAAACTTGACTCCTCCTCTAGGCTGAGTACACAAGTGGAGGGTCTGAGACACTCTGTGGGCCTCAACTTGGTATGCTCTGTGGGTACCTCTGGGTTACCACCAGGATCTCTAGTTCATGTTGGGTAACCTATCTTTTCTTAGGAGCCTTCCTCAAGGGCTTCGTCTCCCCGCACACTCTGTGGGTGCATTCCGACCCCCGTATACTAGACGCACCAGCAAGGCAGGTCATTTCATCCCTATGTTGCAGACCTCTCATAGGGATTCTACGGTGTCAGGGCCCTTAATCTAATATTTTATTATTCTAGAAAAGCTCTTACTACATTGCATTTCTCTCTTACTTGTTCTTGGCTTTGGTATCTCTATGGTACTGAGTCTATTTACTTGAAATTTACAACACAACATGAATATCATTCTAAATTTGACAGAGCAATATATTCAAGCATTGTAAATGCTGAGAGATTCGACATATTAAGCATGCAGGCATATTTCAAGTTCTTAAATAAACTAAATACATATCCACTTGTAATTTAGTGAGAAATCAACATTATTATGCATGCAGGCAGACTAAAATTCTTAAATAAATAGAATTTAGGTTGACTTGGCACATATACGCTGAAATCATACAATTGAACATCGTAACCCACTATCAAGAGTTAATTACTCGATATATGAGTAATCATCAGTAGCACTTGTAAATTATCTATAATTCCTAAAAAATCATGCACATCAACCCTAATCCTGAGTTGTGCATCACATAACTCAATTAAGAGTTAAATTACTTATTATGGCATGAGTTATTAATATAAATTGAGCATTTCAAATAATTTATTAGAAAGCATGTCAATTTGTATAATTATTAAACTACTCACATTTAGTATAGTAGGGAGCGTGCAACTAGGTTTTCTTGAACGTTTTCATGTCATTGTTATTTCTTTGTAATTGTGCATCAATTGAATTACTAAAATCATGTAGTCTGTGTTTATACCCAAATTGTCTTGTTACTGGTCGTGTGCTACTGGTTTCAACATTTAATAGAGTAAATTTGGGTTTCGATCAATCATGTAATTTCACTAAATCACATCACACATATCAATCAACTAATTAGTGTCGAGCAAGCGTTAATAATTTAAACGTGCAAATTAGGATTTGAGCGGTGCCGACACTACCCGACACCTGCGTAAACGCTGACATCTGTGAATAACACTACTTTTAACCGAAACGTCCGATTATTCGAGTTAAATCATGCGAATGGGAGTGAGATTCTACTCACTGTGGGTTGAGGTGACCGAATTTCAATTGAAAATCCATCTAGAGCCTAAATCTGGGCATCAGTACATTGTCTTCAACCTTGGTTCAACCTGGTTTGAACGTGGCACACACAACAGCTTCTTGGTTTGGGCGTCGTTCACTGCTGGAGTTGTGGGTTCATGCTAGGACCTCAAGGACGTGCTCAATAGCACCTTTCCTTGGTGCTTCCTCATGCCCAAAGCATCTCAAGGCCGCAGCTGCAACTGATGTTGCTCAAATTAGATGGGGCACCACCCCTATTGCTTGGGCACCACTCCTTGGTGGTTGGGCGCCGCTCCTTGGGCGAGGTAGGAGATGAACGATGCTTCTTTTTTAGCCCTAGACGGCTGTTTTAGTGCTGCTACTTGTGCCAATCGGGCTCCTAGCCGTAGTTGCAACATCTGTGTTTATTCTGCTTGCTAGGGCACTTCTAGGGCAAGGAATAGAGGAGGAAGAAAGGAAGGAGAGGATTGGGCGGAGGCAAGGTGCTTGTGGACGAAGCCAAGGGCCAAAGATCGCCCCTCAATCGCGCGCCAAATCCTCCCTTGTTGCTCTTGGTCCAGCGCCGCATAGGCGGTTGTTCTGTTCTATCACTAGGTTAAGGAAGAAAGGAGATAAGGAAGAAATAAAAATAAAGGAAAGGGAAAGAAATTATAGCCAAAAAAATGGAAAAATTGCATCTTAGGTCCTAGAGTCTTGAAAATGCCATAACTCTTGCTTCGAATGTCCAATTTGAATGATTCTTTTTGAAAAGTTTCAAGTGCAAGATCATCTACAACCTCAATGCATGAAAACATGCTAATTAGATTGTCTCACTTGATTAAAACACTAACCACCACATGAGCACTTAACTTATCTCAATTAACTTAATGACATAGTTATCATGATACTTACTGGTTGACTTTGGTGTGGGTCATAACAATCTCCCTCCCTTATAAGAATTTCGTCTCGAAAAAGGAAACTTGTTATGCATATCTGACTCAAGCTCCCACGTGGCTTCCTCTAGGTTGTGGTTCCTCCACAAAAGTTTTACTAATGGTATCTCATGATTCTTAAGCTTCTTGATCCTCTGATCAACTATTTATATTGGTCCTTCAACATAGGACACATCTTCTCTGAGCTATGCAGGTTTTGGGTCCACTATCTTCTGTGTACCAGGGTAACACTTCTTCAGCATCAATACATGAAATACATCATGTAGATTAGCCAACTCAGATGGCAAATCCAACCTACAGGCTATAGGTCCAATCCTTTCAATGACAGGATATGGGTCCATAAACCTAGGAGTCAGTTTTCCTCTCTTACAAAACCTCAACACTCCTTTCCATGGTGAAACTTTCAGATACACTTCATCACCAACCTCAAATGCAAGAGGTCTACATCTCTTCTCAGCGTAACTCTTCTGCTGTCTTGTGCAGCTTTCAACTGTTCTATGATCACTGTAATCTTTTCTATAGTCAAATCCACTATCTCTGGTCCAAGAATCTCTTTTTCACCCACATCGTACCAACATATGGGTGATCTACACTTTCAGCCATACAGAGCTTCATACAGGGACATACCAAGACTGGAATGGTGACTATTGTTGTATGCAAACTCTATAAGGCTCAAGTGTTCTTCCCAACTTCCACTGAAATGCAAGACACATGCCCTCAGCATGTCGTCGAGAGTCTGAATGGTCCTCTCTGACTGACCATCCATCTGTGGGTAAAAAGTTGTACTGAACCTCAACTTTGTGCCCAAAGCACAATGCAACTGATTCCAAAACATGGATGTGAACTTAGGGTCTCTATCTGATATTATTGAAACTGGAATACCATGCAACCTGACTATCTCATCCATGTATATCTTAGCCAACTTTAGGACATAAAAGGTTGACTTAATAGGAAGAAAGTGAGCAAACTTAGTCAGTCTATCCACAATCACCCATATCAAGTCACAACCTCTAGCTGTCCTGGGCAACCCTACCACAAAATCCATTCTGATATGTTCCCACTTCCAGTCTGGTATAGGAAGAGATTGCAAAGTACCTACAGGTTTTTGATGCTCAGCCTTAACCTGCTGGCACACACTACATCTAGCCACGTACTCAGCTACATTCTTCTTCATAATTGACCACCAGTAAACCTCCTTGAGATTCATGTACATCATAGTGTTACCTGGATGCATAGCGTACATTGATGCATGCGCTTCCTCAAGAATATGTTCTTTCATATCACTGTCTCAAGGTACACACAACCTATCACGTTGATACAACAAACCATGCATTATCTGAAAACCTGAACTCTGGTATCTTTCCCTATGTCATATCCTACATGATCTGTCGTAACTCACTGTCACTCTTTTGAAGTTCCTTGATCTGATCATAAAAGGTAGGCTTGACTTGCATATGTGCAATCAAACCACTTTGTTATGTCACTCCTAAGTCTAAGTTCAACTTCCGCATCTCTACTAACATGTCTCTGTTGAAACATGCCATAGAGAATGCATCAGCCGTTGAAATTGACTTTCTGCTGAGGGCATCTGCTACCACATTCGCCTTACCAGGATGATAATCTATCATCACATCATAATCCTTGATCAATTCTAACCATCTTCGCTGTCTAAGATTCAGATCCTTCTGGGTGAAAATATATTTCAAACTCTTATGATTTGTAAACACATGGAATGCCTCACCATAAAGATAGTGACGCCATGTCTTAAGAGCATGAAATAAAACAGCTAACTCCAAATCATGTGTCGGGTAATTCTCCTCATTCTTCTTAAGTTGTCTAGATGCATAAGCTACTACTTTGCCTTCTTGCATCAACACACAATCTAAACCTCTCCTTGAAGCATCACAAAACACTGTGTAGCCTTTATCTGCCTCAGGAAGGATCAACACTGGTATTGTAGTCAACTTCTTCTTCAAGATCTGAAAACTCTTCTCACAGTTGTCTGACCAAACAAACGGTGCATTGTTTCTCGTTAAGCATGTCAGAGGTGATGCTTATACACTAAAGTTCTGGATGAACCTCATGTAGTAACCTGTCAATCCTAAGAAGCTTATGATCTCAATAGGAGTCTTAGGTTGCTCCCACTATAGAACAGACTCGACTTTCTTAGGGTCAACACTTACTCCATCTCCTGAGATGACGTCCAAGAAAAGACACCTCAGCTAACCAAAACTCGCACTTACTAAACTTAGCATATAGTTGGTGCTGTCTCAACAACTATAATGCTATCCTCAGATGTTGTTCATGCTGCTCATCATCTCTAGAGTAGATCAAAATGTCATCTATGAAAACCACTATGAACTGGTCCAAGAACGGCTTGAAAATCTGGTTCATCATATCCATGAAAGCTGTTGGGGCATTAGTCAGTCCAAACGACATGACCAGAAACTCATAATGCCCATATCTTGTTCTGAAAGCCGACTTAGGAATATCTAAAGCCTTTATCCTCAATTGATGATATCCAGATCTCAAGTCTATCTTAGAAAAAATTGTCACTCCATGCAACTGATCAAACAAATCATCTATCCTTGGCAGCGGGTACTTATTCTTGATGGTGATCTTATTCAACTATCTGTAGTATATACATAGCCTCATAGTACCATCTTTCTTTTTCACAAATAAGACTATAGCTCCCCATGGTGAAGAACCAGGTCGAATGAAACCCTTATCCCGTAATTCCTATAACTGAATCTTGAGTTCCTTCAACTCTGCAGGTGTCATTCTGTAGGCTAGTAGCGTTATAGGTTGACTACCTGGCAACACATGGATCTCAAAGTCTATCTCTCTTTTAGGAGGTAGACTTAGCAACTCATCTGGAAAAATATATGGGAACTCATAGACCACTAGCACATCCCATAGGCTGACTGTGCTCTTCTCTGCTCTAGTATCTACTACATGTTCCAAAAATGCCTCACAACCTTTCTGCAACATCTTATCAGCTACATCAGTTGATATGATATAGGTAGGTAAGACTTTCCTGTCTCCAGAAAAGACACAAGAAAATCCACCTTGTTGAAAGACAACCTCCTTCTTCTAATAGTCAAGTTGAACTCGATACGTCTCTAGGCAATCCATACCCAAGATAACTTGAAAAGAGTTAATATCTAGGGGTATAAGATTAACTGCAATGGTGTAACCACCAAATGTCAACAAACATTCGGGACAAAACTCTGTCAACATTGTCGGTTCACCTAATGGAACCCTCAATAACAACTCAACCGGTAACTCCTGAGTTAACAGATTAAGCTCACAAGCTAAAGAACGTTGTATGAATGAGTGAGTAGCACCCAGATCTATCAAAAATGTAACTGAAATGCTATTAAAGAAAAACATTTCTCATGTAATCACTCAAGAAGAAATAATACCTTCTTGTGGTGTCAAAGAGAAAAAGCGTCCTGAAGATCTTCCTCTCCCATGATGTCCTTGTTGTCCTTCCCTAGCACTGGGTGCTGCACCACCTCAGGAACTTGAAGCTATAGAGGAACTTGCTCCTCTAGCTAGAGCCTATCTCGGAACATTCTGGTACTATAACTGGGAACCCTATGATGTTGACTACTGTAACTGGGGGCAATTCCTCTTGATATGTCCCATCTGTCCAAATTGATGACATCCTTAAAACCCTATTCCCCAACACTATCTTGAGTGTGGTCTTCCATGGATATCACATGCTCGCGTCTCTCGCCTCGATGGACCTATCACTGACACTGAAGATCCTGAACACCTAGTTGGAGGTGTCCATGTAGACTGTGTATTCCATCTACCGGAGTTAGGTCTTACTCCACTTGATGAAAAACTAGATCATTGTCTACCAAAACAGCCAAGTCCTCGTTCTATCTTAGAAAAGAAACCACCACCTCCTCTGTATCCACCACTGCTTTGTCCCCTTCTAATAAAGTCTCCAGATCTTTTCTTACTCTCAGTCTGCTTACCAACATTAACTGACTCTTCTACACATCTCACTGCTTCTACAAATTCCCCAAAGTTTTCGCTATCTCTTTGACCAATGGCTGACACAGTGTGTCTAATATCTGATCTTAATCCTTCTTGAAATCTTCTGCACTTTTCTACATCATGAGGAACAAGTTGCGGACAAAAATTCGCCAACCTTGTGAAATATGTCTCGTATTCACCAATTGTCATACTTCCTTGTCTGATATTCTACAGATATATTATCTTCTCACTCAGAAAAGTAGGTGGGTAGTAATTAAGATGGAATTCATCAAAGAAATCCTTCCAAGTCAGTACTGTGTCCCTCCTTTTATCTTTCACTCCACGCCACCAGAGCTCTGTATCACCTTTAAGCAAATAAACTGTGTGATTGATTTGTCTTTCCTTAGACAGCTCCATCAGACGGAACACTTTCTCCAACTGTCTCAGCCATTCATCTGCCACAGCAGGGTTCGTAGTTCCATTGAACTCACTGCCTCCAAGCTTCTTAACCAGCTCATAGGATCTCATCAGGTCCTTGCTGCTCGAGGTAGAAGCTCGCCTCTCCATCTTATACTTTTCCTTGGTCTTAAGAAACATCTTGTACATCCTTGATGCCTCATCCACATCATCTCTACCACCTGGACCCATCACCCGAGGATCATGTCCAATGTGGCTCTCAGCTTGGTCCTCATGACCACATCCTCTTCCTGTCATCTGCAATAGTATAACAGAACACTTCCTATTAGAAAATTGCAGTTAGAAGGAAAACACCCTAATCCTAATCCTATTGGTCTCTTATCGTCCCCTGACCTTGACTTAGAGTAACTACATACTCAACCTATGCTCTGATACCAAATTAGCTGACACGCCTCGATCTCACAATTTCCTCAAATCATGAGATTAGGGCATGACAATGAGGATTCAACTTAATATAAATACACCCTTAACTTTTTCTTTTCTTAATCACTTATAATCAACTTAAAGGAGAATCTCATAATTTGGACAATACTGAAATCTTACTTAAACTTGTGGAAGCAAACTTATTGTTTCTAAATCTTGAAAGATACCTCAGAGTTTAAACAACATATTACATCTTATTTGCGGAACATAAAGTGCAACAGTTAATTGAAAACAAAACTACATATTAAATTTCATTCTCTCTCTCTACCATACCCCATGCCCAAGGACCAAGGGGGAGGGACTAAGAGACCTCTAACTAACTACGAACTACCTTCTAAGTACTTGGGTGATACGATCCTTCAACTTCCTCATGCTGACGTTGACCTGAAAAATGTTTCAGTAGGTTGGTGAGCTACTGGCTTAGTGAATAGAATTTCACCCAACCATCGCAGATAACTCATTTTATGTTTCTTAATTGGAATAAAATACAAGATAATACTATACTGAGCAGATCTAAGCATATAATTTAAACAATAAGAGATTTCAACATTTCATTATGATAACAATTGTTGCAAAGTTGTAGATACAATTAATTAACAGAAAATACTAAAATTTCATTTAAAGGACAACTGTTGTGAAACTAACTCAAACCTTTCTTAACTCTTTAACTTGTAAGAAACTATGTGAACCTATATGAAAATATTTTATCTTATGCCCTGATCATATGTAGTGTACTCTACATATGAAGACTCATAGTGAACTATGATCCCACCGTACAAGACTTAGCCGACACCCCGTGATAGTTAAGTCTGACTGTTGTCCTAGTCTGCAACTGAAAAACTGGCTCCCGGGTCTTGACACTCCTATGGTGTCGTAAACTGGACTCGTCCTCTAGGCTGAGTACACAGGTGGAGGTCTGAGATGCTCTGTGGGCCTCAACTTGGTACGCTCTGTGGGTACCTCTGGGTTACCACCGGGATCTCCGGTTCATGTTGGGTAACCTATCTTTTCTTAGGAGACTTCCTCAAGGGCTTCGTCTCCCCACACACTATGTGGGTGCGTTCTGACCCCCATATACTGGACACACCGCTAGAGTAGGTCATTTCATCTCTAAGGTGCAGACCTCTCATAGGGATTCTACGGTGTTAGGGCCCTTAATCTAATATTTATTATTCTAGAAAAGCTCTTACTACATTGCATTTCTCTCTTACTTGTTCTTGGCTTTGGTATCTCTATGGTACTGAGTCTATTTACTTGAACTTTACAACATGACATGAATATCATTTTAAATTTGACAAAGCAATATATTCAAGCATTGTAAATGCTGAGAGATTCAACATATTAAGCATGCAGGCAGATTTCAAGTTCTTAAATAAACTAAATACATATCCACTTGTAATTTACTGAGAAATCAACATTATTATGCATGCAGGCAGACTAAAATTCTTAAATAAATAGTATTCAGGTTGACTTGGCACATATACGTTGAAATTATACAATTGAACATCGTAACACACTAACAAGAGTTAATTACTTGATATACGAGTAATCGTCAGTAGCACTTGTAAATAATCTATAATTCCTCAAAAATCATGCACATCAGCCCTAATCCTGAGTTGTGCATCACATAACTCAATTAAGAGTTAAATTACTTATTATGGCATGAGTTATTAATATAAATTGAGAATTTCAAATAATTTCTTAGAAAGTGTGTCAATTTGTATAATTATTAAACTACTCACATTTAGTATAGTAGGGAGCGTGCAACTAGCTTTTCTTGAACGTTTTCATGTCATCGTCATTTCTTTGTAATTGTGCATCAATTGAATTACTAAAATCGTGCAGTCTAGGTTTATACCCAAACTATCCAGTTACTGGTCGTGCGCTACTAGTTTCAACATTTAACAGAGTAAATTGGGTTTCAATCAATCGTGTAATTTCACCAAATCACATCGCACATATCAGTCAACTAATTAGTGTCGAGCAAGCATTAATAATTTAATCGTGCAAATTAGGAGTTGAGCAGAGTCGGCGCTGTCCATCACCTGCGTAAATGTTGACATATGTGAATAACACTGCTTTTAACTGAAACGTCTGATTATTCAAGTTAAATCGTGCAAATGGGAGTGAAATTCTACTCACCGTGGGTTGAGGTGACAGAATTTCAACCGAAAATCCGTCCAGAGCCTAAATTCGGGCGTCAGCAAGTTGTCTTCAACCTCAGTTCAACCTGGTTTGAACGTGGCACACATAACATCTTCTTGGTTTGGGCGTCGTTCGCTGTTGGAGTTGCGCGTTCGTGCTAGGACCTCAAGGACGTGCTCAATAGCACCTTTCCTTGGTGCCTCCTCGTGCCCAAAGCGGCTCAAGCCGCAGATGCAATTGTTGCTGCTCAAATTGG
This sequence comes from Alisma plantago-aquatica, assembly GCA_963693085.1. NCBI lineage: Eukaryota > Viridiplantae > Streptophyta > Magnoliopsida > Alismatales > Alismataceae > Alisma > Alisma plantago-aquatica. Next base: position 865,427,341 of record OY856409.1, read on the forward strand.
ATGGGGTGCCGCCCCTGCTGCTTGGGCACCACTCCTTGGTGGCTGGGTTCCGCTCCTTGGGCGAGGTAGGAGATGAACGATGCTCCCTTTCTAGCCCTAGACGGTCGTTTTGGTGTTGCTGCTTGCGCCAATCGTGCTCCTAGCTGTAGTTGTAGTAGTCATGCTACTACTGCTTTCTGGGGCACCGCCCCTAGTAGGTTGGGTGCTAGGGTACTTATAAGGTAAGGAATAGAGGAGGAAGAAAGGAAGGAGAGGAGTGGGCGGAGGCAAGGTGCTGTTGGACGAAGCCAAGGGCCAAAGATCGCCCCTCAATCGCGTGCCAAATCCTCCCCTGCTGCTCTCGGTCCAGCACCGCATAGGCGGTTGTTCTGTTCTATCACTCAGTTGGGGAAGAAAGGAGATAAGGAAGAAAGAAAAATAAAGGAAAGGGAAAGAAATTATAGCAAAAAAATTGGAAAAATTGCATCTTAGGTCCCAGAGTCTTGAAAACGCCATAACTCTTGCCTAGAATGTCCAATTCAAATGATTATTTTTGCAAAGTTTTAAGTGAGAGATCCTCTACAACCTAAATGCATGAAAACATGCTAATTAGACTATCTCACTTGATCAAAACACTAATAACCACATGAACACTTAACTTATCTCAATTAACTTAATGACGTAGTTATCATGATACTTACTGGTTAACTTTGGCGTGGGTCATAACACCATGTCTTATTCTAGTTAAGAGCTGACATCTCCTCATCCATATCATGATGCCAACCTGGGTGATCAAGTGCAACTAGAACAGACAAAGGTATAGAGACAGATTACATAGAAGAAATAAAAGCATGATATGAAGGTGAAATGTGGTCATATGAAACAAAGTTAGAAATAAGATGTTGAATATTTTTAAGTGTGCATGTTCTGAAGCCTTTACTCAAGGAAATAGGAAGACTCTAGTGAAAATATGGAGGAATTGTCTCTACCTGACCTTCTGACAAGGAAGCATCAAGAGAAGGAGTTGAACTGGTAGAACTAGATGTACCACCGACATTGGTTCTAAAACCAGACTGCCCACTTGTATATGTATGATGTGTGTAAACCTGAGTGATTGGTGGTCTAGCTAGGTTGGGTAGAGTTACATTACAAGGACCTTCATAGCTAGGGGACTCAAAAATAGGAGACTCGATAATGATGGGAAGGGACAAGAGTTCCTCCACAACTACGGGTGTCACTGAAGAACTATCATCAAAGTAGGATGTGTCTTCAAAGAAGGTGACATCTACAAGTACAAATAAGCAATGTAAGTAGGAATATAGCACTTGTACCCCTTTTGAAATCGAGAATAACTTAAGAAAACACATTTGACAGACTTTGGACTCAATTTATCCATATGTGGATCAAGACAATGGACAAAACAAACACATCTAAACACTCTAGGTGGAACAATGTACAATGGCTTTATAGGATGGAGGATCTGATAGGTATGTGGTTTTGGAGAAGGGATGATGGGATACGGTTGATGAGGTAGGTGCCAGTGAAAACTGCATCCCCCCAAAATTCTCTAGGAACATGCATATGAATAAGAAGAGTGCGAGCAGTCTCAACAATATGACATATTTTCCTCTCAACCAATTTTGTTGTGGGGTATGTGGGCAAGATGATTGATGTATGATTTCATGTGTAGATGTAAAATGGATGAAGTCACGACTAAAGTATTCTCTAGCATTGTCAAAATGAAGAGTACAAATTTCCTTTTTGAACTGGGTTTCCACTTATGCATATAAAGACTTGAATATGGACAAACATTCATATCACTCCTTCATAAAATAAAGCCATGTAGCATAAGAATAATCATCAATGAAAATGACAAAATATCGAGATCCAAGTTTAGATGTGACACGAGTTGGACCCCATACATCAGAATGTACTAGCTCAAAAATAGACTTTGTTCTTTGAATCTCCATAGACCTAAACACAGACCTTATATGTTTCCTAAATTGACATATTCACATTACAAACTCTCTCGATTGGACAAACCTGGAACCAAAAGCTTGAGTTTTCTACAGACATATGACCAAGACGACGATGAACCACTAAAGGAGATGTAATGACACATGTTGTGGAAAGTTACTGCAAGTAGTATAGTCCATCCAGTTCATATCCTTAGCCAATATTCTTCCTCATCTTGAAGTCATGTATAAGATAAGTATCTGATAAGAAAGTAACATATGCTTGAAGAGAACGAGTTAAATTACTAATTGATAAAAAATTAAAGGGGAAATGGGGAATGAACAATGTAGATGGTAAGGATATATGTGGAGTTGGTGACACCGTTCTTGTTCCCTTAACATAGGCAACAAAGTCATCTACAAGGGTGACACCAGGTAGGTTGGGCTTATGGGTGTAGGTGGTTAACATCTCTGGTACCCCATTGATGTGATTAGTTGCACCAGAATCAAGGACCCAATCTGACTTGGACGTAGATGCCTCAGATGCCTGTGAAATGCATGCTGACAAATCAAACCTTTCTACAATGGAGACTGAAGTCGTTGCCTGCTTTGAAGCTCGAAGAAGCATCAATTGAGCATATTCTTCTTTAGACATAGACAACTAATATGTAGTCTTCTCTAAAGTATCATCATCAACAACCATATTAGTGGACTTTACATGGAATCCATATAACTCTTCTTGGATTGTCATAGTGGATTGATGAACCATGAACTTTTTATCAGCCATGTTGATAAAAAAATGCACCCAACCGATTAATCAAATAGGCAAAAGGTAGACTAGGGGACAACAAATTAGACTCTATCAAAGATTCAGACCTTTTCTTCAAGAAATCAGACTTTACTCTTCAAAAAATCAGAGTTTTTCTTCACTAAGGGACAACAAAGATCTTGAAATCAGATGTTTGCACTTTTTGTGGAAACTATGAACCTTGAAACCAGACTTTTTAGCCTTAAAAATAGACTTTCACAAACTTTATAGCAACTATGCTATAGTGCTCCACGTCTACAATAGCTTGGCAGAATGACTAAAGCTGCCTCATTGGATTACCTATGTATGTGACCTTCTATCTCATAGTAGGTTCAGGGACGCCCCTCTTTGACCATATTTGAGGGAGGAAAACAACCCTTAAGCCCTTGTTGGAAGCCAAACTTCATGTTGTAATAAGAGGTTGTTGACAACAACCAGATGCAATGTTGATTTGGAGAAAAAATAGGGATGTAGCAGCTAGCCACAACCACTGTAGGGTAGCTAGGACCAAGAGGAAGGACTTCCCAATAGGGCAGAACCCAAGTTCAACCAGAGAGGGACCAACATCCACAACAATGGTCGTTGTGCTACAATAAGGTCCATAGTAACGAATGGAAAAGTAGGAGTTGTCATTGTTCCCTAATGCTTGCAGACCTCAAGATGGCGATGACAACTTACTAAGGCTTCTTTAGAGAGATTGACAACTCTCCTAGGGTTTTCCGTATAGCTTTGATACCATGTGAATACAAATCGAAGATGGGAGAATCCCTCAACCAATTCTCACAGTTGGGGTGCTTCTATATTTACATACAAAACTCTTTACACATAGATCCCTGATTTTTATCACATTTACACGTAGGTCCCTATACACACATATTAACACTTACATTTACATCTCGTATGTAATTGGACTTAGTCATACCCTTAAGGTAACTAGGGGTTTAGGTACCTTTGTGGTGATCCCCTCTTGACCCCATGGGCCTTATGTACTTATGGAATGCCTTTTCCTGACCCTAAGGGCCTGTCGTACTCATGGCATGGTCACCTCCTGGCCCTTTGAGCCTTATGTAGTTGTGGGCTCTGATCTCCAAAACGCAAGATAAACATAGCGGAAGCGATTCGATTAACAACGAAATACAAAAATCACAAGAAATTAAAACTTTTCGAAAACGAGATCTTAAAAACCTGAAACTCCTTTTATAAAAGTAAGATGAACTGTTTACATCTATTATAAATCACTTCTTGAGTGATTATATACGTCATGATACAAAATCTCAAGATTTCAAAATCCTCAGATCAACAAACTCCTAGGACCTGAGTGTACAGAGATGACATAAGACTATCCCGACTACAAGACTAGACAGCACAGTGTTTCCATCTGAAGTCACTGCTGCTCCTGAAATTGTTGTTGTTGCTGCTGTCCACCTGCAGATCGGTTCCTTCGACCTCGACGTCCACCTAAAGGTAGAAATCTACGGGGTGAGACGATTTTAAATAATTGTCCCAGCGAGAGTTATAACTCTCTGCCAGAAACTTTGTTAAAAGCAATCAAAGGAATATCATGAGCAGGTAATTTAGGTTACTCACAGCAGGCTTGATAACAAATACTCATCTTTATTTAAGGAATATGAAGAACACGTATACTAATGCTTGAACAGGATATTAAAAACAAGCAATGTAATATCAATCAATGTTCCTCGTAGTTCAACCTAAGCAGTTATGCTACACGGTTGATTATGTTTTACAAACATCATTATGCCCTGCGGAGATGAGGTATACTGCTCATGCTCCAACCGATCACTAGTAAGTCGCATCGGTATCATACTAGGTCATCAAAAGAGCCAGATTCTCATGACCCTTAACTACCTCAGTCAGAATGAGGATAAACATGCAGGACATCTAGTGTCCCTGCTAATATAGCTTACCAGGGTATTCTGGTACTTCGCTATTAGAGTCACAGTGGCATTCTGCACTCTCTTCGCCATCGAAAGATTTCATGTTTATCTCTCATCGATGCGGTATAAAAGATTCCCTTGGAAGAATAGTGTTACATCATCCCGGTATAAACATATAGTGAAGGGTTGATGGATTAAGATACATCAACATCAACTCCTACACTAGGATGTAAGGATATACACATCCATATTCCCCCACATACTCTAAAGTATGTGATCCAGGAGTTCCCTTAAGAAAACTTGTTTCACCATCATTTAAATTCTGACAATGATGGATCTATGATCAGGGCTCTACATGGTATGATTAAACTTGGTTATTAGGTACATTTCAGTATTCTTTTAACATCATACATGTTTTCAAACATTAATCATTAGCATAGCAGCTATGAAAGTAGAATACTAAATGTATCAAGTCTAACTCACATCAAATATCATTTCTCAATCATCCAATCACAAGTCATTTGACAAGCATGACCTTGATAATATTCATGGCTCTTACAACCTATCCTTCTCATAAGATGCCACTTACTAGGCATCAACATATGTCATTATTCATAAGCTAATAACATGCTTCCAATGAATATGAAATCATAATCCTTACCTGGATATGATCACCATCATGTATAGAAACCTGCAAGGTTAATTCAACTGATAATAGTAAGCAGTTCATATCAAGAGTTGTACCCTTATATTCTTACAAGGGTTAGATTCCCTGATTTTCATCAATTAGGGTTTACTATTCACAATATATGTCATCACCCTAGAATTATGGTTTACTATTCACCTCATGGTGAATTAATCTCATTACATCACCATGCATGAGAAACATCATCATTAAAGCCCTCAGATAAGATCAAGATTCACCAATTACCATAATTAGGGTTTCCATGATCTCTCATAAGTGGATCATACCCTAATCATGCACATTCATGTATATTGAAGGTATTTTACTTGAGTTTCCACCATAAATGGTACTTTCTCTCTCCTCTCACTAGTAGATGGTGACTACACCACTTAGATTAGGTTAGGTTAAGTCCCCTTTGATCTACATAAACCAAATCACCACTATTAAGTGAGTTGGGTTTGATTAGAACAAGGTATAACTCAATTAAGCCTCTCAGGGGCATTTTTGGTAAATTACCCATTGATCATCCTCATGGGTCAATTAATTAATCACTTAGTCCCTTAATATCTTAAGTTACCATTATGGTTTAGATTAGATCATCATCGAACCATTTACACCTTCAAGTGATTAAGTATAATCAACCTTGAAAATCTCCAATTGGTTTAGGGTTTGATCTTCAACCTTCAACCCATTTGATTCTTAAATGACCTTGAACTCGTTTAACCTCAAACGACCTAGAACCCATTTGGGCCTTAAATGAGTGTGGACCCCCTTGATCTTAAATGGGTTTGAACCCAATTGAGATCAAACGAGTGTGAACCCATTTGAGATCAAACGAGTGTGAACCCGTTTGAGATCAAACGAGTGTGAACCCGTTTGAGATCAAACGAGTGTGAACCCGTTTGAGATCAAATGAGTGTGAACCCGTTTGAGATCAAACGAGTGTAGACTCGTTTGGACTTAAACGAGTGTGAACTCATTTGGACTTAAACGAGTGTGAACTTACTTGGGTCCAAACCGCATGAACATAAAAGGTGACACATAGGTTATGTTTGAATAGGGTTTCCTATGTTGAAGCCTTTAATTGGCCAAATCCATGTTAACCACTTACAAATTGAGTCAATTAGGATGAGACTCAATCAATTGGACTCCAATTTGACCCTTAATTGAAAGCCAATTAGGGTTAAGTCTGACTCAATTAGGGTTTCCAATCGGCTAATCATCAATACTCAACAATGTGAAACAAATTGTAATTGAACCCATAAATTGAACTCCAATTGGGTCCAAACTTGGACAAAACGGTCTTGAGATCGTTTGGATGACCTCCAAACGGTCTTGAGACCGTTTTCCCAAAGTTTGACTAAAATCTAAGTTGATTTGATTAGGATTGAACCCTAATTAGGTCTAAAATCAGCACTTTTATCAATTCTTCAACCTATTGAAATTGGACCTACAATGGATCAATTTTCCTTAACCCTAGACCTCCAAACGGTCTTGGGGTGTCACTAAACGAGTGTGAGACCATTTGGGTGAACCCCAAACGGGTTTGAACCCGTTTGGATCCTCCAACCCAAAACTCAACAAGATCTATAATTAAAATCAGCAATTTCAACCCGATTAGGGTTAGGGTGTTGAAGTGCCTTCAACTCTCAATTGGTTAGGAATTAGATTATAATTATTTGTAGAAAAGAAACTCAATACATTATGAACAGACCCTCAAATGGTCATACCTTGGTCAACCCTATGAAACGGTCTTGGGATCATTTTGATCCAAACGATCTTGCAGGATCGTTTGAGATCAAAACGGGTTGAACCCGTTTGACCTTAAACGAGTTGCACCCATTTGGACCAAAAGGGTCCAAGGTCGTTTCATAAAGTGACCTAGGAATCCACGCCAATCATCCTCAACCTCTGTTCAGGTCAGTTCCTCCACCGTTTTGCTTGCAAAAGAGCAAGGAAGAAGGGAGGTAGAAGAAGAACTAATCATAGAAAACAAGAACAAATATATGCATAACAAAGCTAAGAGTTAGAGTTATAAAACCCACCTCAAACGTGGTTCCTAGAGATTCCAAGCTTCCAAGATTCAAGCCTTTAATGGCGTCTTGAGCTCCACAGGTCGGCCAAGGTCAATTCTTCAAGAAAAAGATGGGGATGGTCGGCTAGAACAAGGAACCTAAGTAAGAAAACTAGCAATTCAACCTTGTAATACGATTTCCTCCATGAATCCAAGCTAGAAGGTGGTGTTCTCTTACCTTAGAACAGTTTGGTCGTTTCTCTGAGCTCCAGAGCTTTGCCTTGGTCGGTTGAGAAAGATGAGAAGTGAGGAAGTGAAGGAAAACGTTTGCTTGGTTTGGAAAGAAAGGTGCTTATATAGTTTAGGCTGATTTTCACCATAAGAACCTCTAAAGCATGTAATTCTCATCCAAGTCCCTCCTTATTTCTAAGGCACGTTCAAGATATCAAAACTTAATCAAAGCCCATCAAAACTCAAGATATAAGGGTAAAGAAAACCAATATGCACACTAAGGTATATATATATATGAAGGGTCTTCTTACTCATACTAGGTGTTTTCACTACAAAGATCATCCTTCTTATCCAATTATTTAATAGAAGTTCCCCTCTCATACTTTATTCTCTAAATGATGTAAAGAGTGATAAAAGATATTCTAGAAAGTGTATAGCACAAGTTGCACCCCACATTTTGGGTAAATTGCACTTTGCACCAAAATTAGGGTTCAAGCACAAGGATTGCTCCACAAGCTGCACCTTGGTGCCCAAACTTGGGAAATCCATCATACCTCATCATATTCCTTCATATGATGTCTCTTTATTAGAGGAACATCTTAACCTGTGTAATTTGCAAGTTAACCCCTCTAATTGGGTAATTTGCACATAGGACCATGTATTACCAAACAATACTACAATCATTGTTTAAAAAGGACAGAAATGAAAATGTATGTTCCTTAGGAACTTAATTACATGCTAAAAGAAAATCACAAGGATTTAATTACATATCTTAGGCAAAACACCTAGGGTTAATTCATAACCCAGGTCAGGGATGTTACAGTAGTGTTATCTTTCCTACTTGACCCTAGGGTTGACTTAAGATCTTCCTTGAGATGTAATCAACTTTATATTGTCTCACTTGTTATTTTTAACTTGTGGTCTATAAACTTTTATTGCATATTAATCTTGAGATTTTTCTTAGAAACCGAAGTTTCAAATAATTCTGCACATATTGAAACCATAAAGCCAAACTTACACACAATTCTTATCGAAACCTAGTACATATAGTGCTTACATGCCATAGGTCCACATTATTTTAGCATATTTAATCATTTAAGTTGAAGTTCCTTTCTAGAAACTCCAACTTATCCCAAATTTTAAAACCAAACACAGGGTTATTCAACTCATCCCTTTAGAATCTTCAACAATAGGGTAAGCCCATGGTTTCCCATTAGGAGGTAAGACTCCCTAGCCACAAATTGTCCCCATAAATTTTGGGCTATCCCTCCTACATAGGTCCTTCCCTACATTGGGAATGACCCGCAAGTCTAAACACCAAACCCTAAATGTGATTTAAGGACCTTGTATAACAACTTGATTTTATGTAACTTTATAAACATATGTAATCATACATATGTACCCCATGTGCATGCATGTCCACTAGTATCCAACATATTTGTATGGACCTCAAGACTACATGTACTTAGCTTTGGATAATTGATCCAAGTTACCCAACTTAGTCAAGTTCTCTCTTTCTTTATTATCACTCAATATTTTTATGTACACGGTTATTATTCTCCCAATATTAGGGCTTATATCTCCTTTTACCCTCTTAGATTTCCATAAATTACTGGTTTACCCTAACCCATCCTCAGGACTCTCTATGTTTTACTCATTTATGGGGAATATAGATTATTTGACACATTTTCCATATTTATTCCTTTAGTTAACATTATATGCACTTTAATTGGCGGATGATGCCTTAATCCTATTTCTTCCTTAATTTCTAACTCAAGATGAGGATAGAAGTGAATTCTAGAATTAGGAAATGAATTAGATGAGAAAGTGATGAAACTAAAGATGAGAATACCTAGAGGTATTTTACTTTGGGCAAAACCTTAGACTTTTGTCTAGTTCGGAATCACAGTGGCACATGAGTCCTCATTTTTCAATAAGTAGTACAGAGGAAAATTATACCAACGTCATGTTGTGATCCTTTCTAGACATCATTATCTTTGGAAAATGCCTTAATAAATTCCCTTTTGTTTCTAAGGATTACTTGAAACTTTTAGTTATTGTAAGCTATTTGTACTATGATACCAACTGTGATGCCCCCTCCCCCAACTATCCACCATTTGAAGACAAGCCATCGGGACAATGACCATCATCTCATTTTTCCAAGATCCAAACTTAAGAAATAATGAACTATATTCAATAATTCTACAAATGTAACTTTTTTTTTGCAAAAGAAGATAATTACTCATCATGGAGTTGCTTACATTTTCAGAGGGAAAGAATTACATGTTGTGAAACATTATTTCTCTCTCTAGCTATCCACTTTGACTTGTGACATTGACTTTAAGATCTACCATGTATTCATCTGGATCTTTGTATGTTTATTCTTTAATATATGACGGCTACTAAAATGTAGACAAACAAAATATGGATCAATATGATGTTTACTGTGTACGAGGCACATACAAATTCCATGCATATTTGTGTGATAACATTTCAAGCATAATTCACAAGTATTAACAATATTTGAACATTTCTTATTCAATATAATCCATTAATTCAACTCTTCTCAATCTCTTAGGGTGCACGAGTTCCCCTCCTTATTCCAACTTCCCCCATTGTTCCATCATCAGACTCATAGGGTTGGTCCAACCCTGGACATCATAATGACTATTCCATCATTGGATTTGTCTCATGATTTTTGTTGGATTTTTGAAGTTCTTGGGGATATTAATCCCCATCAAATTTCCCAGAAGAGGGGGCGTTGGGTTTTAAGATTGTTCTATTATATGTGAAACACATAACACCTTGTCTTGAACTGGAAGTAAATAAACACCCAAGAAGTTTATCATGATATCAAACATTATGAAACCATTGGCAATCCTCAAAAGTCAATATGAGCGGTTCATCATAAAATAAATGTAGCTTCAATGAAGACATAATGTAGTATATTACATGTAATTTAAGTTGCATTCAAGAAATCAAATGTAGATCCAATATCAATCTGAAATATCCATAATACTGAAGTGTCACCGTTGTATTCATATGATGTACAACAAGGTATAGTCTAGGTCTTGATCTTAGGCCCTTAGGTTGGGGTTGATGTTAGAATTAGGTTTTGAAAACCTAATTAAACATGTATGTGTTTTAGTGATTTTAGAAACCCTAAGTAGACATCTTTATTATCTTAATATCTTGAGACCTCATTATTATCCAATAACATCAGTTTATATCACAAAATGAATGTACTTAATGAACTTAATTTTACTTATGAAATTTAGTTCTTACAAATTCAAACTAATTTTGACAAATTAATCTAATTTTAAACATAATCATTGATTTAAAGATTAGGACTTGGATTTTTGTTAATCAAGAGTTTTCTTAGATCCTCAAACTAACTTTCCAAAACTTGTCTCAATGGGACCCATATGATAGCAAGAAACATTGTTGCAAAAAGATGACATTTTTACCTTAACACCGTGTTTAGTTTGTAGTATTATGTGTAGGATAGGATCTAAATTCCATTAATAAGTGTTTGCTTTCACAAAAATAATGTTGGGATAGCATGTAGGTTGGACTAGAGTCCCACTTGAGTAGGACTAGTGAGTTCTGCACTCCCCCATTGGAGTAACACGATACACGTGTTGGACCCTGCCTCCTAAAGACAGACTCTCCCGTCTACCCCAACTTCTGATTGCCCCCTTCCTCCTGACTAATAAAACCAACCCATCCACCTGTTGCCCTTCTCCAGATTACTCCTCATGACATCTGAAACTGAAACCCTACCGTCTTTCCCTTCTCATGATTTCCCACTTCTCCCCACACTTAGAAAAGTTGTCTCACGATTCATAGGTGATGATGTGCCTAAGCGTTAGATAGTGTAGTTAGTAGCAGGCAAGTAAAAAAGTCATGGCTTCCAATGACATTTTTGGCAATGGAAAAAAGTAGATGAGCCCCCACCGACTAGGGAATGAATCTTGACGAGTAGTATGGCATTGTTATGGTTTTTCAGTTGATTAGAAGTGCTATTGTGAAACTACCAGTAGCTCATCCAACATTAAATATCTCAAACAAATCTATTGAATGGAGAATCACGAAATGAACAACAAAGAAGAAGTCCCCATTCATGTGATAAGCAATGTGGTAGCAATGACTATCGCCCAATTATAACTCTATTTGACATGTTGATTACCTCTTGAAAAGTATCCAAAGTTCTTAACCTACTATAACCAAAAGCGGGATTGTAAAACTACGTCGTCCATTTTATTCTATGTAATCATATCATGCCTTATACATCAACCTACTGTAGTACTTTGAGGTAAAGCAAACGTAGCCTAAAACATGCATAAGATGCTATATTTACATTTTAAGCACTAACTAGATTAGAAACAACCTGTGATTTATTTGTACTATAGTCCTCATATTTTTTGATAAAAAAGCACTAGTTATTTGCAATTTTGGACTAAGGGATAAATTTCTTTTTGATTTTACAAGTTAGGGCCCTTTATCTAATTATTAGCTAGAGAGGGTGAATTACCTACAATATGAAAAATGACAACCCATCGATCCTTGGTTGTTGTTGACCGATGTATTGATTGTGTGGCCCAAATTTGTTCAACCCACACACAACTATCCCAGGCGTGGCTTGATCACCATGAGATCTGGTCTTTGGTCAAGCCCAGACTGATATCCAATGATCCACATGTAGTTTGTTCTTCACGATGTCTTGTGCGCACACAATGAATGGGTCACCAATAAGAAGGATGTGAATACGTGAGAGGGGTTTGAGAGCAAAAAAGTCATCATCCGTGCTCTAGGTCTAGGCCAAATCCAAGGGCAAAGTTTGTATAGACTAAGGGTGTGATCTTGGGTTTCCAAGCAAGGATTGAGAAGCAATTAATAGTGGGTATTTTCTTGGGCATCAAGAAATTATTTGCATCCCAATAAATATGTTTTTAAATAAGTTTCTCAAAGGAAATCTAGTGGTGTGATTATTTTGTACAAAAATAAAGTGTAGAGGAATATTGTGAAACTAAGGTTTGAGTTTGGCATATTGCCCCCTTTTCTAGTTAGACTAAGAGTAGGTGACACAGGTTGTGTGTTGATCCCTGATCCAAAGGTCACGACCAGCGTGACAGGCATTAGGGGGTGCACAGGTTGTACCAATCCTAAGTCGATGTCATTTAATTGACTGTCAACTATAGGAACACATGCAATTATTACAATTAGGCCCCACTTTATTATTGATTTTACCTAGGCCACTAGGAACATCCTTTTTCCTATGAAGTTTGGACTGTAACTAAATAATACCTTCTCCTACTCATATTATAAATTTGGAGTTTATTGAGGTAACCAAAGAGCTAAAAATGGCTTTCTAATTAATTTCTCAAATTAATTACTCATCTCATAAAAAGTAATATTATCTTTTCAAAATTTAGATTTCTATTTCTTTAGTTATGATCCACACATTGGACAAAAGGTTGGGTCCAACTAGGATGGTTGGTTACTTCAACCTTAATGTTCTAGTAAATAAAAGACAATACACTAAATGATTATTCAATTAAACTTGGAATCTTCTTGAAGTTTTGTTCTTTTCTTTTCATATTACACAACCAATACTTTTGATATTAAATAATACTAAAATTTTATTTAGTTCGACACATATGCACCCAGAGATCAAATTGCAAAACAATTGCATAAATTTAAAGAATTCCAAAGGCTCCTTATTGAATGTTTAGTTTTATAATTTTATTATTTCCTTCAAAACTATAATCTTATTCTATTGTTATTTTCTTAAAATAGATCCAAAATTCACAAAATTTGAGGTTGTTACATGTTATCTGTGCTTCCAATTTAACTAAAACTCAAAATTAAGATTTTGACATGACTACATTAGAAGATTGGATCAACAAAGAGTTGGTCAACTTGTTGCATAAGTAAACTAACTCCTAGAAGTCTATCCTCCAACATCATTTCTTCCATCGATCTAACTTGATGGTGTTGACTTGAAAGGCCGATTGATGTATTAGAAGGTTGATCTAACTTGTGAACCACCTCCAATACAAGTTGATGGCCTATTTGTTGATCAACCATGGTGTGGTATCCACTGAAAGGTTGGATAACCTTTTTACCCAAGCCATGAAAAAAATCTGCAAAAACCATCCCAATAATTTCTCAAATGGTAGACACTTGATACCAACACGTAAGCTAGACCATTTTAATGTTTTATACACACTTTAATATTTGGTGGAACATCATCGTTCAACTATTTCATCATAAGATTGATGGTCCACAGTTTGACATGAAACATCTAATGAAAAAACCCACAAAATCCTAACTAAGCCAGACTACAATTTTGATTAGTCATATTAAAAGTAATCACCATCTAAAATTGAACAATCACATCAATTCAGGTTATCAACAAAAAATGCAACTAAACGGGAGATCAAACACACTAAACATGTAACTAGTATGGTACATCCTAATTACTTGGCTAAGATGGAACTTGATTATCACACAAGGAGTCGTTTGAGGGAGTTTTATCATTCGAACTGAAGTATAATACATGCAATAAATAGTAGTGTCCCTGGTCACTCTAGGTCTTAATATGAAGTAGTATCTCAACATATAATCTCTGTCAAAATATTCTAAAACTTGTAGTATGTTTGAAATATTACGAACTTGCACAATAACTTAAGTAAAGCCTATTTTGAGCTTCTAGTGTAACGTGAGACACTCATTAATGAAATAGGTTGACGAGTATATCCTAGAGAAGATGTTTGAGAAACACTATGTGGAGAAATTAAACAGGGTTAAGTTTTAGGGGATGTTCACCTTGCGCCGTAATTGAGTGTCAAGAGAAGATGGGAAAATTTCGGTGTTTTGTGCTAATACCATGAGTTTTGTTCAAGTCCGTATGAGTATATATTATATTATATTATATAATTGCATTGCCTTTACCCCTTGTGTCGGGACGCGGTACCCTTCCAAGAAATTAGCGGCGGGTTTAGCGACCCGGACGTTTGCTGCCGCTCTAACAGGGGTTTGCCTGTGACAGGAGGGTTTGGGTCTGCTAATATTGAACAACCAGGCACGCCGCTCGTCATCCTGTGGCCGTTCGTCGTTGTCTGCTCTGTGCTAGTTGTGGAGGTCGGGACGCAATACCATCAGCACTAAAGATGAAGGAGTTCCCCATTGGTTCCACCTCCATTTCACTTGCTCTCTTCGCCGATGTTACCAATAGCAAGTGAGCTCTGCTTTTATCTTCAGTTCCTCCTCTCCCCTTCCAACTAAGTGGCAAGTCTATCCATTCGTGTGCGCTGCTCTACCCTACAACACTTGGCGCAATAATGATTGCATATAAACTGTAGTTGCTCTCACTTATGATAATCTGTTTACAGATCAGAAATACTGCTTGTTTTAGTATGTCCTCATCTTTAATGGTGTAATTAACGCAAGTTTTTTCTTGTGGTGAGCCTTGCTACCAACAGTGCTGAAGCTATCTTCGATTTCGTCTGGGCTATCAGTATCACAATTTTGGTAAATATTGTCACCAGTAAAATTAGCAAATTATTAGTTATAACGCTGGCTGAAGGTCTGACCTTTGTAGGTATTTGACATAGTGCTCTTCCAAAACATGGTAAAACACTGCCCATCTTATGCCCACCTGCCTAACCATACTGCCCCTCTTCATGAACCACTATTTACAGCTAATCAAAACATCCTTTATCTTTCACCCCCCAAAAAAAAAAATCCTTTATCAAGTCCCAAGTGATTCTGAAGAAGAAAGCATTGAACCCATTTGGGCCAGCTGGTCGCAGTGATTTGTTAGAACCAATACTCCATAATGCAGCCTGCACCTCTTCTTCATTCACTTCTATGTGCGCACGCGCACGCGCACGTGTGTGTCTATATATCATCTATATATCCTGTGATTTTTTCCCAACTTTTTCCAAACAGTTGACCACACTTTGACCCTGTTTAACTTGATCTTCTGGCATAATTGTCACATTCCAAATGATGTATCCTGAATGCTGAATTTGTGACTGATGATCTGGATACTGTATGTATTTGTCTTCTCAACACAAAGGAGCATATGTGATATCCATTTTATATAAATGGCATAATTATCTCCACTTAGATATCCATCAAACTTGTGCAAGTGTTATTCAAGGCCACTGACAACTAGTTATTACTAGATACCCTGCTGGATGTTTTCGGGATTGAGACAAGACATGTAATTTGCTAGCTCAGTTGAGTCTCCAGTTTTCACTATGAAAAATTCTTGTATTAGCTTACAATCAGACTGTTGAAGAGTTGCACATTATGTGGTTCAAGCACATTATGGTGTGGCATGTTGTTGCAGTTATGGTGGTGATGGGAGACCTGAACAACAAGGCCCAACGAGCTTGTTGCGAGATGCGGAAGTGTGAGATTGAGCAATCCGAACCGAATACGTACAATGAAGATCAACAACGGAACAAATAAGCAACCACAAAGACGAGATTTATTGTGGTAGTGTGAGATTGAGCAATCCGAACCGAATACGTACAATGAAGATCAACAACGGAACAAATAAGCAACCACAAAGACGAGATTTATTGTGGTTCGACAAATTCCCAATGTGGGAGCCTACATCCATTGACGGAGATGATATTATTGATGGAGAAATTATAGAGATGATGATTACAAAAGAGAGAAGAATCCAATCCCCTTTTACACCCAAAATCCAACCGTGGAAGAAGACGGTTACTTGGAGAGGAGCTCTTGGGCGCGTGAAACCCTAAGGGAAGACCTAGGTCCGTGCGTGACTTTAGGTCTTTGAAAAACGCCGTCTCTTGATGTTTCTTTGTTTCTCTTCATGTTTGGGACGAGTTGGGGGGGTCTATTTATAAGAATAGGACCCATGGCCAAAGTCCCAAAGTCACCCGCAATCATCTAGTCTGGTGTTCTGAAAAGCGGTTCATGCGGCCACATATGCGTATGCGGCCCTCAGCCGCTCTGCATATAACTATGTAGTGCCATTTTTGGACATGGACTGAATATGCGGCCGCTTAGGCCAAGCATATCATTTGGTGACTTAACTAAAAAAATATAAATAAAATCTCAAATAAAACCAACCAAATTAAATGAGAACTTCTTCTATATGGTTGGTTTTAGATCAGATATTGAAATTTTGCTATCTTAGAAATAATTCTGTTTTGAATGAGTGGTGCACAATATATCATTACATTTTCCCTCAAATTGTCAATGTTTCATTATGCTCTTTTCTTTGCTCTTTTTTTCTTCTATTTTGCTGTAAGATTAGAACCTATTGCACTTGGAACAGTTCTTGTTTTGTCTTGTATAAAAGGGGAATTTATTGTAGATATTGATTGGATATGATATTTTCTTTTACAAAGTATCAAATTTTTGTGCTGCCTAGGGAGTAATTTCTGTTCCCTATGGCTTATTCTTCTCTATTTATTGTTGACTTGACTTCTTCATATTATTTTGATGTTCTTTTTCTACTTCTACTTTGAACTACCATGTGTTGTGTTGCTGTGGTTATTCCTATTGTATTCATTCAATAAATGTTCTACTATGAACTACATATGTTAGTGTGTTGTGTTACTTGTTTATTCTAGTACATTATATAAACGTAGGGGTTTTTTTGATTGATTTTTTCCTTGATGATTGGAGAATATGTGTTTCTTCTTCCATGATTTAATGATCTGTTGGTACATTTTGGCTATTAGGTTGCACAACTACATAGTATATTATTTTGATGTTCTTTTTCTACTTCTACTTTGAACTACCATGTGTTGTGTTGCTGTGGTTATTCCTATTGTATTCATTCAATAAATGTTCTACTATGAACTACATATGTTAGTGTGTTGTGGTACTTGTTTATTCTAGTACATTATATAAACGTAGGGTTTTTTTTGATTGATTTTTTCCTTGATGATTGGAAAATATGTGTTTCTTCTTCCATGATTTAATGATCTGTTGGTACATTTTGGCTATTAGGTTGCACAACTACATAGTATAAAATTTATGATTATGATTATATATTTTTAATAAATATATGTATAAATTTAGAATTTATCAAAAAAATCTAGAAACGCACATGCCCCACTTATGCTCCTGCATTCCGGTTATACTCTATGCGGTACCCTGACCGAACGCATACCACATAACACATTTCAGAACATTGATCCAGTTCGCGAATTTGGTTCAACTGAACCATATACAGTCTAGCCTGGAGTAAAAATTGCACTGCAGACCAAAATACGGTCCACCTGGATCGTATACGATCCAACTTGGAGTGTATATGGTCTGGTCTGGAGTGTATACAGTCTGTCTGGAGTGTATCTGCTGCTGCTGCTCTTACCTAGATATGGTCCATGGGGACCGTATATGGTCAATTGTTAGACCGTAAATACACCTATAAACACCCAAAATGCATCCCGACGATGCCAAGGCTTGGTGTAGATGTTGGGTTCATCGATGAAGCTTTTTTAGAGAGTTTAAGACACCCTCTCTACAAACTCCACCTTGTCTCCAACTTGAAAACGTTGAAAATAGAAAAGCACTTAAAATCTTTTCCAATATTAGACATTGATTAAGAATACCATAGCCTCCACATTCGCTACACAAGCAAAGCTCAGGTAGAAAAAACACCAACTAATTTTGAGCAAAGCTTAAACTTAGCTAATGGAAGAGTCTTCGTCGTCATGTCAGTTGGATTCTCAGACTTACCCATCTTTTTTATTTGAATCTTGCCTTCATCCGTGACTTCTCTAATGAAGTGGTACTTGACATCAATGTGCTTCATTCTCTCGTGTAACATTTGATCTTTGCTAAGATGTATAGTACTTTGATTGTCATAATGAACAATAACTTGTTCTTGTACCATGCCCAACTGATTCATCAAACCCTTAAACCATAAACCCTCCTTTACGGCTTCTGTTGCCGCCATGTACTCTGCTTCGATAGTAGATAAATCAATAGTACTTTGTAGAGTGGCTTTCCAACTAACAACTGTAGATCCCATTGTGGACATGTAACCTGTGAGAGATCTCTTATCGAGGTCGCCTACATAATCGGATTCCACATACCCTGTTGTGATGACTTGAGCTCCACGAAAGACTAAACAAGTATATGAAGTGCCTTTCAAATGCCTCAGAATCCACTTAACTATTTGCCAATGTGTCTTGCCAACATTGACTACATAACTGATGTCTGGTCTAGTACAAACTGGGGTAAGGTTCATGCACCATCACTTTCTCTTCTTCATTAGACTATGGAGACTGTAAAGCCGATGACCTAAAGTGAGCAGTCAATGGAGTTGAAACAGGCTTCACATCTAACATGTGGAACCTATGAAGAACCTTCTTGATGTACTTCTCTAGTGTCAGGATAAGCCTTCTATCTTTCTTGTTCTCTTTGAATCTCCATGCCAAGAATCTTCTTAGCTTCACCTAGGTCTTTCATATCAAATTCTCCTTCTAGAAGAGATTTCACCTTGGCAGTCTCAGATGCGTGTCTAGTAGTGATCATCATGTCATCAACATATAACAATAGGTAAACAAAGGAATTGTCATCCAACCCTTTGTAGTAGACACAAGCGTCATAATTACTCCTGAGGAATCCATTATGCATCATGAAAGAGTCAAATCTCCTATACCATTGTCTAGGAGATTGCTTCAGCCCATAGAGTGACCTCTTGAGCAAGCATACATGGTTTTATTTGTTTTCAAAACCCTCTGGCTGTTGCATGTAGATCTTTTCTTCTAATTCACCGTGTAGAAAAGCTATCTTTACATCTAGCTCCTGCAACTCTAGTCTAAGTCTTCAATGGCTACCAAAGAAAGTAGCACCCGTATGGAACTAGACTTGACGACGGTTATAATAAATGCCTTCAATTCGACTGCACCCTTTTGCAACAAGGCGTGCCTTGTATCTGTCACCTTCTTCTTCTTATAAATCCACTTGCAGCCCATTACTTTCTTGCCTTTGGGAGGTACCACCGACTCCCAAGTTTGATTCTTGTGAAGAGATTCCATCTCTTCCTATCCACTGTGGAGCATCATGACTTGCAATTGTATCACGGAAATTGGTGGGCTAGTCACCAATATCCACATTAACGATGTTGGAAAGGGCATAGACTACCATGGATAGGAAGAATGAATTGTCGTGTTAAAGCTATTGTGTTTGGTCTTCCTCATAACACCATGCTCGCAAAAATCTAACTTTCCGATGCTTTCGTCACACAACAACCCTCTCTTGCTCAGAAGCATAGTCACAATATACTACAACTTTTTGAAAAGGTCGCGTTTAAAACTTGATCTTTTCCCCAGAAGTATCAAACAACCAAATAACTCTCAATTCCCGAAACTCACGTGTTATTGCCGTATTATTCACAAATTATTCGCTTTTGACGTTTTCTTCCATGTTTCATACGTTTTTTTCACGTACTTTCTCCTTTTAAGCTATATAGGATTGACTCAATTTGAGTATACATATGTGTGTAGATGCATACATTCATACATATATATGTGTGTGTGTGAGTGACTAATATATGTATGAAACAAATGTATAGATATTTACTTATATATGTGCACTATGTGTATACCTATATATGTGTGTGTGTGCAATTTATATATGTGCAATACAAACATTATATATATTATATAATATCCTCCGATCTTTTCCTGACTTTTTCCCAAAATGTACTTTTAACGTACGTTGACCGCTTTTTACTCGAATTTACCGCATAATTCCTGAATCCTGATTTTTTTAGCTCGACTGAATGTATCTTGAATACCAAATTTGTGACTATTCTCAAAAACATCATCCCTTTCTCAACCATGTGTCCCAAATGCATATGCCAGAGTGTTGTGGTGTTTTTAGATGAAGTTGTAACCATTGCAGAGCTTGTGGCAGCGGAACCTTGCAAGATGTACAGTTTGTGTGAATTTTTCACTGCCTTAATGAAGACCCGACCAACTTTAAGAATATCAATACCTCTGTTTTCAACGGAGAACTTGCAAGCCTTGTTTTCAAGTGTGCCCAAAGAGATGAGATTCTTCTACAACTCAAAAACATTACGACGTTTGTCAATGTTCTGCCTTCACCATCAAACATCTTGACTCTTCACCGTGCCAACTCCAAATGTCTTGCAAGGACGATCGTCACCCATAAGGATATCTCCACCTTGATGTGACTCATAGGTATGGAAATAATCCTCACACTCGGTCATGTGGTCGTGCATGCTGAATCAAGAACCCAATCCTTCTTGTAGTCATAGGACGACGATGAAGCAAGAACATACCCATCATCTCCAGAACCTCCATGAGCTACCTTTGCATGAGCTGCAACATCATTTGATTTCTCATGCTTTTGCCTGTTTCACAACTTGTAGCATTCATCCCGGGTTTGACCTATCTTCTTGCAATAGTTGCACCTCTTTGATTGATGTGACTTTGACTTGTTTTTCTTTTGCTTTAAACTTTCAGGGTCTTTGCCACATCGACGCTCCCTACCACTAGCGGCCAACGCTTCACCCGCTACTTTCGATGAAGTAAGATCCTTCTCAAATGTCTCTTGAGACGTCAAGGCCGTTTTGACTTCATGGAGTGAGATAGTCTTTGATTCCCGAAATATCATCGTATCGTGGAGATTCTTATAGGACAGTGGAAGGATACAAAGCAACAAAATTGCTTGATCCTTCTCTATCTTCACATCAATTTGCCTGAGGTCATGGATGATTTTGTTAAACTCATCGAGAAAAGTCGTCAAAGAACCAACTTCTTCCATGCATGAAAAGGTGCTTCCTTAGCGCAAGCTCGTTGCTGATGGATTACTTCATGTAAAGTGCTTCAGGTTTATCCCAAACTTCTTTGGCGGCCTTCAGATGGATGACCTCACAGAGGACTTCATCCTCTGAACAAAGAAAGATGCATGTATGAGCCTCTTGATCAATCTCCTCCCACCGGTCATCTATCATGGATTCTGACTTCTCCTTTTTGAGAAGATCTTTATGGACTCTTTCTTGCGTGAGTCATGATTCGCACTTGACTTGTAAGAGAGAGAAGCTCTTCAAGCTATCAAATTTCTCGATGTTGTACTTAGACGTCATTGTAGAGATCCGGAAGTAGAAATCACTCTGATACTACTTGTTGGGGTTATGGTGTTGATGGGAGACCTAAATGACAAGGCCCAACGAGCTTGTTGCGGAGATGCGAAAGTGTGAGATTAAGCAATTCAAACTTAATATGTACAACGAAGATCAACAAATGAACAAGCAAGCAACCACAAAGACAAGATTTATAGTGGCTTGGTATATTCCCAATGTGGGAGCTTACATCTACTAGCGGAGATGATATTATTGATGAAGAGATTACAGAGATGATGATTACAGAAGAAAAAAGAAGAACCCAATCCCTCTTTACACTCGAAAGCCAACCGTGGAACAAGACAATTGCTTAGAGAGGAGCTCTTGAAGGCGTGAAACCGTAAGGGAAGCCTTAGGTCCGTCCTTGGCTTTATGTCTTCGAAAAATGCTGTCTTCTTGACGTCTCTTCGTTGCTGTTCATGTTTGGGATGAGTTGGGGGGATCTATTTATAAGAATAGGACATGTGGCCAAAGTCCTAAAGTCACCTGGAGTCATCTAGTCCGCGAATACATTCCAACTAGACCATATACAATCCATCATGTAGTGTAAATCACACTGCAGACATAATTACAGTCCATATGGACTATATATGGTCCAACCTAGACTGTGTATGGTCTAGTCTGGAGTGTATATAGTATGTCTGGAGTGTATTTGTTGTTGTTGTTGTTCTTGCCCAAATATGATGCATGGGGGGGGACCACATATGATCAATTGTTTGACCGTAAATACACATGTAAATACCCAAAATGCATCCCAATGATGCTGAGGCTTGGTGTAGACGTCCGGGTCATCAAGGAAGCTTTTCTAGAGAGTTTAAGACACTCTCTCAACATGTCATGTAGCAGTTAAAGTATCTCGACACAATCAAGGAGCCATTCTACTCTTGATTCATTATGAAAAATGTCGCTCGACATGGATATATGCATGTTGCGGGACCCTTGAACAAATGGAGTTGTATTTATACTATGCTCAAGTCGCAATTAGTATGTTCACGGTATATTTTATAGATGTTGAGGCGGACGCCTGTGCGATTAGGTGCCAAGGGGTGTCTGCCTACGCCATTTGCCTAATTAAATTGACATTTTGGCGCTTGGGCGGGAGGACGATTTTTCCTAGTTTTTTAAAATTTGTATGTGTCAAGTTTGTATCATATTTGTCATCTATAGATGAGTTCATGTTTCAATAGGCTTTTACTTCCCTCTAACATGCATATTGAGGATGTGGGACACTAAATAAATACACAAAGTACCTTGTATATGTTTTATATACTATATACCATATATTATTATTTTCTAAAAATAAAAAAAACATGTGCCCACATGGATAGTCTAGGTGCCCTAGGCAGCTAGCCAAAGTAGGCTACTGCTTGGCCACCTTGACAACCATGGTATATTTCATGGTGAACTTCAACGACTGATATCTTCCCGTAAGGTTTCAAGGTTTATTGGCAGTTGCCAACATAGTTATCTAGGCTCCTGCCTAGGCTCTGCCTAGGCATGCCTAGCCCCCTAGCCTCTAGGTGGGCCACATTAAACTGGGCGCCTAGGCTTTCAAATAACTAAAGTGGATGCCTAAGGGCTTTTAGGCCCAATATAGACTCTTAAAGACCAAATTAGCATGGATCACATCTGAATTTGGTCAAATTAGACCTAGTTTGGTAATTTTAGGGAAGAAATAGATCTGATTTAGGCCAAATTAGGTCAAATCTAGTCAATTTAGGTGTGATTTGGGGGGAAATAGATCTGATTTGGGAAAATCATGTCTTATTTGGGGAACTAGGCCTGATTCTTCCAAATTAGAGCTCACTTAGGTCAATCTAGGAAAAACTAGGGAAAGTTATGTCTGATTAGGTAATGTTGTGCCAAAATAGGTCTAACTTAGTCCAAATTGGGACATACTAAGTTAAATTAGGTCTAACTTAGATCGTGATAGGTCAAATCAACCCTGATGGGTCTAGCTTAGGTCATGACAGGTGTGATGTAGGTGAAGTTATGATTGATTAAGCTTAGGGATAACAAATATAAATGTATATAGTGATGTATATACTTGAAATAGGTCTAACTTAGTCCAAATTAGGACATACTAAGTTAAATTAGGTCTAACTTAGATCGTGATAGGTCAAATCAACCCTAATGGGTCTAGCTTAGGTCATGACAGGTGTGATGTAGGTGAAGTTATGATTGATTAAGCTTAGGGATAACAAATATAAATGTATATAGTGATGTATATACTTGAATATAGTTAAATGCATACACAAAATCATTTTATTTATATATATATATGTAATTATAAACAAATATGAAGAACGCCTAGAAACGCCTAGGCTTCCCTTCGGTGGGAAGGACCGCGTAACTGGCTAAACAAGTATGGTTGTCAATATTTCTCCAAAAATCTTTACCCACTTGGTGATTCGATATCAACATCTAAGTTCTAGACCTATGTTGTCATAGCGTAATCCAACATGGTGGGTGCAACATAAGTGGCCTATCTTTTACTCGAGGTGTGCGATTGAACTAAAAAGCAAAGAACAAGTTATATCATTTTGTATATGGCTCACGTTGGGTCTTCACCACAACGTTACTAACCTTCTTTACACTAATATTAGCTATCTACCTTCAATGAAGCTTACTTTATATGATGTGAGCAATCTCCATAGTTAATCAAAGCCTCATGTGCGTTTGAGTCTTTGAGATGGTTGGTTTTAGGATTTTATGTCTATTTTGTGATACATGTATAGGTGGGGATTGATGTATGTTATTTTATATTATCTTTGCTAAAAGCTTGTCTTTAAAATATTTACTGGATGCATCTGTCTTCAATAAAGCTTACTATTCATCATAAGGTTCTAGGACGAGACAATCGTTGTAGGTACATGTGTACATAATGTGGGAAACTTGGACATACAGAGGAAAAGTGCTACTCTAAGCATGGTCGACGCTGTATTGGTGCTGCACATTATACAACTACTACCTTGGGAACATCTGCATAGAACCTCTAAGCAAATGTAATCAGATGTTACTATCTCCAAGGAGTATGACTGTCTTCTTCAGGCTACCCAACAAGCTTCTCTTGGTTCCTCCATCAACCTTGTTTTAGATACAGATAATCAGGGGACTTTGCTTGTTTCCTCTCATCTATCTTCTATATGGGTGGTAGATTTTGGGGCCTCTCAGCACATGACCGGTATACAATTTGTCCTTTCATCTGATTCATATATTCCATATTATTCTGTGACACTAGCTGATGGATCTGTTAGGCCGGTACAAACTTGTGGAACTGTACATGCGTCATCTTCTTTGATTTTACAATCTGTATATTTTGTACCAGACTTTCCGTTTAACTTAATGTCTGTTGCTAAGTTGGTTGATTTTCTAAAATGCTTGATAATATTGGGAGACTCTTTCTTTGTCACATGATCTCAGGAGCTTGAAGATGATTGGTGGGGGATCTAGGAAAGGTGATCTCCACTTCTTCGAAGGTGGTCACCCAACTTGCTAGATTCCATCTATCGCATCTACCGTTCTCAACTTGTCCATTTCAATGGCATTGCCGCTATGAACATCCGTCTTTGCAGAGTCTACAAAAACTTGTTCCCAGTTTAGCATCTTTAAAATCTCTAGAGTGTTAGTCATGTCAACTGGGCAAGCATCGTCGTGTCTCGTTTCCTAGTCGCACTGTAAGACACTCTAAGCATCCTTTTGATCTGATTCATAGTGATGTCTGGAATTCTTTAAGGAGCCAAGTTATAATGACTTCTAATATATTCTAACTCTCATCGATGATGTTTCTTGCATGACTTGGGTATACTTAAGTCTCGAGATGAGGTTTTGTCGGTCATTTAAACTTTTTATCAATTAATAAAAGTTGAATTTGATGCTCATATAAAGATTCTTTGTACCAACAATGCTTTAGAATATGTTCAAAAGGCTGTCTCTAATTTCTGTGATTTAGTTGGTATGATTCACCAAACAACTTGCCCTCATGCACCTAAACAAAAAATAAGGTTGCTGAACGCGGAAGCTGCCATTTACTAGATGTAGCGCGCATACCGCTATTTCAAATGTCTATGCCAAAAAAGTATTGGTCTAGTGCTTTTCTCACCACGTGCTTCTTGATTTATCGTCATCCATCTTCTGTCTGACATGGGGCCACTCCTTTTTCTATTTTACGACCAGACGAGCAAACTTTTCATGTTCCCCTTTGTGTCTTTGGTTGCACTGCGGTTGTTCATGTTTTTGATGCAAGTACTGACTACTGACAAGTTGTCTCCTTTCGTAGTTTGCATGGTCTTCTTGGGATTTTCTCCCACACAAAAAAGATAAATTGAGAAATGACTATATCAGGAATAAAGTGGGGGTGGCGAGCATTGAGGACAAGTTGCGCGAGGGCCGACTCGGATGGTACAAACATGTGCAAAGCAGACCGACTAATCCACCTATACGTAGCAATACTATTGAGTCAAGCACAATAAATAGAAGAAAATGAAGACTTAAATTAACATGGGATGAGCTTATAAAGAGAGATTTTGAATCTCTACATCTCAACCAAAATATGGCCCATGATAGAGCTGAATGGAAACGAATGATCCATGTAGCCGACCTTAACATAGTTGGGATTGAGGCTTAGATGATGACGATGATGATGATGACAGAAGGGATACAAATGTTACTGTCCTCGTCTTCGTCATATGATTGTGTCGGCTGACGTCACATTTAATGAGTCCACTTCGTTCTTTAGTAACTCTGTCCATCCTGAGGGGGAGTACAACCTTGAGAGTGAACAACCTTTGAGCGTGATAAAGAGGCACCGCTTCCTGTGCCATGTGAGGAGTGTGCGCCAGATACCACCCCTATACCACCACCACCACTTATACCTCCACCTATTCAACATTTTCCACTGATTTACACCAGGCGAGCAGGGCATCACCCAGTTGATGTAGCGACATCAGTCCCAAAGATTGCCTCATCATCGTCAGATACTCTTGAGGTACCTGCTCATGCTGAGAGTTCTCTTGATGCTTCTGTTTCAGACTTAATCATCTTTGAGTTGCAAATCGTAAAGGTGTTTGGTCTTGCATAATACACCATCCGCTTTTTAGCGTTTCTCTCTTATCTCATCTGTCACCAATAGAGTGCACATTTGCTATTTAGTTAGATTCTGCAGCCATTCCTCGCCTATACCGAAGCATCCCAATATAATGGATGGGTACAAGCCATGGACAGTCAGATGACATCCCTTTATGAGAACTCTACATGGGACTTAGTGGATCTTCCTCCTGGGCAGCCGGTGGTGGGCTGTGGTTTATACTGTCAAACAAAAATCGGAGGTGAGGCTCTCTCTGCTCAATAGAGAGATTGCTGTCCTCACTTTTTCTCCAACCGAAACATGGACAGGTTCTGTCCCTTCATTCAAAGGGACCTACATGGCTATAGGGAAGCCTTTTCCCACCAAGGGCTGGACCGTGAGGTGCACCCACATCTCTTCTACCTTGCCCCAGAAGGTCACGTCCATTCAAGCTTTGAGAAGTGTTAACATGTCTTTTATTATGTGTTATTTATTTGTTATGTTATTCTCTTATTTCTGCTATACCTATCTGTAATTTACCCATATCTAAAATAGACGTGAGACGGCTGTTTGCCCTCTCAAGCACGCTGCTCACGCAGCCACCAATTCTCTTGTGCGATCGGCTTCTCCTCTCCTCTTCTCCGCTAACATGGTATCAGAGCAGCGCACGACCTAGACGCCTCTCCCTCTTCTCCTTCCGTCGCCAATCTTCCCCTTTCTCCTTCCCTTCTGCCCACCGACAGCGCCGTGGCGCAGCAGCAACATCATGTGCCGCCGCCCGGCCTGCAGCCATCGTCCGCCTCATGGTGTGAGATGCAGGGCTAGCAGACCCTCTCCGTCACCAAGCTGGGCCTTTGGTAGCCCTCCAACGCTGTCGTAGGCTCCGCCGCGAAGTCCTGGAGGCGTTCTTTCTTCCCCAACGATTTTCACAGCAGCCACCGGTCAATTTTTCGGAAGTTGCTGTTGCTGTTTGGGGATCTTCGGCTGATTCGACGACCGTCTAAAGCCTAAATCGATGGACTTGTCTCTCTACGATTGTACTCCTAGTCACACCTCCATGTGTGATTAGGAAAATCGTTTTGGAGGCTGTGAATGCGTCAATAACACATTTATCTCATTTTTCAGTTGTGACGTGTATCTCTCCGTCACTTCAGCCTTCATTGTGACGTGTATCCGACCGTCACAAAGCCTCGTTATATCATGGGAGACACCAAGATGTCTACGATCTACAGTGAGATGTCGCCTATCCCTTCCATCAAGCTAAACGGGAAGAATTATCTCCTATGGATGAATGCTGTCCATACTGTTTTGGAGTCTCGCGACAAGGCGAGATATGTTGACTCTGCTCCCCTGGCTGCTACTGATGAAGGACACGCTGAGTGGAAGCATCATGATAGTCTTGTGAAGACCTGTTGTGGGGTAGTATGGAACCGGCGATTGCTGCAAGGTTCATGTTTTATTCTACAGCCAAGGAGATATGGGATGCAGTGAAGAAGCATTACTCTCAGGAGAAGAATGCTCTTCGCTAGTTCATGATCTATGATCGTCTTTTTGCAGAGAGACAGGGTGACATGTCACTAGAGGTTTACTATCATCATGTGACAGTTGCTGAACAGGTCAAAGACAGAGATGACTTGATTACTGCCAAGTTCTTATCTGGACTCAATTCTTCTTGCAGTTTTGCCCGGAGTGTCATCCTTGCTTCTGATAAACTGCCTAGTTTTGAGGAAGCCTACTCGAGAATTCAGCAATCCAATTTTGAGTATGCTGATCCTATTTCTGTTGTATCTTCTGGGGAGTCTCATGCATCTATAGCTGCTGCAGTGAGAGGAGGACGACCTGGTATGGGCAGAGGACGCGAGACCCGTCCTAAGTGCACCTTCTGTGACAAACCAGGACATACAGTGGATAAATGTTGGAAGAAACATGCGAGACCTACTGCACCACCAGTGGGGGCAGCACATTATGCCACTACTACTGAGCCCTCTCCGTCTTCTGCTGTAGGCTCTAGCTCTTCAGGCATCACTCTTACTCAGGAGTATGATCGGTTCATTCAGGCTACATAGCACATGAGTATGGGATCATCATCCTCAACAAACCTGGCATCTACTGCGGGTAATCAGGCTACATCTCTTATAGCTTCTGGCTGTACTTCATCTTGGGTGGTTGACTCTGGCGCATCACAACACATGACTGGTATGAGGAGATTGCTCTACTCTATTGACTCGTATATCCCTCACCAATCTGTTACACTGGTAGATGGTTCAGTGAGGAGAGTGTTAGCTAGTGGATCTGTTTCTCTAACACCCAAGATTGATCTTAAATCTGTACATTTTGTGCCTGAGTTTCCATGAAATTTTCTTTCTGTTGCAAAATTGATTGACACTGTAAAATGTACAGTAACATTTGGGCCTTCTTGTTTTGTATTACAGGATCTCAAGAGTATGAGGACGATTGGTGGGGGGCCTAGGAAAGGTGATCTCTACCTTTTCCATGGTGACAGTCTGCCTCGCCCAGTATCTGCTCCTGCTCCAGCCGTCCTGTTGAGTGGTTCCCATTACTATGACACTACAGATATGGACACCCTTCTTTAGAAAGCCTGCGGAAGTTAGAACCAGAGTTGTCCCAAGTGTCATCTTTAGAGTGTCAGTCATGTCAGTTGGGAAAGCATCATAGATTATCTTATCCCAGTCGTGTCAATAAACAGGCATCTTGTCCTTTTGAGTTGGTTCATAGTGATATATGGGGTCCTATTAAAGACCAGAGTTATAATGGTTTTCGTTATTTTATTACTTTTGTAGATGATTTTTCCCGTATAACATGGATCTATTTACTCAAAAGTCGAGAGTTTGTGCTATCTATTGTTAAACATTTTCATAAAGAAATGAAGGTTCAATTTGACTGCAATATCAAAATTCTTCAATCTGATAATGCTTTAGAGTATGTTCAAAAGGCCATGTCTGATTTTTGCAGTTCTGTGGGCATGACCCATCACACGTATTGTCCTCACACCCCTCAGCAAAATGGGGTGGCTGAGAGGAAAAATCGCCATCTCCTTGATGTTGCTCGGTCTATCATGTTTCAGTCTAATGTGCTTAAGAAATTCTGGTCTGAAGCCCTTTTAACTGCCTGCTTCTTAATTAATAGACAACCATCCTCTGTTCTTAAAGGGCAGACCCCTTTCTCTGTGCTACGTCCTACGAATCAGCCCTTCTCTGTCTCTCTTAGAGTGTTTGGTTGCACTTCTTTTGTCCATAATTTTGACCCTAAGGCCGACAAACTTTCTCCTAGGTCTATTAAAACCTTGTTCCTTGGGTACTCCAGTACTAGCAAAGGATACAAGTGTTACTGCCCTAGTCTTCGTCGCATGTTTGTGTCTAGGGACGTTACCTTCCTTGAGACCGCTCCATATTTTTCCGATGCTATGAGTAAGGGGGAGCAGTTGAGAGAGGGAGTGCCACCAACTTTTCATAGTGAGAGAGTGGCACCATCTGTGCAGAGTGAGGGAGCGCCACCCATCATTCCTGATTATACTTTTATTCAGGAAGAGCAGGCAACAGATGGGCTTGTTATTGAGCACTACCCACATGTTTATAGTAGGCGAGGCAGACAAGATCCAAAAGAGGTAGCGACACCAGTCTCTGAGCCTTCCTCATCGTCTTCTACTCACGAGATTCCTGCAGAAGCATCAGATCTTGATATTCCTATTGCTGTCCGGAAAGGTACTCGTTCTTGTAATATTAGACATCCTATTGCAAATGTGTGTTGTCTGTCCCACTTATCTAAACAGGCTCGCGCATTTGCTCTTCGGATTGATTCTGTGGTTATACTGAGAAATCACTATGATGCTATGAAGGACAGTGGCTGGAAACAGGCAATGCAGGTTGAGATGTCGGCTTTATTGAATAATGGCACATGGGATCTTGTTGACTTACCTGCAGAGAAGAAAGCAGTGGGCTGCAGATGGGTTTTTACCATCAAACACAATTCGGATGGGTCAGTTGAAAGGTTGAAGGTCAGATTGGTAGCAAAAGGCTACACACAGACTTACGGTGTTGATTTCTTTGAGACTTTTTCTCCAGTTGCTCGTCTGAATTCGGTGCGGATTATTATTTCTCTGGCTACTACTTTTGATTGGCCTCTGTTTCAGCTTGATGTTAAGAATGCATTTCTTCATGGTGACCTACAGGAAGAGGTATATATGGAGCAACCTCCTGGTTTTGTTGCTCAGGGGGAGTGTCAGAAGGTGTGTAAATTGAAGAAAGCCATATATGGACTGAAACAGTCTCCTCGAGTTTGGTTTGACAAGTTCAGTGATGTTGTACTACAGATGGGCTTCTCTCGTTCCATGACTGATCACTCCTTATTCTATTCGAACTCTTCTTGTGGTTCAATCATTATTGTTGTATATGTTGACGACATAGTGATTACTGGCAGTGATTCTACAGGCATATCACGTGTGAAGGATTGCAGAGACACTTCCAAATGAAGGATCTGGGTAAACTGAGATACTTTCTGGGCATTGAGGTGCTTAGATCTCATGCAGGTATCAATCTATCTCAGAGGAAATATGTGCTTGACTTATTACAGGAGACAGGCATGACTGAGTCTAAACCGGTATCTACTCCTATGGATTATCACATCAAGGAGACGGTTGATGATGTTGAGTACTCAAATCCAGGGTATTACCGGAGGATAGTTGGTAAGCTGATATATCTGACTGTTACACGACCTGACATTTCTTTTGCTGTAGGTGTAGTGAGTCAGCACATGAACTCACCACGACAGTCACACTGGACATCAGTTTGCCGGATTCTGAGATATCTGAAAAGTGCTCATGGAAAGGGGATCACATATAATAGACCAAAGGTGTCCCCATCTACTTTGGCTCTTACAGGTTATGCAGATGCAGACTGGGCTGGTAATCATACTGATAGAAGGTCTACATCAGGCTACTGCACTTTCCTTGGTGATCATTTGATTACTTGGAAATGCAAAAAGCAGCATGTGGTAGCAAGATCCAGCACTGAGGCTGAATATCGTGCTATGGCTCATGCATGTTGTGAGCTACAATGGGTGAAATCTATTCTTTCTGAGTTAAAGATTCCTATTTTATCTTCCATGGAGCTCAAGTGTGATAACCAATCAGCCATACACATTGCCAGGAATCTTGTCTTACATGAGCGCACAAAACATGT
Organism: Alisma plantago-aquatica; assembly: GCA_963693085.1. NCBI lineage: Eukaryota > Viridiplantae > Streptophyta > Magnoliopsida > Alismatales > Alismataceae > Alisma > Alisma plantago-aquatica. The sequence goes on from OY856409.1 coordinate 865,459,326, forward strand.
AGAAGTTGATTGCCATTTTATTCAAAATCAGATCAAGAATGATACTATTGTGACGCCATATGTCAAGTCTGAAGAACAACTGGCAGATATCTTGACAAAGCCATTGGGTCCATCAGCTTTTCAAAATCTATGTGGCAAGCTGGGCATACACGATGTGTACTCTCCAGCTTGAGGGGGAATGTTAACATATCTTTTATTATGTGTTATTTATTTGTTATGTTATTATCTTATTTCTGCTGTACCTATCTGTAATTTACCCATATCTATAATAGACGCGAGACGGCTGTTTGCCCTCTCAAGCACGCTGCTCACGCAGCCGCCAATTCTCTCGTGCGATCGACTTCTCCTCTCCTCTGCTTCTCCGCTAACAAGAAGGAAACAACCACATCCCCTCCCCCCCTCTACTGTAGCTGCGGAACACTATAGCAGGCACAGTGCAGCCCTGCTACCTAGTCTGATTTGGGTGTTTTTTGAAGAATATTTTGGGGCATTGAAGAAGCATAATTTGTTACAAAATTCTTCCATCCTACATGGGCATCCAAACCATAATCGTGCTGCTACAAAGTCTGATTCCAAGCGGACAAAGTCTGAAATTAAGTTAGTAAAGTCTGATTTCAAGTTGCAAAGTCTGACTTCAAGGTTACTCATAATCGTTTTGGTCTGATCTCACGCCCCTTTGTGTTGACTTAATAATTATTAATTAACATGGCTGATAAGAAGAATACCTAAGAGGAGGTTTCATATCAAGTCTCTTTAACTGAAGAAGAATATGTTCATTTGATGCATCTCCGAGCTTCACGTCAAGCCACAATTTTAGTTGTTTCCATTGCGGAAAGGGCTAGTCCATCAACATGCATCTCTGAGGCTTCCAAGGAATCAATGTCCAAGTTAGATTAGGTTTTTGATTCAGGTGCAACTAATCATATCACGAGGGTACCTTAGATGTTCACCACCTATACTAGTAAACCCGACCTACCCGGGGTTACCCGTACAAATGACTCTACTGTGTATGTTAAGGGCAATGGGGTGGTGTCACCGGTTCCATGTGTATCCCTTCCATCCATCTTGTTCATCCTACAATTCCCTTTTAAATGTATTATGTATCAATAGATTAACTCGTGTCTTCAAGCCTCTATCAGTTTCTTACCTGATATTTGTGTTATACAAGACTTGGAAGACGAGGAAGACAATTGGTGAAGGGTATGAACTGGCTGGACTTTACTATTTGAGTAGGTCTCCCACAACTTGTGTCGCAGCTTCCCCATTGGTGGTACACAATCGTCTTGGTCATGCGTCGTTGGTTAAGATTAAAGTTTTGGTCCCAAGTCTATCCCACCTAGAAGAGTTGCAGTGTGAGTCATGTCAATTAGGGAAACATACAATGTTTGTTTTTAGGTCTAAAGAGAGTCAAAGAGCAGAGTCTTTGCTCAGTCAAGTGTTTGGTGTCTGAGTCGTGTAACCTCTAAGCTTGGTTATAGGTATTTTGTCATCTTTGTTGATGATTATTCACGTGCTACATGGTTTTATTTGATGAAATAAAGATCTGAACTTTTGTCTATCTTCAAATCTTTTTGTGTGAAAGTGGAAACCCAATTCAAGAAGAAAGTATGTACTCTTCGTTCAGATAATGCTAGAGATATTTCAGTCGTGATTTCACCCATTTCACCTCCACCCATGTCATCATCTACCAGCCATCTTGCCCACATACACTACAACATAATGGAGTGACTAAAAGAAAGATTCGACATATTGTGGAGATTGCACGTACCCTTCTTCACATGCATGTCCCAAGAGAATTCTAGGGTGACACAGTTCACCGCCATTTGCCTCATAAATTGTATGCCATCATCTGTAATCCAAAACCGCGTACTTCTTCAGATTCTTCATCGTATAAAGCCGTTGTACCATGTCCCACCAAAGGTGTTTGGATGTGTCTGCTTTGTTCATTGCCTAGGACTTGGTATGGACAAATTGAGTCCTCGAGTTCAGAAGGGATACAAATGCTATAGTCCCACCTTACATCACTTTTTTGTCTTGACTGATGCCACCTTTTTTGAAGACACCATTTTTTGATGAGTCAATGACATAAGTAGTTGTCGAAGTGCTCTTGCCTCTTCCTATTGTCGTTGAGTCCTCTATTGCCACTTGTCCAGGTAATGATGGTCATCCTGATAGTGTACCCACCCATTTCTACTAGACCTCCCATTACTTAAGTGTATACTCGTCGAACAAGTACATGTACAGGTGGTACATATACTCCTAGTTCAACTCCTTCTCCAGTTGCTCTCTTGTCTGAAAGTCAAGTAGATACAAGTATAGACAACCGTCCTATTACTTAGAGGAAAGACACTCGGTCTTGCACTTTGCATCCCATTTCTACTTTAGTTTCATATAGCCATGTCTCACTTTCATTTCATGCCTTTTTATCATCCATGTCTTGTGTCTCTATACCCTCGTATCTTTCAGTTGCCTTGGATCACCCATGATGGTGTCATGCTATCGAAGAAGAGATGGCAGCACTAGCCCAGAACCATACATGGTCTCTTGTTCAACGCCCGTCTGGCAATTCTGTGGTTGGATGTCATTGAGTTTGCCTTGTCAAATTCGGTGCAAATGGATTTGATCGGCGTAAAGCACAATTAGTAGCTAAGGGATACACTCAGGTTTGTGGTGAGGATTATTTAGAGACCTTCTCTCCTATTGCAAATATGGCATTTGTTCGTATCTTTCTGTCTCTTGCTGCAATACATTCCTGGACTCTACATCAACTTGACGTCATGAATGCATTTTTGCATGGTGACCTGGATGAGAGATTTATATGGAGCAACCACGAAGCTTTGTTGCTCTGGGGGAGTGTGAGCTAGTGTGTTGTCTGCACAAGTCTCGATATGGTTTGAAACAGTCACCCCGTGCCTAGTTTGGTAGACTCAACAATTCTGTTTTAAGTTTGGGCTCCAGAGATGTACTATGGACCATTCTATTTTCTAATTGCGACGAAGTTCATGATGTATGTTCCTTGTGGTATATCTTGACGACACCGTGATCACTGGCGATGACAGACAAGGCATTGCACAATTGAAGACTTTTCTACAGGGACAATTTCATACAAAAGGACCTAGGAAATCTTAAATATTTTCTAGGATCCAGGTTGCCTAGTCAAAATCTGGATAGTAATCTCACAAGGAAAGTATGTCCTTGCTCACAGAGACAAGGATGCTTGGGACTTAGATCCAGTGACACTCCAATGGATCCTAAAGTCAAATTGTCCATGGAGCAGAGGGAGTTGCTTGATATCCTTAGAGATATAGATGACTTGTAGGCAAGCTGAATTATTTGACAATCACTAGACCTGATATTGCATTTGCTACTAGTGTTGTGAGTCAGTTTATGGAGCAGCCCTGTACATGTCACTTAGAGGCCGTAATGCACATTTTGATGTATGAAGAAGTCCCCTGGAAAGGGAATCTTGTATCAAAATCATGGTCACCTGGAAGAACAAGGGTTTTCTGATGCGGATTGGACATGATCTAGCATTGACAAAAGATCTAGCCAGATCGAGTGCATAGTCTAAATATAGAGCTATGGCATTAGCAACATGTGAGTTGCTATGGATTCGACATTTGTTTGAGGAACTTGGATTTGCCCAAGATGCTCCTATGGATTTGAAGTGTGATAACCAAGCTGCTGTTCACATTTCTCAGAATCCAGTTTCCATGAAAGAACTAAACAAACTGAGGTTGATTGCCATTCTCCGAGAGAGAAGATCCAAGAGAGATTGATTTAGTTGCCACCTGTCAACTAGGTTGTATGGGCGGCCGGGCGTTGCCCATGACTGCCCAAACAGCCTAGGCGGACGCCTAGGTGTTCCTGGGCGTTTTTTTTCATTTTTAAGTTTAAATATATATCATTATATACATATTAATATAGTATCATATATATATAATTAGATTTTAACCTATATGAATCAATGTCAAAATATATATATTATACAAGCATGTATATATAAGGAATGCAGCATAAATACTATCAATATAGTTATTAGGTGGAGAGATAAAAACAGAATTAACTCATTGTGGATTTGTCAAGCAACAGTCAGTGCAAAAAGAAAAACAAACAGTAAGTCATGAAGTAAATTTGTTGCTTAGTTATGCAGAACTAAGAATCAAAATAGCCATGATGGGAGGCTGGTGATGCAACAGTAAGGTATGGCAGCAAATTTGCTGTCCAATTAAGCAACAGGAAGAAAAAAAACAAACAAATTAAGCAAATTTGCTGCCCAATTGTTGTTTAGTTATTTCTACTAGATAGAGCAAAGCAAAAATAAAGAATCATTCATGGAAGTGAATTTGCTGCTTAGTATAAGGCAGAAAAAATAAAAATAACCATGGTGATAGGAGGATGGTGAAGCAACAACATGATGTGACAACAACGTAGCCCAGCAAAATGAAAAAAGTGGAGCAACCAAAAACTTGCTGCTTATAGGAACCATTAAGAAAAAATGAAAAAAAAACTAAATTACATGATGGCCCATTGACCAGGCCCACTAAGAGGCCCAATAACCGCCCAGACGGTCCGCCCAACCGCCCAGCCCGCCCAGACAACCCACTGAGGCTGGGCGCCCAGGTTCTGGGCAGTGGGTGGACGCCCAGGCCGCCCAGGCGGGCGCCCGTACAACCATGCCTGTCAGGTCTAAAGACCAATTAGCTAATCTATTCACAAAGTCCCTGAATGATTTTCAGGTTCACTTCTTATGTATCAATCTGGGCACATATGATATGTATGCTCCAGCTTGAGGGGAAGTGTTAGTGTACATGAACTTATTTGTAAAGTACATGACTTATATGTTAAGGCCGGGGATCTATTTGTAAATCTGTGATTGTATTCTTTATATATATATATGATATGTGAGCCAGACCACACATTAGGTCATCTCCTTTTCCCATATTGTTAGCTACAAGTCTATTGACCGCTTGAAGGCCTGTTTGGTGGCAAAAGGGTACATTCAGAGACATGTCGTGGACTTCTTTGAGACTTTTTCTCCTCTTGCTTGGCTCAATTCTATACAGATCCTTACTTATGTTGCTACTCATTATGATTGGCCTCTTCTACAACTGGATGTCAAGCATGCCTTTCTTCACGGTGACATTCTTGAATAAGTATACATGGAGCAACCTCCTGGGTATGTTGCTCCGAGTGAGTATTAGAAAGTGTGCAAATTAAAGAAATCCTTCTATGGCTTGAAGCAGTAGCCACGGACATGGTTTAATAAATTTAGTGCTGCACTTATGCAGTTTGGGTTTCATCGGTCTTATACTGATCATTCTTTATTTGTGTACAAATCATCAAATGGCACTATTATTCTGGCTGTCTATGTAGATGATATTGTCACCACATGTGATGATCCTATTGGCATTTCACAGTTGAAGGAGTAGCTCCAAATGCAATTCCAGACAAAAGATTTGGGTAATCTTCATTATTTCCTTATTATAGAAGTCCTACGTTCCAAAAAAGGAACAAATACTTCTCAGCGGAAGTATGTTCTGGACCTTCTTGCAGAGACATGCATGGCGCATTGCAAACCAGTGTCCATGCCTATGGATTATCATACAAAGACATCTATTTTCGATGACAATGATTTTTCAGATCCAGCGAAGTACAAAAGGATTGTTGGGAAGTTGATTTATTTGACAGTTACTCGTCCTGACATCTCATATGCAATGGAAGTTAGCCAATTCATGAGTGCACCCAAAATGTCGCATTGGATGGCAGTCACCCAGATCCTACATTATATCAAAGGATCATCAAGGAAAGGTCTCACTTGCTTCACATGGAAAGATCTCGTGCACACCTCCATGAACCTTACTCGATATACTGATGCTGATGGGGCATGTGATGTTGGAGATTGGCGATCTACCTCTGGATATTGTGTATTCCTTGGATCACATTTGGTTGCTTGGAGGAGTAAGAAACAAAATGTGGTAGCATGATCTAGCGCACAAGCTAAATATCGAGCAATGACACATGCTTGTTGTGAGCTACAGTGGGTTATGCCAATACCGTCTGAAATGGAAGTGTCTGTTGGGACACTAATCTCTTCAAGTGTGATAACCAAGCAGCCATTCACATTGCTAGCAATCCCGTGTTCCACGAGTGGACCAAGCACATTGAGGTGGGCTGTCATTTTGTTCGTGATCTAGTGCTCTCTAAGAAGATTCAGACTCCTCATGTTCGTATTGGACAAGAAGTGGCAGATATCTTCACCAAGCCACTTATATCTTTAGCTTTTAGCCCTATGAGTTCCAAGCTGGGCATGCATGATGTGTAATGTATGCTCCAACTTGAGGGGGAGTGTTAGAAAATAATTTCTATTTATGTACTCCTTTCTTATTTCCTTTATCTGCTTGGCTTATTCTGTAAATGTTCACACCTTATATAATAAAGGATAACTTGCTCCAGCAGGATATTGTTCTGGCCCAACCATTTCACAGTCTCCATAGTCAATGAAAGCCTCATGTGCATTTGAGATGGCTGCTGTTAGGCAATATATGTCTATTTTGTGATACATGTGTAGGTGGGGACTGGGGTTGATGTATGCTATTTTGTATTGTCTATGTTAAAAGCTTGTCTTCTGAAAATAAGCAGTTACGGGATACACTTTCAGATATCCATTGCAAATGGTGGACTCGGTCACCAAAAAGTATGTGACCATGGATCACAAAGTTACAACCTTTCAAACATTCATTTTTTATCCCATTCTCTAAACAAAACAAACCCAACTGCTGCTTTACCTATAATGCATTTACATCTTATTGCAGGGAGCTTTTAGAGGCCATGCAAGGAGGAAAGTTAGAAATGGAAATAGCATTTCTCAACGCATCCCTTGTAAGAATCTTGATTTATTTGGCCTTCTCTTTTGTGGACAGTTGTTTCTGACTAAATACTCTTCCAGATATATATACACTTTTGTCCATTTGACTAGCGGTGTAGCCAGGATTTTCAGGATTGGGGGAGTAGTGTGTGTATCTATGTGTGTTTTGGAGGAGATTAGGTCATTGAATACTAAATGTTTAAAGGGGAGGGAATATAAGAATTGTGGTTTTGCGTTTATAAATTGATTATAATCTACACGCTCTTTGTTTGAAAAATTTACTCAAAAGTTATCTATTATTTATTGCACTCCTGAAACATTAACCCATGGCAGTAATCAAACAAAATAATTGTGTTAGAAACACCACATTGAAAGGTAATCCGAAGATGTGGTTAGTCAATATTTATTTATTTATGTGTATCTTGTTAAGTTGTTAGTAAATGGTAACAACATAATTGAAGGAGTCAACAAGAAACCCATTGGCCTACCAATGTGACTAAGCTTAAAAAGGGACAATGAACGCTGGTGGAATACCTTCTTGGACACCAAAACCATGGATCAAAATGTCATTGGTTTTGGTGTTTTTCGCTGATAGTGTAAGACAAGCCACTTCTTCTAAAGTTGCTGCTGTCTGACTGTTGGGATGAGGAGCAACCAACAGTCGGCATATCCTGTTGCTTCATGCATGAGCACTGTAGCTGTCAGATCTCACCTCTGACACCTGACCACAACCCTTGTTTGCCAGGCACAACAACACAACAAGAGAGTTTTGTCAATACACGATGAATGCAGACCAATACCTGCATGCTCCTTTGACCAAGATAACATCAATCCAAGTGGCTTGCACTCGGGAACAATTTCAAGATGAGAATCAACGTTTTAAAAAGCGGGAAGTGGGAGGCGCACGAACAAAGCGCTCAAGCGGCCGCTTTTTGAAAAAGTGGATGTTAAATTTTCTATATGATTTTATACAAAAACACAAACATTTGTATGTATATATAATATATATTTAGAAACTTGTATACTTAATTAAACCCATATATATAATATTTAATTAGTGACTTGTATACTTAATCAAACCCATGTGGCAGTGTAAAGTTCACCCTACACAATGATATTGCTACTTAATAGTTGCTTACCTATAGTGAAGCATTAAGATACATTTATTATATACAACAGTATACTAGTATCATACTGTCATGTAATCTACTTAACAGTTAGTACCATTTATAGATGAATTTATCACATACAGTCGTATACTAGTATCAAGCCATGATATAATGCACTTAGTAGTTAGTATTATATAGTAGTACAATACTTCACAGTAATTTATACTGATTTTGTATTACATTTACACACTGGTTGTTGTTTATTATCTCAATGTTCTATACTTAGTAATCAGTACTATACATCAGCACAATATTACTGATTTCACAGTTTTACATTAGATATACATGGTATTACTTGCTATAATAGATTTAATGGTACATAGTCGTTACTATTTTATAGTAGCAGCAGAATCAGTGCAGATTTACACACTACTTAGCTATGGTACAATATTTAGATGCATACTTAGTTGCTTAATACGATAGTACCATATTAACGTGTTAGATAATGTTATAAAATATCAATAGTCTAATATTACATACTATAAATAACATTTAATTTCATTTTTGGGCTTGGGAAGTGGAACTAAATCCTATTTTTCACTTAAGCGGCCTCAGGCGGGCGCTTGACCTGGCTGAGCGGGCATGAAGCGACCGCTTAATGCTGAGCCGCCTGACTACCGCTTGAAGGCTATTTGGAGCTGCCAGGGGTCTGATCCGCTTGAGCAGCCGCTTATGCGGCTGCCTGGGCCGCTTTTTAAAACACTGATGAGAATATTTCGTCCCAAAACCAATAGCTTCATAAGCCCATACCCACATCAAATTCCTTACTATTCTGCAACACACTAGGTGACGCGAGTAGCAAACTTTTTTGATGAATACTTTTTGGAAAGTATATGATAACATCTGCAAAATTCTGACAGGTGTTTAAAAAATTCCAAAACATCCCGGAAAGTCATGGGAGCACTTGTACTGTAACTTCATGTGATTTATGTGAGCATTTCTACTGCAGTTTCACCTGATTCTTGTGCTGTGACGATGAACAAAGAAAGCTTAAGGACATGAAATGGACTTAAGGAAAAATCACACAATTTGATGACTGGGTGGACTACATGGAGGGAACACTTTAGATTGTAACGTCATGGCACACACTTGCTAAACTACGTGATGGAACAGTTTATGGAACACAAATTTTGAAGGATGATTTACATTTTGCAACCTCAGCTCACAATGACATTCATTTTGAGGACCAACTACAATTATCTAATGCAAGGTTTTCAGATCTGCCCTGGAGGTTGCCTGGCAAAGCTTCCACATTATGTGTCTTTGGTTCGACCGCTGGGTGATCAACCCTGTTGATCTAGTGACATCAGCATGATACCATATAATAGTTATACACATATAGTTGTACGTATGTATGTGTATCATTGGTTTAAAGAGTGTGAAGCAGAAGGTGAGCTGGTAGGACCTTGTAGCCGCGGACGCTTTTTAAAAGTGGGAGCTTTGTAAAAAAGAGGATGTTTTATTTTTGATAAATATGTATACACATATGAATATATATTTGAACATTACCATATCCGAACGTAGTAATATATCATGAATTCAAAGCGGATTATACTTGGTAGAAACAAATTTATAAGTGGCTGTACAATATGTAACATGCTAGTAGCCTAGTACTAGTGTTATAATATAGAAGTCTTGGTCAATTATGTTACTCTACACTTAATAGTTACGTACAGAAATCATAATAACAATACCTATGTAGATAATATAGTATAAGTTTAATAATTACAATCCCTTATACTATGCAACCAGTAATCACTAATCAGTAAACTATAGTTATACAATTAGTAATTGTATATCATACCATTAATAGACAGTATATTGTTATATAATTTAGCATGTTAATAATCAATCCTACAACGGTAAGCTATATCATCCGCAATACAATTGTTAATTTGTTACCTTAACCACATACATTAGTAGTAGTATCAATCATATGTATACATGAACATATGATCTTGATACATATCTAGTAAGTAGCATGTGTACAAAATAAAAACAGCCAACTCAACATGATGGAATTATTTGCCAACCAAACAAGATTTCAAAGCAGTCCAGATCCTTAAAAGCAGTTCAAAATGTGGCATGAGCAGGAAGTGGGCACCTAATAGCAACCGCCTAACTGAGCGCTTGAGGCCTAGATTAGGCACCCGGGGATCTTGGGCGCTTAAGCGGCCGTCTGGGCTGTCTTTAAAAGATGATGCTTATATACACATATAACAGCTATATGGGCATATATATTTATATTTTTGTGTTAATATATGTGTATGCATATAATTAACTGTATGTAAGGATGAGATGGTGAATTTTGAAAAATCAAACAGTCAAAATTAAGCATCCACTAGGAAACAAACAACCCAATGGTTTTGCAATGATCAAAACAAGCTATACAAGACTTAGTGAATATTTCTATAGATAGAATGTTGGGGTTGAGCAGAAGAGGATGGTGATTCATCACCATTTAGGGACAGAAAAATAAAACCAACAAAAGCAACAAAACCCAACACATCCTTTGGCCTATAGGGTTGGGTCACCGAGTCAAAGTCGGGCCATGGTCAAAAATAGGTTTAAGGCTTTAAGCCCCACCCACATGCTAGACGTATTGGGTGGCGGGTCAATGGGTTTAATCAACCATGTCAGGTAGGGTTTCAAAACTCTTAGTTATCAATTTGGCTATCAAGAGCTTGGTGCAGGACTTTGACTTTGTTTCGACTTCACCAGGTGTGGAAGTGGAAGTTTGCGGAAACTTCGAGGAAATTTTGAGGAAGTTTAGACGCAAACTTCGATAAACTTTGATGCCGTATTTTGAAGAAAATGATATGATTTTAAAGGAAACTTTGATTGAAAATTTCTACTTATGTTATATCTTTATCTTATATAATGTTAATTTACCCCAAAACACGAATCACGACCCTCTAGCCGGCTAGCCCTAGGTAGGCTGATAATACAGTGTGTTTCTTGCAAGGTTAAATGTGCAATACACATAGAAATACAGTTCACCATATGCATACTATACAATATACGATCAAATAGTAGTTACAACACCCTCTCTAGGAAAGAGTGGCAACAACAAACATAAGAGTTGATACTAGAAGTTGTTCAGAGGGTTGAGGCGACACTTACGCCTTAAATGGCCTTTAGGGCACTAGTTCGGATCAATGTTCTGGGCCGTCTCAACTTCACCCCAACTTTGCCCAACTTCACCAACATCGAGGAAACTTCGATAATTTCAGTGAAGTTGAGACGAAAATTCACAAATAGTCAACTTCTCTGACATTAGTGAAACTTTGCCCCTAAGTTTGGATGAGGTGAACTATTTGCGATTCAACTTCGCCTATGGTCGAAGTTTTGGCGAAAGTTCACCAAAATTCGTTGAAGTTATTCCATGGTTAAGAGAGTTATTAGGTTAGAGGTTCCAACGAAATATATGAAGTTGTATGTATAAATGACTAGAATAATAAAATCTACAAATACTTCTAGCTAAAGCGTCAACTGGATGATGATAATGAGATATGTATACGTGCACCTCTTAAACTTGAGTAGGTGCCTTAGCATTGCACATGCAAGTGAGCAATCTCATTCAAGTAGACACTTGGGCGGAGGTACACTTGCGAATGTCTACCTCATTCACACCATCTAACTAAAATTAGATGTTACACTCAATTCTTCCAATCGCCTATGTGACAAACTGAAACGACTTATTTCATGCATCAATGTCACAGTGGGATGAAAACATCTTCCTGTTAGCTTTTTTAAAGAGGACACATTTTCTGAAAAGACCTATTGCCACCCATTGAGGCTCATACCATTTACTTTGAATATCATTTGATGCAACATGATCTATTTATGTTCTGGCTTGGTAGATAATGAGTTAGATGTGTTGTCGAGGGTGTAGCCCACTAGATTGGCCTAGGCGTTCCTTTCCAGGAGATCCAGGTTGTTTGATTCCTCCTTTGTTTACAGAGGCACACACATGCGGAATTTCCTTTGGGTTATGGGTCTGACTATGCCTTACGAGCTAATTCACCATTACCAAAAAGAATCAATGCAAACCCCAATGATCATAATAAATTAGTAAATGAATAAAACTAAAAGAAAGTAATACATAGATATTAATTGTCTGGTTTGACCTCATAAGAGGTGTACAAAGCCTATAATATAATTACACTAAACTAAAAAACTCATGCGACATCTAATGTAGGACTATACCCTCTTGACAAAGGGCCCAAAGCAAAAGAAATAGCTAGCTCTCAATAATTTTTTATAAAATACAAAGGAAAACACATATTGAAATATCACGTACGCAACAACAATGTTTGCCTACATCAACTTACTTGGCTGAAATACTGTGGACTTGTGGTACTTCTGCAGGAGGTTAGCTTGAATCTCGTGAAAGTCATCCTCGATGATCCATGTACCATTTGAAGGTGAGCGATCGAACCAACTAACATGGTAGCATTATATGGTATGGGAAGTGGAAGCCTCCTTGATGTAAAAAACATACATGAACCCAAATTTGTGGATAACTTTCTCCAATTCTTTGAAGGCTTACCCATATTAGGAAAACGGAAACGTGTAAGGGTAAACAAATGTTCTTGCCTTTGTGCTTGAAGTTGTAGGCATTAGATTGTCCTTCATTGCGGGATCCAAGTCCTAAATCCAACGGTGGCCAATGTGTTCATGCAAGGCATCACACTAGACGTGGCCAAAGTAGGCACCCAAAGTGAGGGCCACAAGGCAACATGGGTGGTGGGAAGCTTCTTTGGTTCACCCGATGTATTTTGTGTGACTGATGAGGAGGCTCGGGGTTTAGATCTATGTCTTTAGACCGTGTGGGGGTGATGGTGTTTTAGGAGCTTCTTTTGTCAATTTCAAAGTTTGCATCTCTTGCTTGCTTGCTAAAAAAATGTTCTGAATAGAGGTGAATTTCCATTTGATCATCTTCAAAAGGATGGCGATTAACGTACCTCATCGTTCTAGGGCTTCAAGGCAGGCAAACAACCAAATACTTCTCTGTCCTTAAAAAATTTCGAGAACATCATAAAAAAGTATAAGAACTTGTCAAGGACACTAAAAAGTGGTCTGTGGCTTGACAATGGAAGCACTTGTGGTCACTAGGGTTTGGACAAGAATGAACAATTATGGGCTCGCTACCCTTACTTGAAGTCGTGGTAGTATGATTAGTAGAGTAGCTCTATCAGGGAGGCGCACAAACATGTCAATAGTACACCGGGTTTGAGTGGTCGAAGTAGTTGTGTAATGGAAGCAAGGTACAATTGATTGGGAAGAGGGCACACAAAAATGAGTTTGTAGGTTAACCTCAACCTTTTAGGCTTTAAAAAGCATCTTCTAATGATTTGCACTACTGCAAGCCAACTTAATGCAAGATGTCAGGGAGTAGAGGATTCATGAACAAAATAGTTAATTTCCAGTCCGGATCATCGTGATTGCAACTATGCTTCGCTTCCTTGAATTTTCTATCTACTATGACTGGCAAGGTATCCTAGCTGATGCTCATCTTGGCATCCGGAAGTTGACATTGGTATTGAAATGGGAAAATATCGCTCAAGCAACTTGTTCTTCATGTTGCATAGGAAATGTAGCATAGCCTGACTAAGTCATTTCATACCATGCTAAATTCCTTACCAATATTGTTTGGCTGATCTCTCCAACTTCATATTGGCAAATCAAATCCTTTAGGCATCCGTCATGGTGTACCAAGCGAAGTAGTCCTACATATTGACAATCCAATCCAGAATGCATGAGAATCCATTTTCCCTTCACAAGTTTGAGCATCCACCTTGGATTCACACATGTTGTCATCATGATATAATGGGCAACGGTTAGTGTGGTCATTATGCAGATCATAAGAATTTTTCTAAAAAAGGGCCCTGTGGAGAACATCGAAGGCCATTGTGAGGGGGATCAAAATGGGACTGTCTTGCCCTCAGCGGTGATCCTTAAGGACCAACATGTTGGTTCCGAAGGTCTCAAGTAGGCAAATTTTCATGAATGACCTCACACATGGTGCTATCATGATATGGTGGATAGGGGTGAGGTTGGTCGCATGGTTGTAAGCATAGTAACAAGTTCGAGATTCGGCAACTTTTCGGCTGGCTGGAAAAAATCGGAATTCGGAAAAAATCGAGAAAAGTCGTGAAAAGATCGAAAAATTTCTGTCAAAGTTCGGTCAACTATTCGCAAATAATCGAGAATAAGTCGGCAATATAATTATGTACATATATATATGTATGTATGTGTATATATATATAGATAAATGTATGTATGTACATACATATATGATGTATGTAACTGTACGGCCACAAGACATACAATCTTAGTGAGTGAAAAAGTAGGAAAAAAATAAAAAATAGTTGAGTAATAACATGAACTGTCCAGAGGAGTGGGGACTGGGGGGTTTGAGGTTTAGTGTGTATTAGGAATTTTGTGTACATGGTTTGGTAAAAAAAGAGCAAGCGACTTAAAAAACAAAAATCGTGAAAAATCGAGGAAAGTCATGAAGAATCGTAAAAAATCGTATAAATCACGAAAAAGCGGGATTAATTGTGAAAAGTCGTGAAAAATCGGAAATTGGCGTATTAATCATGATGAATATTCGGGAGCCTATATTATCGTGAAAAATCGCCGATTTTTCGTAAAATTCGGAGACTTTTGTTACTATGGTTGTAACTTGTAAGGCTGCTGGCTGTGGCCTGTCCTGGCAGGGCGCCTAGGTCGCCTAGGCAGGACCCTGGGGGCATGCCCTTTTTTATTTTTTGCACAATAATAAAATATTATATATAATTTATATCATGTATATAAGTTACTATGTGTATTTATTTAGTGCTCTTCATCCTAAATAGTCGTGTTAGAGTGAAGTAGAAGCCTAAACAGACATGAAATTATTCATACTTGCATAATAACAGAAGTCTCCAAATTTTATGAAAATTGATGGTTTTGTGATTTTATACTCTCTCAAATATTCAACACAATTCATAGGACACTCGCCGTTTTTTCACGAATTTCGCATTTTATACAATTTTCACGATTCTTCATGGCTTTTCACGATTTTTCTCTTTTTTATTGCTTGCTCTTTTTTTTTACCAAACCATGTACACAACTCCGGATATACACTAAACCTCCAACCACACTCTTCTGACAATCCATTTTATTGCTCAACTATTCTTTAATTCTTTTCCTACTTTCTCACTCAGTTAGATTGTATGTCTTGTGACCCTCATAGTTACATATATCTGATATGTATGTATGTATGACACACACACACACACACACATGTATATATGTATGTATGTATGTATATAAATATATACTTTATACTAACTTCAAGTATATACATACTAGGCATGAACCCGTGCATAGCACGGGTGATTTGAATTGCTTCACATATCACATCAGTCTTCTTGTGTGATTTTGATGTTGCCATTTTGAATGTTAAATTCATATGATTGTGGAATCCATAAAAAAATCCAATGACGTCAAAACATTAAGAATTGAAAAAACATACAAGATAAATGCGTACATTATATATAAGTACATTTAGCTAACTATTTTATAAAAGAACCCTTGATTGTTTTCTTATACAACCAAAATGAACATATAGGACACGTTTCTTGAGTTGCACATTTCAAATTGCACACAGTTGATAACATCTGTGAATGATTATAGAAGCATCATTTTCGATGGTCATAGCAACAATAACCTCTACATGGGATGAGCTTATAAAGAGAGATTTTGAATCTCTACATCTTAACCAGAATCCAGAATATGGCCCATGATAGAGCTGAATGGAAACGAAGGATCCATGTAGCCGACCCCAACATAGTTGGGACTGAGGCTTTAGATGATGATGATGATGATGATGGTGATGATAGCAACAATGACCTCCTTGATGACATTTTTTTTCTTTTATCCTGTAATTTTTTGAATAAAAAATAGGATAAAAAATACGTCTCATTATGTTAATTACAACAAGTCAGATTTAGATCATGCATTCATAATAATAACATTAAAAACTTGTATTGGTCTCATAGTAGTGAGTTAAGCCTACATCAGTGATGATTTGCCATATAGTAGATTTTTTGAAGTTCTAAATAAGTATATTGCCACCCACTGATAGTCGTTAAACGAACCTTATACAATGCATGAGCATTGTAACGAGGAAATTCTATGAATGACAACAGAATTGCAGGAATGAATTCAAAGTCGACAAACGTGATGGTCATCGATCTAACTGCATCAGTGCTCAGCACAAAACCAAAATGTTGAGGGTGGCACTTAATATCATTGTCACATATTGATGCGACATATATATAAAATACCTAACACCTTGCTGAACCATAGCAAATGGAACTCAGGAGACCAGTGTAAAGGACTTTGATATTTCTACTGAAGTATGATGTAAATGTTATGCACTACTTGGCCACTTGGAGAGTGGAGAAAGTTTTAAATGTACAATCCAGTATGGTGAGATCGTAAGAAAATACAAATGAAGCCTCCACAACAATAGTTAAAAACTTGACAGCAAAAAAGGTTACTCGAGCATAAATACTTCCCATTGCTTTCACATCATTGCAAATTAATCACCTTGAAGAAGCCACATATCAACCAACATAA
Source organism: Alisma plantago-aquatica (assembly GCA_963693085.1). Classification (NCBI taxonomy): domain Eukaryota; kingdom Viridiplantae; phylum Streptophyta; class Magnoliopsida; order Alismatales; family Alismataceae; genus Alisma; species Alisma plantago-aquatica. The sequence continues at coordinate 865,475,997 of OY856409.1, forward strand.
GGGATAGGAGTCATCCAAGCATCAGTCACCTTACTGACCGCATTTCATTTGCGGGTAGGTGTCTCCTGACCAAAGCGAACGCACGGCCTCTTCTTGTTTTGGGCTATGCATGGGCACATATCTAAGACCATGAGGGAGCAGTTGCAAGGTGTATCTCTGAATTTCCTTTGGGGCGGCAAAATGGACTACATGCATATGGACCACCTCACCGGCCCCTGGGATGAAGGATTCAACCTTTAGAAGATGACCAACATTGTTAGATGGGCATCTCTGTGGAGGTTGGTATGTTTCATCACTGTTTCCAATTCTGCCTAGATGACCTGGCTTAGAAGACGATATGGGACCCACTTCCACTCACAGAGGGACATGCACTGGGGGTTCTCCAGCTCATGGAAACACATGGGGGTGGTGTTTGGTGAGTTCCACCACCTCTTCCAAGCGACAACCAGAATGACAGACCGATCCACGCACGGTAGGGAGACTGATTTGGAAGTCTAGGCTAGTCCTGCTGCGGAGCTGTACCATCTTCCACGCCTTTCACAACTCCCTCCCTACTACTACATGACCGACATAGTTGTTCCCTAGCCAAGCGAGCCGTTATGCCTATTGCCAACAAGTAGAGGACATTCGACATCTGTTATTTACTTGCACTTTCTCCTTTGGAGTGTGTTTTAAGGTGCACATGAGCATAGATCTACTTTTGACATTAGAATTGATTGAAGACTTGAAATCTCGGCAATGGTGCGGCCTTGTAATGCATACTTGGTGCTGCTGCGCCTACTTCGTCTGGAAGTAGCGGAAGGAGCAGGTACATGAACAACAAAGACATACCGACCTGAAGACCAGAAGGCTAGTGATTGGGGCGGTCCAAGTCGCTGTTAGGACCAAGGAATGGAGAACCAAAGTGCCCAAAGATGTACCTTTGAAATGGGGCCTGCCCACATCGCATGGCGGTGCACTTGATCCTTTCACCGAGCGGGTTATTGGGCTTTTTTTGCTTAGCTACTCAAACCCACTTGTGAGTTGGCCTCCTCGCCTGTGAGGGTGGCATGGTAGCCTCTTCGGTGCACCGAGCACGTAAGGGCCTTTTTTGTAAGGTTTTGGGGCCTTAGGCTTTCATGTGTTTGCCAAAATTCGGATGATTGCTTCCTCCTTTAATATCACATCATCAAACCAGTCTATTGTTTTTAACCTGTTTCACTCAGCTGCTTGGATCATTCTAGTTTGGTTAGTTACAAAGCTGGAGGAATATCATGACAAGTTGGAGCTGAATCAAGAACACAGCTATCACGACGTCGACGACAAAGAGCCGCTAGAACTCCATTTTCTACCAGCAACCCAGTGGATTCTAGGTGCAAATTGGCACCATAATATCTTGTTCATGTCAAAAGATAATGCCGTAGGCACTAAGCTCATCTCCATTTGTAATTTAGGTGCCCTGATGCGCAACGAACCTCATGGATAATACAATCAATGGTTAATTGATAAAACCTATTGCTGCAAGGCTCATAGGTGCCTAATATCCTCTTATCCTGACATTGATATGGACTTGGTGTGATATGATGTGGTGATAGCCCTATTTTAGTCATTTAGCCCTTTATTTTTGAATTGAATCTGGTTTTTGGAAAGGAGGTATCTTCTTTGTAATTGATTTGCCATTTTATTTTTTAATTTGGAGTGTGAATAGAACTCGTGTCCATAATTCCCTATATATAGCCAGTCTTAGGGTTTGGCCCTGCCGCTGTTGATGAATGAAGAAGGGGATCTTTGATTTGTGTAAATTACTAGCAGTACAAAATAGAAAACTTATATTATCAAATGTATTAAAATTCAAGTAAAATTGGATAGACCTTGGTTAAAATTGTTGGTCTAGTGTGAAGTCTTCATTAATCACTATCACATTTTTTTTTGAAATGGCAACTCGCCTGTGGAAGTTGTCAACAGCATGAAGAGTGAAGACAGGACCAGAAGCACTGCCTATAGTACTAATTGTTTGATAACCAATTATATCCTTATGGTTGCTGCTGACCTCTTTGACGTCTCTCTAAGCCATTGATCAGGATTAGGGATGAGCATCGGGCCGGGTTATACCGGGTTTTGTCTGTCCCAAACCCAAACCCACATTTTAAAGTGGGCCACGGGCCGGGTTCGGGCCCGGATAAAAATGAAAAATGTCAGCCCATACCCGACCCATATAAGAATGCTGGGTTTCGGGCCGGATTCGGGTTTGCCCATATTACATCGAATGAGCATATCAAATTTTGCTAGATCCAACTTGCTAACATGGAAACTAAACTAGTATAATATGTATTTTGTGATCAACCTTCAAAACAATATATATATTTTGTGATAAATATAGCCGGAATATGTACACCTTAGTTGTATGATCCCCTACAACAATGAATGGATATTGAAAGAGCAACAAATCATTTTCTCATACATGTTAAAAAATCAGTGGAATCGATGATGTTGTGGCTTTTTGCTTCTCATCCTATATGTATATACAACGAAATGGGTTTTGGAAGGGTAAGAGATCATTTGTCTCCTACATGTGGGCATATGAGAAAAAAATGAGCATAATCTACTATGCATTGAGCAAAAGATCATTTGTCCCCTACATGTGGACAGAGTGAGATCAAAACAATGAAATCAAGTATGTCTATATATGTCAATGATAGTTATCTTACTAGTATCAATTCGCTAATCATGTTGATTGATTATAGATTTTCTATGTTGCCATTGGTTGGATACATACTACATATTGCATCAAGAAATATGTATGTTTTTCTTTCAAGACAAAGATAGATGTATACATCTATAATGTACATAAAATCTAATCTGGGTATTCGGGTTTTCGGGCCTGGGTTTACCTCCGCCCATACCCGGCCCAAATAAAATATGGGTTTAAATTTTAGGCCCGGCCCACCCATATTATAAATCGGGTTCGGGTCTGGATCGGGTTATGCGGGTTGGGTCACGGGTCGGATCGGGCCGGCCCGACCCGATGCTCATCCCTAATCAGGATTTTGATTGTCATGCTAACATGAGTTTTCGGCCAATTTTGGAGAAGCCATAGATAGCTGAGATTGTTTGGTCCTCAAATACTAGGCTCCATGCTATGTTAATTATTCATTTTCTGGGCTTTGTCTGCAATTAAGGTCCTTTGCAATTTGGTCATTGACCCAAACCATATCCTTAATAATGTATATGATTTGAGTATTTTGATGTTTAAAACGCTGGCCATTGCAGAGGTGTTAACCTCGTGAATCACCAAGATACGAACATCATATTGTGGAAGCAAATTCCTTTGCTGAGGAGTTCATTATGAGGAAAAATCCCTTCACAAAAAGTTGACCCTGTAAGCAATGTCAAGTCAGACTATGAACTAGTCAGATATCTGTGTGTACATATGTTGGAAACTCTTGTCATTTGGCAAGGCTCTGAAGTTAGCAATCACTATTAGTCCAGGTACTCTGTTCGTTCATGTTGCAGTCAGAACCTCAAACAAAGATGACATTATGGTTGCTAACGTAGAATCTGGATTTAAGTTGCAGAGGAAGGTAAACATGGACATCGTCACAAAGTGCATTAAGCTCCAACAATGGGGCATTAGGTAACCAGAATGGACAATCTTTGACTTGTAGGACCATAGTAAGACGTACCAGAAGCAAGTCTAGGAAACCACAAAAATACCAAACGCACAACCTCGTGGTAGTATCACCCCCTTTGGGGAACCCCAAATAATATCCAAGGCATCCCAATGGGTTGATTGTGCCTTGACTCTTGGACTTTCGTTTAGACATACACTTGGCATGTATGCTATTTTTTTTATCGAAATCTTCATTTATGAATTTATGTCATGTTATTAAAATGCCTATATTTCTTTGTATTTTCTAAATTGCCTTCCATCAACGGAGTTCTACTCTAGCATGAATTAATTTGCAGCGATCCGTCCAATGTACACATTTTTACATCTGGGTTGACATTTGGTGTTTATAGTGTGGGATTCACCACATGCAAACTTTGATTTGCATAATTAATAGCAAAGATGATTGCTTACATGCACATATTACTAGATGTGTTGACATTGAGTACTTTTTGGTTTGCATGCAAACTTAGATTATTCTACATTGTGAATCTGTACCTTGAAATGACAAGATCACGTGGTGGAGGATATACCATGGCTTATAAATTTGAGATTTTTTATGTTATATAACCACAACTTTCTTGCTATTTTATGTCTTTAACTCTGCTTTGCTTGGAGACAGATTCCAGATGTTTTCCCTGTCTTAGTAGCTGCTCATAAAGCTGTGGTATACCAGTCAAGGGGTTCACTTAAGACTCGAACATTACACTCAGAACTTGTTTACAATTATTCAGGATCTAAACATGTATGTATATGCTATTGAGCCCATATTCATTTATTTCACCTTTACAATACATGCAAAATCATGACCTTTTTCTGTTTATATAGATAAGTGAATCATTAAAGAGGTGTGGGATATCCGACAGTACAACCTTTATTCTTGCTGCTCGTATTGGTGCTTCTGCTGATGAGGTACATACCACACACCTAATATGTCAATACAAAAACTTGCTTACCATATAGTTTGATTCACAGTAAACCAGATGCAATTTGTCTGATTGTACGGATCATTTAATAAAGACAGTGATTACTTTTCTTTTGAATTGTAAATAGTTAGCTATGTATTCTTATTCGAATTCATGGTTTATAGGAGCAAATGGCCATTTTATCTTGTCTTATTGAGAATACTAATTTTGTTTACATCTATAATTATGTTTTTTCATGTTTACTTGGCTATCCTGTGCCTTAGGAAGCACTGGCACCACAAATAGGCACACTGACACGCATATGGGATCATAGACACGAGAGAAGACACGAGAAAACAAATTGTATGCATGCATGAGTGTGCATGTATAATTGATTTAGAAACACAAAAAGATCTAGAAGATTGTAAAGAAAGTGTTTCACATTTTTTAGTTCAAGAATGTAAATAAGTCTGTGTGGAGTCATCCATCACTTCAAACTCCAAAGTACCTGACTCATTTTATATTCAAACAACAAACACAAATACAGAATACACTCAGTACCACAACATATTCACATATGAACCAAGCTCATCGTGCAAGTCGCTACATATTAAACCAACAATATATTGGAGGAATAAGAAAGATTGAGAGAGGAGGATAAAGATATGTAGAAATGAGATGAGCAATACACACTCAAGATTTTTTTGAGTTTAGGTGAATGGGATTATTCTTAATCTAGAAGGATAGAGATTGATTGATGGTGGAGGATAAATGGTAAGGCCACACTCAGGGTTGTGGCCATCTCTCGGGTGGGTCCTAGGATCTAGACCTAGGATTAGATCTCAGCCTCTGATACCAATTAGTGAAAACTCTATTTGCTAAGCTATATTCATTCATTCTATTCAATCCACGAACATACTTTTAAATCTGGTTTTATATGGACAACTCAAGGGAGCCCCTAGTTGGCTTATTTTTGCTAATGACCCCGAAAAATAACAGATAAACTGTTAAGTTGAGAACTTTCAAATACGGAAATATTTGCATAATGTACTCTGAAACACAATAAATTAATTGGAACTGATAAAAACCTTAAGTGGAAGCATTCACAAGCATATGGAACCGAGATGACTTGTCAAGAATTTTTAAGGCTTTATTCATGTTTGCTAAGGCACATGTCTAGTTGGAAGCATAGATATTAAGGCGCCTCAAAGGTGTTCCTTGTACTATGCTTGGACGTAGAGGTCCATGCCATTTGGCATAGGTCCTTGGTTTGTATCTATGGCCGTCAATGTCTTTTATTAGGGTTCTTGTGTTCATAGTATTTGTGTTCACATAAAGTGTTTAATGCTCGTGTTTGTGGTGCTTATACCATTAATAACCATTTTAAGCTTGACTTGATCTCTGACTTGAATCGGATTGTATATTAAAAAATAGGTTTTCCTTAGTCTTTGATTGTAGTGAAGCGCAAATTCCATATATAGCACTTGTTGGATGTTACAAGAACCACAAAATATTCGTTCTACCTTGGTATATGTAAATAGGGAGGGGATTTCTTAATTTACTAGGTCTGTCTAAGCATGCTAAGGTGTATATAGGGAGGGGCTTTCTACATTAGTAGGTTTGTTTAATATGTTGGTTCTTCAGATAAGATTTTTGAGACAAAACAGATTTGGGAAGCGTAGGGTTACACAATGTGTGTACCCTCATATATATATTAGTGGAACAATTACATGTAGGTCCAAATAGAAAGGTAAATTAACAGAACAGTAAATAAAGACATATATTAACACTCCCCCTCAAGTTGGAGCATAGATATCAATCATGCCCAACTTGTCCACAAGCGAGTTGAAATGTTTCTTGGCCAGCAACTTGGTAAACATATCAGCAACCTGATCTTCTGAGCGAGTGAAAGGAGTGCAGATCTTGCTAGATAAGATAGTCTCTCGAATGAAATGACAATCGACTTCAATATGCTTTGTGCGCTCATGATATACATGATTATTAGCAATGAAGATAGCAACTTTATTGTCACAGTGCATAGGGATAGCAACAGAAGATTCAACCCCGAAGTCTTTCAGAAGAGATTGTACCCATAGGAGCTCACAAGCAGTGTGGGCCATCGCCCTGTATTCAGCTTCAACACTAGATCTGGCAACAACATTTTGTTTTTTACTTCTCCAAGTGACCATATTACCTCCAACATAAGTACAACAACCTGAAGTAGATTTTCTATCAATCTTACTTTCAGCATAATCAGAATCAGAGTAGCCTTCCAGAGAACAGTGTCCATGCTTTCTATAGTAGAGGCCTTTGCCAGGTGATTTCTTAAGATATCTCAGAATATCACAGAAAGCATCCCAGTGACACTGTCTAGGCTTATCCAGGTACCTGCTAAGAAGACCAACTATAGTAAAAATATCGGCTCTAGTAACAGTTAGATAGATCATCTTACCAATCAGTCTCCTATAATTTTTTACTGTCTGGAAACATAGGAGAAGAATCATCATCCCAATTAATATTGGGATCCAGAGGAGTATCAGCAGGACGTGCACCTAGCATCCCAGTCTCCTGTAACAGATCTAGAACATACTTCCTCTGAGATAAAACAAGAGCATTAGAAGTCCTAGATACCTCAATGCCAAGAAAATATCGTAGCCTCCCCAGATCTTTAGTAGCAAAATGTTTGCACAAGTGTGCTTTAGTGGCCTGAATCTCAGAATGATCGCTGCCAGATAGAACAATATCATCAACATAAACAATCAAAATGACAATACCAGAAGGAGTCTTTTTTGTAAAGACAGAATGATCAACCTGTGACCTCAGAAAACCAAAAACAGTCAGGATTTTACTCAGTTTATCAAATCATGCCCGAGGACTCTACTTGAGTCTATAAATAGATTTTTTTAACCTGCAAACTTTATGTGACTCCCCCTGAGCAACAAACCCAGGAGGTTGCTCCATATAAACCTCTTCTTGAAGATCCCCATACATGAAGGCATTTTTAACATCCAGTTGAATAAGAGGCCGATTAAGGTTAATAGCAACAGAAAGAAGAATTCTGACAGAGTTAAGTCTGGCAACAGGCGAAAATGTCTCAAAATAGTCAATTCCATAAGTTTGAGTATGCCCTTTTGCAACCAGTCGTGCCTTCAGACGTTCCACCGTTCCATCAGGTTGATACTTTACAACATAGACCCATCTGCAACCAACAGGTTTGCACTCAGGAAGTGGATCCACCAGCTCCCAAGTTCCTCTGTCAGTAAGAGCAGTCATCTCTTCTTTCATGGCAGTCATCCAGGCTGAGCTTTGTAAGGCATCATGGACAGTCTTAGGAACAACAATAGAAGATAGAGCAACCACAAAGTCACTAGCATGAATACTCAGATATGCAGTAGAAACATGATTGGCAATATTATGAGAAGTACAGGAACGAGTGCCTTTTCTGAGAGCAATAGGCAGATCTAAGTCAAGAGTGTACCTCAGCAGGAGTGGGACCTTCTTGAGGAGAAGATTGGTGCTGCATGGGGGGGTCTTGAGTACTTTGGGACATGTTCCTGCGTTTATACACAATAAGTGGAGGAGTAGTAGTTTCAGCAGGTGAAGTGTCAGAGGTGCAATCACTCGTAACAGGCAATGGTGCTATGATTATATCAGAATCCACTGTATCTCCTTTAGCAGAGTAAAAAGGCGTATCCTCAAAAAAGACTACATCACTACTTGTGAACCATTTTTCCCCAGTAGGACTATATCACCGATACCCTTTTTGAGTACGAGAATAATACAGAAAAATACATTTTTCTGCTCTAGGAGATAATTTATCATAGTTTGGTCCAACCGCACAAAACAAGTGGAGCCAAATATCTGTGGAGGTACAGAAAACAGAGTTACATCAGGCTGGAGAACCCGAACTGGAATCTTATTGCCAATAACAGACGATGACATTCTATTAATCAGAAAACAGACAGTCAGGATAGCTTCTGGCAAAAAATGTCTAGGTACATTAGAATGCAACATTATGGTTCCAGCAACCTCAAGTAAATGCCTATTTTTCCTTTCTGCAACTCCATTTTGTTGAGGTGTATAGGCACAAGATGTCTGATGAATAGTACCCACAGACCGACAAAACAATTCAACATCTTTCTGAACAAACTCCAAAGCATTATCGGTTCTCAGAATTTTAATAGGCACATGACATTGCGTTTTTATTTCAGCAAAAAAGAATTTTATTGTAGATAGCACCTGAGACCGATTTTTCAACATAAACAACCAGGTTGCACGAGAGAAATCATCAATAAACAGGATAAAGTATTTATTGCCAGACAAACTTGGCACATGACACAGACCCCATACATCTGAATGAACAAGATTAAAAAATGTTTTTACTGCTAATCTGGGACCTTTTAGGAAATACAGTTCTAGACTGTTTCCCTATCTGACACGACTCGCACTGAAAACTGTGCGTTCCTACACCAGAGATAACATGTTTTAATTTTCCAGAAGATGGATGTCCCAGCCTGTAGTGCCATTGTAAAGCTGAAACTGATGAAGATAGAGTGGAAGATAGCGCCAAGTTGTCAGTCTTTTTCAATTCATCCAGATAGTATAGGCCATCAAGTCCTTCATGCCCCCCACCAATCTTCATCCTCGTGCGAAGGTCCTGAAAAGTACAAGTACCAGGAATGAATGTGAGACTGCAGTTCAGGCTACGCACAATTTTGCTGACAGATAATAAGTTCAGCGGAAATCGAGGCATATATAGAGCAGATTTTAACAAAAATTGAGAAATTATGTCTCCAACTCCAGCTACAGCCGTCTTGGAGTCATCGGCCAGCATAACAAAAGAATTAGAAACCGGTTTAGATAAGGTTTTAAACAAAGACCGATTTCCAGATATATGAGACATGCACCCGAATCAATCACTCATTTTTTATTACCAGTGTTAGGCGAGGGGGCACTGATGAAAGCAAAATCACAACCAGAATATGTAGCAGTATGAGCTTCATAGGGTGACCTAGTACGCTCGAGTAGTAGACGCTCCACCTCAGCACGGATGAAGTCGACAGTAGTAGAACTGGATGCATCAGTAGCAGTAGGCTGTGACACTACCTCAGTGGTAGCATGGGTATCCGAAGCTGCATTAGCCCAGGCGAGCTTTCCATATTTCTCCCAGCATTTTTCTTCAACATGATTAGACCGGCCACAGAAGCTGCAGAACCGTTGACCAGTCTGAGGGCGTGCAACATTAGGAGGACCAGAAGGTGCTCCACGTCTAGAAGAACTCCCCCTCCCAGCACCAAGAGGAGGACGAGTTTCGTCAGAATGACCACGTCCACGGCCAGACATAGCGGCAAGAGCAGTGGTATCGCCAGTATCAGAAGGTGACTCAGATGAGGATGATGACATGCGCTGTAGACGTTGAAAAGCACTCTGTAGAGTAGGTAGTGGATCACTGGCCAGAATCTGATCCACAACCCCAACATATGAGTCAGGTAAGCCACATAGGAACTGGACTACTTGCAACTCCTGGCGTTGACGTTGCATGGTAGCTAAGTCAGTAGACAAGGGATGGTAGGCCTCCAATTCTCCCCAAAGTCCCTTGAAGGCAGAAAAATAGTCAGTAAGATCTGATCCCGAGAAGTGTAGACGACTCAGGTGCTTGTTGATATCAAAGACTTTCTTCGGATTCTGGCTGTGAGAGTATGTACTAGCAAGCTGATCCCACATCTGCTTGGATGTCTGCAGGTATAATAAGCTGACACTAATTTTTGTCTCATTGCTATTCAAAATCCAACTCATAACAGTAGAATCATCTTTAACCCAGTCATCATATGCTTTGATATCCTTGGAGTCGGCGGTGGCAGCAGGCACAGAAGGTGGATCGCACGTCAAATGTGACAATTTCCCTTAAGATTTAACATAGATCTGCATGGAACAAATCCAGTGCTGGTAGTTTCTCCCATCCAGTTTAACAGTAGTAACCTGACGACGCAGATCCTCATGTGAAGATGCCATGACAGGCAGAGCACCAATCACCGACAGTGATAAGAACAAGCAGGCACAAGCAGAACACGACCGCCTAGTTCCTCAGCTAGGCGGTAGTAGGCACAGTGGAACGACTGGACGGACCCGTTACATACAGGCTACGCCGAGGCGCAGTAGAAAATCCGGTGGCTCACAGGCCTACACGGGTAAATAGAAATCAGATCTGAAGACGAAACCTTAGACCAGTGTCCGGGAACCGGCGGATCGAAGTGCAACTACGAGCAGATCACGCCACGGAAGGAGACGGTGGTGAGCATCACCGGCAGCGGCGCCCGGACAGGGGCTGGCCCGACGGTGGCACCCGTGCTGCAGCGGCGGCTGCTGCCCGGCGCCCGACGGCGACGCTGGGGCCGACCGGCGGGGCGGCGGTGGGGGGGGGAGAGAGAGAAAGGGAGGGAGGGAGGAAGAGAAAGGAGAGACGACTCTCTGGATCTAAACCTGCTTTGGTACCATGAGACAAAACAAATTTGAGAAGCGTAGGGTTACACAATGTGTGTACCCTCATATATATATTAGTGGAACAATTACATGTAGGTCCAATTAGAAAGGTAAATTAACAGAACAGTAAATAAAGACATATATTAACAATTTGCAGTGCATATATTAGATAATTTGCAAAACCATGTAAAAATACCAAAGTTTTTTTGAATATTTAATGTGCATGTACTCACATGTGTGTAAAAAATCTGGAATCCGACAATGCTTGAGAAAATGGATTATAGATGCATTTCATGATAAATCTACGGAAATATACGATAAATGGCAAAATAAACAAATACCTGATAATTTTTGATATATTTGATAAGCTTGGGATTAATATGGACTGTATGGTAGGTTTTGATAAAAATGTATACAAAAGACTTTGTTAAACATTAAATTGGTAATTCTGTGTTTGGTCTCACTATTGTGATGTCGCACCTTGAGAGAATGGACAATAGATGCATTTCATGATGAATCTATGGAAATACAGGATAAACAGAAAAATAAACAAATACCTAGTAATTTGATTTTTAATATATTTGATAAGCCTGGGATTAATATCTATATGGTAGGTTTTAGTAAAATGTATACAAACTACAAAGACTTTGTTAAATATTAAATTAGTAAATCTGTGTTTGGTCTCACTATTGTGATGTTGCACCTTTTGGCCGTACATTGCTAGAGAGAAGCCATTGGTGGACTTGTGATTGTCAAGTATGAAGACTTAAGATAAGAGCCTAGTGCTTTGGATGGATGCTTTGGGCGCCTATGTGCCCACTTTATTTTTCTAAATTATTCTTGGAATATATGATCATGTATAAAATAAATTTTAGATATTTCATTGTTTGATTTAATATGGTACAATAAGATATGTTGGAGAATATTATGTCTAACAAAGCATGAAGACATTTTAAATAACAAAAATGAGAGCGATCAACAAATGTGTCCTTTTTTTCTAGCAAATAGTAGGTGGCTGCTGAGGGGCTCTGTCACTCTTTCTTCTCATTCTGAGTTTTCATGTAGGGGTAGGGCTAAATACACCCTTTGATTGAACCTTTACATCTAGGCGAGGTGCCTTAACAACCACGGTTGGACTAAAAGTTGAACAAGACAATTGTTGAATCTCAAGCAATAGCTATTAACTATTAAGTCAAGTAGAGGTTGAATAAGGGTTGATGATTAAATGATTGACAATACCTTATTGGTTCTTTCAATGATGTTGTACCCTAGAGTTCCTTGTACAATTGTTTATTTAGTCAGTGGCCACATGATGTAAGAGTAGTTTGGTCTGACTATTTTGTACTACATGTTAATATATCTCTTTATATTATGATTTTGTAATTTCTATTTATTGTTGGACCTCTATGTAATTTTCCAGTTCTATTAATAAAATGGTGAGTGGTCTTGAACCCTCACTCAAGCTGCATTGCAAGCAACCTTGCAACTTACGTTTCACATGGTATCAGAGCAGGACTCCTAGGGTTCCAATCTAGGGCGCGTCGCACAACCGCGGCGCCCCGCTGGCAGCAGCCACTGCCGCCGACCCAAAGGGGCAGCCGTCGTCGCCGATTTTGCAGTCATAACAATCACCGGCCAGGACCGCGACGTAGCCGCCGGCTTCGGGCATGCTCACCGCCAGTCAGCAGCCTCCGGTTCCTCCCGTTGACTCTGAAGGAAGAGTTTGCGTAAGATGACTCGTTAAAACTTAGACCGGAGGCTCCGTCCGTACGCATCAGATTCCTAATCACACCTCCATGTGTGATTAGGGAATTTTTCGATTGGGGGTTGTGGATGCGTCAGAAACGCATCTAATCTTCTGACGTGACGTGTATCTCTCCGTCACTTTCTATTCTTCTGTGACGTGTCTCTCTCTGTCACTATCTATCTGTTGAATCATGGAGGACACCGAGGCATCTACTATCTACAACGAGATGTCGCCTATCCCCTCCATTAAGCTTAACGGGAAAATTATCTCTTGTGGATGAATGCTGTCCATACAGTGTTGGAATCCCGAGATAAGGCACAACTTGTTGATTTTAATCCTCCTGCTTGTACTGATAAAGGCTATGCTAAATGGAAACGTCATAATAGTCTGGTGAAGACCTGGCTATGGGGGAGCATGGAACTTGCTATTGCTGCTAGGTTCTTGTTTTAAACTATTGTCAAAGACATATGGGATGCTGTGAAGAAGCATTGCTCTAAGGAAAAGAATGCACTTCGTCAGTTTATGATATATGATCGACTCTTTGCTGAACGACAGGGAGACAAGCCTTTAGAAGAATATTTTGGAGTGATCCAAGGTATAGCTCAGGAGCTGAGCTTCTATCATCCAATGACTGTCCAAGAACAGGTCAAAGACAGAGATGCCATGATTACTGCAAAGTTTCTATCGGGTCTGAATTCGTCTTGCAGTTCGGCCCGCAACGTCATCCTCATTTCTGACAAACTTCCCAGCTTGGAAGAAGCCTACTCGAGAATTCTACAATCAAATTTTGAACTAGTTGATTCTACAACATTCTCGCCTTCTAGAGACTCATGAATCTGTAGCCGCTGTAGTTTGAGGAGGCCGTACCGGTATGGGACGAGGACGTGGAGCACCTTCTGTGACAAACCTGGACACACTGTTGAGAAGTGCTGGAAGAAGCATGGAAGACCTGCTGCACCACGTATAGGGGCAGCAAACTATGCTAGTACTGCTGAGTTTTCTGAGCCATCTGCATCAAGTTCTGGGTCTTCTGACATCACACTCACAAAAGAAGAATATGATAGATTTCTTCTGGCTACACAGCTCATGAGTGTGGGATCCTCTTCTTCATCTGCGAATCTGACGTCTATCACTGGTAATCAGGCTACCTCTCTACTGGCTTCAGGTTCAACTTCTTCATGGGTGGTTGATTCTGGAGCATCCCAGCATATGATCGGTATGAGGAGATTACTTCACTCCATTGACTCATATATTCCTCACAAATCTGTGATCATAGCAGATGGTTCAGTGAGGAGAGTGTTAGCAAGTGGATCTGTCTCTCTGACTCCTAAAATTAATCTTAAATTGGTTCACTATTAGGGCTGTAAATGGGTACGGGTAGACCCGCGGACCCGCAAATCCGGACCCTTAAAAAACCCATCACGGGTCTAATTTTTTTTACCCGCATACCCTTGGACCCGTATACCCTTAGACCCGCATATAAGAGGGTCTAATAATGGGTATGCTTGGACCCAGACCCGCTAGACCCGTGTACCCGCTATACATAAGTAACTATTAAAATAATATGTTATATATATCATACTTTACTAGTCTAATTAATATAATTATTGAGATTATATCCTATTTGAGACTAGTCATATAACTAAGAATTAACTATTCTAGTTACAATAACGAACATCATATGTAAACTTAAAATTAAAATGTCTACTAATCTACATTACTTTCTACATAAATTAAATGTTATGATCATGACTACAAATATGTAAACAATTACTCAATTAATTTTATTGTATAGAATATAGCATTGTCTAATATAACTATTACATGTTAATATACTATATGATAACAATATCTTGTTGTGTTAAATATATATAACATAGTCATTTCTCTTACATAAACAATATGATGTTTTATAGAACCGCTTACCCGCATACCCGCACCGCATACCCGCTATTATTGCAGGTACGGGTATGGTGCGGGTCTAGGTTTTGTATTATGCGGGTCTAGAACCGGAACCGGACCCACTAAATTAGATGGGTATGGGTATGGGTATGGCCAGACCCGCACCGTACCCGCACCGTTTACACCCCTATTCACTATGTGCCTGCATTTCCTTTTAATCTTCTCGTTGTTGCAAAATTTGTTGATACTGTGAACTGTACAGTGACATTTGGGCCTTCTTGCTTTGTATTACATATTTACATGATTTCAAGAGTATGAGGACGATTGGTGGGGGGCCTAGGAAAGGTGATCTCTACATCTTCCAACGTGACAGTCTACCTCGCCAAGTATCTGCTCCTACTCCAGCTATCCTTTTGAGCGGTTCTCCCTTACTGTGGCACTACAAATATGGACATCCATCATTGGAAAGCTTGAGAAAGTTAGAACCTGAGTTGTCCCAAGTGTATTCATTAGAATGTCAGTCCTGTCATTGGGAAAACATCATAGACTGTCTTATCCCAGTCGTGTCAATAAACGGGCATCTTGTCCTTTTGAGTTAGTCCATAGTGATGCTTGGGGTCTTGTAAAGACTAACAGCTATAATGGTTTTCACTAATTTATTTCCTTTGTGGATCATTTTTCTCGCATGACATCGATTTATTTAATAAAGAGTCGAGAGTCTGTGTTGTCCATTGTCAAACATTTTCATCAAGAAATAAAAGTTCAATTTGATTGCAATATAAAAATTCTTCAATCTGATAATGCCTTAGAATATGTTCAAACTGCCATGGCTGATTTTTGTAGCTCTGTTGGGATGATTCATCGCATGTCTTGTCCTCACACTCCTCAACAAAATGGAGTAGCTGAGCGCAAAAATCGTCATCTTCTTGATATTACTAGGACTATTATGTTTTAATCCAATGTCCCTAAGAGGTTCTGGTCTGATGCTTTACAACTGCCTGTTTCCTGATCAACAGGCAACCCTCTTCGGTGCTTCAAGGACGTACCCCTTTTTCTGTCTTACATCCAAAAGATCCGCCTTTCCTTGTTCCTCTCAGAGTGTTTGGGTGTACTTCATTTGTCTACAATTTTGATCCTAAGGCTGATAAATTATCCCCTAGGTCTATTAAGACTCTCTTGGGTACCCAACACTAGCAAAGGATACAAGTGCTTTTGTCCCAGTCTCCGCCGTATGTTTGTGTCTCGGGGTGTAACTTTCCATGAATCCATACCATTTTTCTCTAGTGTTTCCAATAAGGGGGAGCAATTGTGTGAAAGTGAGAGAGTGTTACCATTAGACATCAGTGAGAGTGCCATCATCGGACATCAGTGAGAGTGCCACCTATCATTCCCGACTATACTGTTATACAAAAAGAGTAGCCAACAAGTGATACTTTAATTCAAAAATATCATCATGTTTATAGAAGACGAGGCAGACATGATCTAGAGGAGGTAGCGACTCCAGTCTCTGAGCCTTCCCCATCTTCCGCTACTCAAAGAGATTTCTGTAAAACTATCTGACCTTGATGTTCCCATTGCTGTTCGTAAAGGTACTTGTTCCTGTACTATTAGACATCCTATTGCAAATGTGTGTTGTTTGTCGAAATTATCCAAGCAGGCCCGGTCATTTGCTCTTGGGATTGATTCTGTGGCTGTTCCAAGAAATCATCTTGATGCTATGAAGGATACTGGTTGGAAACAGGCGATGCATATGGAAATGTCTGCTCTTCTACAAAACAACACCTGGGAAAAATGTTGTGGGCTGCAGATGGGTATTCACAGTAAAACATAATCCCGATGGTTCAGTTGAGAGGTTGAAGGCTAGACTGGTGGCAAAGGGTTATACTCAGACATATGGAGTTGATTTCTTTGAGATCTTTTCACCAGTGGCTTGTCTGAATTCCGTGTGGATTCTTATTTCTCTGGCTACTACCTTTGACTGGCCTCTATTTCAGCTTGATGTCAAGAATGCCTTTCTTCATGATGATCTACAAGAAGAGGTATACATGGTGCAACCTCCTGGTTTTGTTGCTCAGGGGGAGTGTCAGAAGGTGTGTAGATTGAAGCAAGCCATCTATGGGTTGAAACAATCTCCTTGAGCTTGGTTTGACAAGTTCAGTGATGTTGTGCTACAAATGGGCTTCTCTTGTTCTGTGACTGATCACTCTTTATTTTATTCCAACTCTTATGGTGGATCCATCATTATTGCTGTATATGTTGATGATATAGTTATCACGTGCAGCGATTCTACAGGCATATCACGTGTGAAGGAAGGATTGCAGGGGAACTTTCATATATAGGATCTAGGCAAACTGAGATAATTTCTGGGCATTGAAGTACTTAGATCTCATGTAGGTACTAATTTGTCTTAGAGGAAATATGTGCTGGATTTACTGCAGGAAGTTGGCATGAGTGAATCCAAGCCGGTGTCTACTCCTATGGACTATCATGTGAAGGAGATGGCTGATGATACTGATTATCCAGATCCAGGCTACTACTGGAAAATTGTTGGGAAGCTGATATACCTGACAGTTACTCGTCCTGATATTTCTTTTGCTGTAGGTGTGGTGAGTCAGCATATGAGCTCACCACAACAGTCACACTGGAAGGCAGTTTGCCGTATTCTGAGAACCTGAAGGGTGCACCTAGTAAGGGAATCACCTACTATAGACCCAAGACTCCTGTGTCTACCCTTGCTCTTACTGGTTATGCAGATGCAGACTGGGCTGGTAATCTGAATGACAAGAGGTCTACTTCTGGGTATTGCACATTTCTGGGAAATCACCTGGAAAAGTAAAAAGCAGATTGTTGTGGCTAGATCGAGCACGAGAGCTGAATATCGAGCAATGGTTCATGCCTGTTGTGAGTTGTAGTGGGTTCAGTCTGTACTTTCTAAATTAAAGATTTCTGTTTCGTCTCCCATAGAGCTCAGATGTGACAATCAGGCTGCTATCTACATTGCCAAGAATCCAGTCTTCCATGAGCGCACTAAACATATAGAGGTTGACTGGCACTTCATCAGAGATCAGATCAAGAATGACAAGGTGGTGACTCCGCATGTCAAATCTGAAGACCAACTTGCAGATGTCCTCACAAAGCCATTGAGTCCAACAACTTTTCAGAGCTTTTGCAACAAGCTGGGCATACACGATGTGTACGCTCCAGCTTGAGGGTGTGTGTTAATATATCTCTTTATATTATCATTTTGTAATTTCTATTTATTGCTGGACCTCCATGTAATTTCTCCAGTTCTATTAATAAAAGGGTGAGTGGTCTTGAACCCTCACTCAAGCTACATTGTAAGCAGCCTTGCAACTTACGTTTCACACTACACAAATGGCTGTGTATGCTCTATCTAATTGTTTCGGTTATGGGTGGTTTTGCATAGTACAAGCACTATAGTAGGCAACACTCCATGAGGCAGACTATTAAATGTCTTTATGGACATTAAATAAGTTATGGACATCAATCTTAGAGGCAAAATGATATATGGTTTCTTTTGCTATATGCTTATGCATAGGCATAACCACATGTTCTTCATCTTTCGGGAGAAGATCGAATATGATATCCAGTTATCTCCCAAATGCATAGGATAACCAAGAGGCTCCCGGTACACAACTTATTATCACCACCACCACCACCACCACCATCATCATCTAAGCCTCAATTCCAACCATGTTTGGTCGGCTACATTGATCCTTCTTTTCTAGTCGCTATGTTAAGGGTGTAAAAGATTCAAATCTTTGTTTTTAAGTTCTTCCCAAATCCCAAGTTAATTTAGGCCCACTTTTTATTCTTTTAAGTGTGCTAGACTCAATAGTATTGCTTTAAATAGGCATGCTAGTCGGTCTGCTCTTCACATGTCCATACCATTTCAGTTGGTTATCACACCACTTGTCCTCAGAGCTCGCCACCCACATTTTGCTCATGATCCAGTCATTTCTCATGCGATCTTTTCGTCTCCCTCCCATTTATGGGTCATATACCGATCAAGATGTAAAAGATTGAAATCTCTATTTTTACGTTCTTCCCAAGTTAATTTAAGCCCACTTATTCTTTTAAGTGTGCTAGACTCAATAGCATTGCTTTGAATAGGCGTGTCAGTCAGTCTGCACTGCACATGTCCATACCATCTCAGTTGGCCGTCGCACAACTTGTCCTCAAAGCTCGCCACCCCCATTTTGCTCTTGATCCAGTCATTTCTCAAGCGATCTTTTCTTGTCTCCCTCCCATACCCATCCCAACATATACATTTCGACCACATTCATCTTATCAAGACCTTGTTTCTTCACCTCTCAACATTCATTTCCATATAGAATGACTAGCTATATAGATGTTCTATAAACTCACTTTTTTATTTGAGAGGGATTTTCATGCCACATACTGTAGTTGCACTCCATTTTAACCATCTTGTTGTGATATTGTGATAAGCATCATCCCTATAATCACTTTGCATAATAAAACTCAAGTACAAAACTTATCATATTTTTGTACATCTACTCCATCCAAATTTGCCTCACCATCCACAGTTCGAAATTGTTTGATTTGCAAATGCATTATTCAGTTTTTCTTCTACTGATTATAAATCCACAAGAATCCAACACATTTCTCCGAGATTCAGCTTTATCATTCAATCTTTCTTTATTTTCACCAATCAAAATATCATTGGCAAATATAATCACCAAGGAATGTCATCCTGGACATGATTTGTCAACTCACCCATAACAAGAAAGAATGGATATGGGCTGACTGCTGCTCCTTGATGTACCATAACTATAATAGGAAATGTTGGTGTCTTTCCAGGAGTCCTAAGACTCGTAGTTGAGCTATCATACATATATTTTATCAAGTCAATGTATAGGATTGAAAAACCCTTTTTCTCCAAAATCCTCGACAACCCCCTGGGTATTTGATCATACGTCCTTTCCAAATAAATAAATAAAATATATGAAGATCTCTTTTGATTTCTCTATATTTCTTCACAAGCCTCTTTATTAGAAAAATAACATTTGTTGTTGATCTTCTAGTTGCGGAACTAAACTAGTTGTCTGATATCTATGTTATAGATCCTAGCCGTTCATCTCCAAAAGCTTCATACCTGTGTAGGTTGTGCAACTTTGAACATCTCATTTCTTCGTATAAATGGGGGCTATAGTACTATTTCTCCACTTTAACATCTTCTTGGTCCATAATCTTATTAAATATATTAATCACATAACTCTTTCATACCCCATACTCTTCTATACATCAATGAGAATATTGTATAGTCCGCATGTCTTTTTCATTTTGATTTTTTTTCAAAGCATTCTTGACCTTAGATATTGAAATTCACCATGTATAAATAATATTTTTGTATTCATGTCAAGCAAGTCTTACATTATTCACAATATCTCCATTAAAAAGCTTATGAGAATAGTTTTTCTATTGGTTATTGATATCATCATCTTTCATCAACACTCTACCATCTTCATTTTTGATGCATTTTACTTGACTCAGATCTCTTCCTCTCCTTTTTCTTGTGTATATATCTTTTTCCTTTCTCTTGTGTCAAACTTCTTATGTATATCTTCAAAGTATCTAGACCTTGCTTCTTGGACTATCGTCTTGGCTTCTTTCTTTGTTTGCTTTTATCCATGAAAAGTTGCATCATCTCGAGATTCAGGCAAACTCGTATAAATATTCTATTTGAGTTTAATAGCCTTATGTACTTCGTCATTCCATCACCATGTCTCTTTCTGCGGAGGCTCACTCCATTGGACTTCCCTAAAACCTCTTTGCCAATTTTTGCTATGTATGAGCTCATATTATGCCACATAATGTTAACATCAGCCTCCAAGTTCTAAGTGTCCTCCTTGATAAGTTTATCATAAAACATCGACAACTCTTCTCTTTTAAATTCCACCACTTGATCCTTCTATCATGGATTATGTTATGCTTTTTATTGTTGGTCTTCATGTTAATTTCTAAAACCACCAATTTATGTTGGACAGTGAGTTCTTCCCCGGATCACTTACAATCATTGTATTCTTTTCCATCTACCCCGCTCGTAAGAAAGTAATTATATTTGCTAAAATGTGCTCTTTCTTGAGAGTAATTATATAGGAATTTCTTTGTGAAACAGTAAATGGAGAAAGCGTAGGGTTACACAATGTGTGTACCCTGATATATATATTAGCAGAACAATTACAGGTAGGTCCTTATAGAAAGGTAAAATAACAAGACAATAAGTAAAGACATATATTAACACTCCCCCTTAAGTTGGAGCATAGATATCAACATGCCCAACTTGTCCACAAGCGAGCTGAAATGCTTCTTGGCCAGCAGCTTTGTAAAAATATTAGCAACCTGATCTTCTGAGCGGGTGAAAGGCGTGCAGATCTTGCCAGATAAGATAGTCTCTCGAATGAAGTGACAATCAACTTCAATATGTTTTGTGCGCTCATTATATACAGGATTATTAGCAATGAAGATAGCAACTTTATTGTCACAATGCATAGGAATAGCAGCAGAAGACTTAACCCCGAAGTCTTTCAAGAGAGATTGTACCCATATGAGTTCACAAGCAGTGTGGGCCATCACCCTGTATTCAGCTTCAGCACTGGATCTAGCAACAACATTTTGTTTTTTACTTCTCCAAGTGACAAGATTACCTCCAACATAAGTACAGTAGCCTGAAGTAGATTTTCTGTCAATCTTACTTCCAGCATAATCAGAGTCAGAGTAGCCTTCCAGAGAACAGTGTCCATGCTTTCTATAGTAGAGGCCTTTGCCAGGTGATTTCTTAAGATATCTCAGAAAATTACAAAGAGCATCCCAGTGACACTGTCTAGGCTTATCCAAGTACCTGCTACGAAGACCAACAACAGTAGATATATCGTCTCTAGTAACAGTCAGTAGATCATCTTACCAATCAGTCTCCTATATTTTTTATTGTCTGGAAACATAGGAGAAGAGTCATCATCCCAATTAACGTTGGGATCCAGAGGAGTATCAGCCGGACGTGCACCAAACATCCCAGTCTCCTGTAACAGGTCAAAAACATACTTCTTTTGAGATAATACAAGAGCACTAGAGTTCCTAGACACCTCAATGCCCAGAAAATAGCTTAGCCTCCCCAGGTCTTTAGTAGCAAAATGTTAGCCCAAGTGTGTTTTAGTAGCCTGAATCTCAGAAGGATCACTGCCAGATAGAACGATATCATCAACATAAACAATCAGAATCACAATACCAGAAGAGGTCTTTTTCGTAAAGACTGAGTGATCAAGCTGTGATCTCTGGAAACCAAAGGTAGTCAGGATTTTACTCAACTTGTCAAACCATGCCTGAGGACTCTGTTTGAGTCCATAGATAGATTTTTTTAACCTACAAATTTTATGTAACTCCCCCTGAGCAACAAACCCAGGAGGTTGCTCCATATCAACCTCTTCTTGAAGATCACCATACAGAAAATCATTTTTAACATCCAGTTGAATAAGAGGCCAATCTAAATTAATAGCAATAGAAAGTAGAACTTTGACAAAGTTAAGTCTGGCAACATGCGAGAACGTCTCAAAATAGTCAATGCCATAAGTTTGAGTATACCCTTTTGCTACTAGGCGTGCCTTCAGACGTTCCACTGTTCCATCAGATTGATACTTCACAGCATAAACCCATTTGCAGCCAACAGGTTTGCACTCAAGAGGTGGGTCTACCAGCTCCCAAGTTCCTCTATCAGCAAGAGCAGTTATCTCCTCTTTCATGGCAGTCGTCCAGGCTGAACTTTGTAAGGCATCATGTACAATCTTAGGAACAACAATAGCAGATAGGGCAGCCACAAAGTTACTAGCATGAATACTCAGATGTGCAGTAGGAACATGATTAACAATATTATGAGAAGTACAAGGATGAGTGCCTTTTCTGAGAGCAATAGGCAGTTCTAAGTCAGAGTTTACCTCAGCAGGTGTAGGACCTTCTAGAGGAGAAGATTGGTGCTGCATGGGGGGTCTTGAGCAGGTTGTGACCTGTTCCTGCGTTGATACATAATAAGTGGAGAAGTAATTTCAGCAGGTGAAGTATCAGATATGCAATCACTCGTGACAGGCAATGGTGCAGTGATTATGTCAGAATTCAAGATATCTCCTTTAGCAGAATAAAACGGTGTATCCTCAAAAAAGACCACATCACTATCTGTGAACCATTTTTTAGTAGTAGGACTATAGCACCGATACCCTGATTAAGTACGAGAATAACCCAAGAAAATACATTTTTCTGCTCTAGGAGATAATTTGTCAAAGTTTGGTCCAAGTAACCGCACAAAGCAGGTAGAGCCAAATATCCGTGGAGGTACAGAAAACAGAGGTACATTAGGCTGTAGAACCTGTACAGGAATCTTGTTGCCAATAACAGAAGACGACATTCTATTAATTAGAAAGCAGGCAGTCAGGATTGCTTCAGGCCGGAAAAGTCTAGGTACATTAGAATGCAACATTATAGTTCTAGCAACCTCAAGTAAATGTCTATTTTTCCGCTCCGCAACTCCATTTTGTTGAGGCGTATAGGCACACAATGTCTGATGAATAGTACCAAGAGATCGACAAAACAATGCAACTTCTTTCTGAACAAATTCCAAAGCATTGTCGGTTCTCAGAATTTTAACAGGCATAGAATATAGAGTTTTTATTTCAGCAAAAAAGAATTTTATTGTAGATAGCACTTGAGACCGATTTTTCAACAGAAACAACCAAGTGGCACGAGAAAAATAATCAATAAACAGAATAAAGTATTTATTGCCAGACAGACTTAGAACATGACACGGACCCCATACATCAACATGAACAAGATCAAAAATGTTTTTACTAATCTGGGATCGTTTAGGATAGACAGTCCTAGACTGTTTCCCTGACACGACTCGCATTGAAAACCGTGCGTTCCTACACCGGAAATGACATGTTTCAGCTTCTCAGAAGATGGGTGTCCAAGTCTGTAGTGCCACTGCAATGGTGAAACTGATGAAGATAGAGTTGAAGCTAGCGCCAAGTTGTCAGTCCTTTTCAAATCATCAAGATAATATAGACCATCATGTCCTTCATGCCCCCACCAATCTTCATCCTCGTGCGAAGGTCCTGAAAAATACAAGTACCAGGAACGAATGTGAGACTGCAGTTCAGGCTACATACAATTTTGCTAACAGATAATAAGTTCAGTGGAAAACGAGGCACATATAGAGCATATTTTAACAAAAAATGAGAAACGATGTCTCCAATCCAGATACAACAGACTTGGAGCCATCAACAAGCATAACAGAGGAATTAGAGACCGGTCTAAGTAAGGTTTTGAAAAGAGATCGATTTCCAGAGATATGAGACGAGGCACCCGAATCAATCACCCATTTTTTATTACCAGTACTAGACGAGGGTGCACTTATGAAAGCAGTATCACAACCAGAATAGGTAGCGACATGAGCTCCAGTGGTAGTTCCAGAGGATGATTCAGTACATTCGAGCAGTAGACGCTCCACCTCCGAACGGATAAAGTCAGCAGTAGTGGAACTGGATGCATCAGTGACTGTAGGTTGTGATGCTACCTCAGAGGTAGCATGGGCATCATAAGCTGCATTGGCCCAGGTCGGCTTCTCATATTTCTCCCAGCATTTTTCTTCAATATGATTAGACCGGCCACAGAAAGTGGAGAAACGATGACCAGTCGGAGGACGAGCAGCCTTCCAGCGCCAAGAGGAGGGCAGTTCTCTTGAAAACGGCCGCGGCCGCGGCCACGACCGCGGCCGGACATAGCTGCAAGGGCAGTAGTATCTCCAGTGTCAGAAGGTGACTCAGACGAGGAGGTTGACAACCACTGAAGACGCTGAAACGCACTCTGTAATGTAGGCAATGGATCATTGGCAAGAATCTGATCCACAACCCCAACATAGGATTCATGTAACCCATACATGAACTGAACCACCTGCAACTCCTGGCGTTGACGTCGCATGGTAGCCAAGTCAGTAGACAAGGGATGGTGGGCCTCCAATTCTCCCCAGAGTCCCTTAAAGGCTGGGAAGTAATCAACAATGTTAGATCCCGAGAAGTGTAGACACGTCAGTTGCTTGTTGATATCAAACACCTTGGGATTCTGGTTGTAGGAGTAAGTACTAGCAAGCTGATCCCACATCTGCTTTGCTGTAGGCAGGTATAGTAAGGTGACACTAATTTTCGTCTCACAGCTGTTGAGAATCTAGGTCATCACGGTGGAATCATCTTTGACCCAGTCATCATAAGCTTTGACATCCTTGGAGTCGGCATTGGCAGCAGGCACAAGAGGTGGATCACGCGTCAGATGAGAATGTTTCCCCTAGGATTTTGCATGAATCTCCATGGAACTGACCCAATGCTGGAAGTTGCGCCCATCAAGTTTAACAGTAGTAACCTGATGACGCAGATCGTCATGTGAAGACGCCATGACAGGTAGAGCACCAACACCCAAGGTGAGTATAAACAGGTAGGTACAAGCAGAAGACGTCCGCCTAGTTCCTCAGCTAGGCGGCAGTAGGCACAGTAGAAGAACTGGACGAACCAGTTACATACGGGCTACGCCGAGGCGTAGCAAAAAACCTGACGGCTCAAGGGTCTACACGGGCAGGCAGGAGAACAGAGCCGGAAGACTCACACCAGAGCTACTGAACAAAGCGGGAGAACAACAACTAACCAGACGAGAGGAGCAGCCCTCCCGGCGGCGGCAGCAGCAGCCGACAACACGAAGCAGCAGCGGCGACAACAGGCCTTGTGCGGGCGGTCGGCGCAGGCAGTGCGGGTGGGGGGGCGGCGCCGGGAGAGAGAGAGGGAGGGAGGGATACGGCGCCCCAGATCTAGCCCTGCTCTGGTACCATGTGAAACAGTAAATGGAGAAAGCGTAGGGTTACACAATGTGTGTACCCTGATATATATATTAGTGGAACAATTACAGGTAGGTCCTTATAGAAAGGTAAAATAACAAGACAATAGGTAAAGACATATATTAACACTCCCCCTCAAGTTGGAGCATAGATATCAATCATGCCCAACTTGTCCACAAGCGAGCTGAAATGTTTCTTGGCCAGCAGCTTTGTAAAAATATCAACAACCTGATCTTCTGAGCGGGTGAAAGGAGTGCAGATCTTGCCAGATAAGATAGTCCCTCGAATGAAGCGACAATCAACTTCAATATGTTTTGTGCGCTCATGATATACATGATTATTAGCAATGAAGATAGCAGCTTTATTGTCACAATGCATAGGAATAGCAGCAAAAGACTCAACCCCGAAGTCTTTCAAGAGAGATTGTACCCATAGGAGTTTAGAAGCAGTGTGGGCCATCACCCTGTATTCAGCTTCAACACTGGATCTAGCAACACCATTTTGTTTTTTACTTCTCCAAGTGACAAGATTACCTCCAACATAAGTACAATAACCCGAAGTAGATTTTCTGTCAATCTTACTTCCAGCATAATCAGAGTCAGGGTAACCCTCCAGAGAACAATGTCCATGCTTTCTATAGTAGAGGCCTTTGCCAAGTGATTTCTTAAGATATCTCAGAATATTACAAAGAGCATCCCAGTGACACTGTCTAGGCTTATCCAAGTACCTGTTAAGAAGACCAACAACAGTAGATATATCGGCTCTAGTAACAGTTAGATAGATCATCTTACCAATCAGTCTCCTATATTTTTATTGTCTGGAAACATAGGAGAAGAGTCATCATCCCAATTTAAATTGGGATCCAGAGGAGTATCAGCCGGACGTGCACCAAGTATCCCAGTCTCCTGTAACAGGTCAAGAACATACTTCCTCTGAGATAATACAAGAGCACTAGAGGTCCTAGACACCTCAATGCCCAGAAAATAGCTTAGCCTCCCTAGGTCTTTAGTAGCAAAATGTTTGCACAAGTGTGTTTTAGTAGCCTGAATCTCAGAAGGATCACTGCCAGATAGAACGATATCATCAACATAAACAATCAGAATCACAATACCAGAAGGGGTCTTTTTCGTAAAGACCGAGTGATCAACCTGTGATCTCAGAAAACCAAATGTAGTCAAGATTTTACTCAACTTGTCAAACCATGCCCGAGGACTCTGTTTGAGTCCATAGATAGATTTTTTTAACCTGCAAATTTTATGCGACTCTCCTTGAGCAACAAACCCAGGTGGTTGCTCCATATAAACCTCTTCTTGAAGATCTCTATACATAAAGACATTTTTAACATCCAGTTGAATAAGAGACCAATCTAAATTAATAACAACAGAAAGTAGAACTCTGACAGAGTTAAGTCCGGCAACAGACGAGAACATCTCAAAATAGTCAATGCGATAAGTTTGAGTATACCCTTTTCCTACCAGGCGTGCCTTCATACGTTCCACTGTTCCATCAGGTTGATAACTTCACAGTATAAACCCATCTGCAGCCAACAAGTTTGCACTCAGGAGGTGGGTCTACCAGCTCCCAAGTTCCTCTATCAGCAAGAGCAGTCATCTCCTATTTCACGACAGTCGTCCAGGCTGAACTTTGTAAGGCATCATGTATAGTCTTGGGAACAACAATAGCAGATAGGGCAGCCACAAAGTTACTAGCATGAATACTCAGATGTGCAGTAGAAACTTGATTAGCAGTATTATGAAAAGTACAAGAACGAGTGCCTATTCTGAGAGCAATAGACAGATCTAAGTCAGAGTTTACCTCAGTAGGTGTAGGACCTTCTAGAGAAGATTGGTGCTGCATGGGGGGGTCTTAAGCAGGTTGTGACCTGTTACTGCGTTGATACACAATAAGTGGAGGAGAAGTAGTTTGAGTAGGTGAAGTATCAGATATGCAATCACTCGTGAATGGCAATGGTGCTGTCATTATGTCAGAATTCAGGATATCTCCTTTAGCAGAATAAAATGGTGTATCCTCAAAAAAGACCACATCACTATCCGTGAACCCTTTTTTAGTAGTAGGACTATAACACCGATACCCTTTTTGAGTACGAGAATAACCCAAGAAAATACATTTTTCTGCTCTGGGAGATAATTTGTCATAGTTTGGTCCAAGTAACCGCACAAAGCAGGTAAAGCCAAATATCCGTGGAGGTACAGAAAACAGAGGTACATTAGGCTGTAGAACCTGTACAGGAATCTTGTTGCTAATAACAGAAGACGACATTCTATTAATCAGAAAGCAGACAGTCAGGATAGCTTCAGGCAAGAAAAGTCTAGGTACATTAGAATGCAACATTATAGTTCTAGCAACCTCAAGTAAATGTCTATTTTTCCGCTCCGCAACTCCATTTTGTTGAGGCGTATAGGCACACGATGTCTGATGAATAGTACCAACAGATCGACAAAACAGTGCAACTTCTTTCTGAACAAACTCCAAAGCATTGTCGATTCTCAGAATTTTAACAGGCATAGAATATTGAGTTTTTATTTCAGCAAAAAAGAATTTTATTGTAGATAGCACTTGAGACCGATTTTTCAACAGAAACAACCAAGTGGAACGAGAAAAATAATCAATAAACAGAATAAAGTATTTATTGCCAGACAGACTTAGAACATGACACGGACCCCATACATCAACATGAACAAGATCAAAAATGTTTTTACTAATCTGGGATCGTTTAGGATAGACAGTCCTAGACTGTTTCCCTGACACGACTCGCACTGAAAACCATGCGTTCCTACACCAGAAATGACATGTTTCAGCTTCTCAGAAGATGGGTGTCCAAGTCTGTAGTGCCACTGCAATGGTGAAACTGATGAAGATAGAGTTGAAGCTAGCACCAAGTTGTCAGTCCTTTTCAAATCATCAAGATAATATAGACCATCATGTCCTTCATGCCCCCACCACTTTTCATACTCGTGCGAAGGTCCTGAAAAATACAAGTACCAGGAACGAATGTGAGACTGCAGTTCAGGCTACATACAATTTTGCTAACAGATAATAAGTTCAGTGGAAAACGAGGCACATATAGAGCATATTTTAACAAAAAATGAGAAACGATGTCTCCAATCCAGATACAACTGACTTGGAGCCATCAACAAGCATAACAGAGGAATTAGAGACCGGTCTAGGTAAGGTTTTGAAAAGAGATCGATTTCCAGAGATATGAGACGAGGCACCCGAATCAATCACCCATTTTTTATTACCAGTACTAGACGAGGGTGCACTTATGAAAGCAGTATCACAACCAGAATAGGTAGCGACATGAGCTCCAGTGGTAGTTCCAGAGGATGATTCAGTACATTCGAGCAGTAGACGCTCTACCTCCGAACGGATAAAGTCAGCAGTAGTGGAACTGGATGCATCAGTGACTGTAGGTTGTGATGCTACCTCAGAGGTAGCATGGGCATCATAAGCTGCATTGGCCCAGGTCGGCTTCCCATATTTCTCCCAGCATTTTTCTTCAATATGATTAGACCGGCCACAGAAAGTGGAGAAACGATGACCAGTCGGAGGACGAGCAGCGTTGGGAGGACCAGAGGGTGCTCCACGTCCAGAAGAACTCCGCCCCCTTTCAGCGCCAAGAGGAGGGCGGTTCTCATGAAAACGACCACGACCTCGGCCAGACAGCTGCAAGGGAAGTAGTATCTCCAGTGTCAGAAGGTGACTCAGACGAGGAGGCCGACAGTCGCTGAAAGACACTGTAATCTAGGAAGCACAAATACAGATACGTATCGGATACGGGTACGGGTACGGGGATACGACAATTTTTGAATATATAGGATACATGTACGTCATGGATACATCAATTTTTAATATTTATTATTTTTAAAAATAACCAATATTTTTTTTAAAAATAGATGAAGACAATCAAATTTCATTCAAAAGTCACAATATTTCTAAAGAAAATGGAAACCAATACCATAATATCAAACAATGATTTAAAAAGGGGTCTTTCATTCATATTAATGTGAGACAAGTTACAAAAAGACATGATTATATCATATTCTAAACCTTTCACATTTCATGTATCATGTAATATTGTGTTGTAAAATGAGTTGTGTCATCTGTGATACCAAACCATCTTCTCTAAGGGTATAGCTAGCTACTATGAAGCACGAATATAGATACAGAAATGGATACGGGTACGGGTGCGGTACGGGGGTATGACAATTTTCCAAAAATATAAGATACGGGTACAACATGGATACAACCATTTTTTTAATGTTTATTTTAAAATTTTAACAGACTACCAATTTCATTCCCAAATCACAATACAGTAGGGGGAGTCTAGAGTTGGAAGTTACATGGTTTTGGGATTTTGAGGGATCACACGGGTGGGGTGCTCTCTTGGCTGCTAAATGGGTTGGTTGTATCCTGGATGCATTGAGGTCAATTCCTGCTAATAAAAAAAGGAATACGACTTAAGAAGTATTTGGTATGTATTAAAGAGTATCTAGGGAGTATTAGCATCAAATATGTAGTAAGTACTGGTAGGACACCTATTTGGAGTATCAATGCTTCATAGGGGGAGACATAAGGATGGGGATGCAATGATTATCTTCAAAGGAGATGAAATAGATATTGTCTAGATAGAAATCCAGAATAAATCGCAATGGATTTAGTCACTAAAACAAGAGGCATGTTAACCCAACGATACTAAATTGAAGCCTTTCATAGAATATGGAGGACATCAACGTGGTTAAAACTTGCACCTTAGCAGGGAAAGCATCCGGAAGTACCATGTAAAGGTGAATGAATTGGTTTGCAATAAAGAACAAATAAAAATCCAGATTACTTCTTGAAGTTCTTTAAAAAGTGAAATTCCAAAAAACAAAGGAGATACAAACAATAAAGAGAAGAAGGAAGATTGACATTTAGCAAGAGAATGGTGACTAACCTTGAACTACTTCAAGAAAGCAACTATGACAACCTTGCTGTAAGTTACTACTTAACAAAGAGGGTTGAGACATGAGCTGGTGTCAAATGCTAATCAAACAATGTCATGCCCAAATTTTTTTTCTAGTTTTAACCGACTGGATACGGCAGGATACAGATTAGGAGTATCCAATACGTATCCAGGAGTATCCACGGAGTATTGGTATCCAATACGTATCGGATATGAGTACGACACCTGTTTTGGAGTATCCGTGCTTCATAGACTGTAATGTAGGCAGTGGATCACTGACAAGAATCTGATCCACAACCCCAACATAGGATTCAGGTAACCCACACAGGAACTGAACCACCTACAACTCCTGGGGTTGACGTCGCATGGTAGCCAAGTCAGTAGACAAGGGATGGTAGGCCTCCAATTCTCCCCAGAGTCCCTTAAAGGCAGAGAAGTAATCCGCAATGTCAGATCCCGAGAAGTGTAGACGCGTCAGCTGCTTGTTGATATCAAACACCTTCTTGGGATTCTGGCTGTGAGAGTAAGTACTAACAAGCTGATCCCACATCTGCTTTGCTGTAGGAAGGTACAGTAAGGTGACACTAATTTTCGTCTTACTGCTGTTGAGAATCCAGGTCATCATGGTGGAATCATCTTTAACCCAGTCATCATAAGCTTTGACATCCTTAGAGTCGGCATTAGCAGCAGGCACAAGAGGTGGATCACACGTCAGATGAAAATGTTTCCCTTGGGATTTTGCATAAATCTCCATAGAACAAACCTAATGCTGGTAGTTGCGCCCATCAAGTTTAACAATATTAACCTGACGACGCAGATCATCATGTGAAGACGCCATGACAGGTAGAGCACCGACACCCAAGGTGAGTATAAACATGTAGGTACAGGCAGAAGACGTCCGCCTATTTCCTTAGCTAGGTGGCAGTAGGCACAATAGAAGAACTGGACGTACCCGTTACATACGGGCTACGCCGAGGCGCAGCAAATAACCCGGCAGTTCAAGGGCCTACACGGGCAGGCAGGAGAACGGAGCCGGAAGACTCACACCAGAGCTACAGAACAAAGTGGGAGGACAACAACTCCTGGATCAAACCAGACGAGAGGAGCAACCCTCCCGGTGGCAACAATAGTAGCCGACAGCACGAAGCAGCAGCGGCGACAGCAGGCCCTGCGCGGGCGGCGCATGTAGCGCGGGTGGGGGGGGGGGCGGCGGCGCCGGGGGAGAGAGAGAGGAGAGGGAGGGAGGGAGAGAGATGGCGCCCTGGATCTAGCCCTGCTCTGGTACCATGTGAAACAGTAAATGAAGAAAGCGTAGGGTTACACAATGTGTGTACCTTGATATATATATTAGTGGAACAATTACAGGTAGGTCCTTGTAGAAAGGTAAAATAACAAGACAATAAGTAAAGACATATATTAACATTCTTTTCATAGGGCTCTTGCCAAAATCATGTCATAGGCAACTAAATCTAATATCCCCTCCATTTCTGCCACCATATCCAAAACAATCATGAACTCTCTCATATCTAACATTTGCTACTACTCACATGGCCATTTAAATAACTCTCAATGATGAGATTCTCCTCTATTAGTATTCCTCACATCAATTCATCTATATTATCTCAGAAATCCTTCTTAGCCTACTTGGTGACATAAGCATTAAAAATGTTAAAAATCGTTCCCCCACGAACAACTTTGAGATCTATGATTTTATCATCCATCCTTATGATCTTGATGACATCATTCTTCAACATCTTATAAACACTGATTATTATGTCATTTCTATGGTTGTCAATACATGTATACCAGATTTTGTACTCCGTGTCTCCAATCTCTCTGCATGGTTCCTGTTTCCAATTGGGTTCCTACAATCAAGTTAAATTGAATTTCTTTTAATCATGATATCCACTTTTTCTAAAAATATTCATGTTATAGAGCCAATATTCCAAGATTCCTTTCTAACATTTTTTTTAATAAACTTGCTTCTTTATCTATCTCCGTTGAAAATATTGCTCTTACATGTTTTTCACTATATCCAGGTAATGATGCAGCGGGATAAGATTGTGGAAACCCTTGCTTGTCTTTCGGCACAACCATGTGCTTTTGTGCGGAAACCCCTTGTATATTTATCACTGCACTCGTGCGCTAAATGCCGATGAAGCGCGTTGCTAGGAAACACCCCAATGAAATTCGTAGAAGGATCCATGTCATAAAAATGTCACAAAGTTTAATGGCTTGATGTCAACCTCTAACCAACCCTTCTTTACCCGGACTTGGGGCCGGCTACATTTGCACAAGATACCGGACATACACAAAGTTGTGGATGGTTTTGATTTATTACAATTTTTGTAATTTATGTTTATACATCCTTTACAGGCTATCAAGGTTATGTTGACATATTTTTTGTTAATCACCTCGCCGAGCATGGTAAAACCCTTGATTTGGTGCAGTAAATCAGCCATGGTTGTATATCATCTGATTGACATCCATTTTGAGCTCCTCTATTCTTCTAAAATGAGCTTTTCACATTTTTAATCATATGCACGCACTGCTTGCACATTTAAGAGACACAAATAGTTTCAGTACTTTGTATGCTTTTCTGCAAATTGTTGGACATACTTTCCATACCATGCATATCTAGCTACTAGTGGTTATCGAGGGTCCCCTCATGCTGACAAGCAGTATTAGCTTTTTGGATAGGTTATTCCAGGACGAAAATTAACCCAACAGGTAGGTCATATATTGCAGCTGATAATCAGTGATGCATTCGTGAAGTTTTCATGTGGAAGAGCGAGCGTGAGAGGGAGGGAGTTCCACACGCATTAATTGTTTAATCTCGTTTCGACCATCAGTAGCACGTGTTTATGTAAATGTAATGAAACTTATTTTTTGGGCCAGCAAATTTTTGTTGCAAAGATCCAGCGTGCGTTTCTTTTACAATACCTCTGTACCTACGGCACTACAATTGTTAATTTGGTGTCAGTGTTATTGGCATGAGGAATTACTATATCCATCTTTGTGAAGTTACATTGTTTCAATTTGCAGATGAAAAGCGTGGCAGGGCTCATTACTGGAAAAGAGATCGATTTGAAAGAACTAGAAAGTAGAGCTAATATGGGCCAGATCCAAAAGGTACACAACTGTATAGTACTAATTTATCCCTAGATTTTCATGGGTTTACGTAATAATATTTACTATGTATACTGCAG
Source organism: Alisma plantago-aquatica (assembly GCA_963693085.1). NCBI lineage: Eukaryota > Viridiplantae > Streptophyta > Magnoliopsida > Alismatales > Alismataceae > Alisma > Alisma plantago-aquatica. The sequence continues at coordinate 865,509,758 of OY856409.1, forward strand.
CACTACAAGATACCGGGTGCTGAACTCGAAATATCCTCATTGGCTGATGCCATCACATGTCGAATCGCTGCTCGAGATGCCTTGTGAGAAGGATGACATCCCTAATTTCGATGCTTAATTGAGACGTCTTTCCAAGGAAATGTGAATTGCTACCTGTTCTGAATGTTATGCGTTGTCAAATTTGTAATAGAAAAATAATCCACGGGCTTCTTATGAAGGTTACGCTTCACAAATTTCTTGCCAATCCATCTTTTGGAATCGACTTATATGGTTTGGGCTATGTGAGAACTTTTGAGATTTTCACCCCATACAGCTACCCGTTCAATTGTCCCAATAAATTGGATAATGTTGCTAACGGATCATAGCCTAGACTCTATGAATAGATTTTGATTAAGAAAAACCTTTATTTCACCAAATTTCAGAAACCATGATATCAGTGCAAGTTCATTATCATATATGTGGACAAACTAATAAAATTGTTGCATCGATACAGGGGTGACTGCTCTATATTGGCGTTAGAATTCAATGCAGTGGTCCACAAGTTGGTACTTCACTGCAGCTGTACGCTGCTCGCTGCTCAGGGAAATGGTTTGTGCGGAACACGTCACCCTCTTTGCCTTCAAAGATGCGCGGCAGTGTAGAATTAACAATGCAGATGCTGAAAGACGCACATTTGTGGTTCTCCTTTGACGCCACAGACCCAATCTTTTGTAGGGCTGTTTGTTCACAACCAATTGGTGGATGCTCCACGCCTCGTTTGCTATTGTAACCAGTCAAGCTAGAAACGACCAAAGTCACTTGGGCTAAACCCTATGTAGTTGAAAATTACTAAAATTATTTGAAAACAGTTTAGTCTATAACATTAATGCTAAGGATGACTAGTTTTGCGTGCAGTGTTTAATGATTGACTGACAAATCTTATATAGGTAAACAAGCCTCAGTTATTGATGTACTCAATATTCGTTTTGGATAACTTGTAAAATGTTTTGCTAGTTTGGCTTCTAGTACGTGAGCCAGTATTCTCTCCACGTAAATCCTTTCTGTAGATTCTCTGATCTCCTAGAAGGGATGCTTGCATAGTCCTTTATCCTTTCAGTTCGATACTTTCCTCTGGCTTACCACCAAATCTAACCCATGGCTTTGAGCGCATGCCTATAGTAGCGGGATCACACCCTAGTGGAATGCAGCAGGAAAAGAAACTACAGTATCACCGCCTCTAGGCCGAGAAAAAAATGCAGCTTCCATGTTGCCACATTATGATTTACGATCTGGTTATCTTTAATCTTTACACATTGACCCGTCCAGAGTTTTTCTGCAAGGACGAAAATACACCGCGTTCGTTAGTACCTGTGGACTGGAAAAAGCAGACTTCCTTTCACTTGCACGCATATCATGGTAAGTAATCACGTTCATAGCGACTAATTTCATCGTTACTGGATATGAATAATTATCATGTATTTGGGTGTAAGGTTTCATCACACCTAGAATTTTCGCGTCTCCTTCCCCCCCTTATCTGTGTACTAGTAGACGGTAAAATCAGTACCTCATAGGGTTGCAAATGCATAGCCTTGCGATAACTATCACGTCTTATTGCCATCAATGGTGTACATCTCGTTAACCCATCAAAAGACTGTGATCTCCACCTACCTATGCGACTTTCGAAAATGTCATGTTGCCTTACAATTGCTACTGTTGAATCCATAACATAGTTTCTAAAAACGATGACGTGCTGCATCTTAACACTTGGCATGCCCACCTCGTGTTACTTTATAGCAGTTGTTTGTCTTGTGAGAAGTGAGGACGAAGAGATGAGACAGTCGTCAAATTGACTTCCATGGTATTCTCGCATGTAAAAAAAGCTGCGACGACTATCAATGCGTCAAAGAAACTAGTAAATATATTTCTCCGCCTACGAGAAAGTTAGAAAAAATAAGTTTCAATATAATCTTAGAAACGTATCATAGCTATGTTAGGTCATGATTAAAAGACATGCAGTGATATATAGAGATTTTCAGATAAGAGGATGCACGCTGACTGGAACGCTACCACATCTGGTGGTCAATATGGCATGAATTTTTCCCTCCATCTTGAATTTAGGGTTTGCTTAGGACGAGCAAATTTCTAAGTTCAAGGTGGAGGGTGGGTGGTACATATCTTACTTTCCACCTTCACCCATCTAAACCAGACTTAAGTTTTCATCGTTGCATTTTTGACCAAAATTTTCAAAAGTTTCAAATGCAATTTTCAAAATTTTAAAGTTTTTCAAAGAAATTTGAACCTGGATGAAATTTTGACTCTTTTTGATTTTGAATCACTATACCTTCCTTATTCGAAGCAGATCCTCAAAAGGACCTTCTAAAAACTAGCCTTTTGATTGAAATCATCGTGTGAAGCTTATGATTCCTAACGTCATGATACTTATGCAAAAATGACAAGTGTCTGTCAAACTGATAGGGATCAAACACATTGTGCTTCTTAACTGACTAGTGGAACAATAGCATGGAATCCCTACCGGACTCTCATCAAGTCATTATTTGAGCAGAGTTTGATAAAGAGAACAACCTGGTGCACTGAATTATAAATCAAGTTGCATTCTGATATGAACTCTCTTCTACACTTTTTCTATCATCTTCGTACCCCTCCATCCATAAAAAAGAAACAAAATAGCCAAATAGTGCCAAACCCTAAGTTCGGGGTGGCACACCACTTCCTTCTATATTCGCTTCTTCCATACCCCTCACAAATAAATAGGGGCGTACCACCAAAAATGCAATCTCGAGTCGAATAGAGGAGAGATTTACAAGCAAAAAGATGCCAAAGTGCACACAAAAAGAAATGCAATCTCGAGTCGAATAGAGGAGAGATTTGCACAAAAAAATGCATTAAATGAAATTGCAAAGCAAATAAAAAGAAAATCTCGAGTCGAATAGAGGAGAGATTTACTTCTTCCTTCCATGCCACCATTCACTCCATTTTCTACCTAATGGCACAAAGCATGCCCCCACTATCTTGAAAAACACTAGTGTCAGATCAGATGCACCCTTGTTGTTCTGCAGGTGACTCTGGACTCTTACAAAACTCTTTGACATGCTTGTTGTTGGAAAAAGTGAGGAGGAAGTGATATTGGAAAATGAACTCAAGAACAAAGATATGGTAAGATGTGTTCATTGATCTCAGGAAGTTGAGATGTTGAGTCATACTGAGTAGAAAGAAAACAATCGTGATGTGAAGATGAGACAATCACACGAATTGAAAGTATTCATTTGGCGACTATTTCAGATTTTGTGTTACTCGAGGACGAGCAACGTTTAAGTTCGGGGTATTTTGATCAATGCATATTCATCATGGAATTCAATTATCATTTTGGGACATATTCAACTCAATACATTCAATTTCATTTACTAAATAACAAAATGTGCAAAATTACTTAATTGGTCCAATTATCATGATTTTACTTGAATTTACGATAATTTGATGCAGGTCTTGACAAGGTTGAACAATCAAACCATTTTGAGTGGGAACCACCTTTCTCATCCTGGGTTTCAACCATTTGGTCTCACCAAATAGTTTCAACCATTCGGTCTCACCAAATGGTCTCACCAAATGGTTTCATCCAAATGGTCTCACCAAACAGTTTCATCCATTGGGTCTCACCAAATGATTTCATCCATTGGGTCTCACCATTCGATTTCGTCCATACGGTCTCAAGACCGAATGAACATGCTCACCTCAAAACCGTTTGGAGCTTAAGTTGCGAGACCGTTTGATGAAGTAGAGCCCCTGCCACGACCATTTTGAACGGCCATGGCTGTGTTCCATTGTCGTCGCCATGACCGTGTGGTCAGGCCACGACCGTGGTGGACCATCCTTAGCACCTCAACCTTCTCACTTGCCACAACCATTGTGATCAGCCATGCCCGTGCTCCACAGCCCCGACCATGACCGTGTTGTCACACCACGACCGTGGCGCACTGCCATCAGAACTTAAATCTTCACCCACCACGCCCGTGCGAGGCAGCATGGCCGTGAGGCAATAGCCTCACCACGACCGTGTTGTCTCAACACGGCCGTGGCACATCGTCTCCTACCTCCCACAAACCCTGGTCCCTACTGCTCCTAGAACTCTGCCACCACACCTCCGCCAACGCCGACACCTTGCTTCCCTCTGCCTTGACCTGCTGCACCATGCTACAACCAACATCTCCAGTGGCAGCTAAACGGTATGAGACCATGACCGTTCCAAACGGTCTGCGACCGAATGGAAGAGGGCACCTCGAGACCGTTTGGTCTCTTGGTTTACATGTAAACCGAATGAGCAGCAGATCGAATGACCACAGCTGCGTGAGCAAGACCGTTTGCCAAAGCATGCTTACAGACTGTTTGGATTAGCTGCTCAAAGACCAAATGGAGTGTGAAGACCAAATGGCTGGCACCTCGAGACCGTTTGAGGAAGGTATCACAAACCGTTTGCTCAAATCTGACCATGAGACCACTTGGTATCATATTTCCCAGACCGTATAGAAAAGTCAAAGCATTGTGAAGACCGTTTAAGCATGCAAACCATTTGAAGATGTACTGATCAAGACCGTTTGCTGCTCAACTATCCAAGACCGTTTGGTCAGTTTGTACCAAACCATATGATCAACAAACCGTTTGATAAAGTGGTTGCAATGAAACCGTTTGAAATAGATATTTACCAAGACCGTTTGAAGGAGATTTTTAGTAAACCATTTGAGCAAAAATATCTTCCAAACCATTTGGACTAAAATCACACCAAAAGAATGATAGCCAGACTGGTGCCTATAAATAGGACTAGTAGGGTCCCCATTTGAGGAATCGGTTCTGGGACGCTGACAGGCTGCCTGTACACAGGTTTGATCCAGATCCAGCTCCATCCACGCTAGTTTCACTCCACCTACTGCCCATGTTGCAATCAAGTAGACCGAGAAGAGAAGGAAGACGGAGCGAGAGAGACTGTTCGGTCTGTCTTGGCATCTCCCATTTTGCGTCCAGATCTGCTCTGACATGACGTAGAAGACCGCATCATCTTCACCGAGTTGCGACTACCTTATGCACTGTGCTCATGGCAGATTTCTCTCTCTCTCTCTCTCTCTCTTATTCTTCTTGTTTCTCACATCATGAGCGAGTAGTTCCTTTTTGCTGGGGTGCGGGGACTAGCCCCGCTACCCATGCAACCATGTTCTTTTGTTAAATTTTCCATGACAATGTATATAACTTTTCATTTCGTTGTTAATCGTTATGTTCGTAGTTTGATTAATTGCTTGCTTTCATCTTTATTCTTCCTAGTTGTGAGAACTTCTATATGTAGGATTGAATGTCGTTTAACAGGTTGACTCCCAAACTAGAAATAGAATGGGATTCCTTGAGGTCTTAAGTGTATGATCCGTAAGGGGACGAGCCATCTAGCCTTTAGTGACGCTTCTGTGTACCTAACGCCTGTATAGGGGGTTCACATGGCCTTAGTTGGATTTTGTATCTTCTTATTAATCGTCAATGTTTTCTCGTATATTAACCGCCTGCTTGCTTATCGATTAATGCGGTTGACTCCCAAACTAGAAATAGAATTAGATTTCTTTGAGGTCGTAAGTGTATGATCCGTAAGGGGACGAGCCATCTAGCCTTAAGTGATGCTTCTGTGTGCCTAACACCTGTATAGGGGGCCCACAACCTTCGTTGGATTTTTGTATCTTCAGAGCCGTAAGTAAGTGATTCGGATGGTGACGAGACATCTGATGCCTAAAGTGATGCTTACACAAACCTAACGCCCATATGGGGGGTTTTGCAGCAGCTCTATTTGGATAGTTATATCTTTCCTGAATGTTTGACGTTCGGACGTGTTTGCATGTTTCGTGGTGGTGAAACCCATTACCATCCCAGCGATTCCATATCCTTGATCTAAATCCAACTTTAATCCAGCTTTTACTTTCTTGCAAATTAGTTTAATCAAACTCAAATCAACCAATCATTTTAAAAATTAGTCTTAACCCGAACTAGACTAGACTGACAAGGATTCTTAAAAACATTGTCCTTTGGGTTCGATCCTTAACTATACTATGATAAGACTCATCCTCTTGTGGGTGGTATTATTGCACATTGGTTTTGGTAAAATCTTGGGGATTTCAACCCCAAGTGAGTTTGTTAGTGCGATAAAATCCCACGTCAGTTAGTTCTGCCAAAATGATAGCATCAAATTATATTTGAATGATAAGAAAATTGTTAGAAGTGTGCTTTAGAAACAAGGTAGAATCCACTTTGCCCACGATATAACCATGATCTAAGAAAAAGTTCTTTAATTTCTCATACCAAACCCTTGGTGCTTGTTTGAGTACATAGAGAGCTTTTTGCAACAAATAAACATAGTTAGGTAGATTATCATGTTCAAAGCCCGGAGGTTGTGCAACATACACTTCCTCCTCAATTATACCATTCAAAAATGCACTTTTAACATAAATTTGATATAGGAGAAAGTTTTTATGACTAGCAAAAGAAAGAAACATATGAATGGACTCAAGTCTAGCTACAGGTGCATACATTTCATCAAAGTCAATACCTTCTTGTTGATTGTAGCCTTGAGCCACTAACCTTGCTTTGTTTCTTACCACTTTGCCGCTTTCATCTAGCTTGTTGCGGTAGAACCATTTGGTGCCAATGATCTTTCTATCACTTGGTCTTGGCACAAGGGTCCAAACTTTGTTTTTCTCAAATTGTTCCAGCTCCTCTTGCATAGCTAGGATGCATTCTTCATCCCCAAGAGCTTCCTTGACATCTTTAGGCTCTAGTTGTGAGATGAAGGATTTGTTGGATTGTTCTTTGTTAAATGCACCCCACGTATTCACTCTCTCAAATGGATCACCTAAGATAAGCTCCTTAGGATGATTCTTTGCAAACCGGGGAGTTGGATCCTTCTTTTCATCATCTTTTTCTTCTTCTTGAGTAGCCACCTCTTTTCCCTTTTTGGTGATGTTGAGTTCTTTAAGAATATGAATTACTTTATCTACAATATCATCATTTGAAACAATATCTTTGGGAATAGAGGGGTTAGTCTCAATAAACTTAACATTAATAGATTCTTCTACCTTAGCAAGATCAATATTATAAACTCTATATGCCTTGCTAGTAGTGCTATAGCTAAGAAAAAAAGCCTTATACGATTTTAGATCAAACTTGTCAAGAGAATCTTTTATATTCAAAACAAAACAAGGACATATGAACATGGAAATGATCGATAGAAGGCTTCCTACCACACCATAGTTCATAGGGGATTTTCTTACATGATGGATGTGTGAAAACATAGTTTTACACATAACAAGAGGTATTGACAACTTCAACCCAAAACTTCTTAGGAGTATCAAACTCAAGAAGCATGGTCCTAGCCATTACCTGTAGAGACATATTCTTCCTCTCTACAACCCCATTTTGTTGAGGTGAAGAAAAGTTGTGTGCATAACCCAATTTGTGACAAAAACACTCAAAAAGTTCATTTTCAAATTCTCCCCCAGGGTCACTACGGATGGAAATAATCCAGTAAGAAGCTTCATTCTCAACTCGTTTACAAAAACTAGAGAGAATATCAAGCATATAACTCTTTGAAATGAGAAAGAAGGTCCAAGTATATCTAGAGAAATAATCGACAATAATAAGGCAATACTTGGAACCACGAAGCGATTGCATTCTCATAGGTCCAAATAGATCAATATGAAGAAGCTCAAGAGCTCTCTTAGTGCTAAGGACTCCTTTGGATTTCAAGGAGGACTTGGTTTGCTTTCCTTGTGTACAAGGTTGGCATTCCTCATCCTTTTCAAAATCCAATTTAGGAAGTCCCTAGACGAAGTCCTTTTTGCTCAACTTCTTTAATTGATGCATATTTACATGACCAAGCTGGCGGTGCCAAAGATAAACATCATTCGAATTGGCTAAAAGGCATATACCAACCACATGCTTTTTTTTTTGATTGCCAGGGGAAACCCACCCCCCTAGGCGGAGACCAACCACATGCTTAATAGAGTTAAGAACAATAACATAAAGATTACCACTTCTAGATCCCTTATATATGACTTGATAGGTGAAAGAATCTAGAATCAAACATTCAAAAGTAGTAAATAGAACAAGGTAACCATTATCACAAATTTGACTAACACTTATTAAATTATAATGTAGGCCATTCACAAAAAGAACATTCTTGATGCATACGGATTCACCTAAATCACCCTCACCTTTTACTTTACCATTATTGTTGTCCCCAAAGGTGACAGATCCTCCTTTCTTGTTTGTGAAATTGTTGAAATGGCTTACATTACCCGTCATGTGCTTTGTGGAGACACTATCAACAATCCATCTATCTTTTCCCTGCAAGAAAGTAGAATGTCGGTTCCCAACTCAAACTTTGGGATCCAAAGTTAGCTTGGGGACCCATTTCATCCTTGGGTTGGTCCCCTTAGGCTTGTAAGGACAATAAGTAGAATAATGGTCATCACATTTGCAATACGAACAAACCATATGATTCTTAGTGCCTAAATATTCTCCTATAAAGAAAGAGATCCCCCTACTCTTTTTCTTACCTTTGGCCTTACTCTTTCCCTTTGAGGCTCCCCCTTGAAATCCCAAACCACTAGTACCCCTTTCTTGGGTAGAAGATCAAGGATTTCATTTAGGGAGTTCTTCCCTTTGAGGAATTTCTGCAGGGATGCTCTTAATCTATGGTTATCATCATTCAAAGAAACAATAGTAGAAGATAAGCTAGATATATCATCCCTAGCATACACAAGGTCAACCTCAAGACATAAAGCTTTAGTAAGATATGAATCCTTTTCAAGAGAGATAGCAGCCACATTAACACTAGGCAACAAAAGTCTAGAAGATAAATCATTTACTTGAATAAGTAACCTAGCATTTTCAGATTTTAACATTTGAATCTCTTTGAGGTAGACATCTCTCTCTTCTCTAAGAGCATCAATAAGCAACTTAAATTCAGCATTTTCAATTTTAAGCAATTCAAGTTCTTTTAGGCAATTTTGGTTCTCTTCCTTAAGATTTTCCATCTTCTTAAGGTAGACACCATTCTTAATTTCAACCCCATTGTATTGGAGCTCAAGATCAAAGTATTTCCCTTGAAATTTATCAATACTCTCAAGTTTGGTTTCTCATTCAATTCTAAAATTTCAAGTTTAGCATAAGGATCATCAATGATTTTTCCTAATTATTTTCTTTTAGATTTACATTTAGCAAAAGAAGAATAGGTAGTAACAAGCATGTCAATAATAGATTCTTTAGATAGTTCATGCAAGCTTACCTCACTTACCCCACCAATGTCTTCACTTGTAGAGGCCATGAGGGCAAGGTGACACTCACCATATTCTTCGGAGCTAGAGCTGCTTGAAGATGAAGCTTCCCAAGCTGCATTTGCTGCATTCTTGTGTCTCTTTTCTTTCTTGTCCTTCCTCTTGTACTTTCTCTCCTTCTTGTAATTCTCATCTTTACTTGAGATGCTCTTGTGGTGAGACTTTCTTGACTTTGGGCATTCACTCTTGTAGTGATCCTTTTGACCACACTAGTAGCATCTCAGAGTAGAGGAGGAGGAGGCTTGCTTTCCCTTGAAGTGCTTGCCCTTGATGTAGTTGGCTTCATGCTCACTAGGGCCGTCATCTTCACTAGAGGAGGGAGTCTGGCAAGCAAGTTGTTTTTGAAGGATGATAGCCTCCACTTGTGCTTTGAAAGCACTATCTTTGATCTTCTTGGCTTCCTTCTCTTCTTGCTTAGCTTCTTCTTCTTGCTTGTCAAGTCTTGGCTCATGGGCTTGAAGATTGCCAATGAATTCTTCAGTTGGGATGTCTGCAAGGCTCCTCACTTCTTCAATTGAGGTGACCTTTGACTCCCATCTCTTTAGAAGAGTTCTCAAGATCTTTGAGTTGATGACACTTCTTTCCAAAGGAGTGCCCAAAGCAGCCAGACCATTGACTATGACATTCAACCTTGAGTACATCTCCATAATGCCTTCTTTCTTTCCCATCTTAAAGTTCTCTAGGAGGCTGCCCAACATATAGATTTTTGCCTCCTTGACTTGCTTTGTGCCTTCATATGTGATGTACATCTTGTCCCAAATCTCATAGGCAGTATCCCATGATGAGATATGGTTGAATTTCATGGGAGTGAGGGCTGCATAGAGGATGCTAATGGCCTTTGCATTGAGTTGAGATTCTTTGAGAGTAGCTTCACTCCATGTTGCAACAACTCCAGTTGGCTCCTTGTAAGGTTTGACCATCACCTTCCACATGTCAAAGTTCATCCCTTGAATGTAGAACTGCATTCTTCTCTTCCAATAGAGGAAGTTGGTGCCATCAAAGACTGGAGGAAGCATGGAGAAGCCTCCCTCTAAGTTGAGTGAACCAAGTAGGTTGTCACCCATCTTCTCATCTTATGGGATATTGTTGGGGAAGATCCTTAGCTCTGATACCACTTGTTGGATCTAAGGGCTCTAGAGGGGGGTGAATAGAGCTACAAAATTTCTCACCAAATAGATTAGACCTTCAAATTATATCAATTAGGAGTAATAGATTAATGGCAATTTGAAGTCCTAACTAACAAGTGCAACAAGGATGAGAGAGATTGATAACAAGCACTTGACAAAGGGATGTAGAGTGGTTCCACACTTCAAACTAGAAGTGAGTCAGCCCCCTACCTAGAGAGGTCAACCTCTAGGACTTTGTAAGTGATTTTCTCTATTAATCACCATAGAGATTACAACAAAAGACCACAAAAGGACTTACCCATACAAACACAAGGAGATCTCCACCTTCACAAGGAACTTACCCTCTTCAGCCTTCACTTAGATCTTACCCATTCAAGCTCAAGTCTTCTGCCTTGAAGGACTTTTCTTCTCCTCTTGGATCTTCCACCTTTGCCTTCTCCTTCACCTGGAGAAGATCACCACCTATTCATCAACCTTGAAGAGGACTAGCAACAACACCTTCTTCACTCGATGAAGCTTGCTTCCTTCAACTTTTCTTCATGGAAGAAGGGGATAGGGAAGTAGTGGAAGATTGAGAGCTTTACAAGCACAAAGGTGGAGCTCTCTTACAATAATCCTAACTCACTCACAAATCATGAAATGAAGTGTAAATTAGAGAGAGAAAGGGGCTCAAGGGATGGTAGCACACTCAACTACAGTAAGGACCTTGTATGTAGTGAATGAGCAATCTTAGAATGAACTCCAAGTGGTCCTATTTATAGCTGGGGGTGCTCCCTTGAGTTGGGGAACACTTAGGGTCAAATTATAACCGTTTTTGCACAAGGTAACAGATCTATTTTCATCCAAACAAGTCACCAACAGTTAGAATCACTTTTTTTGCATTTTCCATACAATACATTCGGTCGAGATTCAATAAAGGTAACTCGATCGATCAATTAAAAGACAAACTAGATTTTCAAAGTATTGGTCGAGTTTGTCCTGGGAAACTCGACCAATCAGTTAAAATCACATTTTGTCAGTAAACCGATCGGTCGAGTTCTATGAATGCACAACTCGACTGATGTACTCTCTAGAAAATTGATCCAAGGGATCGGTCAAGATTGTAACTCGACCGATCAGCAGTCTGTGATCAATTTTCTAAAGTCATTAAAAAGTGATTAAAACTTGGTAATAAGTGTCCCACATAATTTTCTCATCTTAGTTACAAGTCATATAATCAATACAAGTGATTACAAAATTCTTCTAAGGTCATTTACGTGGATTTCCTAATTAGCACACTTGCATTGCTTTTGACTTGAACTTTGACAAGCTAGGGCTTGTGTAAATTGATTCTTTTCATGTACGTAACACCTGAGATCAATCTTAAATACACATATTAGATACATATGAATGGAATGGTTGAGTAATGATCAAAATATGGACAATGTATAACCTCTAGGTCAACATTCTCCCCTCTTTTGACAATGACAAACCATTCCTCAAACATATTGAAAAGAATTTGAAAGTATACCTTTACCTTGTGAATTATGAGAATTCAAGATTTAATCAATGTGAATTTCTCCCCCTCAATCTATGCTTACTTTAACATTCATTATTTCTCTTTCTATACAAAGCAATATAACGTGCATGTACTACATGATCCTTTAGCAAGTCACATGATAAAGCATATAAAGAATAAGAAAAGGATCACTTCAACAATAATAACAATATGATTGAGTTTCAAGACATTGAAATTTCTCTCCCCCTTTTGACATTATCAAAAAGGAAGGGGGGTAGAAGAGCATACAAATAGTCTTCTCCAAACATAGCCAAGCAGATATTCAAACATGCAATCACATAACATATATCAGACAGAGACGGGAGAAACATAAAAGCTAGGTCATAATCAAAATATGGTGAAATATGGCACCAACCCATAAGATGTAACTGATGAAAGAGAAAGAGTGCACACAACATAGATTACAACTCAGAAGCATGGTCTCATAAAGACAACTACAAGCAAGAAACAATGAAAACTGAAGATAAAATAGTACATCTCAGATAATGTGCCCAGATGTGTCTAATACAAAATAGCCTAGAAAGATATATATAATCATCAAACTAGACTAAAAACTAAGAAACAACTAGACATATAGACTATCTATGTCCATAACATAATCATCATCCTCAACATCAGGCTCCTAGTCATCGTCTCCATCTAAAGGTGCAGTAGCAGCAATACCTTCATCACTGGAGTCACCAACGAGGCCATCAGAGCCATCACCATCATCAGATGCATCCTCACCATCACCATTATCATTAGCAATCTTAGCATCAGCATGGTCAGGCATCTCCTCATCCACAGAAGGACCGAAGCCACGACTGGGCCAACAAGTGTTCTGCTCATCCCAAGTCATACCAAGAGCATAGAGCTTATTGTCCTGAGGGAAGGAGGGAGCAAAGCCAACCAGACTGGAAAGCATGGTGTCCAAGGGGCTAGCAGGCAATGGTAGGAAGACGGGAGCAGAACCACCAACAGTAGAGGGTGTGGGAGTAGTAGCGGATGGCTTGGGGTTATGGTAGAAGTGATGGTATGCATAAGATGCAAAATAACTATCGAGGTAAGGCTGGTAGGTGGGTTATGGGTGTGCACATGATAAGTTCATGCTTGACATGATCGAACATAAATCCTGGTGTAGATGCTCCTAGACTTGGAGGTTGTATGCCTATTGGTGCATCATGTAACCCATGAGGGCTTCATTGGATACATGAAACGAGGCACAACTAGGTCATGGTGGCTGAGGAGGTGGAGCTTAGGCAGAGGTAGATGTAGGGGCAGCTGAGGCAGAGGTAAAGGGTGAAGCACCAGGAGCAGTGGAGGATAGGATAGGTACAAATTTCTGAATTGTGGTCTCATTGATGCACACTCCCTTCCTAGAAGGTCTGTAGTGGAAGTCAGAGAAGAGTGATTTTTTAGTGGCGAACTAGAAAAAACCACAAATTAGGATAGGATAAGGTGGATGGGTGCTACGGGTGTTCTTGCTAGATTCAAAGCAAGTCATATGATGTAGAATATATCTAGACCACTTGACTCTAACATTCTCTAGAATGCAGTACATGATCATCGCAATGTTCTCTACAATATCTGTTTGATTTTTCTTGGGATGGATCTTACAGTTGATCACTAAGGCTAATATATGCTTCTTGAGATCTAGGGAGGAGGAAGGTAGGGTGCTTTTCTTCTTGTAGGGAACATTGGGTTTCTTCAGATAGTGATGGATATCAGGAAGAGTGATCTCATTATGCCTATAGAAACCCTTAGGGTCCAAAAGGTCAAAATATTCACCATAGTCCTTACACCAGGTGTCATTCTCATCGGCTCCTAAAAAGAAAACATTCAGGATATCCTTAGAGATTTGAAACTTCTTCTCGACGATCATGGAAGTAAGGATTACTTGATTATTTAGAGGGGGTACAAGGGAGTCATAATTCCAATGCAAATTTGCGTAGAATTCATGAACTACTTTTGTGCTAGACATTGAATTATTAAAGAAATCACGTTCGACATCCATGGTGGATAGGTGATGAGCGGATAGCAACCTCGCCACTTAATCGATGATGGCTTGGCGCCTAGGGCTAGGCTCAAACAAGGCTCTAAAAGGGAAAGGACTCTAAGGAAGAAAGTCCTTATACCTATTTACAACCTCTATTGAGACAAAAAGGGTCTCATCAAATAGAATCAAGCGAGAGGATGAAGAAGAGGATGGTGCATTACTAGGGGCGGGTCTCTTTCTTCTATGAGAAGCCATGGAGGCGCAAAGAAGGAGAAGAATAGAGCAAACGCACAAAACAAACCAACAAAAACATTTACACACCAAGGTAGAGCAAGGGGAAGATCTAGGAGGGTCTATCTAGGTCAAATTAGGGCTAGGTTAAGGAAGGTAAGGTCTAGGGTTGAGAGCTTAGGGCTAGAAGAAGGGGAATTGGTCAACTATTCTCTAGTTGAGAGGGAGAATAGTTGGCCAAATCCAACTTAAGTTGGCTTCATCCTACGGATCGGTCGAGTTTTGAGAGTCAGAAGCTCTACCGATTGGTCCATTCAAAATAGCTATCAGCCATGGATCAGTCAAGTTTATCCTGGGGGAAACTCGACCGATGGTCAACCTGACCTAAAACCATCAAAATTAATTTCTAGCCATTTGAAAGCTAATTAAATTTATTTTTCAAGTCCATTATGTATATTGAACATACTTAAGCACATATCACTCATCATTGGGTACTATTTTTGTTAAACCCCGATCTCACAATTTCCTCAAATCATGAGATTAGGGCATAAGATAGGATTTATATGAAACACAAAGAACACCATTAACTTTTGCTTTTCTTAAAAACTCTTGTTTCTTCGCATTGAACCACATAAGACATCTTAGCAAGGGAATCTGAACATTTCCTTTACTAATCAAACTTTAATAGAAAAGATACATGTATAAGCATTCACGATGTCTTTCACACATTAAGCACATTAAACTTGCTAATTAGCATACACATCAAAGAGGAACAATATTACACATCGTATTTACAACTCTCTCTCTTATCTCTTACTGAGGACCTAGAGTGACAAGGACCGACTGACTCAACTAATCTCATACTTGACTACTGTGGCAGATCTACTCTGACGCTCTGATCATCTTCAAGTCCACGCGATTAACCCTAAAATGTTTGAGTAGAGGGGTGAGCCTACTCGCTCAGTGAATGAATACTTCATGGAAACAGACTAATGCACTAATGTGATCAAAGATATATTTTGAGTAAACGATATGAAATTTAACAACAATAAATACTACACTGAGCAGTTCTAAAACAATATAATTGAAATAGCAAAGAATATAAATATTGCATCCAAAGAATAACTACTAGAAAACTATGCTCTAGTCTTTCATAACTCTTTCATTTATAAGGAACTCTGTGAACCTATATGATCATATTTTAGATTATGCCCTAAATATATGTAGTGTACTCTGCATATAAAGATCCGCAGCAAATTCATGCTACGATCCCACCGTACAAGACTTAGCGACACACCCGGGAAATGCTAAGTCTGACGCCAGCCCTGCTCTGCCACAGGGTCACTGGCTCGCCGGCTAGAAACATAGGCTCTACGGCCTCAAGCACTACTCTGAGTGCACCTGACTCCTCATTAAACCTGAGTACACCGGCGGAGAGTCACAGGGTTACCTTCGTGACACAAGCACGAATGGTGTTAGATAACCGTGTTTTCCTTTTTCTTTTTCCCAGTGCCATCGTGACACAAGCACGATTGTTGTTAGACACTGCCTTTTCTCTTTCCTCGTTTGTCCGTGACACAAGCACGAATGATGTTGCAACACGAGTTTCACCCCTAAGTTGTAGATACCTCTTAGGGGCTCTACGGTGTTAGGGCACTTAGGTCTATACTTGATTATCAAATAAATATCATAGCTCATGTATTCAACATATACCATGTCTCAGTAACATCCCTTTCTAGGGCATATCATATTTCATCACCTGCAATTTCCGAGATATATATATTGAAATATAAGAAGCCCTGCAGTATGTAGATAACATTTCAGAGAGAACAAGCATATAAAGTTAAATGCACTAGAAACATACAATTTAACAATTAAGCATCACCACATCTCATATGAAGACCTTTCATATTACCATAGCATGATTAATTGAACACCCTATCCTTAGGGTTTCATTTGCCTTATTCATTCATCTCATGTCAACACCCTACTCTTAGGGTTGCATTTGCCTCATTCACCTTTTCATTTACCTCATTCACTTGTCACATGGCTCTCATAAGGATTTCATAGGATACAAGCATTCACTAAATAAAGATTGTTTCCAACAAATCGTATGCAATCAATATAGACATGAAACCATGGAAATTTAACTAAATTTAGGTTTTCCATATCATCACTGAGATATCATGTATCCAGAATAAGATTCAATTAAGATAACCCACGAGGTACATCCTAACCACTTATAGGATTACTAGTCCTTTTCAATAAGGTTGAAACTCTAGCGATATCTCAATTAGGTCAAACCCTAATTACATCATTTGATATAAATCTAAAAGCATTCTCACTTGAAAGTGTTTTATACGTATCTAATATGAATCTACCATTTAAAAAGTCATTCAAACAGAGAAGGAATCCATATAATATCAATTTACAATAACTTAAATCAAACAGACATTTCAGGATTTAGAATTCACATGCTAAGCAATTAGGGATTTGGATGTTATAATCAAATTCGTGCATTAGAATGTTTGAAGGAAGAACCCACTCACCCTAAGGTGTGAAAACACCTCACGACTGCAGCTCAACTCAGGGAATCTCGAATTCCCATCAAATCCCTAGCAAATCTCCCAATTCTTCTTCTATTCAACTCGGAAACCTTGAAAATGAGGAATTATGAAGAAAGGGTGAGAAAAGAGGGAATTTCGACATTATCTTGGATCAAATCAGAGCAAGGACGGAATATTGACATGAGAGAGAAGATTCACCATAAAAGTCTATGCAAAGGATCCAAACTTACTTGATTTCACCCTTCCTGGAATCGCAAAACCCTAATTCAGTAATTCCCCCACTTTCTCCACTCAAGCCCTAATTCTCCCTCTCTCTCTAGGAGTTCGTTTCTCTGGAATGAATGACGAAGAATGAGAGCTTATTGTGTGTGTGGTCGTTCATATAAGTCAATTGAGCTGCTTGGGTCAATTGCATATTGACCCAACACTTAACTTTAATTATATAGGCTGAATATTCAGTTCTACAAATGTTACTGTAATTCGTTTATTTCAGAGATCAAACATTCTCCAACAATTATGAGAATTTAGCAAGTTGTTTATAATTGTTCTATAAAGCTTAAGTTAAAATTTGGGATCATTTGGAGTTATCAATAAATAATTAAAAATATAACAGTTCACTACTATATTACAGTCTGCAGAATATTCGGCCGAGTTTGTCCTGCACAAACTCGACCGACACCCTTACTGTAGGTATTCAAAAGTCATCCAAAAATTATGCCAATTTAACAAAGTGTCTAAAATTGTATTTATCAAATACTGTTAAAATTTGAGATCAATTGGATATACCAATAAAAAGATAAAATTCAATTACCACACTGCTGTAAAATTCTGGAAATGTGATCGGTCGAGTTTGAAACTCGGCCGACAAACAGGTCAGAGCATTCTTCAAAAATTCTGATATTTTCCAATGTTGTTCAAATTTTATATATCTAAATCATATCCAAATTTGAAGTAAATCAGAGTTACACATAAAATATTAAAAATCATTTAGTGAGACATTCTACTTATCAAATTCTGTATTCATATGTCATTGAAACCCTATTTGGGCCGATTAGGGTTTATGCTTCTCAAACCCTAATTTTCAAGACCAAAGAACATTTAGACTTCTTATCATAGTTAAAACATCCTAATTGTGTTATTGTCATTCATTAGATTTCAAGAATGATTATTCCAATTAATCTTTGCAATTGTCTAGGTAAACCCTAGTTTACTAGTTAAGCTCAGATGGGGTCGTAACAACTCTCCCCCCCTTAGAATGTTTCGTCCTCGAAACATGAACCTACAAGAAAAAATACATTCAAGGTTATTCTAAACTTCTAAATCCTTCCATGCCATTATATTCTTGTATTTCATACCTGAATGTAGTTTTCAACATTAGATCTTTTAATTCTTTACTAAATCACAACATATTTCAAATAGTTCTCAATGATATCAAGCAAATTCCTTATGCCACAGTCAAACATAGATTGCAAAGGTAAACCACCACGCTCTCGCTGCGTAACTCTGATACTCTGATACAACTATCTCAACTTATGCTGCTCAGAAAGTTCTATTGTTCTGTATCACCTTTAAGTGATAAAAGCAAGTTCACCATACTGTTTTAAACTTTAATCAAGTGCTATTCAAATAGCAAAACAGTCTTGAATTAAAAGACTAGATTCAACAATCATTTGCACAATACTACTCTTGGCATCCCCATTGGGTCATGGATGCATGAGGTGAAGCATTACCACCTCATTCAATACTACCCTGTTTCGATCCTGGGATCTGTGGGTTATGGGCCCACACACAATACAAAGTGTAACCATCGCATTATATCATTTTAGGGTTTCAACAATAGTAATAAAGTAATCCACCATTGTATTAGTCATTCAAGCATTAATCATATTCAATTACCATCACTCAGTTATATTAGAGCTAGGTATAACAAGCTACACCTCATTAGGGTTACTTGTCCAGACAATCTGATTATCACCCCTTTCTATTAATATGAGTGAATAAGTATGATTACCTTGTTCAGGATATCTCTCCATGTGTTCTGACATCATCCAAATCGTATCACCATATCACAAATACACAATACTAGGATGCATATCTGGTATGAATTACTACTACTATCATACGCCTTTAATTTAACATATAGCTTGCACAAATATACTGAAATCATATGTAGAACCAACTTTCATACCTTAATATGCCTTCAACAAATCATACATGTAAAAACAAATTCACATATTACACAAAGCTAGTGCTTTCCCATATCTTTCTGCTCATTCATTACTTCTTTACCTTTTGCTACCTATCCTTTCATATGATTATATACAATAAACATCATTAGCATTGAATCATTTAAGATAGGAATAGATTATTCATCATTCTTGCTATCACACAAGAATTTATTTCTTATCACACTTCATTATATTGTATGTCACTATTACATTCACTAGATGACCCCGCCAAGGTAGTTATGCATCATATATGATTCATTTTCTCTTATCATTTCATTCCCATCTTGCTCTCATTAAGGAATATATGAAAGAGAAGATGACTTTAAGACTTGGAATTCTTGTATTCAAACATTCCCTTAATACATTCTCGTATGCAGATTTACTTAGTTATCAACAGAGATATTTGATTAATTAGCACTTGCTTGAATCTCACAACCTCTTTATTTTATAACTTCTCCATCATATTTCAAACCCTTTCTTACATTTCATAGTCCTCTATCCCTATACTACTCTTTAACCTGTCATCTTTAATTCTAAATTTTTCTTCTTATGACCATGTTGCTTATTCATATGTATGGTCATGTATACCATGTTGCACATATTTCCACCTTTATCTTTATACTATTGTGAAGTTAATGTTCTAAATTAATAGTCTTTCTATTAGTTCTTTCCTCATGTCGAATACATTACATATTCTTCATTTTTACATCAAGTGGGTCATGCATGGGTCAAACATAGTTTCTCTTTCAATCAAGTTTTTCTCTCCTGAATACAATCTACCTTTGTATGACTTATTCATTCGTTAAACTACACCTATGTCCTTTGCTTAGAAACTAGTTTGTTGTTCTAGTCTTATGAATTACATGTTCATCGATCCTTTTTACTTTTATGGACCTATTGAAAGCTCACTCTATTCTTCTACTTAGCCTTTTCTTTAGAGTTCATAAAAGCATTATACTCTATTATATGATTTATTCATCATGATTGATTCTTGCTATCTTGAACCATACCTACATTTCACATATCTTTTCTATATTTCATATGTATAGTTCATATAATATTAATCAATAAACTGATTATGAGCTTCATATCATGTTCTATTATTCCCACTTAAGGGTTTCACATATGAGGCCCCAAAGTTGAACCTCAGATATCAGTTTCAACTAATTCTTAGTTGTTCTGATCTTGCCCATCTGTTTCAACATCTTACTGTATGTACATTCTTACTCTGATGTGGGTCTAATTATTCAAATTCTATTCTTATTATACTATTGATAGGATTCATTAGATCCTAGTAACGCATCATGCCAGCCGGACCAGGCCAAACCTGAAGTCCTGAAGCCAAGAAATACAAAAATTACATTCTTCCTGAACTGCCACTCACAGCTCAGAAACTCGGCCGATCACTCTGGAACTTGGCCGATCACCTTCCAGATTTTGAAACTCGGCCGACCAATTTCGGCCGATCAGTAGGAAACTCGGCCGATCCTCTGGAGAACTCGGCCGATCGAAACACTACTTGTTTACCTACAAAGAAACTCGGCCGATTCAAGACCAAACTCGGCCGACCAAAATGCTGTTTGAAATCCTAGACAAGGAACTCGGCCGACCAAAACATGAACTCGGCCAAACCGCGCACAGACCAAAAACCTAAACAGACCTACTGATGTCAATTTCACTCGAATCAGCGGGCAAAACCATAGAAACAAAAGCCCATTCAAAGGTCAATTCTAGTCTACTTGATACAAAGAATAAAATCAATAAATGCTACAATTGCATAGTGTACAACATATATTAAAGACCCATATTTCAAAGTATTGAATAGTTCAATTCAAACATATAAGAGCATTTCTATACATTTCCAACAAAAACAACATTATAAAATGTAAGTTCTATCTCCTTTTACATTTATGCTCTTAATTCTTGTTTCTTTTCTCGTTTTCTAACCCTAACATTTCTAGGGTTCATCTCTAGCCCATTCTTCCACTGTATACCTGGCCAGGGTATACGTGAGAGAATAGACAGAGTAGCTTGTACTGGTTGATCCAAGTACTCAGATATCGGGCCAGGATATCCAAATACTCAAATCCCCAAAGCTAACATCAAACATCTCCTATCTGCCACACTTAGGACTCTAACTTACTAACTTAATGGTCCTTGACAACTCACCCTAAGCTTTGATACCAAGCTGTTAAACCCCGATCTCACAATTTCCTCAAATCATGAGATTAGGGCATAAGATAGGATTTATATGAAACACAAAGAACACCATTAACTTTTGCTTTTCTTAAAAACTCTTATTTCTTCGCATTGAACCACATAAGACATCTTAGCAAGGGAATCTGAACATTTCCTTTACTAATCAAACTTTAATAGAAAAGATACATGTATAAGCATTCACGATGTCTTTCACACATTAAGCACATTAAACTTGCTAATTAGCATACACATCAAAGAGGAACAATATTACACATCGTATTTACAACTCTCTCTCTTATCTCTTACTGAGGACCTAGAGTGACAAGGACCGACTGACTCAACTAATCTCATACTTGACTACTGTGGCAGATCTACTCTGACGCTCTGATCATCTTCAAGTCCACGCGATTAACCCTAAAATGTTTGAGTAGAGGGGTGAGCCTACTCGCTCAATGAATGAATACTTCATGGAAACAGACTAATGCACTAATGTGATCAAAGATATATTTTGAGTAAACGATATGAAATTTAACAACAATAAATACTACACTGAGCAGTTCTAAAACAATATAATTGAAATAGCAAAAAATATAAATATTGCATCCAAAGAATAACTACTAGAAAACTATGCTCTAGTCTTTCATAACTCTTTCATTTATAAGGAACTCTGTGAACCTATATGATCATATTTTAGATTATGCCCTAAATATATGCAGTGTACTCTGCATATAAAGATCCGCAGCAAATTCATGCTACGATCCCACTGTACAAGACTTAGCGACACACCCGGGAAATGCTAAGTCTGACGCCAACCCTGCTCTGCCACAGGGTCACTGGCTCGCCGGCTAGAAACATAGGCTCTACGGCCTCAAGCACTACTCTGAGTGAACCCGACTCCTCCTTAAACCTGAGTACACCGGCGGAGAGTCACAGGGTTACCTTCGTGACACAAGCACGAATGGTGTTAGATAACCGTGTTTTCCTTTTTCTTTTTCCCAGTGCCATCGTGACACAAGCACGATTGTTGTTAGACACTGCCTTTTCTCTTTCCTCGTTTGTCCGTGACACAAGCACGGATGATGTTGCAACACGAGTTTCACCCCTAAGTTGCAGATACCTCTTAGGGGCTCTACGGTGTTAGGGCACTTAGGTCTATACTTGATTATCAAATAAATATCATAGCTCATGTATTCAACATATACCATGTCTCAGTAACATCCCTTTCTAGGGCATATCATATTTCATCACCTGCAATTTCCGAGATATATATATTGAAATATAAGAAGCCCTGCAGCATGTAGATAACATTTCAGAGAGAACAAGCATATAAAGTTAAATGCACTAGAAACATACAATTTAACAATTAAGCATCACCACATCTCATATGAAGACCTTTCATATTACCATAGCATGATTCATTGAACACCCTATCCTTAGGGTTTCATTTGCCTTATTCATTCATCTCATGCCAACACCCTACTCTTAGGGTTGCATTTGCCTCATTCACCTTTTCATTTACCTCATTCACTTGTCACATGGCTCTCATAAGGATTTCATAGGATACAAGCATTCACTAAATAAAGATTGTTTCCAACAAATCGTATGCAATCAATATAGACATGAAACCATGGAAATTTAACTAAATTTAGGTTTTCCATATCATCACTGCGATATCATGTATCCATAATAAGATTCAATTAAGATAACCCACGAGGTACATCCTAACCACTTATAGGATTACTAGTCCTTTTCAATAAGGTTGAAACTCTAGCGATATCTCAATTAGGTCAAACCCTAATTACATCATTTGATATAAATCTAAAAGCATTCTCACTTGAAAGTGTTTTATACGTATCTGATATGAATCTACCATTTAAAAAGTCATTCAAACAGAGAAGGAATCCATATAATATCAATTTACAATAACTTAAATCAAATGGACATTTCAGGATTTAGAATTCACATGCTAAGCAATTAGGGATTTGGATGTTATAATCAAATTCGTGCATTAGAATGTTTGAAGGAAGAACCCACTCACCCTAATGTGTGAAAACACCTCACGACTGCAGCTCAACTCAGGGAATCTCGAATTCCCATCAAATCCCTAGCAAATCTCCCAATTCTTCTTCTATTCAACTCGGAAACCTTGAAAATGAGGAATTATGAAGAAAGGGTGAGAAAAGAGGGAATTTCGACATTATCTTGGATCAAATCAGAGCAAGGACTGAATCTTGACATGAGAGAGAAGATTCACCATAAAAGTCTATGCAAAGGATCCAAACTTACTTGATTTCACCCTTCCTGGAATCGCAAAACCCTAATTCAGCAATTCCCCCACTTTCTCCACTCAAGCCCTAATTCTCCCTCTCTCTCTAGGAGCTCGTTTCTCTGGAATGAATGACGAAGAATGAGAACTTCTTGTGTGTGTGGTCGTTCATATAAGTCAATTGAGCTGCTTGGGTCAATTGCATATTGACCCAACACTTAACTTTAATTATATAGGCTGAATATTCAGTTCTACAAATGTTACTGTAATTCGTTTATTTCAGAGATCAAACATTCTCCAACAATTATGAGAATTTAGCAAGTTGTTTATAACTGTTCTATAAAGCTTCAGTTAAAATTTGGGATCATTTGGAGTTACCAATAAATAATTAAAAATAGAACAGTTCACTGCTATATTACAGTCTGCAGAATATTCGGCCGAGTTTGTCCTGCACAAACTCGACCGACACCCTTACTGTAGGGATTCAAAAGTCATCCAAAAATTATTCCAATTTAACATAGTGTCTAAAATTGTATTTATCAAATACTGTTAAAATTTGAGATCAATTGGATATACCAATAAAAAGATAAAATTCAATTACCACACTGCTGTAAAATTCTGGAAATGTGATCGGTCGAGTTTGAAACTCGGCCGACAAACAGGTCAGAACATTCTTCAAAAATTCTGATATTTTCCAATGTTGTTCACATTTTATATATCTAAATCATATCCAAATTTGAAGTAAATCAGAGTTACACATAAAATACTAAAAATCATTTAGTGAGACATTCTACTTCTCAAATTCTGTATTCATATGTCATTGAAACCCTATTTGGGCCGATTAGGATTTATGCTTCTCAAACCCTAATTCTCAAGACCAAAGAACATTTAGACTTCTTATCATAGTTAAAACATCCTAATTGTGTTATTGTCATTCATTAGATTTCAAGAATGATTATTCCAATTAATATTTGCAATTGTCTAGGTAAACCCTAGTTTACCAGTTAAGCTCAGATGGGGTCGTAACAATTTTGTGATAAAACAAACGTTTATGAAAAATACCCAAAAAAGAGAGAAATAAGGCAAAAAAACATGAAAAAGCAATTTTAAGCATATAAGCATTCAAAGATGATCAAGATAGATGCAAGACATATAGGATAGATGACTACTAGCTAGAAGGCACATCAAATTCAACCAAAGTGGTTATAAGCAATTTTGATATAATAAAATTAAATTGATCTCTAGCTAGAGGTTTAGTAAAAATATCCACCAAATGATTTTCTGTGTCTACATGTGTGATATAAATATCCTTCTTGGCAATGTGATCACAAAGAAAGTGATGGCGAACCTCTATATGCTTAGATCTACTATGCAATATAGGATTGTAAGACAAGTTAATGGCACTAATATTATCACAAAAGATAGGTGAAGCATCAAAATGAATGTTAAAGTCTTGGAGCATTTGCTTCATCCATAGGACCTGGGAACAACCACTCCCGGCTGCAATGTACTCAACCTCGGTGGTTGATAATGCCACGATGCTCTATTTCTTGGAGAACCAAGACACCAAGCATGGTCCTAGCAGGAAATAAGTGCCCCTTGTGCACTTTCTATCAATCAAGCAACCTAAATAATCGACATCACTATAGGCAGTAAGAGTAAAGTCCCTTGACTTGGGATTCCATAGTCTAAAGTTTTGAGTTTTGGCTAGGTACCTTAGAATCCTCTTAACATCTATAAGATGAGATTTCTTAGGATTTGATTGAAATCTAGCACACAAGCCAACACTAAACATTATGTCAGGTCTAGATGTAGTTAAATAAAGTAAACTTCCAATCATACCTCTATAGAGCTTCTCATCTACCTTTTCACCTTCTTCATCTTTATCAAGTTTGGTGGTGTTTGACATGGGTGTGACCATCGGCTTGGTATTCTCCATCCCAAAGATCTTAAGTAGTTCATTTGTGTACTTGCCTTGGTTGATGAAGTTTCCATCTTTTGTTTACTCGATTTGAAAACCGAGGAAGAATGTAAGCTCACCCATCATGCTCATCTCAAATTCACTCTGCATAAGATCACTAAAGTCTTTGCAAAGATCAAGGTTAGTTCTGCCACTAATGATATCATCAACATATATTTGAATGATAAGAAAATTGTTAGAAGTTTGCTTTAGAAACATGGTAGAATCCACTTTGCCCATGATATAACCATGATATAACAAAAAGTTCTTTAATTTCTCATACCAAGCCCTTGGTGCTTGTTTGAGTCCATAGAGAGCTTTCTGCAACAAATAAACATGGTTAGGTAGATTATCATGTTCAAAGCCTAAAGGTTGTGCAAAATACACTTCCTCCTCATTTGTACCATTCAAAAATGCACTTTTAACATCCATTTGATACAGGATAAATTTTTTATAACTAGCAAAAGTAAGAAACATATGAACAGACTCAAGTCTAGCTACAGGTGCATAAGTTTCATCAAAGTCAATACCTTCCTGTTGATTGTAGCCTTGAGCCACTAACCTTGCTTTGTTTCTTACCACTTTGCCGCTTTCATCTATCTTGTTGCGGTAGACCCATTTGGTGCCAATGATCTTTCTATCACTTGGTCTTGGCACAAGGGTCCAACTTTGTTTTTCTCAAATTGTTCTAGCTCCTCTTGCATAGCTAGGATCCATTCTTGATCCCCAAGAGCTTACTTGACATCTTTAGGCTCTAGTTGTGAGATGAAGGCGCCGTTGGCTTGTTCTTTGTCAAATGCATCCCGCGTCTTCACTCTCTCAAATGGATCACCTAAGATAAGCTCCTTACGATGATTCTTTGCAAACTGGGGAGTTGGATCCTTGTTTTCATCATAATTTTCTTCTTCTTCAACAACCACCTCTTTTCCCTTTTTGGTGATGTTGAGTTCTTTAAGAATAGGAATTACTTCATCTGCAACATCATCATTTGAAACAATATCTTTGGGAGTAGAGGGGTTAGTCTCAATAATCTTAACATTAATAGATTCTTCTACCTTAGCAAGATCAATATTATAAACTCTATATGCCTTGCTAGTAGTGCTATAGACAAGAAAGAAAGCCTTATATGATTTCAGATCAAACTTGTCAAGAGAATCTTTTGTATTGGAGATTGTACTTTGAAGTATGATAAAGCTCAGGTTAAAATTTTAGAGCAATTGGAGTATCCTAGAGGGAGTTATTAAGGTTTTAAATTCCAAAAATAATGTGCATTTTTGGTGACTAATAGACCTAAGTTTTATAGTCTTAGCCTAAGTTCTAATGTTGGGAAGTGTCACGTGCTCACCAGGCTCAAGTCTTGTGACATCCCCATATTTTCTAAAACTTAATCTGATGTGTGAAGTCCAAATTGAAACCTCACCTCAACGAGAATCCCAATTTAAACATCACACACTAGTTTACGAAAGAGAAAACCAGAGGAAGTCAGAAGGAAACAATAGTAGCACATGCACATGAACAATAATAAAACCATACAACACATGTTCACCATTTAACATATAATTACATAATGAATTGTTACAACATTTGATGTTATATATTGAACAACAAACTATTACATATACATGTGCTACCACTAAACATCATGATATTAAGACAACATGCTCACCTGTACATCAGCTCGCCATACAACTCTCAACTATCCTGGTTCTTCAAGAGCATATATCCACAACCTAAACAAAATATTACATGTGGTACATGTCGACAAAATATTCAAGAATATTGTAATGAGTACGCCTACATGTCTTTTTATATACCTCTCATTACTAAGCTTAGTAATAAGATAAAACTAGTACTTGGCAGCAACAAAAAAGAATATATAACGAGAAGCATAATTGAACAATGATATTTATTAACAAAAGAGAACACATGTTTTACCATGATTTTCCACTATATGTAAACTTGATCAACCACATGCACTATTCTACCAAAGAGATTTAGTGCTCACATGTACTATTCTGCCAAAGAGATTTAGTACTTCATAAATGCACTATTCTGCCAAAGAGATTTAGTGCTCACATGTACTATTCTGCCAAAGATATTTAGTACTTCATAAATACACTATTCTACCAAAGAGATTTAGTGATATCATATAATGGATCAAATATCTTATATTTCATGTGTTTACAGCCATAAGTATGGAAAATCAAGCAAGATACCATACAAGAACAATCTTTTCACCCAATATCATATGCCAAGTATTTAAATACACATATAACACAAGCATATTATATAATAAGCCAAGTAAGAGGTAATGTCATACCTTCCAAAGAGATATCCTAATCATCACATAGTCTCAGGCCAACTCTAGCCTTGGCCAACCCTGATTAAGACAAGATCATGTATCACCATCAGGTTCTCATCATCTTAACCCTATTTATGTTCATTAGGGTTTAGCTTAGTTCGTTGAGCTATTCCCATCATTACTTGTATTCTTGTCTTATCTTCTTGAGTTTAGGTTACTGGTCTTATCTTCTATATTAGGATACATAATCAGATTTTTTGATTACATATAATAGTGTGCACCTATTAACCCTAGGTTACATGCATTAACCCAAACTAGGATTTTCTCAACATCTTAGAATCATTTAACATGTACATTATTCATATACATAATTATGATCTCATAATTAAATATAAGGTTCCATGTAGTGATATGAGCTTAAACTGAATATTCCAACATTTATAACATATATGTATTTTTTGCACATTAATTAGGGTTATTAGCCCTAATTAGCCATATGAAGCAAATTACATGATTACATATCATAACATGATCATATATCATATCATATGGATTTTAAATCATATATAAGAGTTACTGATGCATTCTTGTAATTTTAGGCCATCATTTGATACTTATTATACATGAAATAAGAATTTCACAACTTACATGATATCACTGATATTAATGCATCAAAAGCCTAATATTATGCTTTGATGTTGTTCTACTCATTTTTTTGAGAATTTCAATATATTATTTGTAATTTTATATCATCGAGATAATTGCTGTGAATTATATAAAATCTAGGCATTTATTGGGAATTTGGAGTTAATTACCTTTCTTTGGCCAATGAGGTGCTACCATGTGGCCTGTAAGAGGCACGACTCTTTGCTAGTCTGTGGCAGGGACCCGCCCTGGCTTAGAGGAGAGCCAGTCGCTCTATCGAATCCGGTTCGAGTCAATTTGGTGGTTAGAAACCTGGCTCTCTTGCCAGTTCTTGACCTAGACTGGGTCTAACATCTTTGTTTCTTTCTTCCCTTCTCCTCTCTGCCTATGTGAAATTGGTACAGAGCAGTCGCCACAATCCTCCTCTTTAGCGAGTGATCAACAAAGCCTTGTGGCCCCTCATCAAATGCTAAGGCCTCCATCAACTTCATCCCCCTTGGATAGACCTCCACAACCACTCGAATCCCCATCCAATCTCCATCTTCAAGGGTTGAAGACCTCGCTGTCGCCAAGTTTGGGCATGGTGGAGCACAAGAGGCAAAACACCTTAGGTCCATGAACCTACGAACTAAAGCCTCTAAAATGCATGAAAAGCCTCCTAAATATCAACTGCCACCTCTGTTTGTGGTGGGAGACACCTGCTTATAGCCACCGGGAACAACCTTCATCTCTGGCTAAGATACAACTCGACAACCATGGGAACCACCAAGGTAGCTCATAGAAACAAAGGAACTAAACTCCCCTCAACTTGAGATGTGTTTTCTCTTCTTTCTTCTCCTACTGACTGCCTGCTACCTCCCTATTCTAATCCCAGCCACCACCTGCTCCGTGCGGTGGAGAGAGATAGGGAGATGAGCAACTAGTTCTACCTTTTGGGATGGTATCATACACTTCGTTTGCCTTCCGGGTCCATGATTACAACGTGGGGTTGAGGGGATGATCAGAACATCAGTTGCTCTACTACCTTGCTCTAACTGCAAGGAAGGGGACAACCATCTACCTATCCAAAACAAGCCATCCAACGATCTCCAAGAGTCCACGACATGAATCTGTGGCTCCTAAGCCTGGTGAGCACATGACACTACCCAATATTAGAATTTAGGCTAAGATTATAAAACTTAGGTCTATTATTCACCAAAAATACACATTATTTCCAGAATTTCAAACCTTAATAACTCCCTCTAGGATATTCCAATTGCTTTGAAATTTTAACCTTAGCGTTATCATACTTCAAACTTGGTGAAAAAACTCAACTATTTGACCATTAAATTAAATACTTCAAAATGCATTAACTTAGGGACCTTAATTCTGATATCAACATTAATCAACACATACACTTTACCAAAGTACTTGAAACTTCTCAAGATAACTCAACATATGAATTCCAATATGTTATTAGAGATTTAAGGATTCCTATTTACAACTTCAACATATGAACAACTTCAACCTACATTCTGTGTAAGGTGTTACAATGATTGTCTAATTTCTTTGTCTCTGATTTCTAGATCGAACTTGATGCATGGAATCATCATCCTCTCAATGTTAATCCATGTTCCTTGAACCAAGAGTAGACTGTCTGAGATATATGTGACCTCAATGTCATATATTGATTCACATGTGCATGTGCATGTGCATGTGTTACTCAGTCTAGCTTATCAAGTGTCTAGGGATAAAACTCTAGTAGGAGGGACAAATCCCATCTACAACACTCACAATCAACCCCCATGTGTCACAACTGCCCAATCACCAACTTTATGGAAATCCTATATAAGGTTACATTTGATGATGTCAAACTGTATCGAACGACATGAGATGAGTGTAATGACTTCAGGTCTAAGAACCACAATCACCACCTTCAATATCAGAGATAACTATGATGACCAATGATGGTTTCCATGGTCACTCTCAAGGTGGGTCTGTCCGACACATCATTCTCTAACAAGTATCCATGTGTTTGGTTTGATATCACATATCATGACTAACGAGATTTAGTCATCAAAAAACACACACTCTAGTCTTAAGTGTTACTGGTCTATCTGCCTTCTACAGTAACATCCGACTACATACATAAACATACTCTTAACATCCATATGATCTCATTATTCAAGTCACATACTTCAAGACATACGTCATTGACTATTGTCATTTTTTAGACATTTATAATATTTCCTCATTCTCTCATAACTGAGTGAAGCATAATGAATTGGAAGCTTATATTTATTATTAATCAAATAATTTATGTTATATGCCATGTAAGTCATCATATGATTGTCTCCCTGGGCATACCAAACCAGCATACTCCCACTTGCACCAGAGACAATCACCCACAAATCTCATTCTTAGTGATTTAAACATGTCCACCATGCTTTTGTTGGGCAAGTGATAATCCAATGGGTTAGCAACATTTTCTCTAGTCAATATATTGCATGTTCCTCATCTCTTCAATGTACAATTTCTTATACAAGAAGGAACTAACATAGTATGGTATCTGATATTCCATGCCTAACTGGTAGCTTCATTGTTGTCATAGTATCTCTACTGTGTCATCAATGGTTGGAACATCTTCAAGTTCATCCATGTGAACTTCTAGATCCATGTAGTACCCTTTCCTATGTTCATAACACCAGGATACTTAGCCTCTATTATAGAATAGAATTAATGGTCTATAGTTCAGAACCTTTCCAACTAATAACTCTTCTCTTAAGATTAAATGCACACTTTTATGTTATGATCACTTTTTGTAATTTTGAAATCTTGCATCAGTGTAACCCTTTACACCCAACTCTTCCTCATTGCCATCATCTAGAAACACATCCTTAGTTCTTCTCAAGTACTAATGGATGCCTTTTAATGACATTCCAATGACCCTCATTGGAATCTTATGTATCATCTTGTCATGTCCAGTACATACAAGATTATGGGATGAACACATTATGTAACATACATGATACATCCAATTTTCTAGTGCACACACTTACTCATGTTAATCCTTATCACATAGGACGTTTCACCTAATCCTTCATTGCTAAAGCTATTTTCCATGCCAAGTATCAATGCTTACAATACTGAGACATGGTTCCCTATCAATATGTGGAATATTTATATATACTCCACTAAATATTTTGTAATCACAGATTTCATATTTTATCTTGATTCAAGTCAAACTCTTTGACTATCTTTTCAAGTCAAAAGATCCCATCTATGAGATGCTTATTTCAATCTCTCAGATTGAACAATGTAGCTTATAGACTTTATTTGCATTAATGATGTACTAAAACCTTTAGGCTGTGTCACGTACACATCATGTCGTATATTCCTTTTAAGGAATCCAGTTTTAATCTTCATTTTCCAAATCTTAAAGTCTATCCTAGCTGCAACAACAAGCATGCCAATTGGTGAAGGTATTTATTCATGTTCAACAATTTGAACTAATTTGAAAACCTTTGCAACCAATATATCCATTTATGTTATCCATGTAGGTCTTTGCAAGAAAACCCTACATGTACTATTTGGGTTTTATCCCTTAGGTGGTACTGGCAAGGTCATACCTTGTTATTGTAAATGGATTCTATAATGGCATTAAGCCATTTCTCAGATTCAATAGCTTCTAGTTGATTTGTTGGCTCATCATCTTATGACCCACCTATCTGAGTTGTTGGATTCACAATATTTCAATCTCAGATGTGTTCTACTAGAACTATGAGGTTCTATGTTTGTAACGTCCCCACCTTCCGGTAACCCCCATTTAAGGGAGACCGAAAGGTCGGTACCGTTATCCAATTTTCCGGATCAAGGTTCAACAATTAATTGGTAACAATTATTAAATTCTACTAGACTATATTGAAAGCTGTAATAAATAAAATTTTGCATACCTTTGAAAAATTGGGATTTCTATAATGCTATCCAGAACTGGAACCAACTAACTAATCCTCCTTGGACTTTAATTCGTGTATTTCACAATATGACGATTTACTGTTTCTCCTTTTTTTGTTTTGTACCTAAAACGCCGACAAACAAAACGTCGGTGAACCAAAGCTGGTATGTGGGGGATTCACTAATCATGCAATTATCCATAACAATGTATTGCATTCAATTATCATTTAACAAATGATTTTATGTTTTAAGTATAACTATGCGATCCATGTGTACCCTATCCCCTGCGCTGTCCCTGCAGTGGACCTGGATACTACCTCCCTTATGGTAGATTC
Source organism: Alisma plantago-aquatica (assembly GCA_963693085.1). Taxonomy (NCBI): domain Eukaryota; kingdom Viridiplantae; phylum Streptophyta; class Magnoliopsida; order Alismatales; family Alismataceae; genus Alisma; species Alisma plantago-aquatica. The sequence goes on from OY856409.1 coordinate 865,542,443, forward strand.
CCATTATACCCCTCATGACTTCACCTAATAGGTGAATTAATTTCTAGGGCTGAGTCACATGAAACTACCCGTAGGTAGCCCACTCCTTAACTCAGGGTATGCTAAGAGTCTCATGGCACTACACATGTGTAGCCCAGTTTCTAACTCATGATACCCTAGATCTTGCTCTAGGTTATCCTTAGCCTTTGCATAGCCACAAGGGTAGACTCGGATCTAGCCAGTTATACATGTATACTCATAGTGATAGTCATAGTCACTCTATAGTTGCATGAATTAAAACATCCAACAGTTATTTCAAGCCATGAGGGAAACATCGATAAAATCCTCAGAAAACTAATCGGGATAATCATAAGTGTAACCACATACCTGTATTGCAAATTCAGATACATAATTAATTTGTAGATATAGAAAATCCAATCAATCAAGCAAATTGCACAGAAACCCTAAAATAAAAGTACAAGTTTACTTTTATTAATATTTATCCAATTTCATCATATCCCTTAGGGTTTCTATCCCAATTTTAGGGTTTATGGGAAACTAGGGTTTTGCCTTCATTCTTAGTTATCATGAACCCTAATTCCTCAAAATCACTTAAAACCTTTAAATTCTCTCCTTTTAATATTCCTAATAGTCTTAGGATCATTATCTAGTAATTTATCAAAATAACAAGGTTTTCTTTTTCTTTTACCCTAAATTAGGGTTTTCATGTACATTATCTTTCATTTATTGACATAAACCCTAAATTAACCATCTTTGTACTCAAAACATATGAAAACTCCATGTTGTCAATTAACAGGTTGATAATCCTCAATTTAACCTATTAAGTTACAAAGAATCATCCTTTATATGCAATTAAGGTTTCTAATTACTTTTCAATACCCTTTTCTTTCAAATTAGAGTACTTTCATAAAACGAAATATAATCAGGTTCTTAAATCATTTTTATCAGGTTCCTTGAATTTTTCTACCCAACTTTCATATATAAAGTTCCTTTATATGAGATTCCTAGCTATTGCTATGATTTTAGCAAGGAAAAGCAATTATCTACAATTTCGATCAGAGAGAGATATTTACCGAAATTCATGGATCTTTGGATTGGTGCGCCGATGGATCGCTCCTTGATCTGACGCTCCACATTAGAGGTCTTAACTAGTGCTGAGACATGCACGGCTGCGGGCTGTCGTCCGTTGGATGGCGTTCGGGTCCACGATTGGCTCTGATCCGAGGCCTCACGTCAACTCGCTCCACTTAGCGAGTTATCTCAACGCGCACCTCCTGAGGCCGTCAGATCCTAAGTCAGCCCACCATACTCACTGATCTAATGGCTCTGGCTCGTCGTCCTCCCCTTCCTCTTGCTTTGCACTTGTGGAGACACCGTGGCTGGGGCTCGTCGGAGCGAACCCAATCGAGAGAGGGTGAGAGCTTTGAGGGTTAGGAAGTAGCCGCCTGGGATCGTGAGGGTGAGAGCAATCAATAGGGGGTCCTATATATAGGCTATGGGAGACTCTCTTAAGGTTTCTGACCCCACCGTAAAACCTTCTTTCATCCCAATTGGGCGTTTTGGGTATACACAATGAAAGTCGGCAAAACCTGGGTCTAGACCCTTTGCAAAGGTCTCCCGAACCTAATGGGACAAAAATCCCAAGCGCACATGCACTGGAACGATCAAAATCAAAAGGGGAAAGTTCCCCCGTAACTCGTCCAAGTCTGCATCCCACTGGGATAATGGTGATGAGCGGCACGTGTTGGATTAAAATCCAACGGCCCTCATCGCGCCTGTTCTTGCAAAAAGGAAAGTCGATTTCCTAAATTCCAAGGAAAATCCTTTTTTGAAGATAATCTTGAAAAATAGATAACTCTCAACTCTTAATTCTTTTTTGCCTCAAATTTTAAGGGAAACTCTTTTATGTTTTTATCTTTCATCCTACAAAAATTGGGATCATTATATTAATTAAACGGTCCCTTTTCTTTGGTTGCAAGAAAACACCCTTTTATTCATATTTTCCTCATATTCTTTATTTCCCTTGCTATTACATAATTATCCTGAGTTCCTTGAACCCCAAAGAACCTTTATAACTCGAAATTCTATTTTTGGGAAAATATCTTTTAGACTTTTAATCATCCTTTATTCATTTTCTTATATTTCCCATTATCCTATTGAATTCCTTTTTCATTTCTTTTTCTTTTTCTTTCAATTGGGCTTAATGGCCAATAAGGCCCATCAAGAAAGCATGCAAGGCTATTATTCACGAAATTCATTCAAATCAAACCATGAAATCAAACATTGATCATATTTATATTTTAAAGGAGATTCACAAATCTCATTACATGTTTTGGAAAATGAGGTTATAACATCCTCCCCTCCTTATAGGAATTTTGCCCTCAAAATTCAACAATCAAGAAAACAAACCAGGATATGCTTTTTCCATGTCCGTCTTCAGCTCCCATGTGGCCTCATCCTCTCCATGGTGCTTCCAAAGAACCTTTACCATCTCAATATTCTTATTTCTGAGCTCTTTTACCTTGGTATCTAGAATCCGCAAAGGCAACTCAGGATAAGACAACTTTCCTTGAAGCTCAATGGGTTCAATGCTCAGCACATGGTTCGAATCTTACACATATCGCTTTAGATTAGAAACGTGAAACACATCATGCATCATACTATATTGAGGGGGTAACACCAAACGATATGCGACCTCTCCAATCCGTTCTAATACTTCAAACAGACCCACGTATCAGGGACTCAGCTTTCCTCTATTCTTAGCTATAGCTCGGAGCGGTCGGATTTTCAGAAAAACATGTTCTCCCACAACGAAATGCACATCAGTCCACTTCACATCAACATATGACTTTTGTTGGTCCTGGGCTCTCTTTAGCCTTTTCCTGATCAAAGAAACTTTATCAGCATACACTTGGAGTTCATCTGACCTCAATAAGGTCCTTTCACCAACATCATCCCAGTTAAGTGGTGACCGACACAGTCTCGCATATAGAGCTTCATATGGAGGCATACCGATACTGGCTTGGTAACTATTGTTGTAGGCAAACTCAGCTAAAGGTAAGTACTGCTCCCATGATCCACCCCAATCGAGCACACAAGCTCTCAGCAGATCTTCTAAGGTCTGAATTGTCCTTTCTGACTGACCATCTGTCTGGGGGTGATAAGCGGTACTGAACTTCAACCTTGTACCTAGTTCCTCTTGAACCTTCTTCCACAACTTGGAAGTAAACTTTGGGTCTCTGTCCGAGATGATGGAACGGGGTACGCCATGCAAGCGTACTATCTCTCTGATATACAACTCAGCTAAGTCTGACACTTTGGCAGTGGTTTTCAGGGCAAGGAAGTGTGCTGACTTGGTAAGGCGATCTACCACAACCCATATCACATCATGACCATTCTTGGTCCAGGGTAGACCCACCACGAAATCCATGGTGATCTGCTCCCATTTCCACTCTGGGATCTCTATAGACTGTAAAAGTCCTCCGTGTCATTGGTGTTCAGCCTTCACCATTTGACATGTAAGACAACTGACTACATAAGCTGCAATGTCTCTCTTCATTCCTGGCCACCAGAAAAACCTCTACATATCCTTAAACATCTTGGTAGTTCCCGGGTGCACCATGTATTTAGAACCATGAGCCTCTTGTAGGATATGTTCCTTCAACGGTGAATCTTACGGAACCCATACACGATTCTCAAAACGGATTCCTCCATCTATTCCCAAAGAAAGATGGGTCTGAGGCTTCTGCATCAAGCCTTTCATCTTGTCAAGTCCTCCACTGGCCAACTGTGCTGCGACAATCTCACTCAACAATTCAGACTGTATCTGGATGTTGGCCAATCGAACTCGATCATCTAACGGTTGAGGTGACCATTCCACCATCTCTTCTAAGCTCTTGCACTGTCTGGACAACACATCTGCACACCTTAGCTATTTTTGACTCAAAGCATCAGCTACGACATTTGCCTTCCCTGGACGATAGGAAATGGTGAAGTCGTAATTCTTCATGTACTCCATCCATCGTCGTTGTTGTAGGTTCAAGTCTTTTTGTGTCAGTAGATACTTCAGGCTCTTATGGTCCGTGAAGATCTCAAAAGTGGCACCATATAGGTAATGGTACCAAATCTTCAGGGCATGGGTGATAGCAGCTAACTCCAGGTCATGTGTCGGGTAATTCACCTCGTTGGGCTTGAGTTGTCGAGAGGCATATGCAACCACATGCCGATTCTGTTCCAACACACAACCAAGTCCCATCTTTGATGCATCGGTGAAAATCATGAAACCCTCATTGCCTGATGGTAGAGTCAAAACTGGAGCAGTGGTCAGCTTCTCTTTCAGCTCCTGGAAACGAGCTTCACAAACATCGGACCACACGAACTTCACATCTTTCCGAGTCAACATGGTCAAAGGCAAGACGGTCTTTGAGAAATCCGCGATGAAGCGCCGATAATATCCTACTAACCCCAAGAAGCTTCGAATCTCGGAGGGGTTCTTTGGTGCTGGCTAGTCTTGAACCGCCGACACTTTATTTGGATCTATGGCTGTAACACCCCTCCCTAGGGTTACATACATAACCAGCGGAAGCACAGCCTAATCCCCAACATTATCCATAATGTGGGGTACTTGGCATTTATGGGAGGGATTATCACAATCATGATATACATTGCAAATATATAGTATAAATAAACCATCACATGATCAAAATTACAATTTCTCATTCTCAAATCTTAACAAAGTTTACATGTGCATACATATGGTAAAAGGAAAAAGATCTATAAACTGGGTATGGTTGGCACCCCACCAAAGCTCTTCTCCTTGCAGGTCCTTAAGCTAGGGTTTCCTTCTTAGATAGACTTCCCTCCTTAGCTAGCTTCCAACCTGTGGGCATCACACCCCCAGCCATACATCAAACAAATGGTAAGTGGATTGAACATGTTATAATATAAGAAAACTTGAAAACTAAAAATAAGCATTAGCATTAAACATTGAACATTGAAAAGACATGCATTTTCTTTTAGATCAATTTCTTTTATCTTAACCTATATAAGTGTCCTCAGGTTTGCACAAATGTGCGTCTTCTCTTATGCACCAAAGTGCCTCTTAGGTTGCACTGAGGTGCCTCTTCTCTTATGCACCGAAGTGCCTCTTCTCTTATGAGGAACTTATATAAGTTTCATTTTTATCATTCTCTTTCTATTAATGCTCTTATCTCCACTTTAAACTTTATTGGTAATAGTTATCATTATGGTTCATGAAGGTTCTATCATACATCAGAAGCAACTCAGAATATAATAATCTTATTGACTTTAACAATTAGAAACAGTAAATAACATAAACATGGCATTCATTGAAATTTATACATACATAATAATTCAAAACCAGATAGTTATATGTTCAATTGCATGGACCACTTATTTTTTCACTTGGAGAGTGAATTCAATCTCTTCCTAGATTGGGTAAAACCCTAATCACGTCCTGGGTCAGAGAAACCCTAATTATCCTATTTGCAACAAATCTCACATTATTATACATTTTATTCACCAAATAAAACCCTAAATTCCATTTCCTATAAAATCGATGTTTGGCGATTCAAAATCAGACTCTAAAAACCACATATTCGGATTCCTTGTGAAAAACTATTTCTAAAACATATTTTTGTGTGTTTTTCTGAGCATCGAGCAATTTACTATGAATTTCCAAAGAATCAACCAATCATAAATCGGGAAAAAGCCACATTTACTTATTGGGCCCGAGTCCTGAGTTGGATCAATCGGGCTTGGCCAACTCAGCAATGAGGCTTGCCACTGAGGACTTGTGATCAAGGCAAAGAGGACAGATGAAAACCCAAAAATTCCCTCGTAGGTGAAATGCGTCAATTAGAAAAGAATGACCCCTCTTGGTCATACTGCGACCCGAAACGTTCCCAAGCTGCTCCCTCACGATCTATGGCTTGAGCCATGGTCTGGAGCTGAAAGCTCCTTGATCTGCTGTAAAATGGGGGAAGTTCATGGGGAAACAAAGGCTACTAGTGAACTCTTAGTACCCAGACGAAGCCATCAGGCTAAAATTCTGGCCATGAGATGAACTGGAGCTTCAAGTAGTTGCTCTAGTCATGGACCTGTAAAAGGGAAAGACGGTGATGCCGATCTATCGAGGAGAGCGAGAGAAAGGGAACAAAACCCTGAAGATAGATTCGCGGAGGCGAGATGTGGATGAGGGAAAAGTTGAATGAGGCAAAAGTAGCCGAGAAGGACCATGGGGCGAGAAATAGAGGTCGGCGGCTCGGAACAGGGGCGACGGCCAAGTATTGGAATACAATGAGGAATCACCCGCCAAAGCCATAAAAGCACTCCTGGAGGTGCGTCGGAGTCCCAGGAGGGGAGAGGTGGCTCGAGGGACCACTGGGCAAGGTCAGAGGCAAGAAACCAAACCAAGGCCAAGCACAAGGTCGTAGGTTGCTATAGGACCCACCGGTTGGGGCGATGTCAAGGCAAACTGAGACAACCAAAACGTAGCTTAGGTGCCGAGGATGCTTACCGTGCTCACTATCGAGCCGAGGTGGATCGAGGAGGCTAGGCAAACTCGCGGTTGTCGGAGAAGGTACCTCAAGTAGGTCAGGGAGTTCGAGAGTACCACGAATCAAATTGGAGGTGGAGGAGAGAAAGACGGAGGCCGACGGTCCTTTTGGTAGCCTGTTCGGGTAGAGGGGAAGGCTAGGGTGGCGGCTGAGCAAGATGGCGGGGAGAACAGTCGTGAGCCCTAAAGGGCATTTACTATATACTCCACAAGAGCCTATGAGCAAGGGCTCATTTGGTGCGTGAGAGAGTGACGAAGCCAGAGCTGCAAAAATCTCGTGAAACTGATAACTGAAGAGGGAGAAATCAATCGAGGAATAAAACAGGCTGTAGGCGTCTGACTTGCCTAAAATGTCAGAGGTAGAAGATAACACGCACGCTGTTGGATCTTGATCCAACGGTTGCCACATACTCGCGTGAAAAAATAAAGCAAAAGTAACGCGTGACAGGGAAATAAATCCCAGAACCATAGGGAATTGAGTGCATTAAAAGCAAACTCTAATCAAACTATATTTAAAACTTTCCTAATTTAATTGGAGGGTCAAACGAACTCCAAATGAGTCCAAATTTGGACCATTGACTAATTAAAGGGTCTAGAATAATCCTAGACAATTAGATTTAAGTTTACTCAACGTTTGGTCCACGTTTTCTATTTTCATTTCTTATCTTAATTTAAGTGTACAAACTAATTAAATAACAAAGGGGAAACTTTCCTTTCTGGATTTTTACTCCAAAATTCGAGATAAACAATATTTGTCTCTTTCAAAATCATTCCACACCTCTTTATTGCCTTCTTGTGTACTTTATTTGGAGGAGAGAGAAAATGAACAATAGAGGTTTTATTTTGAAATATATAAAGAGGAAAGGAATACTTGTTGTCCAAGTGATTTAAATTTCAAATTTCTTTATTCTTCCTCTTTCTCTTTCTCTTTCTTTTTCATTCCTTTTTGATTATTTAATAAATGGAAAACATATTACTATTATTACACAACTATTTGCAACACATTAATGTAAAATAAATTTATTTGGAGCCCTTTCTTATTTATCTTTGTATTAAAATCCTAGAAATAAAACTAATTTGGACAAATTGCATTAAGACCCTTAAGAAAATATTATTTGAAGAAAACCACAAAAAGGTTTTATTTTACTCCTGAAAATAGGGATGTTACATTACTACCCACCTTAATTAAATTTCGTCCTCGAAATTTCGTTAGGCTACCCACCTTAGAAATTTTCATATTTTTAACATAAAACATTGCTATACTCTCATTACCATGTAAAATCATAGTTTCATACATTGCATGAAAGATAAAGTTCTGAAAAAAAAGAACTGTACTACTAGACTCTACTTGGTCTTATCATCCTCACTATCATCTACCATAGCAAAGATTCAAGCATGCCTCTTTTCCTTAGGTGCTTGGTTAGGCTCCTTCTTCTGGAACTTGGGGCAGTTAGGCCTTATGTGGCCCATTTCACCACATGCATAGCAAACACCCGTTCCAAACCTGCATTTACCTAGGTGATATTTGGAACATTTAGCACATTGGGTCTTTGCATCCTGGTTTGCCTGTTGGTTCGGAATAACTTCAGCCGGTGCCTTCCTCTTCTTATCATTGTGGTGATTGTGGTTGTGGTGACTCTCCTTCTTCCAAGCTCTTCCTGGATGATCCTCTAACTCTAGGGAAGCATCTAGGGCACTCTGGAGTGTAAGGTGCCCACGTCCTGACAAGGAAAAACTAAGGTCTGGCTTGAGACCGCGAATGAACTTCTTGGTTTTGCGACTTTCATCATAGTCATAGCCGTACTTCTGCATGATTCGGAATTTCATCGCATATTGGGTGACTGTCATGTCACCATGTTGACGTAGGTTCCGAAATTCTTCCTCCTTCTCGATCATGGCCTCAGATATGTAGTGGTTTTTGAAGACTTTAGAAAATTCCTCCCATGTGAATGGAGGAGCATCAACTTCACGAGAACCTAGTAGGTTCTCCCACCAAGTCCTAGCAACACCCTTCAGCATATGCGTCCCAAAACGGACCTTGGAGTGGTTGGGGCAGTCTAAGTCATGGAAGCAATGTTCCATGTACTGCATCCAACTCTCATCTTTTCCCACCACGTCCACCTCTTCTTCCCCAGCAAAGGAGTCAGGCTTGATCTTCAAAAAGTCGACTAGGGAAAGCTCGGGGTTGACCCTAGGGTTGTCCATTTGTCCTTCTCCTCTTCCCATAGCAGTGGATAGGGCTCTAACAAGGACATCAAAGGGAACCATGGGGGTTTCATGATGTGGAGATTGTCGATGTTCTCCCATGCTAACAGATTCACCTTCATCCCCATCCATGGCTACCTTTCTGTTCTCACCTTTCTTCTTAGGAGCCATCACTGTAAAAAAGACATAAACTACATGAGATCATGAAAAAAGCATGGTGGCCAACCATATTTTGGCTCTGATACCATTATTATAATGCCCCTCCCTAGGGTTACATACATAACCAGCGGAAGCACAACCTAATCCCCAACATTATCCATAATGTGGGGTACTTGGCATTTCAGGGAGGGATTATCACAATCATGATATACATTGCAAAAATATAGTTTAAATAAACCATCACAAGATCAAAATTAAAATTTCTCATTCTCAAATCTTAACAAAGTTTACATGTGCATACATATGGTAAAAGGAAAAAGATCTATAAACTGGGTATGGTTGGCACCCCACCAAAGCTCTTCTCCTTGTAGGTCCTTGAGCTAGGGTTTCCTCCTTAGATAGACTTCCCTCCTTAGCTAGCTTCCAACCTATGGGCATCACGCCCCCAGCCATGCATCAAACAAATGGTAAGTGGATTGAACATGTTATAATATAAGAAAACTTGAAAACTGAAAATAAGCATTAGCATTAAACATTGAACATTGAAAAGACATGCATTTTCTTTTAGATCAATTTCTTTTATCTTAACCTATATAAGTGTCCTCGGGTTTGTACAAATGTGCCTCTTCTCTTATGCACCGAAGTGCCTCTTCTCTTATGCACCAAAGTGCCTCTTAGGTTGCACCGAGGTGCCTCTTCTCTTATGCACCGAAGTGCCTCTTCTCTTATGAGGAACTTATATAAGTTTCATTTTTATCATTCTCTTTCTCTTAAAGCTCTTATCTCTACTTTAAACTTTATTGGTAACAATTATCATTATGGTTCATGAAGGTGCTATCATACATCAGAAGCAACTTAGAATATAATAATCTTACTGACTTTAACAATTAGAAACAATAAATAACATAAACATGGCATTCATTGAAATTCATACATACATAATAATTCAAAACCAGATAGTTATATGTTCAATTGCATGGACCACTTACTTTTTCACTTAGAGAGTGAATTCTCTCTCTTCCTAGGTTGGGTAAAACCCTAATCATGTCCTGGGTCATAGAAACCCTAATTATCCTATTTGCAACAAATCTCACATTATTATACATTTTATTCACCAAATAAAACCCTAAATTCCATTTCCTATAAAACTGACATTTGGCGATTCAAAATCAAACTCTAAAAACCACATATTCAGATTCCTCGTCAAAACCATTTCTAAAATATATTTTTGTGTATTTTTCTGAGCATCGAGCAATTTACTATGAATTTCCAAAGAATCAGCCAATCATAAATCGGGAAAAAGCCACATTTGCTTATTGGGCCTGAGTCCTGAGTTGGACCAACCGGGCTTGGCCAACTCAGCAATGAGACTTGCCACTGAGGACTCATGATCAAGGCAAGGAGGACAGATGAAAACCCAAAAATACCCTCATAGGTGAAATGCGTCGATTAGAAAAGAATGACCCCTCTTGGTCATATTGCAACCCGAAACGTTCCCAAGCTGCTCCCTTGCGATCTATGGCTTGAGCCATGGTCTGGAGCTGAAAGCTCCTTGATCTGCTGTAAAATGGGGGAAGTTCGTGGGGAAACAAAGGCTACTTGTGAACTCTTAGTACCCATACGAAGCCATCAGGCTAAAATTCTGGCCATGAGATGAACTGGAGCTTCAAGTAGTTGCTCTAGTCATGGACCTATAAAAGGGCAAGACGGCGATGCCGATCTATCAAGGAGAGCGAGAGAAAGGGAACAAAACCCTGAAGACGGAATCACGAAGGCGATATGTGGATGAGGGAAAAGTTGAATGAGGCAAAAGCAGCCGAGAAGGGCCATGGGGTGAGAAACAGAGGTCGGCGGCTCGGAACAGGGGCGACGACCAAGTACTGGAATCCAGCAAGGAATCACCCGCCAAAGCCATAAAAGCACTCCTGGAGGTGCGTCGGAGTCCCAGGAGGTCAGAGGTGGCTCGAGGGACCACTGGGCAAGGTCGGCAGCAAGAAACCAAACCAAGGCCAAGCACAAGGTCACAGGTTTCTATAGGACCCTCCGATTGGGGCGATGTCAAGGCAAACCGAGACAGCCAAAATGTAGCTTAGGTGCCGAGGATGCTTACCGCGCTCACTATCGAGACGAGGTAGACCGAGGAGGCTAGGTGAACTTGCGGTTGTTAGAGAAGGTACCTCGAGTAGGTCAGGGAGTTCGAGAGTGACACAAATCAAATTAGAGGTGGAGGAGAGAAAGACGGAGGTCGACGATCCTTTTGGTAGCCTGTTCGGGCAGAGGGGAAGGCTAGGGTGGCGACTGCACAAGATGGCGGGGAGAGCAGTTGTGAGCCCTAAAGGGAGTTTACTATATACTCTATGAGAGCCTATGAGAAAGGGCTCATTTGGTGCATGAGAGAGCGACAAAGCCAGAGCCGCAAAAATCTCGTGAAACCGATAACTGAAGAGGGAGAAATTAATCGAGGAATAAAACGGGCTGTAGGCGTCTGACTTGCCTAAAACGTCGGAGGTAGAAGATAACACACGCACCGTTGGATCTTGATCCAACGGTTTCCGTGTACTCGCGTGAGAAAATAAAGCAAAAGTAACACGTGACAGGGAAATAAATCCCGGAACCATAGGGAATTGAGTGCATTAAAAGCAAACTCTAATCAAACTATATTCAAAACTTTCCTAATTTAGTTGGAGGGTCAAACGAACTCCAAATGAGTCCAAATTTGGACCATTGACTAATTAAAGGGTATAGAATAATCCTAGACAATTAGATTTAAGTTTCCTCAACGTTTGGTCCACGTTTTCTATTTTCATTTCTTATCTTAATTTAAGTGTACAAACTAATTAAATAACTAAGGGGAAACTTTCCTTTGTGGATTATTACTCCAAAATTCGAGATAAACAATATTTGTCTCTTTCAAAATCATTCCACACCTCTTTATTTCCTTCTTGTGTACTTTATTTGGAGGAGAGAGAGAAAATGAACATTAGAGGTTTTATTATGAAATATATAAAAAGGAAAGGCATACTTGTTGTCCAAGTGATTTAAATTTCAAATTTCTTTATTCTTCCTCTTTCTCTTTCATTCCTTTTTGACTTATTTAATAAATGGAAAACATATTACTATTATTACACAACTATTTGTAACACATTCATGTAAAAGATATTTATTTGGAGCCCTTTCTTATTTCTCTTTGTATTAAAATCCTAGAAATAAAACTAATTTGGACAAATTGCATTAAGACCCTTAACAAAATATTATTTGAATAAAACCACAAAAAGGTTTTATTTTACTCCTGAAAATAGGGATGTTACAACGACGATCGTTCCTCCTGAGATGATGTGTCCAAGGAACATGACTCGGTCTAACCAAAACTCGCATTTAGAGAACTTCCCATAGAACTTCTGCTTTCTTAAGATATCAAGGACTTTACTTAGGTGGTCTCGGTGTTGATCTAAGTCATCAGAATAAACCAGTATGTCATCTATGAACACTATGACAAACGAGTCAAGGAAGGGTTGAAACACACTATTCATAAGGTTCATGAACACACTGGGTGCATTGGACAACCCAAAAGGCATAACCACAAACTCATAGTGGCCATACCGGGTCCTGAAAGCTGTTTTCGGGATGTCCTCACTCTTGACTCTCATCTGGTGGTAACCTGATCTCAAGTCGATCTTGGAAAAGACTCGAGCTGACTTCAACTAGTCAAACAAGTCATCTATCCGGGGTAAAGGGTATTTGTTCTTAATGGTAGCCTGGTTGATCATCCGGTAGTCTATGCACATTCAGAGCGAACCATCCTTTTTCTTTACAAAAAGAACCGACGCTCCCCATGGTGATGTGCTAGGGCGGATAAAACCCTTATCCAACAATTCCTGCAATTGCTTCTTTAACTAAAGCAACTCAGCAGGGGCCATTCTATAAGGTGCTTGGGAAATAGGGTTTGTACCAGGGGCTAGCTCTATGGAGAAATCTACCTCTCTTTCAGGAGGAATCCCAGGTAGATCATCTAGGAAAACATCTGCATAGCCCCTAACTACCTCTATTTCTTCTAAGGGTTGCACCTTGGGTTTTGGCTCAGTGACTACTGCTAGGAAAGCTCGACACCCTTTACTCGTCATCCGCTCTGCTTTCACGGCTGACACATACGGGCTGGTAGTGGCATCCTTCCTACCCCTAATGACAAAAGGTGGTTGACCTAATCTCTTGATGATCACTTTCTTCTCTCTACAGTCAATATTGGCCCTATACGTATAAAGCCAATCCATGCCAATGATTACATCAAAATCATTCATGTCACAGCTTTCACATTATGTCCCATAACTTCAAGCATGCCTACATTATTGTTCACCATGCATTAGACCATTACATGCTTAACTTTAAAACATAAAAGAAAACTCTAAGGGTTATTACCCTCGATCAACAGATTGGCATTAACTTGAGCCTCCTCATTGTCAATGGCAAACACCTGAGCTTGTCTTCTCTGTCCAGCAGGTGGGGCTACAGCTATAGGTGGGGCTGCTACAGGTGGGGCTGCCACTTGTCTTGGTCCTCTGGGATCTGGCATAGGACAAACAGATTGCAGATGTCCTTCTTGGTGGCATAGAAAGCATGTCTTCTTCTTGTAGCGGAATTCACCGGCGTGCCCCTTTTCGCAGGTGTGACAAGGAGGTCGGTTGTTCTCTTGACAAGGTTTCCCTTTTCCTCCATGTTTTCCTGTAGCTTGATGACGTCCTTGACCCTTATTGTGGTTGTTTCTCGGGCCTTGGGATCCTTCAGGGAAACCCAAGTACCCCTTGGGTAGAAATTGGGCAGGCATCACTGTCCTCTCCATGTCTAAAGCAGTGTTGTAGGCTTCGGCAAAGGTTTTAGACTTGCTTGCCATCACATGGGCCTGATGGCAAGGTGAAGATGCTCTATGAAGTGATCCACCCTTCTTTCTTCATCCATCTTGTACCCAAAGCATTCCAGGATCTGGAACTTGTGCTCGAAGTCCGCCACCGAAGAGTTTCCTTGGGTCATCTTGGTGAACTCCCTTTCCTTTTCCTTCTTAGCTGAGACTGGAACGAATCTGGCTGTGAAGATCGTCTTGAAATCAACCCATGCCATGGGTTCCTCTGTCAGATCTCTACCTGTAATGTGGGTCTCCCACCATATCTTAGCTGCTCCTTCTAGGAGGTGGGCAGAAAAGAGGACCTTCTTGCTCGACTGTACCTCAAGCATGCAGAAACCATTCTCGACTGCAAGCAGCCAAGCTTCCATCTTGTCGACTACCTCAGTCTTATCTTCTCCCCAGAACTTCTCGATGTTCAGCTTGACGAAGTCCAGGATGGTGGCCCCCAGTCTAGGACGAACCGGAAGCGGCTCACCATTCTCAACTCTGGTTAGGTCTCGGAGGGCCAAGGCATTAATGACCTCTGTCAGCTTCCTCTGCTGCTCCATCCACAAAGCTTCAGGGGTGTGGATCATCATGGTCAGTTCTAGACCTCCAGCTTGGTCTTCTTCCATCTAGTGTACTTCCTCGTACACATGTTGCTCTTCATACCCTTGGTCTTGCTCTTGATCAAGGTTGCCGAAGGGTATCGGGTCAGGGTTAGGGACCTCATGAGTGGTCTCTTTAGGCCTCTTTCTCTTCTTAGAGGATTCACCATCATGGTTCTTCTTCCTCTTCTCTGAAGACCACTTTCCTTTATGGGGAGGACAAGCACTCCTAGATGGGTTCCCAGTACCCTCGGGGATAGCAACTGTCTTTGTACGAGCCATTTACATAAGCATAACAAACAGACCTTTAGTTTATCATTAAACTAATTATACTTATGTCAGTGACGTCTCATTACGTATCTTTTATTAATTTGATGGAGGATTCCTTAATCCTTAACTTGCCCATACCACATCAGGGTGAGGAAGAAAGAGAAAACCCTAACTCTTAAAGTCCTTAATAGATTATGTGATGAGAAGGGATGAATAAGATGAGAAAGTCCTAAAGGTATCTTATTTCGATTCAATTCCTAGGACATCGGCCAGGAAGTCACACAATTCGGGAGTCCTCGTATTCCGACTAGCGGTGCAGAGGAAAATTTTTCCAGCCCCCGAAAGTGATCCTTTTCTAGACACCTCAGTCTTTCGAAAAATCCTCTAATAACTCCCTTGGGTTCTACAGACTTTGTTAAATTTATTAATTATTAACAATTAAGTGGAGAACCTTGGCTCTGATACCAAATGTAACGTCCACACCTTCCGGTAACCCCCATTTAAGGGAGATCGAAAGGTCGGTGCTGTTATCCGATTTTCCGGATCAAGGTTCAACAATTAATTGGTAACAATTATTAAATTCTACTAGACTATACTGAAAAGCTGTAATAAATAAAATTTTGCATACCTTTGAAAAATTGGGATTTCTATAATGCTATCCAGAACTGGAACCAACTAACTAATCCTCCTTGGACTTTAATTCATGTATTTCACAATATGATGATTTACTGTTTCTCCTTTTTTTGTTTTGTACCTAAAACGCCGACAAACAAAACGTCGGTTAGCCAAAGCTGGTATGTGGGGGATTCACTAATCATGCAATTATCCATAACAATGTATTGCATTCAAATATCATTTAACAAACAATTTTACGTTTTAAGTATAACTACGCGATCCATGTGTACCTATCCCCTACGCTGTCCCTGCAGTGGACCTGGATACTACCTCCCTTATGGTAGATTCCCATTATACCCCTCATGACTTCACCGAATAGGTGAATCAATTTCTAGGGCTGAGTCACATGGCACTACCCATAGGTAGCCCACTCCTTAACTCATGGTATGCTAAGAGTCTCATGGAACTACACATGTGTAGTCCAGTTTCTAACTCATGATACCCTAGACCTTGCTCTAGGTTATCCTTAGCCTTTGCATAGCCACAGGGGTAGACTCGGATCTAGCCATTTATACATGTATACTCATAGTGATAGTCATAGTCACTCTATAGTTGCATAAATTAAAACATCCAATAGTTATTTCAAGCCATGAGGGAAACGTCGATAAAATCCTCAGAAAACTAATCGGGATAATCATAAGCGTAACCACATACCTATGTTGCAGATTCAAATACATAATTAATTTGTAGAGAGAGAAAATCCAATCAATCAAGCAAATTGCACAGAAACCCTAAAATAAAAGTACAAGTTTACTTTTATTAATATTTATCCAATTTCATCATATCCCTTAGGGTTTCTATCCCAATTTTAGGGTTTCTTGGAAACTAGGGTTTTGCCTTCATTCTTAGTTATCATGAACCCTAATTCATCAAAATCACTTAAAACCTTTAAATTCTTTCCTTTTAATATTCCTAATAGTCTTAGGATCATTATCTAGTAATTTATCAAAATAGCAAGGTTTTCTTCTTCTTTTACCCTAAATTAGGGTTTTCATGTACATTATCTTTCATTTATAGACATAAACCCTAAATTAACCACCTTTGTACTCAAAACAGATGAAAACTCCATGTTGTCAATTAACAGGTTGATAATCCTCAATTTAACCTATTACGTTACAAAGAATCATCCTTTATATGCAATTAAGGTTTCTAATTACTTTTCAATACCCTTTTATTTCAAATTAGAGTACTTTTGTAAAAAAAATAGAATCAGGTTCTTAAATCATTTTTATCAGGTTCCTTGCATTTTTCTACCCAACTTTCATATATAAAGTTCCTTTATACGAGATTCCTAGCTATTTCTATGATTTTAGCAAGGAAAAGCAATTATCTACAATTTCGATAAGAGAGAGATATTTACCGAAATTCCTAGAGCGTTGGATCGGAGTGCCGATGGATCACACCTTGATCTGACGCTCCACATCAAAGGTCTCCACTAGCGCTGAGACATGCACGACTATGTGCTGTCGTCTGTTGGATGGTGTTCAGGTCCACGATGGACTCTGATCCGAGGCCTCACGTCAACTCACTCCACTTAGCGAGTTATCTCAACGTGCACCTCCTGAGGCCGTCAGATCCTAAGTCAGCCCACCATACTCCCTGATCTAACGACTCTAGCTCATCATCCTCCCCTTCCTCTTGCTTTGCACTTGCGGCGGCGCCGCGGCTGGGGCTCGTCGGAGCGAACCCAATCAAGAGAGGGTGAGGGCTTTGAGGGTTAGGAAGTAGCCGCCTGGGATCGTGAGGGTGAGAGAGATCAATAGGGGGTCCTATATATAGGCTATGGGAGACTCTCTTAGGGTTTCTGACCCCGCCGTAAAACCTTCTTTTAGCCCAATTGGGTGTTTTGGGCATACACGATGAAAGTTGGCAAAACCTGGGTCTAGACCCTTCGCAAAGGTCTCCCGAACCTAGTGGGACAAAAATACCAAGTGCACATACACTGGAACGATCAAAATCAAAAGGGGAAAGTTCCCCCGTAACTCATCCAAGTCCGCATCCCACTGGGATAATGGAGATGAGTGGCGCGCGTTGGATTAAAATCCAACGGCCCTCATCGCACCTATTCTCGCAAAAAGGAAAGTCGATTTCCTAAATTACAACGAAAATCCTTTTTTGAAGATAATCTTGAAAAATTGATAACTCTCAACTCTTAATTCCTTTTTGCCTAAAATTTTAAGGGAAACTCTTTTATGTTTTTATCTTTCATCCTGCAAAAATTGGGATCATTATCTTAATTAAACGGTCCCTTTTCTTTGGTTGCAAGAAAACACCCTTTTATTCATATTTTCCTCATATTCTTTTTTTCCCTTGCTATTACATAATTATCCTGAGTTCCTTGAACCCCAAGGAACCTTTATAACTCGAAATTATATTTTTGGGAAAATATCTTTTAGCCTTTTAATCATCCTTTATTCATTTTCTTATATTTCCCATTATCCTATTGAATTCCTTTTTCATTTCTTTTTCTTTTTCTTTCAATTGGGCTTAATGGCCAATAAGGCCCATCAAGAAAGCATGCAAGGCTATTATTCACAAAATTCATTCAAATCAAACCATGAAATCAAACATTGATCTTATGTATCTTTTAAAGGAGATTCACAAATCTCATTACATGTTTTGGAAAATGAGGTTATAACATCCTCCCCTCCTTATAGGAATTTTGCTCTCAAAATTCAACAATCAAGAAAACAAATCAGGATATGCTTTTTCCATGTCCGTCTTCAGCTCCCATGTGGCCTCATCCTCTATATGGTGCTTCCAAAGAACCTTTACCATCTCAATATTCTTATTTCTGAGCTCTTTTAGCTTGGTATCTAGAATCCGCAAAGGCAACTCAGGATAAGACATCTTTCCTTGAAGCTCAATGGGTTCAATGCTCAACACATGGTTCAGATCTTGCACATATCGCTTTAGATTAGACACGGGAAACACATCATGCATCATACTATATTGAGGGGGTAACGCAAAACGATATGCGACCTCTCCAATATGTTCTAATACTTCAAACGAACCCACGTATCGGGGACTCATCTTTCCTCTGTTCTTAGCTATAGCTCAGAGCGATCGGATTTTCAGAAAAACATGTTCTCCCACAGCGAAATGCACATCAGTCCACTTCGCATCAGCATACGACTTTTGTCGGTCCTAGGCTCTCTTTAGCCTTTTCCTGATCAAAGCGACTTTATCAACATACACTTGGAGTTCATATGACCTCAATAAGGTCCTTTCACCAACATCATCCCAGTGAAGTGGTGACCGACACAGTCTCCCATATAGAGCTTCATATGGAGGCATCCCGATACTGGCTTGGTAACTATTGTTGTAGGCAAACTCAGCTAAAGGTAAGTATTTCTCCCATGATCCACCCCAATCGAGCATACAAGCTCTCAGCAGATCTTCTAAGGTCTAAATTGTCCTTTTTGACTGACCATCTGTCTGGGGGTGATAAGCGGTACTGAACTTCAACCTTGTACCTAGTTCCTCTTGAACCTGCTTCCACAACTTGGAAGTAAACTTTGGGTCTCTATCTGAGATGATGGAACCGGGTACTCCATGCAAGCGTACTATCTCTCTGATATACAGTTCAGCTAAGTCTGACACTTTGGTAGTGGTTTTCAGGGCAAGGAAGTGTGCTGACTTGGTAAGGCAAACTACCACAACCCATATCACATCATGACCTTTCTTGGTCCGGGGTAGACCCACTACAAAATCCATGGTGATCTTCTCCCATTTCCACTCTGGGATCTCTATAGACTGTAAAAGTCCGCCGGGTCGTTGGTGTTCAGCCTTCACCATTTGGCACGTAAGACAACTGGCTACATAAGCTGCAATGTCTCTCTTCATTCCTGGCCACCAGAAAAACCTTTGCATATCCTTAAACATCTTAGTAGTTCCCAGGTGCACTGTGTATTTAGAACCATGAGCCTCTTGTAGGATACGTTCCTTCAACGGTGAATCTTCCGGAACCCATATGCGATTCTCAAAACGGATTCCTCCATCTATTCCCAAAGAAAGACAAGTTTGAGGCTTCTGCATCAAGCCTTTCATCTTGTCAAGTCCTCCACTGACCAACTGTGCTGCGACAATCTCACTCAATAATTCAGACTGTATCTAGATGTTGGCCAATTGAACTCGATCATCTAACGGTTGAGGTGACCATTCCACCAGCTCTTCTAAGCTATTCCACTGTCTGGACAACACAACTGCACACCTTACCTATTTCCGACTCAAAGCATCGGCTATGACATTCACCTTCCCTGGATGATAGGCAATGGTGAATTCGTAATCCTTCATGTACTCCATCCATCGTCGTTGTCGTAGGTTCAAGTCTTTTTGCATCAGTAGATACTTCAGGCTCTTATGGTCGGTGAAGATCTCTAAAGTGGCACCATACAGGTAATGCCGCCAAATCTTCAGGGCATGGATGATAGCAGCTAACTCCAGGTCATGTGTCGGTTAATTCATCTCGTTGGGCTTGAGTTGTTGGGAGGCATATGCAACCACATGCCGATTCTGTTCCAACACACAGCCAAGTCCCATATTTGATGCATCGGTGAAAATCATGAAACCCTCATTGCCTGATGGTAGAGTCAAAACTGGCGCAGTGGTCAACTTCTCTTTAAGCTCCTGGAAACGAGCTTCACAAACATCGGACCACACAAACTTCACATCTTTCCGAGTCAACATGGTCAAAGGAAAGGCGGTCTTTGAGAAATCTGCGATGAAGCGCCGATAATTAGCTGCTAACCCCAAGAAGCTTAGAATCTCAGAGGGGTTCTTTGGTGCTGGCCAGTCTCGAACCACCGACACTTTAGCTAGATCTACGGTGATCGTTCCTCCAGAGATGATGTGTCCAAGGAACATGACTCGGTCTATCCAAAACTCGCATTTAGAGAACTTCCCATAGAACTACTTTCTTAAGATATCAAGGACTTTACTTAGGTGGTCTCAGTGTTGATCTAAGTCATCTGAATAAACTAGTATGTCATATATGAACACTATGAAAAATGAGTCAAGGAAGGGTTGAAACACACTATTCATAAGGTTCATGAACACACTGGGTGCATTGGACAACCCAAAAGGCATAACCACAAACTCATAGTGGCCATACTGGGTCCTGAAAGCTATTTTCGAGATGTCCTCACTCTTGACTCTCAACTGGTGGTAACTTGATCTCAAGTCGATCTTGGAAAAGACTCAAGCTGACTTCAACTGGTCAAACAAGTCATCTATCTGGGGTAAAGGGTATTTGTTCTTAATGGTAGCCTGGTTGATCATTCGGTAGTCTATGCACATTCGGAGCGAACCATCCTTTTTCTTTACAAAAAGAACCGGCGCTCCCCATGGTGATGTGCTAGGGCAGATAAAACCCTTATCCAACAATTCCTGCAATTGCTTCTTTAACTCAAGCAACTCAGCAGGGGCCATTCTATAAGGTGCTCAGGAAATAGGGCTTGTACCAGGGGCTAGCTCTATGGAGAAATCTACCTCTCTTTCAGGAGGAATCCCAGGTAGATCATCTAGGAAAACATCTGCATATCCCCTAACTACCTTTATTTCTTCTAAGGGTTGCACCTTGGGTTCTGGCTCGGTGACTACTGCTAGGAAAGCTCGAAACCCTTTACTCATCATCCGCTCTGCTTTTACGGCTGACACATACGGACTGGTAGTGGCATCCTTCCTACCCCTAATGACAAAAGGTGGTTGATCTGGTCTCTGGAAGATCACTTTCTTCTCTCTACAGTCGATATTGGCACTATACGTATAAAGCCAATCCATGCCAATGATTACATCAAAATCATTCATGTCAAGAAGGATAAAGTCTATAGGAAAATCATGATCTCGATATTTCACAGATACCACTGGGGTTTTCAAAAGGGAAGTAAAGATTCGACCACTCGGGGTTGTAACATCTAAGACATACCCTAAATCCTTGATATCCAAACATAGCACAGTTGCAAGATTTCTCAAAATGAAAGTATTAGTAGATCTAGAGTCAAACAAAGCTTTCACATTATGTCTCATAACTTCAAGCATGCCTACATTATTGTTCACCATGCATTAGACCATTACATGCTTAACTTTAAAACATAAAAGAAAACTCCAAGGGTTATTACCCTCGATCAACCGATTGGCATTAACTTGAGCCTCCTCATTGTCAATGGCAAACACCCGAGCTTGTCTTCTCTCTCCAGTAGGTGGGGCTACAACTATAGGTGTGGCTGCCACAGGTGGGGCTGCTACAGGTGGGGCTATCACTTGTACTGGTCATCTGGGATCTGGCATAGGATAAACGGATTGCAGATGTCCTTCTTGGTGGCATCGAAAGAATGTCTTCTTCTTATAGCAGCATTCACCGGCGTGCCCCTTTCTGTAGATGCGGCAAGGAGGTCAGTTGTTCTCTTGACGAGGTTTCCCTTTTCCTCCATGTTTTCCTTTAGCTTGATGACATCCTTGACCCTTCTTGTGGTTGTTTCTCGGGCCTTGGGCTCCTTCAGTGAAACCCAAGTATCCCTTGGGTGGAAACTGGGCAGACATCACTGTCCTCTCCATGTCGAAAGCAGTGTTGTAGGCTTCAGCGAAGGTTTTAGGCTTGCTTGGCATCACATGGGGCCTGATGGCATGGTGAAGATGCTCTATGAAGTAATCCACCCTTCTTTCTTCATCCATCTTGTACCCAAAGTGTTCCAGGATCCAGAATTTGCGCCCGAAGTCCGCCACCGAAGAGTTTCCTTGGGTCATGTTGGTGAACTCCCTTTCCTTTTCCTTCATAGATGAGACTGGAATGAATCTGGCGGTGAAGATCATCTTGAAATCATCCCATGCCATGGGTTCCTCTGTCAGATCTCTGCCTGTGATGTGGGTCTCCCACTATATCTTACCTGCTCCTTCCAGGAGGTGGGCAGCAAAGAGGACCTTCTTTCTCAGTTGTACCTCAAGCATGCAGAAACCATTCTCGACTACAAGAAGCCAAGCTTCCGCCTTGTCGACTACCTCAGTTTTATCTTCTCCCCAGAACTTCTCGATGTTCAGCTTGACGAAGTCCAGGATGGTGGCCCCAATCTAGGATGAACCAGAAGCGGCTCACCATTCTCTGCTCTGGTTAGGTCTCGGAGGGCCAAGGCATTAATGGCCTCTGTCATCTTCCTCTGCTGCTCCATCCACAAAGCTTCAGGGGTGTGGATCATCATGGTCGGTTCTAGACCTCCAGTTTGGTCTTCTTCCATCTGGTCTACTTCCTCATACACATGTTTCTCTTCATACCCTTGGTCTTGCTCTTGATCAAGGTTGCCGAAGGGTATTGGGTCAGGGTTAGGGACCTCATGAGTGGTCTCTTCAGGCCTCTTTCTCTTGTTAGATGATTCACCATCATGGTTCTTCTTCCTCTTCTCTGAAAACCCCTTTCCTTTGCGGGGAGGCCAAGCACTCCTAGCTGGGTTCCCAGTACCCTCGAGGACAGCAACTGTCTTTGTACGAGCCATCTACATAAGCATAACAAACAGACCTTTAGTTTATCATTAAACTAATTATACTTATGTGAGTGACGTCTCATTATGTATCTTTTATTAATTTGATGGAGGATTCCTTAATCCTTAACTTACTTGCCCATACCACATCAGGGTGAGGAAGAGAGAGAAAACCCTAACTCTTAAAGTCCTTAATAGATTATGTGATGAGAAGGGATGAATAAGATGAGAAAGTCCTAAAGGTATCTTATTTCGATTCAATTCCTAGGACATCGGCCAGGTAGTCACAAAATCCGGGAGTCCTCATATTTCAACTAGCAGTGTGGAGGAAAATTTTGCCTGCCCCCGGAAGTGATCATTTTCTAGACACCTCAGTCTTTTGGAAAATCCTCTAATAACTCCCTTGGGTTCTACATAGTTTGTAAAATTTAATAATTATTAACAATTAAGTGGAGAACCTTGGCTCTTATACCAAATGTAACGTCCCCACCTTCTGGTAACCCCCATTTAAGGGAGACCAAAAGGTCGATGCCGTTATCTGATTTTCCGGATCAAGGTTCAATAATTAATTGGTAACATTTATTAAATTCTACTAGACTATACTGAAAAGATGTAATAAATAAAATTTTGCATACCTTTGAGAAATTGGGATTTCTATAATGCTATCCAGAACTGGAACCAACTAACTAATCCTCCTTGGACTTTAATTCGTGTATTTCACAATATGACGATTTACTGTTTGTCCTTTTTTTGTTTTGTACCTAAAATGCCGACAAACAAAACGTCGGTCAGCCAATGCTGGTATGTGGGGGATTCACTAATCATGCAATTATCCATAACAATGTATTGCATTCAATTATCATTTAACAAATGATTTTACATTTTAAGTATAACTACGCGATCCATGTGTACCCTATCCCCTACGCTGTCCCTGTAGTGGACCTGGATACTACCTCACTTATGGTAGATTCCCATTATACCCCTCACCACTTCACCTAATAGGTGAATCAATTTCTAGGGCTGAGTCACATGGCACTACCCGTAGGTAGCCCACTCCTTAACTCATGGTATGCTAAGAGTCTCATGGCACTACACATGTGTAGCCCAGTTTCTAACTCATGATACCCTAGACCTTACTCTAGGTTATCCTTAGCCTTTGCATAGCCATAGGGGTAGACTCGGATCTAGCCAGTTATACATGTATACTCATAGTGATAGTCATAGTCACTCTATAGTTGCATGAATTAAAACATCCAGCCGTTATTTCAAGCCATGAGGGAAACATCGATAAAATCCTCAGAAAACTAATCAGGATAATCATAAGCGTAACCACATACCTGTATTGCAGATTCAGATACAAAATTAATTTGTAGAGAGAGAAAATCCAATCAATCAAGCAAATTGCACAGAAACCCTGAAATAAAAGTACAAGTTTACTTTTATTAATATTTATCCAATTTCATAATATCCCTTAGGGTTTCTATCCCAATTTTAGGGTTTCTTGGAAACTAGGGTTTTGCCTTCATTCTTAGTTATCATGAACCCTAATTCCTCAAAATCACTTAAAACCTTTAAATTCTCTCCTTTTAATATTCCTAACAGTCTTAGGATCATTATCTAGTAATTTATCAAAGCAACAAGGTTTTCTTCTTCTTTTACCCTAAATTAGGGTTGTCATTTACATTATCTTTCATTTATAGACATAAACCCTAAATTAACCATCTTTGTACTCAAAATGGATGAAAACTCCATGTTGTCAATTAACAGGTTGATAATCCTCAATTTAACCTATTAAGTTACAAAGAATCATCCTTTATATGCAATTAAGGTTTCTAATTACTTTTCAATGCCCTTTTATTTCAAATTAGAGTACTTTTGTAAAACGAAATAGAATCAGGTTCTTAAATCATTTTTATCAGGTTCCTTGCATTTTCTACCCAACTTTCATATATAAAGTTCCTTTGTATGAGATTCCTAGCTATTTCTATGATTTTAGCAAGGAAAAGCAATTATCTGCAATTTCGATCAGAGAGAGATATTTACCGAAATTCCTGGAGCGTTGGATCGGTGCAACGATGGATCGCGCCTTGATCTGACGCTCCGCGTAAGAGGTCTCCACTAGCACTGAGACACGCGCGGCTGTAGGCTGTTGTCTGTTGGATGACGTTTGGGTCCATGATGGACTCTGATCCGAGGCCTCATGTCAACTCACTCCACTTAGCGAGTTATCTCAACGCGCGCCTCCTGAGGCTGTCAGATCCTAAGTCAGCCCATTGTACTCCCTGATCTAATGGCTCTAGCTCATCCTCCTCCCCTTCCTCTTGCTTTGCACTTGTGGCGGCGCCAGGTATGGGGCTCATCGGAGCGAACCCAATCGAGAGAGGGTGAGAGCTTTGAGGGTTAGGAAGTAGCCGTCTGGGATTGTGAGGGTGAGAGCGATCAATAGGGGGTCCTATATATAGTCTATGGGAGACTCTCTTAGGGTTTCTGACCCCATCGTAAAACCTTCTTTCATCCCAATTGGGCGTTTTGGGTATACATGATGAAAGTCGGCAAAACCTGGGTCTAGACCCTTCGCAAAGGTCTCCCGAACCTAATGGGACAAAAATCCCAAGTGCACATGCACTGGAACGATCAAAATCAAAAGGGGAAAGTTCCCCCATAACTCGTCCAAGTCCGCGTCCCACTGGGATAATGTCAATGAGCGGCACGTGTTGGATTAAAATCTAACGGCCCTCATCACGCCTGTTCTTGCAAAAAGGAAAGTCGATTTCCTAAATTCCAAGGAAAATCCTTTTTTGAAGATAATCTTGAAAAATAGATAACTCTCAACTCTTAATTCCTTTTTCCCTCAAATTTTAAGGGAAACTCTTTTATGTTTTTATCTTTCATCCTACAAAAACTGGGATCATTATCGTAATTAAACGGCCCCTTTTCTTTGGTTGCAAGAAAACACCCTTTTATTCATATTTTCCTCATATTTTTTTATTTCCCTTGCTATTACATAATTATCCAGAGTTCCTTGAACCCCAAGGAACCTTTATAACTCGAAATTATATTTTTGGGAAAATATCTTTTAGCCTTTTAATCATCCTTTATTCATTTTCTTATATTTCCCATTATCCTATTGAATTCCTTTTTCATTTCTTTTTCTTTTTCTTTCAATTGGGCTTAATTGCCAATAAGGCCCATCAAGAAAGCATGCAAGGCTATTATTCACGAAATTCATTCAAATCAAACTATGAAATCAAAAACTGATCTTATTTATCTTTTAAAGGAGATTCACAAATCTCATTACATGTTTTGGAAAATGAGGTTATAATAATGTTACATGAGAAACTTGAGATTCCACAAAAATGTGTGATTCTCACTTGTTCTCATTGTACCTTCTTGTTGACCTCAAACCTTTTGAGTTTTACTCTTACTCCCACTGATTATTTTGGGACTCAATTATCCTATCAACAAAACACTTTTGTTATTGGATTGGGATTAAAGGTAGCATTCAAAAATCATGGTTTGTGGATGATTATTTTCCATAAACTACTTTCTTTGTGTAGGTTTCAATCCTTAAGACGTATCAGGACATTCCCATATCATATCACATATGATGTCTTTTAAACCATTTTAGACAATACTTTGTTTTAGTGTAAAGTATATATTCATGAGGATATTAGAAGATTAGATCAAATGATAATCACATCATGACCCATCATGATGTAATTCCTCCTTTCTAACACGCCATCATGTTCAAGTGGAGTTGACTTGTGATACACTATCATGATCCATCTAGAAGGTTCTCAAATCTATTGATGTAAAGTATTTTAACATTTGATCACATCAAAGTTTTTTAATACTTTTATCAAAGTTAAACTTCATTTATAATGTCATTGAACACTTCAAGAGATTCACGTTTGCATTTCACCAAATACAAATCGTATATCAATTGATATTTTCAGTGAATATAATGAAGTATAAACAACTATCTTTAGCATTTATTCTATAAGATTTTCATACATTAACATGTATAAGACCTAATAGAATGTTTATCCTCCCACTACATTTTGTGAAGGGTATATTGCTCATAATTGAGACTTGCATGTCTCTTATTGATTTAGTAACCAAAAGAGTCTAGGTAAACATCAATATGGATTCTAGAAAAGCATTTATCATATATGTTCCTTAGATGACAGTGATAAAGATGATTTGAGATATCAATTATAATCCTTTTGTATTTACGTTATCATTCATCTTTAGATTCTTTCATATAAAGATCACTAGACGTTTGGGCATTGCCATTCAAGATCACATATTTGAAATAGAAACATTAACAACGCTTTATTTATTTAACATACTTGTCATACAAGATGCATAAATTTTTTTTTTATATTTATTGGCAAAATGAAATAGTAGTTCAACTAACTCTATTACATTGCCAATGGGAAAAGATAAATTTAAATGTAAACTAAGATTACAACAACTCTTGCTCCACATAGTCCATATTTGTCCTTTCATAAAGGATTTACTTCTTATTAGATCCTTCACATCACATATGTCATATCTCTATCCAGTATCACATACCAAGATGAAAAAGTAATCAAATTTATCTTATAACATTTATACCTGAAGTAGAGGCCTCTACTCCTTCCTTCTTCTTCTTTAGTTCCTCTAGAAAGAGAGGGTAATTCCTTTTCTAATATCTAGATTGGTGACAATCACCTCTTTTCTTAATTCTCCCTTTGCCATGATATATGAAGATTTGGGCTTCTGGCCAACTTTAAAACTCTTTTTAGATTTGCCTTTGCCTTTTGCCTTTCCATTTGTCTTTCTGATCATCATCATAGACTTGGGCTCATCTTTCTTCATTTGTGCCTCAGCTATTCTCAACATGCCAAATAACTCTGTCAACAGCTTGTCAAAGTCATTCATGTTGTAGTCAATGACAAACTGACTACATGACTCTGAGAGAGACTACATAATCACACCAATGGCCAACTCTTGACCCAAGGGGAATCCTAGTCTAGCCAGGTTCTCGACATACCCAATGAGCTTGAGTACATGAGGACATAATGGATCTCCTTTTTCCATGTTACATTTGAACAATGCCTTAGAGACATCAAATCTCTCCTATCTTGCCTAATCTTGGAACATGTTTTTGATATGTGTGACCATCTCAATAACATCCATGTTTTCATGTCGTATCTGCAACTCATAGTTCATGGAGCATAACATTAGACATTTTACATCAATGGCATCTTCAGTATGCTTCTTGTAAGCATCCCTGTCAGCCTTAGGTGCAATGGGAAGGGGTTCACCTGGCTCTGGTGTCTCTAAGACATAGAGATTGTGCTCCTATGTGGGAACGATTCTCAACGTCCTGAACCAGTCATGGAAGTTGTTCCCATTTACTTTGTCCTTCTCAAGGACCGATCACAGAGAAAAGTGGCTGTTGTTTATTTCCATTTGATTCTATAAAAGAATTCATAATTTTTTTCTAAACTCATTTTGATTTGATTTGATTAAAATTGATGATGTTAATTAGGTCTTTAATTAGCTACCACTCTCATTATTTTGATCAAATTGATAACCCTCAACTATGAATTTGGAATATTATAGAAAAAGAAATCTCTTAATGAGCTAAGATCCAAAATGATTCAACTATTACCTGACCAACGCCAACGTCCATAATTAATCATTAAGGTAGGAACTATTTGCCAATTGCATTTTATGCAATTCTTGGATATATAATATGCACAACACTTTGCCATAATTATCTGTATGCTTTATGTGCTTAATCTTATTAAGACCACACAGTTAAGCCTGACCCAAAAGCCAACATGATAATAATGCACCCACTTGATGGGCCCATACTATTACCATCACACTTCCCCGAGATAGATAGTGCACCATCCTTGAGATGCCCATGCTTAGTTGATCAATATTTTCATGTGTGCCGCTAATGGAAAGCAACATAGACTTAATATGTTTGATTGATGGATTCTATATATATCATATATATATTTGTACATATACATATCCAATCACCACATACTAGTACGTATCATATACATGCTATATCTCAATGCAAACATGCAATATAAAACAAAAAGTGATGGTTATGGCCATATCTACTATAATTCCTTGGAGCCACAAGGAATTACTACCACCGAGGTCAACATCACATCACATGCATGAACCTGCTGTTGGTGTAGATCTATGCTTTGCCAATCCGAGTTGATCAGTTTAACCCTTGAACCGGTTGTCTCGCCACTTGGCTGGTCGGATGGTATCCTAAAATGATCGGTTAGCTCCCATGAAACTAGTTTTCAGACACCTCCAAACGGTTGGTTGGGACCACCAGTCATTCATTTTGCTCCTGCAGTCTGCCCTCCTCAATCCTCTAGCCGATCGGCCCATCACGTAAAATGGTCGGCTTGCCTGACACAAATTGTCATGTTTGTCTTTGCAAGAAAAGGAAACTATCATATTGATATTAAACTTATAAAATGGAAAAGAGAAATCTTGAGTTACATTTGAGGGGAGGAAAGATGGGAAAGAATTACATTTTACATTGGGAATAAGAAGGTAGAGGCTCGATATGCATATTGGGATATAACATGAAATAAAAACCAAACCATCTAACTACACATAGATATTTGGGTTATTGGACATAACCACGCTACACCATCCACCATAAAAACTAATTTTAGGGCGATGCATGTAAATTGCATATATATATATATTAGTTTGAGATTATATGTGGTCATTGATTGGATATGCACATTAGTCCTTTTAAATATTCACATTATATGCAATAAATTAAAGTGATAAACCAAAAATCTGATCATATTGATTATCCCAAAAAATAGTAAATTGCTATGGCTCTGATACCACTATAGGGAAATACTAAATCAGAGTAGGCAGTGGAATTTTTTTTACTATCCATATTCCCCATAACAACAAGTTCGTGTCAATAACTATGTAATTAGAAGGATAGTTTAATGAGTTCATACCTGGTCCTGGAGCAAGTCTAGTGACTACAACTCATTGCAGTTGTGCAACACTCCTAGTTGCACTTGGATGTTGTCTGTGTAGTTCCTGGTCTTCACCACATAAAACAGACTCAAATAGTTTCTACAACGGCTCCATCACAAACTGCACGCTGACGTTGTCCTCCTATCATCATAAAACAACCTCCTCACCTCTAGAGAAGTCCACACATATCACCTAGAACTCTTGTTATTCTAGTAGAACAAACAAGAAGGAGTTCTCCCTCCTGTTGGTGTACTAGTCACCAACTTGCTCGCCCACAATTTTTTCTCCCTTGCTATCCCTCCCTTTAGTAGGTAGGACTTGCTCGGGCTCTCTATTGGTTACCACAACTAGAGAGGACAACAATTGTCAGAGGCAATTGAGTTGTGTTCTGGGAAGCCCCCAATACCCCTCTATTTATAGGAGGGGTTAGGGTCTGGGTTCCCAGTCTGTGTGGGAGTGGAAGGAACTAGAAGATCATGAATTTGCAAACTACTAGTGCTAAACTGATTGGTTGATAACCAAACCAACCGGTTCACATGTGAGCTGATCAGTTCACACTCCGAACCACATGTTTTGACATGTTTCCCAATCACATATGAATTAGCAAATTTAAATCCAATTAATGCACAACATGACGTCATCACTAATCCTTGATGCAATCGAATTTCTCTATGAATTGGGTGACTCACACACATGAACTGAGTGTCTCACTCACACAACTGGGCAGTTGGTGAGTCGATTAGTTCACCAAGTGAACTGGTTGGTTCGCTCTCTAGTTCTAGAAGAACTTTGCCAATTCATCTTCCAATCAACTTGACATTCTAAATGACCATTTCATCACATGAGACGATCGGCTGGGAGTCCAGTTAGTTGATTGGTTTCTTGAATTGAATACCTAAACACTTTATTAATCAATCCAATCATCATTTATGATTAAACTCATCTTCTAGATGAGTTCCTATGTGTGTGACCCTATAGGTCCCATATCACATTGGTAGTGAATGTCCATAACTAGTTTATGACATCACAAGCAAAGAGCGATGCCTAGTCACACATCAGGGCTACCTAAGTGAATGGAAAGTTGGAGAACAACTTCAACCTACAATATGCGTAATGTGTTATAGTGATTGTCTAATTCCTTTATCTTTGATATACATATTGAACTCAATGAATGGAATCATCATCCTCTCAACATTCAGTTCATGTTTCTTGACCTCAATATCATATATTGATTCACATGTGCATGCACACATGTTTCTCAATCTTTCTTATAAAGTGGCCATGATATAAAACTCTAGTAAGAGGGATAAATCCCATCTACATCACTCATAGTCAATCCCCATGTGTCACAACTACACAATCATCACCTTTATAGAAATCCTTATTCAGGGTTGCGCTGGATGATGCCAAAGTATACCGAATGAAATGTGATGAGTGTAGTGACTTCAGGTCTATGAATCACAATCACCACCTTCACCATGAGAGATGACTATGACCCCAACAATGGTTTCCATGTGTCACTCTCATGGTGGGTCTATCCGATACACTATTCTCTAACAAGTATTTGGGTGCTTGGTTTGATGGCACATATCGTGACTAATGAGATTCTATCATCAACCAACACACACTCTAGTCTTAAGTGTTACTGGTGTCTATCTACCTTCCACAGTAACATATGACCAAGGACATAGCAAGAATGTACATACTCTTAACATATGCATGATCTCATTGTTCAAGTCATGTACTTAAAGGCATACGTCATTGAGTATTGTCTTTCTTTAGGCATTCATAATATTTCCTCATTATCTCATAACTTAGTGAAATAGAATGAATTGGAAGCTTGACTTTATTATTAATCAAATCATTTATGTTATATGCCATGTCAATCATCATGTTATTGGCTTTCTTAGCATACCATACCAACAATATGATTCCATTTCCACTGCATATAAGTAATGGTTGCAACATCCATGTAGGTTTCTGATGCTCAACCTTGACCTACTGACACATTGGATATCTTGCCACAAACTCAGCCATGCCATATTTCAAACTGGTCCACCAGTACAGATCCTTTAGATTATGGTACATCATGGTGCTTCCTGGATGCATATCATGCATCGAGGAGTGAGCCTCCTCTAAAACTATTTTCCTCAGACCATCAACATCTAGAACCATCACCCTACTATGGAAACACACTGTTCCACCCTTTGACTCATAAAAACCATCACACTTCTTACTTCCAAACTCTACTCGAATCTTCTGTATCATGATATGATCCCACTGCGCATCTCTGATCTAGATCCTCAACATAGGCTTCACCTGCAACTATGCTAGCAAGCCTGCTAACAAGGAAACTTTTAACTTCAGGTTCATCTAATGCAATGACACCAAAATGTCTCACGTATGGCACACCAAGGAACATAACTATGCCTTATTAGTAGACGAGGATGAAGAATATTTCCTGCTTAAAGCATCTTCCACCACATTCACCTTCCCTGGATGGTAGTCTATGGTTCAATCATATTCTTTGATCAACTCCATCCATCGTCTCCGTAGCATGTTCATCTCTTGCTTTGAGAAGATGTATTGAAGGTTCTTGTGGCTAGTGAAGACCTGACACTTCTCTCCATCAAGGGAGTTCCTCCAAATCTTCAAAGCATGGACCACAGCTGTAAGCTCCAGATCATGTTTCTTAAGATGTTATGAAGCAGAAGAAAACACGTTCTTATCCTGCATCAGCACACATCCGAAACCATACAAAAGACAATATAACCTTTCCCTTATTCAGGCAACACTAACATTGGTGCACTGGTCATCTTTTCCTTCAAAATTTGGAAATAATGCTACCACTTGTCATCCCAGATGAATGACACACCTTTCCTTGTCAATTTCATTAGGGACACCACATTAGTGAAGTTCTTGATGAACCTCATGTAGTAGCCTGCCAAGCTGTAACGTCCCCAGATTTTCTAAAACTTAATCTAATGTGTGACATCAAAATTGAAACCTTACCTACCTGAGCATCCCAATTTAAACACCCCACACTAGGTTAAGAAGAAGAAAATTAGAGAAAGTCAGAAGGAAACAACAGTAGCACATGTACATGAACAATAATAAAACTATTGACCTAGAGGTTATACATTGTCCATATTTTGATAATGACTTAACCATTCCATTCATATGTATCTAATATGTGTATTCAAGATTGAATTTAGGTGTTAGGTACATGAAAAGGATCAAAATTCAAAAGCCCTAATTTGCTCTAGTTCAAGTCAAAAGCTATACAAGTGTGTAATTTAGGAAATCCATGTAAACAACCTTAGAAGATTTTTGTAATCACTTGTATTGATGTTGGATTGTAACTAAGATGAGAAAATTGATTGGGACACTTAGAACCAAGTTCTAATCACTTTTGATGCACTTTAGAAAATTGATCACATGCAGTCAATCGGTCGAGTTACAATCTCGACCGATCCACTAGGATCAATTCTCTTAAGAGTGCATCAATCAAGTTGTGTTTTCACAGAACTCGACCGATGGGGTTACTGACCAAACACAACTTTCATTGGTCGGTCGAGTTTCCCCAGGACAAACTTGACTGATGGTTTGTCTTTTACCCTATCGATCGAGTTACCTTTATTGAAACTCGACTGATTGCACTGCACAAAAATTGTAGAAAAAGTGATTGTGACCATTGGTGAGTTATTTGGGCGAAAATAGATCCATTACCTTGGGAAAAACGGCTATTTTTTGATCCTAAGTGTACCCCAACTCAAAGGGGCACCCTCAACTATAAATAGGACCTCTTGGAGTTCATTCTAAGGTTACTCATTCCATATATGCTTGGTTCTTGCTTAGTTGAGAGTGCTGCACACCTTTGAGCCCTTTCTCTCTCTACCTTCAAGTCAAATCTATGAGTATCAGTGAGATAGGATATGTTGTAAGAGATCTACCCCTTGTATCCATGTAAATCTCTCCACATCCATCTTCCTACCCCCTTTCCTATTGAAGAAAAGGTTGAAGATCTTCTTTGATGGAAGGAGAAGGAGTTGTTGTTCTTTAAGGTTGAAGAAAGCATGGTGTTCTAGATCTCCAAGTGAAGGAGATGGGCAAGGCAGATGTTCAAGAAGGATAGGTAATTCCTTGAAGGCCAAAGATTTGAAGAAGGAGTGGGTAAATCCTTGTTGAAGGATGAAGACTCCATGGTTCAAGTGGGTAAGCTCCTTCTATAGGTTGAAGATCCTTGCTTGAGGTACTAAGCCCTTGGATGAATGCGGTTTTGTCTTGTAATCTTATGATGGAATATAAGAGTACCAAGATTGAAAATTCCTAGAGCCTAACCACCTCTAGTTAGTGGACTGACTCACTTCAATTTTGAAGTGTGGAACCACTCTATACCACCTTGTCTAAGTGTATGTTCTTCCTTGTCTCTCACCCTTGCTATGCATGCTAGTTAGGAATTCCAATTGACTATATGTTTAAGTTTCTGCACTTAATATAATTTGGTGGTCTAATTAGTTTTGTGAGATTTGTGAAGCTCGATTCACCCCCCCTCTAGATCCCTTGATCCATCAAGTGGTATCAGAGCAGGTCTTCTCCAAGATACTTCCACAAGTAGGATAAGATGGATGATTTAGCACTTTGATCTCTCAACTTGGAGGGAAGCTTCTCCATGCGACCTCCGATCTTTGATGACACCAACTTCCTCTATTGGAAGATAAGAATACAGTTATATCTCCACGGAGTAAGCTATGAGATGTGGAAGGTGGTGCATCTAAAGTATGAAGATCCAAAGGGGGAAATCTTCACATGGATGGAAGCCCAAATGAAGAAAGCTCAGCTCAATGCCAAAACTGTGAACATCATCTATGCAACCCTCACTCCATCTGAGTTCAACCAGATATCTTCTTGGGACACCACACATGAAATTTGAAACAAGATATGTGTCACCTATGAAGGAACGGAGCAAGTGAAGGAAGCCAAGATCTACACGTTTGGTGGTCTACTTGAGAACTTCAATATGGGCAAGAATGAAAGAGTGGTAGATTTGTACACACGGCTAAATGTGATCATCAATGGATTGGCAGCCCTTGGTAGTGTGATGGACAAAGTCACAATCAACTCCAAGATCTTAAGATCTCTTCCAAAGAGATAGGAGCCCAAGGTGACATCCATTGAAGAAGTGTACAAGCTTAGTAAATTGTCAACCGAGGAGCTGGTTGGCAACCTTCAAGCTCATGAGCCAAGGCTTGATAAGCAAGAAGAAGAAGAAAAGAGAGAAGAGAAGGAGTCCAAGAAGATCAAGGACACAACCTTAACAGCTCAAATTGAAGAAATGGTTCGGCAGCAACAACTTGCACTCAAGTCCCCTACTCCTTCCTCAAGTGAAGATGAAGGCCCAAATGAGCATGAAGCAAAGACTCTAAGGGCAAACACTTCAAAGGGAAGCCTTCTTCATCAACTCCTAGATGCTATGAATGTGGTCAAAAAGGCCATTACAAGAGTGACTGCCCTAAGGCCAATAATAGCCATCACAAGAGCAGCCATAAGAAGGACAAGGAGTACAAGAGAGAAGGCAAATACAAGAGAAAGGAGAAGAAAGAAAGAAGAAGCAAAGATGCAACTCATGCAGCTTGGGAGGAGGCTTCCTCAAGTTCTTCTAGCTCTGAAGATGGAGAATGCCACCTTGCTCTCATGGCCTCTACAAGTGAGATGTCGGTGGGGTAAGTGAGGTAAGTGAAGTAAATTTGCATGAGTTGTCTAAGAAAACTCTTATTGATATGCTTAATGCTTCTCAGTCATCTTTTACTAAATGAAAATCTAAAAAGAAAAGGTTAGGCAAGATAATTGATGATCTGTATGCTAAAATTGAGATTCTTGATCAAAATGAAAAGTTGCACCTTGATAGCATTGATACCTTGAAAGGGAAATTTCTTGATCTTGAGATCTAATACAATGGAGTTGAAGTTGAGAATGGTGTCTACCTTAAGACCATTGCTACTCTTAAGGAAGAAAACAAAAAATGCCTAGATGAGATAGATGTTCTTAAAACTAAAAATGTAGAACTTAATCTCATTAATGAAGCTAGGAAGCAAGAAAATCATGCTTATCCAAAGGAAATTCTTTTGCGTAAATATGAAAATGCTAAGTTTCTTGCTCAAGTTAATGATCTATCATCTAGACCTATTTTGCAAATTAATGAGGTAGATAGCACTGCTTTAGAACGTGATTCTTTTCATACTAAAGCCCTCTGTTTAGAGGCCGACCTATTGCATGCTAGAGATGATCATGCTAGTTTATCTTCTACTGTCATTAACCTTAGTGATGATAGTGATAAGTTAAGAGCTTCTTTGCAAAAGTTTCTTATGGGAAAGAAATCCCTTAATACTATCCTAGAACACTCTACCAAATAAATTGGTACTAGTGGTTTAGGATATGATGGGACTGCTCCCAAGTGTAAGAACAAGAACAAGAGTAAGGGTAAGAAGAAGAGTGTGGAGCCTCCTATCTTCCATGAAGAGACTTGCGGATCTAAGAACCCAATGGTATGTGTTCATTGTAAATGTGATGATCATTACTCTACTTATTGTCCTTACAAGACAAAGGGGACCAACCCAAAGATGAAATGGGTCCCCAAGCTAACCCCGGATCCCAAAGTTTGAGTTGGGTACTGACATCCTTCTTTCATGCAGGTCAAAAGAAGGTGGATTGTTGATAGTGGCTGCTCAAAACATATGACATGTGAAATCAACCATTTCAACAAGTTCATGCAAAAGAAAGGAGGATCGGTGACCTTTAGGGACAACAAAAAGGGTAAGGTAATAGGTGAGGGTGATGTAGGAAACGAGCTTAGTATCAAAAATGTTTTTCTTGTTGATGGTCTGAATCACAATTTGATAAGTGTAAGCCAACTTTGTGATAATGGATATCTTGTTCTATTTACTTCTTTAGAATGTTTTCTTCTATATTCCCTCACTTATAATGTCATACATAAGGGAACTAGAAATGGTAATCATTATGTTATTGTGCTTGATTCTCTAAAGCCTGTACTTGATAGATGCTTGGTTGTGGATAAAAATGATATTTCTCTTTGGCATCGTCGGTTGGGTTATGTGAATATGCATCAAATGAAGGAATTGAGCAAAAGGAATTGATTTGGGGACTTCCCAAATTGGATTTTGAAAAGGATGAGGAATGCCAACCTTGTATACAAGGCAAGAAAACCAAGTCCTCCTTCAAATCCAAAGGAGTCCTTAGTTTCAAAAGAGTTCATAAGACATAACATTCACTTTTGGTTTAAAGGCGATGCATTTGATAGTTTCAGTAAGATTATTTGGTGTTTGAGATAGTTGATATAAGACTTTATCTTCAAACCACTTAATAAATGTCTTATTATGATCTCTAGCAAGCCACATTGAATTGGCTCAAGGATATTGTCTCTTGATGAAATTGATATGTTCCTCGATATAAAAACTCACTTCAT
This sequence comes from Alisma plantago-aquatica, assembly GCA_963693085.1. Lineage (NCBI taxonomy): Eukaryota > Viridiplantae > Streptophyta > Magnoliopsida > Alismatales > Alismataceae > Alisma > Alisma plantago-aquatica. The sequence continues at coordinate 865,579,794 of OY856409.1, forward strand.
CGATGTTGTGTAAAATATATAAGTGACCTTGTTCCAACTGCTCACGGCTGATTACTTTTATCCGTTATCCCAAAATTCCTTTGCCAGAATACTCCTCAATATTCTTGTCATTAATAGGAGCGTCATTTCCACTCAGAAAGTCATTGCAAAAATCCATAACCTCTCTCGCCACATAACCCTCAATAATACTCCCTTCAGGCTGATAACGGTTTTGAACATCACCTTTAAAAACATTCATGTATTGTTCAAAGGGATACATCCAATGCAAGAAAATTGGTCCCAACATTTTCACTTTCCTAGTCAAGTGGACAACAAGATGTACCATGATATCAAAGAACAAAGGAGGAAAAGACATCTCAAGCTGACATAGGGTAACAACCACTTCTCTTTGCAATTTATTGAGAGTATCAGGGTCAATAACTTTGCTGCACAGACTGTTGAAAAAGAAACAAAGTCTAGTGATTGCAAACCTTACATGCTTCGACAATATAGATCAAATTGCCACGGGCAGTATTTGTTGCATTAGAGTGTGACAATCATGAGATTTAAGACCTATAAACTTTAGATCTTTCATTGATACCAATCTACGGATGTTGGATGAGTAACCCTATGGCACCTTAACATTTACCAATCATTCACAAAAAGCTTTCTTCTCCTTTCTAGACAACGTGTAACAAGCAGGAGGTAAGTATGTTCTCTGATCGCTACTAACTACTTCTGTTAATTTTGTCCTTATTCCCATTTCATATAGGTCCATTCTAGATTTTATCCCATCTTTACTCTTACCTGGTATATTCAATAGAGTACATTTGACACTATCACAAACACTTTTCTGAACGTTCATGACATCAATACAATGCCTGACTGCCAAAGAACTATAAGGAAGATCCCAAAATATTGACTTCTTCTTGAATAAAGATTTGTCACTCTGTGTGGCCATGGTACATTGTGATCTCTTACCAAATTCATTGGCAAAGTCTTTTACTCTTTCATAAGCAACCTCCCCTGGTATAGGTTTAGGTGCACTCCGTTCCTCATTCCATCCATTGAATGCTTTGCGCAACCTACGATACAGATGGAATTTTGGAAGAAACCTTCTATAACCAAGATATATAGTCTTGCCGCCATGTTTTAGTCGTATTGAATCAGTGCTCTCTTCACATATAGGACGCACTTTAGATCCTTTGACACTATATCCAGACAAATTCCCATATATCGGAAAGTCATTAATAGTGCAAAACAACATAGCGTGCAAACGAAATGTCTCTCTTTGTGAAGCATCATAGGTTTGACCTTCTTCAGGTTTGAAGAAATGAGAAATGGATAGGTTTGAAGATAAAGTCTTATATCAACTATCTCAAACACCAAATAATCTTACTGAAACTATCAAATGCATCGCCTTTAAACCAAAAGTGAATGTTATGTCTTATGAAGGGTTTGACATAAATGGATTCTCATATTATACAAAGTGTCAAGATGATAAGAGTGTCGTCTAAAACAGTGGGGTCACCCTTCAAGCGTCTTCGTTGTTTTTTGTAAGTGCAAAGGATAAGAGTCCACGTGAAGCTAAAATGTCATATTATGGTGTCATTGAGGACATATGGGAGTTTGACTACGTAGATTTCAGAATTCTACTCTTTAAATGTAATTGGGTTGATAACACCAAAGAAGTTATAGTGGATGAATTGGGTTTCACATTAGTGAACTTTGAAAAGATTGATGAGAAGGGTGAATCATTCATATTTTCATCACCAGTGAAACAAGTATTTTATATTGATGATCCTACAAATGATACATGGTCAGTTGTTCTTCATGGTAAAAGACAGTTCATTGAAGATCCTATAGATGGAGAAGAGTACTATGATAAGTACGAATGACTCCAGTCCATTCTCAGTTGGGTTCCCAACACCACCAAATATTGAAGCTAATGATGACTTGTATGTGTGCATAGATCACAATGAAGGATTGTTAATTGATAAAAGATCACAATATTAGAGGCATGCATGTTTATATTTTTTTTATGTTTTATTTATCTAAATGTGAACTTTACAATGTTTTATTATCTTCTAGTTATGTCAAATGCTAAATGTTTGATTTTTTAATGATGCTTTCAGATGGCTAAGCATGAGCATGATGACCACGATGATGATTACTGTGAGGGTGAGGATATCAATGCGCCACCTCACAATGTAAGTTTTAAAAATATATCCTATATTTCTATCTATATGTCCATTTATAGTTATATCTTGTAAGTGTGTTTATTTTGTCAAATTTTAGGTTGATGATGTACCCCCTGAAGAACTTGGGGCACTTGATGAGCAGCGAAAAAAAATTGAAAAAGTGAGGGGCATCACTATGATGAACAAGTTACTACAACAAAGGGGAAATTGACCCAAATTGGCTGTGGATTTTGATCATGTAGGAAATCCATTTGGAGTGAACCGCAACTCATTTATTTCATATCTTGGGGTTCTTACTCGTGCCCATTGTAGTCCTAATGTAGAATTTTGGCATAAAGTTCCTAAGGGGAAGAAATACTTAGTATAGAAGGAACTATGTGTGAGTTATTATTATTTGCAATTCTATTTTGTAGATTACTAATTTTTAGGATACTAGTTAATAGCAATTCTATTTTGTAGAGTATATTTGAGCTGCATGAAAAGCTGCATCGTAAATGCTTGATGCAATGATGTGGGAGGGTCCTAAGGAACTATAGGACAAATCTCACCCGAGATTACATACGAGATGCTGAGAAGAGGAAGAAGCCAGCCACTGAGAAATGGAACTACCTGGACCCCAATGACTGGGAGGAGTTTGTTATCAAAATAAAAACTGATGAATTCAAGGTATTAAATGCCACTCCCAATTTAGTTAATATACATTCTTATGTATTCACCTGTTCAAGATTAACCTTTAGTGTTACTAACCAAATCAATGTGCTTACTAACAAAGCTATCAGTGATGCTCAAAGAGCAAGGCATGCACTAAATGTGCATGACCACACGATGGGTCCAAAAGGCTATGCAGGCATTCGCCAAAGACTACACACTGAGTCTACTGCTCAATCTGTTGCTACTCAAAAGATTGTAGATTCCTCTACTATTGGTCCCACACCTCTACCTCACCATGCTATGTGGATAGCTGGGAGGCAAAACAAGAAAGGAGATATAACCAAGCCCGCAACTGCTGAGGTGGCTACAAAAATGATAAAATTCAACTCTTAGAGCAATCGATATTGATTATTGTTATGTTTACTTACCAATTTTTGTTGATGGCAATTAGTGGGAGCTTCACGAGTAGAGGAAGGAAGGCAAGTTCATCCCTGAGGGAACAAGGGATGAATTGACAGTTTCTCTTGGTAACCTATAGCATCTTGGACGTGTTAGGGGTGCAGGCGCTGGTGTGGGCATAAAAGCATTCTTTGGGCCATCACAGTGCAAACCTGTCCCAAAAGCGGGATTATCAAATGTTGAGGTAACCTATTCTTTTTTTAGAATGTTATTGCGAAAGGGAATTAAATAATTAAAAGCTAGCATTTCTTTTGTCGATGTATAGGTAGATGAGTTAATTAATAAGAGAATCCAAGAAGCAATGGTGAAGTGGCAGGCATCTCAGGCTACCACTCAGACAGTACTTGTGGCATGCCACTCTTCTCCTACTACAGAGGTTGGGAGTAATCCTATAGACCCATCTAGAACGTCTCTGTAAGTATTTTTATGGCATAGTAGCTAGTCTTTTCAAGATGATATATTTATGTATATATGTATATAACATTCTTTACGTAAATTTGTAGGGGTTGAAGCCATGTCATCTAAAAAGTCAAGAATTTATCATTACAGAGGTCGAGGCTTACCCACCCCTTCCAAGGGACATGTTTCATGGGACTCTAGTACCAGATGGTGTGGTTCGTGTGAGCCTAATACATATACTCCCCTATTGGAGGGATCTTCCATTGACATATGCCCACCTAGATTATGAAATGCTTGGTGAAGCAGAAGGCGGAGTGATATTGTGGCCCAAAACGGATGTCGTCTGTACTAATATTGTATGGTAAATTTATATTATGTTAATTTGTTAGTGTTTATATATGAGTCAATTGATCTGAAATTATATTTGTAGGTCAAAAGGAAGAAACCCGCTACATCTCGGCCTCCACCTCCACCTCTTGAAGTACCTAGTTGGCTTCTAAGGGACCTATACACCTCGGTAGGTCCTAATTGTAGGGGTATGGCAGTATGGATAGGTGAACATAATCCAAATTGTCCTATAAATGTTTCTATTCTGGAGGATGTTGGAGGTGAATCATACGATAACAATCTATTTATACAAGATATTTTGGAGTTGATTTGTTATGATTGCCTGAATACATCTATGATAGAGCTATGGATATGGTGAGATCTTGTTTATACATTCATATACCTTGTTTTATATACGGTGATCTGGTTTCTTATATATTAATGCATATGTAATACATGTTTTGCAGCCACTTACACACGATCTGTAAACATTTTTTTATTTTCCCATGTGGTATTTCTAGTTCCATCTTTAATCAGTGTTGTAGATAAAGACCCTTCATCAATTACCTCGTACTGCTCTGTTGCTTTTAAATATTTTGATAAAAAAAAGAAGACGGTGATAATATCTCCATTCAATGTTGAGTAAGTTTACTTTGCTTATAATTTGTACTTAAGATAATTACATTTTTATTGTAGATTTTGAGTTATTAATTTTTAACTTTCTTACCTCTAGTGGTAGGCATTGGGAGTACTGGTTATTGTCCCCAAGACATTCACTATTTATTATCTAGATCCTGTGAGGAAGGAATTGGACACATTATATGGACACCCAATGAAAAGGCCATTATTCACGTGAGAAATATTTCATATTTTTATATCTGTTAACATTTGTTATTACATTACTATCTAATTATGCAATTTAATGTGTTACATTAACATGTAGGGATTTAAGAGATTTCAAAAAAGTTGTAGGAAACATCTCCAAGAAAAAGAAACAGTTACTAATTTGGGAGAATGTGAAAGTAATTTCCTGACTCCAATGTATATATTATTTATGTGAACTGTGCTTGTTTGTATTTTTGAACATTTTGTATGTTTCAATTTATAGTGTGCTAAACAAGACAATGGTTGGGCATGTGCATACTATATGATGCGATATATGGACCTAATTATCAAACATGTTGCAATGGAAATCGATACCATACAATAGGTATTATATATAGTCTCATTAGATAATATGAAATATATCAATCTTATTATATATTATTAATTTTATATATACGTCATTCTCTTTATAGGTGTTTAAAACCAGTGACTTCACTATAGGTGAAAAGTTATTAGATGTACATACTCCCTATACGATGGAACAATTAGATGATGTAAGACAACAATGGGCAAAAGCCTTACAAGTAGTGGGAATTTTTTATTATGATTGGGATACTAATGACGATAATGAAGATGATGATAATAATAAAGAATGATATTTCTAAACTTTGTTCTCATAATTTTTTTTGTATTTGATGACATGTGAATGATTTTTTTTTCATATGTGAGAATGTGAAGATGATCAATACATTAATGTTTCTACATGTGTCTGAATGTGAAAAGAGATGAAATGAATGGAACTGCAGGTTGCTAAATGCGTGTGAAAATGGAGGAAATTTGAAATGGAACTATTGGTTTCTACATGTGTGTGATGAAAAATAATATGAAATAAATGTTCTTATACATGTGTGTGAATCACATTATCATAAATTGTTGTCTATCCTTGTTAATTTTGTAGGTTTGTGGCTTGTTGTTGGCTGAAATCAAAGGGTGTTGTAAACCTGCAGTTCAGAACTGAACTGTAGGTTCTGCATCCTGCTGACCAGCCAGATAGCAGGCTTGTAAACTGATAAGAAAAAAATCAGAACATAGGCGTCAGTTATTAGTATAAAATTGATAAAAAAACCTTACTGCGTCGGTTATTAGTATAACACCAACGTCTTTATCCCTTTTCTGGGGGCTGATTTTTTTTTTCCTTTTTGGCGTCGGTTATTAGTACAAAGTTGACGTCTATTAGAGGGATATAGTGTCGGTTATCGGTAAAAACTGACACCTATTGTGCCCTTGCTGGCGTGTTTTATTGGTGGCGGGAAGGGTTATGGCGTCGGTGTTGAAACCGACACTGAAGGTTTCACTTTTAGCATCGCCCACTTGGTGTCTCTTTGAAACTGAAACCAAAAGGCTTAGTTAACCAACACTAAAGGTCAGTTTTGTACTAGTTTGTATGCATAAGAAGCATAATCACTACTGGTCAAAAGGTTGGTAGGTGGGGTAGGGGTGTGCACAGGATATGTTCATGTTTGACATGATGGAACATAGATCCTAATGCAGGTGCTCTTGGACCTGTTGGTTGTATGCTTGTTGGTGCATCATGTAGCCCATAAGGGTTTCATTAGATACACGAAATGAAGCATGGCTAGGTCTAGGTGGCTAAGGAGGTGGAGCTTGGGAAGGGGAGGTAGGGGCTGTAGAGGTAGAGGTTGAGGGTGAAGCACTAGGTGTGGTGGAGGCAAAAATGGGCACATACTTCCGAATCATGGTTTCACTGATACACACGCCCTTTTTGGCTAGCTTGTAATGAAAGTTAGAAAAGAGTGATTTCTCAGTAGAAAACTGAAACAAACTGTAGATTAGGGTTGGATAGGGGGGATGGGTGCCTCGATTGTTCTTACCAGAATCAAAATAGGTCATGTGGTGAAGAATGTATCTTGACCATTTGACTCTGATATACTCAAGGAGACAATACATGATAACTGCAGTGTTCTATGCAATATCCATTTGATTTTTCTTCAGATGGATGTTGCAGTTTACCACTAAGGCTAAGATGTGCTTCCTGAGATTGAGGGAGGAGGAGGGTAGGGTGCTCTTCTTCTTATATGGAACATCGGGTTTCTTCAAGTAACGATGAATGTCAGGGAGAGTAAGCTCATTCTACTTGTAGAAACCTTCAGGATCCAAAAGATCGAAGTACTCACCATAATCCTTGCACCAAGAGTCATTCTCATTATCTCTAGAAAATAAGACATTTAAAATATCCTCAGAGATTTGAAAATGCTTCCCAGCGATCATGGAAGTTAGGATTACTTGAGTATTCAGCGGGGGTACAAGGGTGTCGTAATTCCAACACAAATTAGTGTAGAATTCGTGAACTGCTTTTGTGCTTGTCATGGAATTGAAAAAGTAGTCATGCTCGACAGCCAGGGCAGAGAGGTGATGGATAGATAACATCTTAGATACTTGGTCTATAACCACTTGACGCCTAGGGCTAGGCTCAAACAAAGCTCTAAAAGGGAAAGGACTCCTAGGAAGAAGGTCCTTATACCTATTTACAGCTTCTATTGAGACAAAGGAGGTGTCTTCAAAGGGAATCAAGCAGTTAGACAAAGAATATGAAGGAGAATTTCTAGGGGCAAGTCTCTTTCTCCTATAGGAAGCCATGGAGGTGAAAAGGAAGAGGAGAAGAGATCAAACACACAAATCAAACCATCAAAAATATCCAAACACCAACAAGGAGCAATGGGGGAGGTCTAGGGCTGCCTATCTAGGTCAGGAAAGGGCTAGGATAGGAAAGGAAAGGGCTAGGGTAGAGAGCTTAGGGATAGAAGAAGGAGAATCGGTCGACTATTCTCTAGTTGAGAGGGAGAATAGTCGGTCGAACCCAACTTAATTTGGCTTTAGCCCGTGGATCGGTCAAGTTCTGTGAGTCAGAAACTCGACCAATTGGTCCATTTTAGAACATCTCTCGATCACAGATCAGTCGAGTTTGTCCTGGGGGAAACTCGACCGATGGTCAACCTGACCTAAAACCATCAAACTCAATTTCTAGCCATATGAATGCTAATTAAATTCATTTTTCAATTCTATTATGTATATTGAACATACTTAGGCACATATCACTCATCATTGGGTACTATTTAGCGATAAAATCAAGAAATTTGAGAAATGCCCAAAAACAAGTGAAACTAAGCATGTCAACAAGCACAAATTTGCAAAAATTTGCAATTTTAGGCAAGCAAGGTGAGTAAAACATGATCAAGACATATAGGATAAAAACAACTAGCTAGATAACATGTCAATATCAACTGAAGAAACAATGAGTAGTTTAGATCTAATAAAATTAAATTTCTCTCTAGCTAGAGGTTTAGTGAAAATGTCCACCAACTGATTTTCTGTGTCCACATGCATGATATAAATATCCTTCTTGGCAATGTTATTGTGAAGAAAATGATGGTGAACCTCTATATGTTTAGCTCTACTATTCAATATAGAATTATAAGAAAGATTGATTGCACTAGTATTATCACAATAGATAAGATAAGCATCAAAATGTATGTTAAAGTCTTAGAGCATTTGCTTCATCCATAGGATTTGGGCACAACAACTTCCAGCTACAATGTATTCAGCCTTGGTAGTTGATAATGCCACGGTGCTTTGTTTCTTGGAAAACCAAGACACCAAGCATGGTCCTAGAAGGAAGCAAGTGCCACTTGTGCACTTTCTATCAACCAAACAGCCTGTGTAATCCGCATCACTATATGATATAAGAGTAAAGTCTCTTGACTTAGGATACCATAGACCAAATTTTTGAGTTTTGGCTAAGTATCTCAAAATCCTCTTAACAGCAATAAGATGTGATTTCCTGGGGCTTGATTAAAAGTGAGCACACAAGCCAACACTAAACATAATATCAGGTCTAGAGGCAGTTAAATAAAGTAAACTTCCAATCATACCTCTATAGAGATTCTCATCTACCTTCTCACCTTCTTCATATCTATCAAGTTTGGCGGTGTTGGACATGGGTGTGTCCATCGGCTTCATGTTCTCCATCCCAAATCATTTGAGTAGTTCATTGGTGTACTTGCCTGGGTTGATGAAGTTTCCATCTTTGGTTTGCTTGATTTGGAAGCCAAGGAAGAAAGTTAACTCACCCATCATGCTCATCTCAAACTCACTCTGCATAAGAGAACTAAACTCCTTGCAGAGATCAAGATCAGATCTACCAAATATGATATCATCAACATAAATGTGAATGATAAGAAAATTGCTAGAAGTGTGTTTTAGAAATAGAGTAGAATCGACTTTGTCCATGACAAAGCCATTGTCCAACAAAAAGTTCTTTGATTTCTCATACCAAGCTCAATGTGCTTGTTTGAGTCCATAGAGAGATTTTTGTGCAAATAAACATGATTAGGTTGCTTATCATTTTCAAAGCCCAGAGGTTGAGCAACAAATACTTCCTCCTCGATTGTACCATTCAAAAATGCACTTTTAACATCCATTTGATATAGCAAGAAATTTTATAATTAGCAAAGGCAAGTAGCATTCTAATAGATTCAAGTCTAGCAATAGGAGCATAAGTTTCATCAAAATCAATACCTTCCTGGTGATTGTAACCTTGTGCCACTAACCTTGCTTTGTTCCTTACTACCTTACCATTTTCATCAAGCTTGTTGCGGTAGACCCATTTGGTGCCAATGATTTTTTTGTCACTTGGTCTTGGCACTAGAGTCCACACATGTTTCTTCTCAAATTGCTCTAGTTCCTCCTGCATGGCTAGGATCCACTCGTCATCTCTAAGAACTTATTTGATGTTCTTTGGCTCCAGTTGTGAGATGAAGGCACTGTTTGCTTGTTCTTTGTTATAGGAAGCTCGTGTCTTCACTCTCTCAAATGGGTTGCCAATTATTAGCTCTTTGGGATGATTCTTTGCAAAGCGAGGAGTGGGATCCTTCTTCTCTCCATCTCCTATTTCAACCACCTGCTTACCTTTGTTGTTGATGTTGAGGTCTTTCAAGATAGGAATTAAGTCATCTGCAACATCATTATCAACAACATTCTTGCCAACAACAGGGTTAGTTTCAATAAACTTGACATTAATGGATTCTTCAATTTGAGACAGTTCAATATTGAAAACTCTATAAGCCCTGCTTGTAATTCTATAGCCTAGGAAGAAAGCCTTGTAAGATTTCAGATCAAACTTGTCGAGAAAATCCTTCATGTTTTAAACAAAACAAGGACATCTGAAAACATGAAAGAATTCGATGGATGGCTTTCTACCACGCCTTAACTCATAGGGGGTTTTCTTCAAAGAGGGATGTGTAAAAACTCGATTCTGCACAAAGTAAGAGGTGCTAACAGCTTTGGCCCAAAACTTCTTAGGAATGCCATATTCAAGAAGCATGGTCCTAGCCATCTCCTGTAGTGACCTATTCTTTCTCTCTACTACCCCCATTTTGTTGAGGTGTACAAGGAGAAGAGAAATTGTGCGAGTAACCAGATTTTTCACAAAAATGCTAAAAAAGATCATTTTCAAAATCTCCCCCATGGTCGCTACGAATAGAAACAATCCAGCAAGAAGCTTCATTTTCAACTCATTTACAAAAGATCGAGAAAACATATAGAGTATTACTTTTAGAAATGAGAAAGAAGGTCCAAGTATAGTGAGAGAAATCATCGACAATCACAAGACAATACTTGGAACCGCGAAGGGTTTGAGTTCTCATAGGTCCGAATAGATCAATATGAAGAAGCTTACTGAAGAAGGTCAAACAAAGCTCGATCTTTTCGTTTGCACGCTATAACTTCTTTGGTGTTATCAACCCAATTACATTTAAAGAGTAGAATTATGAAATCTACGTAGTCAAACTCCCATATGTCCTCAATGACACCATAATATGACATTTTAGCTTCACGTGGACTCTTATCCTTTGCACTTACAAAAAACAACGAAGACGCTTGAAGGGTGACCCCACTGTTTTAGACGACACTCTTATCATCTTGACACTTTGTATAATATGAGAATCCATTTATGTCAAACCCTTCATAAGACATAACATTCACTTTTGGTTTAAAGGCGATGCATTTGATAGTTTCAGTAAGATTATTTGGTGTTTGAGATAGTTCTCATAGGTCCAACATTTATAGGACAATTTGGATTATGTTCACCTATCCATACTTCCATACCCCTACAATTAGGACCTACCGAGGTGTATAGGTCCCTTAGAAGCCAACTAGGTACTTCAAGAGGTGGAGGTGGAGGCCGAGATGTAGCGGGTTTCTTCCTTTTGACCTACAAATATAATTTCAGATCAATTGACTCATATATAAACACTAACAAATTAACATAATATAAATTTACCATACAATATTAGTACAGACGACATCCGTTTTGGGCCACAATATCACTCCGCCTTCTGCTTCACCAAGCATTTCATAATCTAGGTGGGCATATGTCAATGGAAGATCCCTCCAATAGGGGAGTATATGTATTAGGCTCACACGAACCACACCATCTGGTACTAGATAACACTCTTTAAATGTAATTAACCATCGGTCGAGTTTCCCCCAGGACAAACTCGACTGATCTGTGATTGAGAGATGTTGTAAAATGGACCAATTGGTCGAGTTTCTGACTCACAGAACTTGACCGATCCACGGGCTAAAGCCAAATTAAGTTGGGTTCGACCGACTATTCTCCCTCTCAACTAGAGAATAGTCGACCGATTCTCCTTCTTCTATCCCTAAGCTCTCTACCCTAGCCCTTTCCTTTCCTATCCTAGCCCTTTCCTGACCTAGATAGGCAGCCCTAGACCTCCCCCATTGCTCCTTGTTGGTGTTTGGATATTTTTGATGGTTTGATTTGTGTGTTTGATCTCTTCTCCTCTTCCTTTTCACCTCCATGGCTTCCTATAGGAGAAAGAGACTTGCCCCTAGAAATTCTCCTTCATATTCTTTGTCTAACTGCTTGATTCCCTTTGAAGACACCTCCTTTGTCTCAATAGAAGCTGTAAATAGGTATAAGGACCTTCTTCCTAGGAGTCCTTTCCCTTTTAGAGCTTTGTTCTCATAGGTCCGAATAATCTTTTCAAAGTTCACTAATGTGAAACCCAATTCATCCACTATAACTTCTTTGGTGTTATCAACCCAATTACATTTAAAGAGTAGAATTCTGAAATCTACATAGTCAAACTCCCATATGTCCTCAATGACACCATAATATGACATTTTAGCTTCACGTGGACTCTTATCCTTTGCACTTACAAAAAACAACGAAGACGCTTGAAGGGTGACCCCACTGTTTTAGACGACACTCTTATCATCTTGACACTTTGTATAATATGAGAATCCATTTATGTCAAACCCTTCATAAGACATAACATTCACTTTTGGTTTAAAGGCGATGCATTTGATAGTTTCAGTAAGATTATTTGGTGTTTGAGATAGTTCTCATAGGTCCAACATTTATAGGACAATTTGGATTATGTTCACCTATCCATACTTCCATACCCCTACAATTAGGACCTACCGAGGTGTATAGGTCCCTTAGAAGCCAACTAGGTACTTCAAGAGGTGGAGGTGGAGGCCGAGATGTAGCGGGTTTCTTCCTTTTGACCTACAAATATAATTTCAGATCAATTGACTCATATATAAACACTAACAAATTAACATAATATAAATTTACCATACAATATTAGTACAGACGACATCCGTTTTGGGCCACAATATCACTCCGCCTTCTGCTTCACCAAGCATTTCATAATCTAGGTGGGCATATGTCAATGGAAGATCCCTCCAATAGGGGAGTATATGTATTAGGCTCACACGAACCACACCATCTGGTACTAGATAACACTCTTTAAATGTAATTAACCATCGGTCGAGTTTCCCCCAGGACAAACTCGACTGATCTGTGATCGAGAGATGTTGTAAAATGGACCAATTGGTCGAGTTTCTGACTCACAGAACTTGACCGATCCACGGGCTAAAGCCAAATTAAGTTGGGTTCGACCGACTATTCTCCCTCTCAACTAGAGAATAGTCGACCGATTCTCCTTCTTCTATCCCTAAGCTCTCTACCCTAGCCCTTTCCTTTCCTATCCTAGCCCTTTCCTGACCTAGATAGGCAGCCCTAGACCTCCCCCATTGCTCCTTGTTGGTGTTTGGATATTTTTGATGGTTTGATTTGTGTGTTTGATCTCTTCTCCTCTTCCTTTTCACCTCCATGGCTTCCTATAGGAGAAAGAGACTTGCCCCTAGAAATTCTCCTTCATATTCTTTGTCTAACTGCTTGATTCCCTTTGAAGACACCTCCTTTGTCTCAATAGAAGCTGTAAATAGGTATAAGGACCTTCTTCCTAGGAGTCCTTTCCCTTTTAGAGCTTTGTTCTCATAGGTCCGAATAATCTTTTCAAAGTTCACTAATGTGAAACCCAATTCATCCACTATAACTTCTTTGGTGTTATCAACCCAATTACATTTAAAGAGTAGAATTCTGAAATCTACATAGTCAAACTCCCATATGTCCTCAATGACACCATAATATGACATTTTAGCTTCACGTGGACTCTTATCCTTTGCACTTACAAAAAACAACGAAGACGCTTGAAGGGTGACCCCACTGTTTTAGACGACACTCTTATCATCTTGACACTTTGTATAATATGAGAATCCATTTATGTCAAACCCTTCATAAGACATAACATTCACTTTTGGTTTAAAGGCGATGCATTTGATAGTTTCAGTAAGATTATTTGGTGTTTGAGATAGTTCTCATAGGTCCAACATTTATAGGACAATTTGGATTATGTTCACCTATCCATACTTCCATACCCCTACAATTAGGACCTACCGAGGTGTATAGGTCCCTTAGAAGCCAACTAGGTACTTCAAGAGGTGGAGGTGGAGGCCGAGATGTAGCGGGTTTCTTCCTTTTGACCTACAAATATAATTTCAGATCAATTGACTCATATATAAACACTAACAAATTAACATAATATAAATTTACCATACAATATTAGTACAGACGACATCCGTTTTGGGCCACAATATCACTCCGCCTTCTGCTTCACCAAGCATTTCATAATCTAGGTGGGCATATGTCAATGGAAGATCCCTCCAATAGGGGAGTATATGTATTAGGCTCACACGAACCACACCATCTGGTACTAGATAACACTCTTTAAATGTAATTAACCATCGGTCGAGTTTCCCCCAGGACAAACTCGACTGATCTGTGATCGAGAGATGTTGTAAAATGGACCAATTGGTCGAGTTTCTGACTCACAGAACTTGACCGATCCACGGGCTAAAGCCAAATTAAGTTGGGTTCGACCGACTATTCTCCCTCTCAACTAGAGAATAGTCGACCGATTCTCCTTCTTCTATCCCTAAGCTATCTACCCTAGCCCTTTCCTTTCCTATCCTAGCCCTTTCCTGACCTAGATAGGCAGCCCTAGACCTCCCCCATTGCTCCTTGTTGGTGTTTGGATATTTTTGATGGTTTGATTTGTGTGTTTGATCTCTTCTCCTCTTCCTTTTCACCTCCATGGCTTCCTATAGGAGAAAGAGACTTGCCCCTAGAAATTCTCCTTCATATTCTTTGTCTAACTGCTTGATTCCCTTTAAAGACACCTCCTTTGTCTCAATAGAAGCTGTAAATAGGTATAAGGACCTTCTTCCTAGGAGTCCTTTCCCTTTTAGAGCTTTGTTCTCATAGGTCCGAATAATCTTTTCAAAGTTCACTAATGTGAAACCCAATTCATCCACTATAACTTCTTTGGTGTTATCAACCCAATTACATTTAAAGAGTAGAATTCTGAAATCTACGTAGTCAAACTCCCATATGTCCTCAATGACACCATAATATGACATTTTAGCTTCACGTGGACTCTTATCCTTTGCACTTACAAAAAACAACGAAGACGCTTGAAGGGTGACCCCACTGTTTTAGACGACACTCTTATCATCTTGACACTTTGTATAATATGAGAATCCATTTATGTCAAACCCTTCATAAGACATAACATTCACTTTTGGTTTAAAGGCGATTCATTTGATAGTTTCAGTAAGATTATTTGGTGTTTGAGATAGTTGATATAAGACTTTATCTTCAAACCACTTAATAAATGTCTTATTATGATCTCTAGCAAGCCACATTGAATTGGCTCAAGGATATTGTCTCTTGATGAAATTGATATGTTCCTCGATATAAAAACTCACTTCATCGATGTTGTGTAAAATATATAAGTGACCTTGTTCCAACTGCTCACGGCTGATTACTTTTATCCGTGATCCCAAAATTCCTTTGCCAGAATACTCCTCAATATTCTTGTCATTAATAGGAGCGTCATTTCCACTCAAAAAGTCATTGCAAAAATCCATAACCTCTCTCGCCACATAACCCTCAATAATACTCCCTTCAGGCTGATAACGGTTTTGAACATCACCTTTAAAAACATTCATGTATTGTTCAAAGGGATACATCCAATGCAAGAAAATTGGTCCCAACATTTTCACTTTCCTAGTCAAGTGGACAACAAGATGTACCATGATATCAAAGAACAAAGGAGGAAAAGACATCTCAAGCTGACATAGGGTAACAACCACTTCTCTTTGCAATTTATTGAGAGTATCAGGGTCAATAACTTTGCTGCATAGACTGTTGAAAAAGAAACAAAGTCTAGTGATTGCAAACCTTACATGCTTCGGCAATATAGATCAAATTGCCACGGGCAGTATTTGTTGCATTAGAGTGTGACAATCATGAGATTTAAGACCTATAAACTTTAGATCTTTCATTGATACCAATCTACGGATGTTGGATGAGTAACCCTATGGCACCTTAACATTTACCAATCATTCACAAAAAGCTTTCTTCTCCTTTCTAGACAACGTGTAACAAGCAGGAGGTAAGTATGTTCTCCGATCGCTACTAACTACTTCTATTAATTTTGTCCTTATTCCCATTTCATATAGGTCCATTCTAGATTTTATCCCATCTTTACTCTTACCTGGTATATTCAATAGAGTACATTTGACACTATCACAAACACTTTTCTGAACGTTCATGACATCAATACAATGCCTGACTGCCAAAGAACTATAAGGAAGATCCCAAAATATTGACTTCTTCTTGAATAAAGATTTGTCACTCTGTGTGGCCATGGTACATTGTGATCTCTTACCAAATTCATTGGCAAAGTCTTTTACTCTTTCATAAGCAACCTCCCCTGGTATAGGTTTAGGTGCACTCCGTTCCTCATTCCATCCATTGAATGCTTTGCGCAACCTACGATACAGATGGAATTTTGGAAGAAACCTTCTATAACCAAGATATATAGTCTTGCCGCCATGTTTTAGTCGTATTGAATCAGTGCTCTCTTCACATATAGGACGCACTTTAGATCCTTTGACACTATATCCAGACAAATTCCCATATATCGGAAAGTCATTAATAGTGCAAAACAACATAGCGTGCAAACGAAATGTCTCTCTTTGTGAAGCATCATAGGTTTGACCTTCTTCAGGTTTGAAGAAATGAGAAATGGATAGGTTTGAAGATAAAGTCTTATATCAACTATCTCAAACACCAAATAATCTTACTGAAACTATCAAATGCATCGCCTTTAAACCAAAAGTGAATGTTATGTCTTATGAAGGGTTTGACATAAATGGATTCTCATATTATACAAAGTGTCAAGATGATAAGAGTGTCGTCTAAAACAGTGGGGTCACCCTTCAAGCGTCTTCATTGTTTTTTGTAAGTGCAAAGGATAAGAGTCCATGTGAAGCTAAAATGTCATATTATGGTGTCATTGAGGACATATGGGAGTTTGACTATGTAGATTTCAGAATTCTACTCTTTAAATGTAATTGGGTTGATAACACCAAAGAAGTTATAGTGGATGAATTGGGTTTCACATTAGTGAACTTTGAAAAGATTGATGAGAAGGGTGAATCATTCATATTTTCATCACCAGTGAAACAAGTATTTTATATTGATGATCCTGCAAATGATACATGGTCAGTTGTTCTTCATGGTAAAAGACAGTTCATTGAAGATCCTATAGATGGAGAAGAGTACTATGATAAGTACGAATGACTCCAGTCCATTCTCAGTTGGGTTCCCAACACCACCAAATATTGAAGCTAATGATGACTTGTATGTGTGCATAGATCACAATGAAGGATTGTTAATTGATAAAAGATCACAATATTAGAGGCATGCATGTTTATATTTTTTATATGTTTTATTTATCTAAATGTGAACTTTACAATGTTTTATTATCTTCTAGTTATGTCAAATGCTAAATGTTTGATTTTTTAATGATGCTTTCAGATGGCTAAGCATGAGCATGATGACCACGATGATGATTACTGTGAGGGTGAGGATATCAATGCGCCACCTCACAATGTAAGTTTTAAAAATATATCCTATATTTCTATCTATATGTCCATTTATAGTTATATCTTGTAAGTGTGTTTATTTTGTCAAATTTTAGGTTGATGATGTACCCCGTGAAGAACTTGGGGCACTTGATGAGCAGCGAAAAAAAAATTGAAAAAGTGAGGGGCATCACTATGATGAACAAGTTACTACAACAAAGGGGAAATTGACCCAAATTGGCTGTGGATTTTGATCATGTAGGAAATCCATTTGGAGTGAACCGCAACTCATTTATTTCATATCTTGGGGTTCTTACTCGTGCCCATTATAGTCCTAATGTAGAATTTTGGCATAAAGTTCCTAAGGGGAAGAAATACTTAGTATAGAAGGAACTATGTGTGAGTTATTATTATTTGCAATTCTATTTTGTAGATTACTAATTTTTAGGATACTAGTTAATAGCAATTCTATTTTGTAGAGTATATTTGAACTGCATGAAAAGCTGCATCGTAAATGCTTGTTGCAATGATGTGGGAGGGTCCTAAGGAACTATAGGACAAATCTCACCCGAGATTACATACGAGATGCTGAGAAGAGGAAGAAGCCAGCCACTGAGAAATGGAACTACCTGGACCCCAATGACTGGGAGGAGTTTGTTATCAAAATAAAAACTGATGAATTCAAGGTATTAAATGCCACTCCCAATTTAGTTAATATACATTCTTATGTATTCACCTGTTCAAGATTAACCTTTAGTGTTACTAACCAAATCAATGTGCTTACTAACAAAGCTATCAGTGATGCTCAAAGAGCAAGGCATGCACTAAATGTGCATGACCACACGATGGGTCCAAAAGGCTATGCAGGCATTCGCCAAAGACTACACACTGAGTCTACTGCTCAATCTGTTGCTACTCAAAAGATTATAGATTCCTCTACTATTGGTCCCACACCTCTACCTCACCATGCTATGTGGATAGCTGGGAGGAAAAACAAGAAAGGAGATATAACCAAGCCCGCAACTGCTGAGGTGGCTACAAAAATGATAAAATTCAACTCTTAGAGCAATCGATATTGATTATTGTTATGTTTACTTACCAATTTTTGTTGATGGCAATTAGTGGGAGCTTCACGAGTAGAGGAAGGAAGGCAAGTTCATCCCTGAGGGAACAAGGGATGAATTGACAGTTTCTCTTGGTAACCTATAGCATCTTGGACGTGTTAGGGGTGCAGGCGCTGGTGTGGGCATAAAAGCATTCTTTGGGCCATCACAGTGCAAACCTGTCCCAAAAGCGGGATTATCAAATGTTGAGGTAACCTATTCTTTTTTTAGAATGTTATTGCGAAAGGGAATTAAATAATTAAAAGCTAGCATTTCTTTTGTCGATGTATAGGTAGATGAGTTAATTAATAAGAGAATCCAAGAAGCAATGGTGAAGTGGCAGGCATCTCAGGCTACCACTCAGACAGTACTTGTGGCATGCCACTCTTCTCCTACTACAGAGGTTGGGAGTAATCCTGTAGACCCATCTAGAACGTCTCTGTAAGTATTTTTATGGCATAGTAGCTAGTCTTTTCAAGATGATATATTTATGTATATATGTATATAACATTCTTTATGTAAATTTGTAGGGGTTGAAGCCATGTCATCTAAAAAGTCAAGAATTTATCATTACAGAGGTCGAGGCTTACCCACCCCTTCCAAGGGACATGTTTCATGGGACTCTAGTACCAGATGGTGTGGTTCGTGTGAGCCTAATACATATACTCCCCTATTGGAGGGATCTTCCATTGACATATGCCCACCTAGATTATGAAATGCTTGGTGAAGCAGAAGGCGGAGTGATATTGTGGCCCAAAACGGATGTCGTCTGTACTAATATTGTATGGTAAATTTATATTATGTTAATTTGTTAGTGTTTATATATGAGTCAATTGATCTGAAATTATATTTGTAGGTCAAAAGGAAGAAACCCGCTACATCTCGGCCTCCACCTCCACCTCTTGAAGTACCTAGTTGGCTTCTAAGGGACCTATACACCTCGGTAGGTCCTAATTGTAGGGGTATGGCAGTATGGATAGGTGAACATAATCCAAATTTTCCTATAAATGTTTCTATTCTGGAGGATGTTGGAGGTGAATCATACGATAACAATCTATTTATACAAGATATTTTGGAGTTGATTTGTTATGATTGGCTGAATACATCTATGATAGAGCTATGGATATGGTGAGATCTTGTTTATACATTCATATACCTTGTTTTATATACGGTGATCTGGTTTCTTATATATTAATGCATATGTAATACATGTTTTGCAACCACTTAGACACGATCTGTAAACATTTTTTTTATTTTCCCATGTGGTATTTCTAGTTCCATCTTTAATCAGTCTTGTAGATAAAGACCCTTCATCAATTACCTCGTACTGCTCTGTTGCTTTTAAATATTTTGATAAAAAAAAGAAGACGGTGATAATATCTCCATTCAATGTTGAGTAAGTTTACTTTGCTTATAATTTGGACTTAAGATAATTACATTTTTATTGTAGATTTTGAGTTATTAATTTTTAACTTTCTTACCTCTAGTGGTAGGCATTGGGAGTACTGGTTATTGTCCCCAAGACATTCACTATTTATTATATAGATCCTGTGAGGAAGGAATTGGACACATTATATGGACACCCAATGAAAAGGCCATTATTCACGTAAGAAATATTTCATATTTTTATATCTGTTAACATTTGTTATTACATTACTATCTAATTATGCAATTTAATGTGTTACATTAACATGTAGGGATTTAAGAGATTTCAAAAAAGTTGTAGGAAACATCTCCAAGAAAAAGAAACAGTTACTAATTTGGGAGAATGTGAAAGTAATTTCCTGACTCCAATGTATATATTATTTATGTGAACTGTGCTTGTTTGTATTTTTGAACATTTTGTATGTTTCAATTTATAGTGTGCTAAACAAGACAATGGTTGGGCATGTGCATACTATATGATGCGATATATGGACCTAATTATCAAACATGTTGCAATGGAAATCGATACCATACAATAAGTATTATATATAGTCTCATTAGATAATATGAAATATATCAATCTTATTATATATTATTAATTTTATATATACGTCATTCTCTTTATAGGTGTTTAAAACCAGTGACTTCACTATAGGTGAAAAGTTATTAGATGTACATACTCCCTATACGATGGAACAATTAGATGATGTAAGAGAACAATGGGCAAAAGCCTTACAAGTAGTGGGAATTTTTTATTATGATTGGGATACTAATGACGATAATGAAGATGATGATAATAATAAAGAATGATATTTCTAAACTTTGTTCTCATAATTTTTTTTGTATTTGATGACATGTGAATGATTTTTTTTTCATATGTGAGAATGTGAAGATGATCAATACATTAATGTTTCTACATGTGTCTGAATGTGAAAAGAGATGAAATGAATGGAACTGCAGGTTGCTAAATGCGTGTGAAAATGGAGGAAATTTGAAATGGAACTATTGGTTTCTACATGTGTGTGATGAAAAATAATATGAAATAAATGTTCTTATACATGTGTGTGAATCACATTATCATAAATTGTTGTCTATCCTTGTTAATTTTGTAGGTTTGTGGCTTGTTGTTGGCTGAAATCAAAGGGTGTTGTAAACCTGCAGTTCAGAACTGAACTGTAGGTTCTGCATCCTACTGACCAGCCAGATAGCAGGCTTGTAAACTGATAAGAAAAAAATCAGAACATAGGCGTCAGTTATTAGTATAAAAAACCTTACTACGTCAGTTATTAGTATAACACCAACGTCTTTATCCCTTTTCTGGGGGCTGATTTTTTTTTCCTTTTTGGCGTCGGTTATTAGTACAAAGTTGACGTCTATTAGAGGGATATAGTGTCGGTTATTGGTAAAAACTGACACCTATTGTGCCCTTGCTGGCGTGTTTTATTGGTGGCGGGAAGGGTTATGGCGTTGGTGTTGAAACCGACACTGAAGGTTTCACTTTTAGCATCGCCCACTTGGTGTCTCTTTGAAACTGAAACCAAAAGGCTTAGTTAACCAACACTAAAGGTCAGTTTTGTACTAGTTTGTATGCATAAGAAGCATAATCACTACTGGTCAAAAGGTTGGTAGGTGGGGTAGGGGTGTGCACAGGATATGTTCATGTTTGACATGATGGAACATAGATCCTAATGCAGGTGCTCTTGGACCTGTTGGTTGTATGCTTGTTGGTGCATCATGTAGCCCATAAGGGTTTCATTAGATACACGAAATGAAGCATGGCTAGGTCTAGGTGGCTAAGGAGGTGGAGCTTGGGAAGGGGAGGCAGGGGCTGTAGAGGTAGAGGTTGAGGGTGAAGCACTAGGTGTGGTGGAGGCAAAAATGGGCACATACTTCCGAATCATGGTTTCACTGATACACACGCCCTTTTTGGCTAGCTTGTAATGAAAGTTAGAAAAGAGTGATTTCTCAGTAGAAAACTGAAACAAACTGTAGATTAGGGTTGGATAGGGGGGATGGGTGCCTTGATTGTTCTTACCAGAATCAAAATAGGTCATGTGGTGAAGAATGTATCTTGACCATTTGACTCTGATATACTCAAGGAGACAATACATGATAACTGCAGTGTTCTATGCAATATCCATTTGATTTTTCTTCAGATGGATGTTGCAGTTTACCACTAAGGCTAAGATGTGCTTCCTGATATTGAGGGAGGAGGAGGGTAGGGTGCTCTTCTTCTTATATGGAACATCGAGTTTCTTCAAGTAATGATGAATGTCAGGGAGAGTAAGCTCATTCTGCTTGTAGAAACCTTCAGGATCCAAAAGATTGAAGTACTCACCATAATCCTTGCACCAAGAGTCATTCTCATTATCTCTAGAAAAGAAGACATTTAAAATATCCTCAGAGATTTGAAAATGCTTCCCAGCGATCATGGAAGTTAGGATTACTTGAGTATTCAGCGGGGGTACAAGGGTGTCGTAATTCCAACACAAATTAGTGTAGAATTCGTGAACTGCTTTTGTGCTTGTCATGGAATTGAAAAAGTAGTCATGCTCGACAGCCAGGGCAGAGAGGTGATGGATAGATAACATCTTAGATACTTGGTCTATAACCACTTGACGCCTAGGGCTAGGCTCAAACAAAGCTCTAAAAGGGAAAGGACTCCTAGGAAGAAGGTCCTTATACCTATTTACAGCTTCTATTGAGACAAAGGAGGTGTCTTCAAAGGGAATCAAGCAGTTAGACAAAGAATATGAAGGAGAATTTCTAGGGGCAAGTCTCTTTCTCCTATAGGAAGCCATGGAGGTGAAAAGGAAGAGGAGAAGAGATCAAACACACAAATCAAACCATCAAAAATATCCAAACACCAACAAGGAGCAATGGGGGAGGTCTAGGGCTGCCTATCTAGGTCAGGAAAGGGCTAGGATAGGAAAGGAAAGGGCTAGGGTAGAGAGCTTAGGGATAGAAGAAGGAGAATCGGTCGACTATTCTCTAGTTGAGAGGGAGAATAGTCGGTCGAACCCAACTTAATTTGGCTTTAGCCCGTGGATCGGTCAAGTTCTGTGAGTCAGAAACTCGACCAATTGGTCCATTTTAGAACATCTCTCGATCACAGATCAGTCGAGTTTGTCCTGGGGGAAACTCGACCGATGGTCAACCTGACCTAAAACCATCAAACTCAATTTCTAGCCATATGAATGCTAATTAAATTCATTTTTCAATTCTATTATGTATATTGAACATACTTAGGCACATATCACTCATCATTGGGTACTATTTAGCGATAAAATCAAGAAATTTGAGAAATGCCCAAAAACAAGTGAAACTAAGCATGTCAACAAGCACAAATTTGCAAAAATTTGCAATTTTAGGCAAGCAAGGTGAGTAAAACATGATCAAGACATATAGGATAAAAACAACTAGCTAGATAACATGTCAATATCAACTGAAGAAACAATGAGTAGTTTAGATCTAATAAAATTAAATTTCTCTCTAGCTAGAGGTTTAGTGAAAATGTCCACCAACTGATTTTCTGTGTCCACATGCATGATATAAATATCCTTCTTGGCAATGTTATTGTGAAGAAAATGATGGTGAACCTCTATATGTTTAGCTCTACTATTCAATATAGAATTATAAGAAAGATTGATTGCACTAGTATTATCACAATAGATAAGATAAGCATCAAAATGTATGTTAAAGTCTTAGAGCATTTGCTTCATCCATAGGATTTGGGCACAACAACTTCCAGCTACAATGTATTCAGCCTTGGTAGTTGATAATGCCACGGTGCTTTGTTTCTTGGAAAACCAAGACACCAAGCATGGTCCTAGAAGGAAGCAAGTGCCACTTGTGCACTTTCTATCAACCAAACAGCCTGTGTAATCCGCATCACTATATGATATAAGAGTAAAGTCTCTTGACTTAGGATACCATAGACCAAATTTTTGAGTTTTGGCTAAGTATCTCAAAATCCTCTTAACAGCAATAAGATGTGATTTCCTGGGGCTTGATTAAAAGTGAGCACACAAGCCAACACTAAACATAATATCAGGTCTAGAGGCAGTTAAATAAAGTAAACTTCCAATCATACCTCTATAGAGATTCTCATCTACCTTCTCACCTTCTTCATATCTATCAAGTTTGGCGGTGTTGGACATGGGTGTGTCCATCGACTTCATGTTCTCCATCCCAAATCATTTGAGTAGTTCATTGGTGTACTTGCCTGGGTTGATGAAGTTTCCATCTTTGGTTTGCTTGATTTGGAAGCCAAGGAAGAAAGTTAACTCACCCATCATGCTCATCTCAAACTCACTCTGCATAAGAGAACTAAACTCCTTGCAGAGATCAAGATCAGATCTACCAAATATGATATCATCAACATAAATGTGAATGATAAGAAAATTGCTAGAAGTGTGTTTTAGAAATAGAGTAGAATCGACTTTGTCCATGACAAAGCCATTGTCCAACAAAAAGTTCTTTGATTTCTCATACCAAGCTCAATGTGCTTGTTTGAGTCCATAGAGAGATTTTTGTGCAAATAAACACGATTAGGTTGCTTATCATTTTCAAAGCCCAGAGGTTGAGCAACAAATACTTCCTCCTCGATTGTACCATTCAAAAATGCACTTTTAACATCCATTTGATATAGCAAGAAATTTTATAATTAGCAAAGGCAAGTAGCATTCTAATAGATTCAAGTCTAGCAATAGGAGCATAAGTTTCATCAAAATCAATACCTTCCTGGTGATTGTAACCTTGTGCCACTAACCTTGCTTTGTTCCTTACTACCTTACCATTTTCATCAAGCTTGTTGCGGTAGACCCATTTGGTGCCAATGATTTTTTTGTCACTTGGTCTTGGCACTAGAGTCCACACATGTTTCTTCTCAAATTGCTCTAGTTCCTCCTGCATGGCTAGGATCCACTCGTCATCTCTAAGAACTTATTTGATGTTCTTTGGCTCCAGTTGTGAGATGAAGGCACTGTTTGCTTGTTCTTTGTTATAGGAAGCTCGTGTCTTCACTCTCTCAAATGGGTTGCCAATTATTAGCTCTTTGGGATGATTCTTTGCAAAGCGAGGAGTGGGATCCTTCTTCTCTTCATCTCCTACTTCAACCACCTGCTTACCTTTGTTGTTGATGTTGAGGTCTTTCAAGATAGGAATTAAGTCATCTGCAACATCATTATCAACAACATTCTTGCCAACAACAGGGTTAGTTTCAATAAACTTGACATTAATGGATTCTTCAATTTGAGACAGTTCAATATTGAAAACTCTATAAGCCCTGCTTGTAATTCTATAGCCTAGGAAGAAAGCCTTGTAAGATTTCAGATCAAACTTGTCGAGAAAATCCTTCATGTTTAAAACAAAACAAGGACATCTGAAAACATGAAAGAATTCGATGGATGGCTTTCTACCACGCCTTAACTCATAGGGGGTTTTCTTCAAAGAGGGATGTGTAAAAACTCGGTTCTGCACAAAGTAAGAGGTGCTAACAGCTTTGGCCCAAAACTTCTTAGGAATGCCATATTCAAGAAGCATGGTCCTAGCCATCTCCTGTAGTGACCTATTCTTTCTCTCTACTACCCCCATTTTGTTGAGGTGTACAAGGAGAAGAGAAATTGTGCGAGTAACCAGATTTTTCACAAAAATGCTAAAAAAGATCATTTTCAAAATCTCCCCCATGGTCGCTACGAATAGAAACAATCCAGCAAGAAGCTTCATTTTCAACTCATTTACAAAAGATCGAGAAAACATCTAGAGTATTACTTTTAGAAATGAGAAAGAAGGTCCAAGTATAGTGAGAGAAATCATCGACAATCACAAGACAATACTTGGAACCGCAAAGGGTTTGAGTTCTCATAGGTCCGAATAGATCAATATGAAGAAGCTTACTGAAGAAGGTCAAACAAAGCTCGATCTTTTCGTTTGCACGCTATAACTTCTTTGGTGTTATCAACCCAATTACATTTAAAGAGTAGAATTCTGAAATCTACGTAGTCAAACTCCCATATGTCCTCAATGACACCATAATATGACATTTTAGCTTCACGTGGACTCTTATCCTTTGCACTTACAAAAAACAACGAAGACGCTTGAAGGGTGACCCCACTGTTTTAGACGACACTCTTATCATCTTGACACTTTGTATAATATGAGAATCCATTTATGTCAAACCCTTCATAAGACATAACATTCACTTTTGGTTTAAAGGCGATGCATTTGATAGTTTCAGTAAGATTATTTGGTGTTTGAGATAGTTCTCATAGGTCCAACATTTATAGGAAAATTTGGATTATGTTCACCTATCCATACTGCCATACCCCTACAATTAGGACCTACCGAGGTGTATAGGTCCCTTAGAAGCCAACTAGGTACTTCAAGAGGTGGAGGTGGAGGCCGAGATGTAGCGGGTTTCTTCCTTTTGACCTACAAATATAATTTCAGATCAATTGACTCATATATAAACACTAACAAATTAACATAATATAAATTTACCATACAATATTAGTACAGACGACATCCGTTTTGGGCCACAATATCACTCCGCCTTCTGCTTCACCAAGCATTTCATAATCTAGGTGGGCATATGTCAATGGAAGATCCCTCCAATAGGGGAGTATATGTATTAGGCTCACACGAACCACACCATCTGGTACTAGATAACACTCTTTAAATGTAATTAACCATCGGTTGAGTTTCCCCCAGGACAAACTCGACTGATCTGTGATTGAGAGATGTTGTAAAATGGACCAATTGGTCGAGTTTCTGACTCACAGAACTTGACCGATCCACGGGCTAAAGCCAAATTAAGTTGGGTTCGACCGACTATTCTCCCTCTCAACTAGAGAATAGTCGACCGATTCTCCTTCTTCTATCCCTAAGCTCTCTACCCTAGCCCTTTCCTTTCCTATCCTAGCCCTTTCCTGACCTAGATAGGCAGCCCTAGACCTCCCCCATTGCTCCTTGTTGGTGTTTGGATATTTTTGATGGTTTGATTTGTGTGTTTGATCTCTTCTCCTCTTCCTTTTCACCTCCATGGCTTCCTATAGGAGAAAGAGACTTGCCCCTAGAAATTCTCCTTCATATTCTTTGTCTAACTGCTTGATTCCCTTTGAAGACACCTCCTTTGTCTCAATAGAAGCTGTAAATAGGTATAAGGACCTTCTTCCTAGGAGTCCTTTCCCTTTTAGAGCTTTGTTCTCATAGGTCCGAATAATCTTTTCAAAGTTCACTAATGTGAAACCCAATTCATCCACTATAACTTCTTTGGTGTTATCAACCCAATTACATTTAAAGAGTAGAATTCTGAAATCTACGTAGTCAAACTCCCATATGTCCTCAATGACACCATAATATGACATTTTAGCTTCACGTGGACTCTTATCCTTTGCACTTACAAAAAACAACGAAGACGCTTGAAGGGTGACCCCACTGTTTTAGACGACACTCTTATCATCTTGACACTTTGTATAATATGAGAATCCATTTATGTCAAACCCTTCATAAGACATAACATTCACTTTTGGTTTAAAGGCGATGCATTTGATAGTTTCAGTAAGATTATTTGGTGTTTGAGATAGTTGATATAAGACTTTATCTTCAAACCACTTAATAAATGTCTTATTATGATCTCTAGCAAGCCACATTGAATTGGCTCAAGGATATTGTCTCTTGATGAAATTGATATGTTCCTCGATATAAAAACTCACTTCATCGATGTTGTGTAAAATATATAAGTGACCTTGTTCCAACTGCTCACGGCTGATTACTTTTATCCGTGATCCCAAAATTCCTTTGCCAGAATACTCCTCAATATTCTTGTCATTAATAGGAGCGTCATTTCCACTCAGAAAGTCATTGCAAAAATCCATAACCTCTCTCGCCACATAACCCTCAATAATACTCCCTTCAGGCTGATAACGGTTTTGAACATCACCTTTAAAAACATTCATGTATTGTTCAAAGGGATACATCCAATGCAAGAAAATTGGTCCCAACATTTTCACTTTCCTAGTCAAGTGGACAACAAGATGTACCATGATATCAAAGAACAAAGGAGGAAAAGACATCTCAAGCTGACATAGGGTAACAACCACTTCTCTTTGCAATTTATTGAGAGTATCAGGGTCAATAACTTTGCTTAACAGACTGTTGAAAATGAAACAAAGTCTAGTGATTGCAAACCTTACATGCTTCGGCAATATAGATCAAATTGCCACGGGCAGTATTTGTTGCATTAGAGTGTGACAATCATGAGATTTAAGACCTATAAACTTTAGATCTTTCATTGATACCAATCTACGGATGTTGGATGAGTAACCCTATAGCACCTTAACATTTACCAATCATTCACAAAAAGCTTTCTTCTCCTTTCTAGACAACGTGTAACAAGCAGGAGGTAAGTATGTTCTCCGATCGCTACTAACTACTTCTGTTAATTTTGTCCTTATTCCCATTTCATATAGGTCCATTCTAGATTTTATCCCATCTTTACTCTTACCTGGTATATTCAATAGAGTACATTTGACACTATCACAAACACTTTTCTGAACGTTCATGACATCAATACAATGCCTGACTACCAAAGAACTATAAGGAAGATCCCAAAATATTGACTTCTTCTTGAATAAAGATTTGTCACTCTGTGTGGCCATGGTACATTGTGATCTCTTACCAAATTCATTGGCAAAGTCTTTTACTCTTTCATAAGCAACCTCCCCTGGTATAGGTTTAGGTGCACTCCGTTCCTCATTCCATCCATTGAATGCTTTGCGCAACCTACGATACAGATGGAATTTTGGAAGAAACCTTCTATAACCAAGATATATAGTCTTGCCGCCATGTTTTAGTCATATTGAATCAGTGCTCTCTTCACATATAGGACGCACTTTAGATCCTTTGACACTATATCCAGACAAATTCCCATATATCGGAAAGTCATTAATAGTGCAAAACAACATAGCGTGCAAACGAAATGTCTCTCTTTGTGAAGCATCATAGGTCATCACACCTTCACCCCATAGTTTCTTTAAGTCATCAATAAGAGGTTCAAGATAAATGTCGATATCATTTCCAGGTTGTTTAGGGCCCGATATCAACAACCACAACATAATGTACTTATTTTTCATACACAACCAGAAAGGAAGATTGTATATAACAAGCATAACTGGCCAATTGCTATGTTGGCTTCTCAATGTCCCGTACAGATTCATCCCATCTATACAAAGCCCAAGTCTTAGATTCCTGACTTCTTCACCATATTTAGGGTACAATAAATCAATCTTCTTCCACTGTGGGGAATCAGACACATGTCGTAGGATCCCATCATAATTTTTCTTAACATCTGCATGCCACCTCAAATTCTTCACATCTATGGGATTGGCAAACAAGCGTTGAAACTGTGATATTATAGGTAGATACCACATCATCTTGGAAGGAGAACCAGTTTTGGACTCCCCCGAAGTCATCACTTTATACCTTGACGCACCACATTTTGGACAATCTTTCAAATCTACATAGTCCTTTTGAAATAATACACAATCGTTCAGGCATGCGTGTATCTTCTTGTCCTCCATTCCCATTGGGCACAACAATTTCTTTAACTAGTATGTTGAGATTGGTAGCTCGTTTCCTTCAGGAAGAATTTCTTTCAACAAAGACAACAATGACGTGAAGCTTTTTTCGCTCCATCTATTGTTAGCTTTCAGCTTATACAATCTCAACACAATGCTAAGCTTCATAAACTTAGTCCAACCTGTGTATAATGGTATCTCAGCATCATGCACAATGTTTCTAAACATGCAAGGTGGATCGGTGTGCTCTACCCCACAAC
Organism: Alisma plantago-aquatica; assembly: GCA_963693085.1. Taxonomy (NCBI): domain Eukaryota; kingdom Viridiplantae; phylum Streptophyta; class Magnoliopsida; order Alismatales; family Alismataceae; genus Alisma; species Alisma plantago-aquatica. Next base: position 865,609,385 of record OY856409.1, read on the forward strand.
TATCCAGCATTGCATCAACGATGTCTACTGGAACTGGTTCATTCACATCTACGTCATCGGAGGCAATTTCTTCTTCCACACAAGCACTTCTATCGACATCCACTGATTTTAGGTTTGAAATCTCTCCATGCCAGTGCCATTCTGTATAGCCTTGTACAATCCCATTGCACATTACATGCCTTTTGATTTCATCACCAGTGCTGACTTTCAAGTTGTTACCGTAATGCCTACATGGACAGTAGAACCTATCTCCAGGTTGTTTCCTATGTTCCTTGGCAAATCTAATAAATTGATCAAGACTAGAAATAAACTCTGGGGTGCAGCGATTTGGAATGGACATCCATGATGTATCCATTCTATGATCAAAGAGAAAACAAGTATATATTAGGGTTTAGGGTTAAAAGATTAGGGTCTAGGGTTAAAATATTAGGGTTTATGGTTAAAAGTTTAGGGTTTAAGGTCTTATATGTAATAAATGTGTACCACCTATCCCATTCTTGAACACCTAATCTCACTAGTAAGTGTATAATGTGTATTGGGTTTTCAAGAAAATTTCGACAACATTTCCCCACTATTCTCCAAGTACATATGTACTTAGAGAACAAACAGGGAAATGCTACTAAAATTTTCTTAAAAACCCAATACACATTATACACTTAAATCCTAAGTGAGATTAAGTGTTCAAGAACAGTCCCAAACCGGGGACTATCCAAGATTTACTCCTAATGAGTAAATCTTGGACGAGTTTCTAGGCCAACAAATACATGTGCTGTCATTCCTATACCAATGATGCTATTTTCATCATTCATATCCTAGGTTGATTTACAATAGCATAATTGATTTCAACATCTCAAATATACATGCATATGTTGTCAAAAAGATAATCATTAAACATAAAATGTAGGTATCCTATCATTTATAATTGATTTCAAAATGTCATACTAGCTCATGCATTATCATCATCATTCTACATCATACAATATCGATTCATAATTAAACATAAATGTAGGTATCCTATCATTCATAATTGATTTCAAAATTTCAAACTAGCTCATTCATTATCATCATCATCGTTCTACATCATACAATATGGATTCATGTTCCTAACATTTATTTGCACAAACATTTATTTCATTTCATATAGTATCAATAGAAGTGCAAAAATCATAAAAGCATCCATTCATTTCATATAATATATATTAATCATGCAAAATTCTTTACTACCTACCTTCCAAGGTGACAGAGGCAGAACAAATGGAGGAGTAGCAGTCGTAGAGCAGATGGAGGAGAAGAAGTCAATAGAGCAGATGGAGGAGTAGCAGTCAGGCTCAGGCGGGTCCGACATGGAAGAGGGGTAGCGGCGGCGGCTCTGGCAAGGAAGAGGGGAAGAGGCGGCACAAACTCCACTGAGTTCTGGTGGTATTGAGCTCTAAAGCTCTGGCGGTGTTGAGCACAGGCAGTGATCAAGCACAACAGCTAGTGAAATCAAGACAGTGGTAGGCGGCGATGGATGGAGATCGATAGCGTGACGAGCACCAATAGCTTCACCATACCTAGTGCTGGTGAAATCATGATGAAACAGAGAATGGAGAAGAGTCTGTTTCATGGGTGCTATTAAGTTTACCATCGTCATTGGTTGTTTTAGAAACTGACACCTATGCTCAATTATAGTCGTCAGTTTCAACTAGAAAAACTAACATCTATCTACATATGCTGACAAAAAAATGTTCTTGAATTACGACCATAGTCGTCGGTTACTTGGTCAACAATCGACGCCAATTGGGCAATTTGGGGGTAAAAATATTTGCGGGGACAGCGCGTAAAAACACATCTACGTCGGTTATTGTAAGAAAACTGACGAAAAAAATGGGGCCGATTTCTATCTTGTGAAAAACCTTTAGTCGTTGGTTACTTGGTCAACAACCGACGCCGTATGTGAAATTTTGGAGGTAATTTTTTTGCTCTGAAAAAATTGGATTTGGCGGGTGATTTTAGATGTCAGTTTCTTATTGCAAAACCGGTGCTAAATAAAAAGCGATACCCGTGTCTTATAAAAATTGGTCGGTCTTCACATATAGATGTCAGTTTGTGTTTTCAGCCGACGTTGTAGGGTTTAGGCATCAGTTTTTGGAATACAACTGACGCCTCAAAATGTGATGTTATATGTCATTTCTATAGTAGTGACAATCATTACTACCCTACCCCGAGCCTTCCGCTGCTACTGCTCCTCCACCCTTTGCTACTGGTGGTCCTACTCCTTCCTACCTACTATTGCCTACTGGCCCCTTTGCCACCCTACTTTCCAGTATTGGCGATTCTGCTCCATCCTTTCCTCAGGCCAATGAGCTCTATGCTCTTGGTATGACTTGGGATGAGCAGAATGCTCATTGGCCCGGTCATGGTTTTGGTCCTCCTACTGACGAGGAGATGCCTGACCGGGCTAATGCTGAGGCTGTTGATGACAACGATGGTGATGGTGATGATGCTTCTGATGATGGTGATGGTTCAGATGCTGATTCTGGTGATGAAGGCACTACAACTGCACCTTCAGATGGAGATGAGGACTATGAGCCTGGAGCTGATGATGATGATGCTGTGGACATAGATAGTTTAGATGTCTAGCTTGTTTCTTAGTTTTTAGTCTAGTTTGCTGATCATATATATATTTTGAGGCTATTTTGTATAAGAAACATCTGGGCACATTATTTGAGTTGTATTATTTTATCTTCAGTTTTTATCACTTCCAGCTTGTAGTTGCTTTCATGAGAGCATACTTCTGAGTTGTAATATATGTTATGTGTACTCTAGCTCTTTGCTCTGATATATCTTATGAGTTGGTGCCATATTTCACCATATTTTGATTATGAATGAGATTGTATGTTTCTCTTGTCTCTAGTTGACATATGATATGAGATTGCTTGTATGATTATCTGCTTGATTGTGTTTTGGAGAAGACCTGGATATATGCTCTTCTACCCCCCTACTTTTTGATAATGTCAAAAGGGGGAGAGAACTTAAATGTCTTGAAACTCAATCATATTGTTATTCGTCGTCATACTACTATTTATTTCTTATGAGATCCTTTTCTTGTTCATTTAATGTTTTATCATGTGACTTGCAAAGGACCATATAGTACATGTATGCTATAATTGCTTTGTGTAGATAGACTAACTATGCATGTTAGAGGAAGCATAGATTGAGGGGGAGCCATTCACATTGTTCACATCTTGAATCCCCCTAATTCACAAGGAAAAGGTATAATTTCTATATCCTTTTCAATATGCTTGAGGAATGGTTTGTCATTGTCAAAAATGCGGAGAATGTTGACCTAGAGGTTATACATTGTTCATATTTTGATAATGACTTAACCATTCCATTCATATGTATCTAATATGTGTATTCAAGATTGATTTTAAGTGTTAGGTACATGAAAAGGATAAAAATTAAAAAGCCTTAATTTGTTCTCGTTCAAGTCAAAAGCTATACAAGTGTGTAATTTAGGAAATCCATGTAAACGACCTTAGAAGATTTTTGTAATCACTTGTATTGATATATTGGCTTGTAACTAAGATGAGAAAATTGACTGGGACACTTAGAACCAAGTTCTAATCACTTTTAACGCACTTTAGAAAATTGATCACATGTAGTCAATCAGTCGAGTTACAATCTCGACCGATCCACTAGGATCAATTCTCTGAAGAGTGCATCGGTTGAGTTGTGTTTTCACAGAACTCAACCGATGGGGTTACTGACCAAACACAACTTTCATTGATCGGTTGAGTTTCCCCAAGACAAACTCAACCGATGGTTTGAAATTTGGGATTGTCTTTTACCCTATCGGTCAAGTTACCTTTATTGAAACTCGACCGATTACACTATACAAAAATTGTAGAAAAAGTGATTGTTACCGTTAGTGAGTTATTTAGACAAAAATAGATCTGCTGCCTTGGAAAAAAATGGCTATGTTTCGACCCTAAGTGTACCCCAACTCAAAGGGGCACCCTCAACTATAAATAGGACCTTTTGGAGTCCATTCCATGGTTTCTCATTCCATATATGCTTGGTTCTTTCTTAGTTGAGAGTGTTACACACCTTTGAGCCCTTTCTCTCTCTACCTTCAAATGAAATCCATGAGTATGAGTGAGATAGGATCTATTGTTAGAGAGATACCCCTTATATCCATGTAAATCTCTCCACCTCCATCTTCCTACCCCCTTTCCTATTGAAGAAAAGGTTGAAGATCTTCTCTGAGTGAAGGAGAAGGAGTTGTTGTTCTTCAAGGTTGAAGAAAGCATGGTGTTCCAGATCTCCATGTGAAGGAGATAGGCAAGGAAAACGTTCAAGAAGGATAGGTAATTCCTTGAAGGCCAAAGACTTGAAGAAGGAGTGGGTAAGTCCTTGTTGAAGGCTGAAGACTCCATGGTTCAAGTGGGTAAGCTCCTTCTATAGGTTGAAGATCCTTGCTTGAGGTACTAAGCCCTTGGATGAATGTGGTTTTGTCTTGTAATCTTATGATAGAATATAAGAGTACCAAGATTGCAAAGTCCTAGAGTCTAACCACCTCTAGGTAGTGGAATGACTCACTTCAAGTTTGAAGTGTGGACCCATTCTAAACCACCTTGTCCAAGTGTATGTTCTTCCTTGTCTCTCACCCTTGCTATGCATGATAGTTAGGACTTCAAATTGGATGTATGTTTATGTTTCTGCACTTAATATAATTTGGTGGTCTAATTTGTTTTGTGAGATTTGTAAAGATCTATTCACCCCCCTCTAGAGCCCTTGATTCAACAAAAACCATACAACATATGTTAACCATTCAACATATAATTACAACATGAATTGTTACAACATTTGATATTACATATTGAGCAACAAACTTCTACATATACATGTACTACAACTTAAACAACAAGATCTTAAGACAATAAGTCCACCTGTATATCAGCTCACCACACAACTCTCAACTATCCTGGATCTTCAAAAGCATATGTCCACAACCTAAATAAAATATTACATGTGGTACATGTCAGCAAAATATTCAAAAAATATTGTACTGAGTATGCCTACATGTCTTTTTATATACCTCTCATTACTAAGCTTGGCAATAAGATAAAACTAATACTTCGTAGTTATAAAGAAATATAAGAAAAAGCATATACTTTCATAAATATGTTAATTAACAAAAGAGAACACATATTTTAAGCCCATTTTCCATTATATCATCCATGCATTGACAGTCGAAGGTTGAATGCATTGAAGGCCTTTTGATCAACTACCAAGCAGTTGGATCATTTCATAATGTGATCAGACTACCAAAGTGTTGGATCACTTTCAAGTACTTTACTACCAAAGAGTTTAAGTACTTTATTTTCTAGCACTTGACTAATAAAGAGTTGAAGTGCTTAGATATAATGGAATAGATATATTATGTTTCATGTGTTCATAGAAATAAGTATGGAAGCTCAAGCAACATAACATACATGAACAATTATTTCATCCAATATCATATGCCAAGTATTTTACTAAAATATATTGCAAGCATATTGTATAATAAGCCAAATAAGAGGTAATGGCATACCTTGATCAAGAAAAACTAATTCACCCATGTTCTTGGATTCAACTACCACTCTTGGTCAAACCCTGATTAAGACAAGATCACATATCACTATTAGGTTCTCATCATCCTAACCCTAGTTATATCCATTTTAGGGTTTACCTTATCTTATTAGGATATTTTTGTTATCACTTGCATTCTTGTCTGAGAATTAGATTACTGATGTGATAATCTAGTTATGTTCCAAAATTAGGATTCATTAACTGATAATTATATTTCATATAATGATGTGCACATATTAACCCTAATTTATATGCATTGCTCCAATTAGGATTTCAAAACCATATATTAAGGGTCAACTTCATATAACACATATTTCATGTATAAAACTGATCTCATATTTACATCTTATCTTCCAGTTACTAATATGAGGGTGTTCTGTGAATTTCATCATTTATTGAGCATGTATGTATTTATTGCATTTAACTTTGGGTTATTAGCCCTAATTAACCATATGGAGCAAATTACATGATTTTATGTTCAAACATCATCATATCTGACATCATATGGGTTATATATCATATTTAGTAGTTTTTGATGAATTCTCATAATTTTGGGTCATTGTTTGATATTTATTATCCATTAAATAAGCATTTCACCACTTACATAATATTACTAAGATTAGTGCATCAAAAGCCTGATCATTCCACTATGTTCTACTCATTTTTCTAAACATTTTGGTACCTTGTTTGCAATTTTTGGATAATCAAGGTAATTATTACAAATTATGGAAGATCTAGGATTTATTTGGTATTTTCTAACCTTTAGACTAATTGGATGGCACCACGTGTCTTACTTGGGCGCGGCTCCTTCCCTGGCTTGTGTTGAGCCACTGGTTCAGGATCTGGTCTAGCTAGACTGGACCTAGTTTAGCTCTCCTTTCTTTCTCTGGTTCTGCCCAATTCAGATCTGGTGTTGGATCCACAGATTCACTGATCCGATTGCCCAAGTCGAGGCTCTGCCTTTCCTTCTGGTCTCACGTCTGGGTCTTGTGCGAGAATTGGGTTCTCTGCTAATGAGTGTCACTGCGGATGACTTGCCCGACAAGGAATCAACATAGGTGCATGGATACTTTTCAGCTACTAAGGATGCAAACAACTTCATACATGATCCCGTAGCACCTCCGGCTTCTCTAGGTCACCATGGGTGTCTCCTCATCACGGTCTGGGAAAACTCACCAGCGATAGATGCTACTATGGTAGGTAGAAAGGGAAAAGGGCTTCCTTGGTATGAAGCTCATATCTGAAGCTTTGACGAGCATCAACAGACCTTCAAAGACCTAAAGGGAGCACTGGATTGGGTTGTAAAGCTTGGGTCAGCATCTCCACCTCTACACTTCTTCTCCGGCAAAAAGCCCTTTGGCCACCATCAAAGCCACCATAGGACTCAACAATTTCATATGGGTTCTGCTCCTAGGACACCCCTCTCTGATTCTGATGTCACAGACCCTCGTATGGACCCTCTCTTCTTCACCTCCTATCTCCAGCCACCACCTGCTCACCATAATGGAGAAGCAACACAAGATAGAGGCTCATTCTCACTCGTCAGTCCTACATATGCCCCAAAAGAATAATATTTTGAGAGCTCCTACTCTACTAAAGGTAACTGTAGGGTCTGAACTACCCATTACACCACATTGGGCAAGATCGACGTCGTGGGAGCTCGTGGCTCCTGACCCTATAGTAACCGATGCGAAGAACAAAGGACTTTGAGACCCTTCGATTAACAAATCTAAGGATAGAAAAAGTCCCACACAACTAATATGGGGATAACTCATCTTACCAGCTGAGTGACACTGGCTAATTAAAAACCTTAGGCTAGATACAACTTTACTCATCATGCAAATTGAATGTACACAATTTCATCAAATTTTGAGTCTCAATAATTTCTTCTAGGGATCTCAAAACCTCATGAATTTCAACCATAGATTTATCACAACTTAAACTACATCCCATCCAACTTTGGATCAAAGACTCACTTATTTGACCATTCTATTAAATACTCCAGAAGTCACAAACTTATGAATCATAATCATGATGTCAACACCAAATAACATCTATACTTTATCTAAGCACTTAGACTCTTCAAAACAACTCAACATGCATGAATTGACTTATGTCATTGGACATGTAAGGATTCTAAAAATTCACTCCATCACACAAGCCTAGGAAATTGTGAACCTCTTCCAGTGTCTTAGGTTGCTCCCACTCAACACTGGCTGTACTTTCTTGGGGTCCATGCAAACACCTCTAGCAGATATCGCATGCCTAAGGAAAGACACTTCCTTCAACCAGAACTTGCACTTGCTGAACTTGGCGAACAATTTGTGCTGTCTCAACAACGTCAACGTTAGGCGTAGATGCTGCTCATGCTTTTGGCTATCTTTGGAGTATATCAGGACGTCGTTGATGAAAACAACCACAATTTGGCCTAGATATGGCCTAAACACTATTTATGAGGTCCATGAATGCTGCTGGTGCATTGGTTAATCCAAACGGCATAACCACAAACTTGTAGTGACCATACTGAGTCCTAAAAGTAGACTTGGGTATGTCATCTGCCTTGATCCTTAGCTCATGGTAACCCAAACTTAGATTGATCTTTGAAAAAACAGTGACACCTCTCAACTGATCAAACATATCGTCCATCCTCGACAACATGCACTTGTTCTTGACTGTCACTTTATTCAACTACCAATAGTTTATACACAACCTCATAGAACCATCCTTATTCTTCACTAACAACACGGGAGAAGCCCAAGGGGAAGTGCTTAGTCTGATAAAGCCCTTCTCTAACAGCTCTTGCACTTGCTTCTTCAACACTTGCATCTCTTTCGGTGCCATTCTATACAATGACTGTACTATCGACTGCATACCAAGAACCAAATTGATGTCAAAATCAATCTCTCTAGAAGGGGGGACTCTAGGAAATTATTTAGAAAACACATCCTCAAGCTCATGCACCAACAATTATTCCTAAATACTAGGACTCCTCACCTTGGTATCTACCACATGTGCCAAGAAAGCCTCACACCCTACCTCATCAGCCTCTCTGTTGTCGTAACTGTCACAAAACACACTGGGAGAACCTTCCTATCTCCTTAGAAGATCCACAAAACATCATCATCTAAGAACATCACCACCTTGGAACTACAATCTAATGCCACTCGATACTTCTCTAAGGTATGCATCCCAAGGAGCATGTCAAATCTATGCATGTCAAGTGTCATAAGGTCCACTTGAATGTTGCGCCCCGAGAAAGAAAGAACACATGATGGACACACCTCCCGCAACTCAACATAATCAACAAGAGATTTTTCTAGAAGGAGACTATCAGATTTATGAATAACATGCAAAGAACAACTATCTATCACTTCTCTAGTGATAAAAGAGTGCATCACACCCGGTTCAACTAAAACATATACAAAAGAAGATGCAGACAAATCAGAATGAAAAAGCTCCATCTGACCTATCATGACTCGTGAATTGACCAATACCTCTTACTGACTCATGGCATAGAATCGATACATCACTTGTTGTCATTCCCTTCCTCGACTGGCTTTCCCAGAGGATCCTTCCTGTGACTCCTGACTGCATCCTCTACCACCATTGCTATTGAACTGCCGCTGCTATGACCCTTGCTGAATTTGTATCATATGTTGCGTCACCTCCTCATTGTTCATAGGACACACTCACTTCAAGCATCCTATATGCCTGCATACATAAAAAGTCTTATCCTCATACCATGGCCTAAACGACCCTATCACTAAAATTGATGCCGTGCTCTGAGCTCCTCTCAGCATAAATCTACGACTTCTACCTTTTCTCGGTGACCACTGAGATGACACACTGGATCTCTACTAGGACTGAGATGATGAAAACCTTAGCTTCTTGAATCCTCCAGAAGACTACCCTTGAAATTGAGCTGGTCTCTTCTTTGTTTTGGCTTCATGCTTCTCTATTGCCGAATGCTGTATCCGTCTCATGGACTACACAAGCATGGCAAACCTCTCCCTATTCTCCAAAGCTGACATTGTCGTCGTCAACTCTGTGCTTAACCCATTCTCAAAATGTTAGATCCTCTCCTTGTCTATTGCATCCATATGATGAAAAAACCTCAACAACTCCATGAACTTCATACTCACTGATCATCATCGATCCCTGCCGGATCTTCTCAAACTACGAGATGTTCTAATTAAGATACGTCCTTGGGAAGTATTGTATCACAAACTCTCACTGAAAATCTTCCCAAGGGATCACCACACCAGGCCTCTTCTCTTCCTCAATGGCCAACCAATGTCCAACACTGCCTTTCAGTAGGTACACTATGTGCTTTAGCTTATCCTTTTTCGAGATATTGAGGACCTTAAAGGCCTTCTCCAACTCTGTCAGCCACATGTCCGCATCTACTGAGTCTTATATACCCACATAATTGATCACCCCACATGCTTCAACCACTCAAAAGTCTCCTCGAAACCCTGGGATTCTGCATTGGGAACAATTTCCCTCACTTGAGGTATATGCACCCTATCTTCTATATGCCTCAACCTCTCACTGAAACCCCAATCACCAATACATGGTGTCCACATCACATCAAGGTGCAACAAAAATACCAAGGGATACAATATCACCAACATGATTCTAAAGCATGTGAGGTAAATCAAACATGATACAAATTGCAAGATGAACCCTAAATGTGGACAAATTGCAATTAGGTCCAAAACAAGCACACATATAGCATAGCCAACTCAAACAACACCCAAAACTGGACCAAACTAAAAACACAAGCATGCCACATGTTATTAATGCACAACATTATTAGATTAAGGTTTTAGCATCTAATTAAACTAAGCAAGTAAGATTAACCATAAATCTAGGTTAGGGGCCTTACAACTATAAACTCCTAATAATGATTTCTCCCCCAAAATCCTATGCAAAAAGAGATGGGTACTTCTAAACATCTCATACTCTAACTCCCATGACTTCCTCCACGCCACGGTGATGCCACAAAACCTTAGTAAGAACTATATCCTTATTCTTCAATTTTTTTACTCTTCGATCCAAGATCAACATGGGACCTTCAACATACAATATATTCTTTTCTAGCTCGACCTTCACATGCTGCAAGACTAACTCGATATTTGGATGACACTTCCTCAACATCAAAACATGAAAGACTCAATGCAACATGTGCAACTCTGGAGGTACTTCCAACTTGTAAACCACCTTCCCAACACGTGCCACCATAGGATAAGGTCCCATATACATGGGATCCAACTTACCCTTCTACCAAACCTCAACACATATTTTAAAGGAGAGACCTTAAGGTACACCTTGTCTCCCAATTGAAACTCCAAGGGCCTATGACGCTTATCAACATATCACTTCTATCTATCTTGGGATGCCTTAAGTTGTTGCTATATCACTTTGGTCTTCTCTGTTGTTTGCTACACAAGCTCAGGACCCAAAATATGATATTCGCCAGTCTCATATCGACAAAGAAGATACCAACAACACCTCCCATACAAGGCCTCATATGGCACCATGTCGATTCTCTGGTGGTATCTGTTGTTCTAGGCAAACTCTATCAAGCTCTCTTGCACATCCCAACTACCCAAAATCTACAAAACACAGGCTCTCAATTGATCCTCCAAAGTCTAAATAGTCCTCTCAGACTGACGATCTATATATGGGTGAAATGTTGTACTAAACCTCAATTGTGTACCCATGGCTATGAGCAGACGTTCCCAAAAATGACTGGTAAACTGAGTACCACTTTCAGACACTATGGTCATCGAGATACTGTGCCAATGAACCATCTCATCGACATACACTTGTGCTAACTTCTTTGTTGTACACATTGTCTTCGCAGGAAGGAAGTGTGCTGACTTGGTCAACCTATCAACTATTACCAAAATGGAATCATGATCTTCTAGTATCCTTTTTGGGATCTTGAAACCTCAATGTTTACACTTAATCAAGTAGCTTCCAAATATGTTGAAAAGAAACCATATAGGATATGGAATGAGAAGCATTCCGATATGTCTTTCATGAAAGTTTGGGGATGTGAAGCTTATATCAAGAAATTGTTTGTGAAAAGCTTGGATCCAAATCAGATAAAAGTATCTTTGTTGGGCACCCTAAGGAAACTAAGGGTTACTACTTCTATATTCCATCTAACAACAAAGTGTTTTGTTTTTAAACTAATGCATTCCTCATAACAATTTTGTATCTAGAGGAACTAGTGGGAGGAAAATGGAAATTGAAGAAGTTCAAGATCAATAATATAACATTGAACCTATGGAGGTAGATAAGAAATATTATGAACCACAAAGTGTTGTGCAACCTCAGAGATACCACACACTGTTGTGGAATCCCAAGCCTCAATCGTAACGTAGGAACCCCAAAGGTCTAGTAGGGAATGTCTTATTCCAAAGAGACATGTATCTCTTGTGACTCAAGAATATGATGTGTTGGTAATTGAAAATGATGAGACGACTACCTTCAATGCGGCTATCTAGGGACCAAATTCTGAGAAATGGCTTGAGGCCATGAGATCTAAGATGGAATCCATGCGACCAACAAGGTAAGTGTTGGATCAATGATGGGATCTAGAGGGGGTGTGTGAATAGATAAAAACCACTTAAAGATAATTCATTAGACCTTCAAGATATTTCTAAGAAGAAGCAGAAGTAATGCAAGCTATGTATAGTGGTTCTAAACTCCAAACTAGGAGATGTAGGTCCACTACATATAGAGGTAAACCTCTAGGAATTGTCAACCATGTGTCACTCCTTATATTCCATTATAAAAGTTACAACTTATGACCTTCCTTTTCTAGGACACATATACCTAGCCTTCCCTTTGAGGACAAGGGAGCCAATAACCTTACAAAGTACTTAACTATCCATGACCAAGAGTCTTCTATCTCTCCAAGGACTTACCCACTATTGCAATGAGTCTTAATCCTTCACCAATAACTTACCCACTCTCACAACAAGTCTTTCGACTTCAAAGAATTACCCACTCTTGAATTGGATCTTCTACCTATGACTTCACCTTCACCAAGGAGAAGCTTTCATCAAGAGACTCCTACCATTCTTATACTTCACCTCTCTTTGCCAAGAGGGATAACCTTCATCTTCATGGTATGAAGAGAGATTGGAAAGTGGAGGAAGTGAGAGCCTCACAAGATATACATGTAGGACCAACTCTCTTACAAATCTCCTACTAACTCTAATGGATGTAGAAAGTGATTAATCTTGAGAGTGGAAGGATGCTCTTAGAGGAACCCAACTATAACTAGGGACCTTCTAGTGCTTGGGTAACATGGGATGAATCCCTAGGGGTCCTATTTATAGTTGAGGATTCCTACTAGCTAGTAGAGACACTTAGAGATGAATTCTGGCCATTTTGGGTGTTGCGACAAATCTATTTTTGACTTTTGGAATACTCCAATAGTTACAAACACTTTCTCTACACATTTCATATAGTGTTGTTGATCGAGTTTCAATAAAGATAACTCAACTACTGGCACTATGAGACAAAGCAATTTGGAGTTGTCGATCAAATTTATCCTAGATGAAACTCGGCCGATGGATTAAAATTGTTTTTCCTGTGTAGGGTGTCAGTCAAGTTTGTCATGGGGAATCTTGAATGACCCTAGAAGTTATCAAAACCCACACAAGGTTGTCAATCAAGTTTCATGTGAGTGAAACTCGACCAATAAAAGTCCTATGATGAATTTTGAAAAGTTCCATAAAAGTTCTGAAATATTCTAATTAAGTTCTTGTGATTTTTCTAAGTTTAATTACAAGTCATACAATCCATACAAGTGATTTAAAAAATGATTCTAATAGATTTAAGACTTTTTCCAAAAAAGTGCACTTGCATTGATCTTGACTTGTTTTTCTCCAAGTTAGGATGTGCAAGTTTAGGCATTTGGAGTGTGTCTTACCTAATATGAAATCACTCAAGTAAAAGCATTATACACAAATAAGTGGAATGGTTAGTCATCATAAAAAAAAGGGTTTAGTCAATAATGTTTGGAGTCAACATTCTACCCCTTTTTGAAGATGACAAAGCATTCCATAAATGTATTGAAATGACTTAAGTAAAATCATACCTTTAGAGAAGCCTAGGGGTTTCAATAAATTTAGTTCATATGATCCCCCTTAATTCATGCTAATTGAGTTCATGTACTCCCTCTCAATTGATGCTATTTCTCCTGCATGGTTAGCTTTAATAACATATATAGAAACTATGTCTTCTACTCAGATATGTTCTACATACATGTGTTCTCCTCTTTTCATAAGATGTATTCTCCCCCTTTGTCATTTCAAAAGGTGAGGGGGTTGAAGAGATAAAACACAACTTGTTAGAAAAAAGGAAATGTAGAAGAGAAAAAACTAAGGGATTGTCCAAGTAGTGTATATAAATCAACTTAAGACATGCATTAGAACAACCCTGTATGTATTTGTAGCATTAAGAAAGCCAATTATATGCAAGAATGTAACTCAAGATAGTAAATATGCAAGTCAAGGAACAAGCTTGAGTATGTGTGAAATATGATACAAGCATAACATATAACTAAATACAATTGATGTGTTAGATATAAACATACGAACAAGGCTAGAACTACATGTATATGGATTACTAGTAGAATTTAGGCCATAGAAAAAGATTCACAAGTTAAGGATCAAGCTATGTCTAGATGTAGAGATATGTCCAAACAAAGAGATATGTAATTTTAGAAGCATGAAAGGATAAAACTCACTAGAAAATATGCATTATTACCAAAAGATGATTACCACAACTCAAGGTTGCTTCAAAATATATACAACTATATATATGTAGGAAAGTCAGAGAACAATGGAAGCAATTTAGATCACAACCAAGAGATTCAAAGAGATCATCATCAAAAATATTCATAACAACTTAAGAAAAGTAATTGCAAGATATAGATATACCAATAGCAATTAAGAAAGATAGAGTTGTATGCAAGATGGGACAATTTAAAGCATGACAATATGCATATAATGAAAAATTACCAAGTGTAGTGCCAATAGAATAAGGCTATTAGTTGAGAAAATCTGGTTGAGAGGGAAATTATCATCCAATAAGCCATCTGTATATTCAGTGCACAATGTTGTCAACTAAGGTTGGAACTTCTCGGCCGACAACTATTGGAAACACCCATTGGTGCTTGTCGGTTGAGTTTCTTTCAGGACAAACTCGTCCGACAATATCTGCTATCAAAAAACACATATATTTTAGAAAATCATACCTGGAGGCATGATAGAAATATAAACCATTTCCAAACATGTATAATCAAGTTAATAATGCACAATGAAAGCATCAGGGCCAATTTTTACAAAAAAGTGATGAGAAGCACAATATACCAATTTTTACTCAAAAACCATATGTAAAGTGCATACAAACTTTGCAAAAACAAGAAATGTTTTGATGTGGGAAAGAATACCATTACCTATGATCTTACCATTCTTTTCCACTAGTTTCCATACACATGTCACCTTTATTCTTTGATGTGGATTGAGAAACCAATTTGTAAATCAATAGCTCATGTCAATCCATTTGTAAGTGACCTACTAGAAGAAAGATGAACTAGTCCCCAATCATGTTTTTGGAATCATAGGGGTTATCATAGAAACCCAAGTCCTATTACTCTTGGGTTCTTTCCTAATAGGAAAAAATGTAGAGTACTGACTAATTTCATTGCTATAGTTAAATGATCTCATAGCCTTGAGACTAGAGGATTCTTCATTGAAAACTGAAGGTCCTTTGTCTTTGTTGTTCCTTTGGCTACCATCAAGTCCAATATCATTTCTACCCATTTGATTGGTATTATGATCTAGAATTCGATTAATATTCTTGCTATCATCTAAGAATCTTTTCATAGAGGATCTGAAACTATGATTATCATGCATAAGAGAAGTAATAGTAGAAGATAATTGATTGATGTCATACCTAACATGTAATCCTAAGCAAAGAGCTTTATTCATATAAGAATCTTTTTCAAAATGAAGAAAAACAACATTATTCTCTCTACTAGTAGAACTAGAATAAGATTCAAGGACATTGATTTTAGCAAGCAAGGAAGCATTTTGTTTTCAAGCAAAGTAATATTAGAAAGGTAGATGTCATTTTCACATTCTGTTCCATGTATAACAAAATCTCTATCCTCTTTTCAATTCTAAGAACATTAATATCAAGCATGAGAGAATTCACAATTTTAGTATTCACTTCATTAGTCATAGGAGGTAGCGCTTCTAAAAATCTAATCTTATTAAGCAAATTAGCATTTCCAAGTTTAAGAGCATCTACTTGTTTAAGATAAACATTGTATTCAATCTCAAAACTATTGAATTTCAATCCTAGTTCTAAACCGTTATTGCAGTTTGATATCGTATTTAGATGTGCGGGTTGAATGAGGGCTTCATATCATCTTATATAAGGGATAGGGTGCATTTAAGAGTGATCTTTCACTCGTCAACAAGCTAATACTTTTGAATATTTTCAACATCATCTTGCAAGAAAATTTTAGCATGTTCAAGATCATCTTTTTCTTCATGAAAGTTACCAACAACTCTAGCAAGCCTTTTCTTTTTCTTTTTAGTAGACGTAAGAGATGAATGAGTAGCCTGAATAATGGCAATTAAGCATTCTTTACCTAAAGAGTTTATATTTACCTCCTTTGAATCATCGTTAGAACTTCCCATCAAAGCAAAATGGCATTCTCACTCTTCACTAGATCTTGAGCTACATCCTCCACTAGATTCTTCAATTGAGCTTGATTTGGAGGAGTCACTAGAGTTTTTGTGCCATTTCTCCTTATTCTTGTGCTTCTCTTCCCATCACTTATGATAATGGGTCTTTTTGCCTTGTGGTAAAACTTTCTTGAAGTGAACCTTCTTTCAACGTTTGAAGCATCAGGTGAAGGAAGAATATTTGACTTTGTGAAGTGTACCTTTGCAGTACATAATGTTTTCTAAGACCTGGGTGGATGCAGATGCTTTACCAACGATAGCTTCAATTTGGGATTTGACTTCATCCTTCTTCATTCTCTTGAGCTCTTTCTCTTCTTCTCTTTGTTCTTCCTCTTTCTTGTCAAGTTTAACTTCATGGGCTTGTGATTTCCTATGATATTTTCAATAGGAATATCACAAAGAGATTTTGTTTCTTCAATGGATGTCACATTTGATTCCCACTGTTTAGGAAGAGAGCTAATGATCTTTGAGTTTATCTTTCCTCTATCCATAGTATGACCTAGGAGGACAAGATCATTTATAATGGTGTCGATCCTAGCATACATTTCATATACCCTTTCCTTCTTTCTCATTTTAAAGTTCTCAAGGATACCATTGAGCATATAGACTCTACTTTCCTTCGCTTGCTTTGTCCCTTCATAAGTGACACATAGATTTCTCAATACCTCATAGGCTGTCTCACAAGAAGAAATCCAGTTGAACTCGGTGGGGGAAAGAGAGGCATAGAGAATATTGATGGCTCTTACATTCAATGTTGATTTATTCAAAGTATCCTCATCCCAATCTTCTATCTTTGTCTCAGATGGCTTGTATGGAAGATACACCATTCTACATAGATGAAGACTTGATCCTTAGATGTAGAACTATAACCTTATCTTCCAATAGAGGAAGTTGCTGCCATAAAGGATTAGAATGTTGATGAGGTATCTCCCACACTGAAAATCAACCATCTTCTCCTACTTGTGGAAGTACTGCTTGGAGAAGACCCACTATGATACAAATTATTGGATTAGTGATGGGCTCTAAGGGGGTGGGGGAGGTGAATAGAGATAAAAAACCACTTAAAAAAATTCATTAGACCTTCAAGATATTTTTAAGATAATGTTGCATATATGAACTTTTAAGTGCAACTAAACATACATAACAATGATGAGAGAGATTGAACAAGCACAACTAACACACGATACATATAGTGGTTCCAAACTCCAAACTAGGAGATATACGTCCACTACCTAGAGAGGTCAACATATAGGATTTGTCAACCATGTCTCACTCCTTATATTCCATTATAAGAGTTACAACATATGGCCTTCCTTTTCTAGGACACATATGCCTAGCTTTCCCCTTGAGGACAAGGGACCCAATAACCTTACAAAGGAATTAACTACCCATGATCAAGAGTCTTATACCTCTCCAAGGACTTATAAACTCTTGAAATGAATCTTCCTCCTTCACCGATGACTTACCCACTCTCACAACAAGTCTTCCAACTTCAAGGAATTACCCTATCTTGACTTGGATCTTCTACCTTTGACTTCATTTTCACCAAGGTGAAGCTTTCACTAATGGAATCCTTACATTCTTATTCTCCACCTGTCTTATCCAAGAGGGATAACCTTCATCTTCATGGTATAAATATAGATTGGGAAGTACAAGAAGTGAGAGACTCATAAGATATACATTTAGGACTAGCTCTCTTACAAATCTCCTACTCACTCTAATTGATGTAGCAAGTGATTAACATTGAGAGTGGAAGGAGGCTCTTGGAGGGACCCAACTATAATACAAGGACCTTCCTAGTTCTTGGCTAACATGGGATGAAGATCTAGGGGTCTTATTTATAGTTGAGGATGCCTACTAACTAGTAGAGACACTTTGAGATGAATTTTGGCCATTTAGGGTGTTGCAACAAATCTACTTTTGACTTTTGGAACACTCCAACAGTTACAAACACTTTCTATACACACTTTGAATAGTGTTGTCAATCGAGTTTCAATAAAGATAACTTGAATGATGGTACTATGCGACAAAACAATTTAAGTTGTCAGTAGAGTTTATCCTGGATGAATCTCAGCCTACAACTTAAAATTGATTTTCCTATACAAGGTGTCGATCGAGTTTGTCCTAGGAAAACTTGGCCAACCCTTGAAGTTACCAAGACCCACAAAGGGTTGTCGGTCTAGTTTCATGTGAGTGAAACTCGCCTGATAAAAGTTCCTGTGATGAATTTTGGAAAGTGCCATAAAAGTGCTTAAATATTTGATTTAAGTGCTTGTGACTTTTTATAAGCTTACTTACAAGTCATACAATCATTACAAGTAATTTACAACATGATTCTAATAGATTTAAGGCCTTTTCCACAAAAGTATACTTGCATTGATTTTGACTTTTTTCCCTCCAAGTTAGGGTGCACAAGTTTAGGAATTTGGAGTGTGTCTTACCTAATATGAAATGACTTATGTAAAAGAATTAGACACATATGTGGAATGGCTAGTCATAATCAAAACAAGGGTTTAGTCAAGACTTGGAGTCAACAATATGGACCTTGGTGGATCCACTTGAAGGGGTGAAACCCTTTTAGTGCAAATAGGTCTTCAAGAAAAAGACCTACATGGATGATAATTTACAAACCTACAAAGGCAAGTTGGTTGCAAAAGGTTTCAAACAAGTTTAAGTTGTTGACTATAGTGAATTTTTTTTACTAGTTACCATGGTTAAATTCATCAGGATCATGCTTGCCATTGTAGCTTAGCATGACTGTGATAGTTGACTAAATAGATGTTAATACTACTTCCCTTAATGTGAATATTCTAGAGGATGTGTAAAAGACACAACCGGAAGGTTTTATCGCTCCAAATGTAGCCAATAAAATCTATAAGCTACATCAGTCAATATATGGATTGAAATAATAATTTGGGAGTTGGAATCTTTGTTTTGATGAAATAGTAAAATAGCTTGGCTTTATCCAAAATGAAGATGAACCATGTTTTCACAATATGGTTAGTGGGAGCATGATCATATCTCTCATATTGTATGTGGATGACATACTATTGACGGGAAGTGACATACATACTCTACAATTGGTTTAAATATGACTAGGCACTATCTTCTTCATGAAGGACTTAGGAGAAACATCCTATATTCTAGGAATCAAGATCTATAGAGATAGATTGATGAATCCCAATTAATCACGATTTTCAGTCGCCATTTTGGGCCCAATTCGACTAAATACATTCGATTTCATCTCCTTATATCTTACAATGTACAATTTTGCTTGGTTGATCAGATTATCAAGTTATTAACTAGTTTTATATGTATTTCATGCAGATTATGCAAGTCATGATGAGGTTCAACCATCAAATGGAACTCACTCAAGATCCTCTCAACCTTGGTCTTGACCAAATGGTTTTGCCTATTCGGTCTTGATCAATCATTCTGTACCAAACAGTTTGCCTTAGCAGTCTACCGATTCAGTTTTGACCTCTCAGTTTTAGCCATTCACCCACACGGTCCTCCTCTCATCACTCTGCTTTAACGGTCTTGAGCCTTCCCACCCCCTTTATACTGTCTCAAGACCGTGTGAGGTCAAACAGTCTCAAGACCGTGTGAAGCCTCACGGTCTCAAGACCGTATGAGCATCCGCCTCCCTAAGACCATTTGGAGGCCATCAGTCTCCAAGACTATTTGCATCTCAAGACCGTTTGGAGGCCATCGGTCCCCAAGACCATTTGATCCAAACCATGTGAAGCAGGCTCACGTCAAAAACATGAATATACCATCCAAGCCTATAAATAGGACCAATAGGGTCCTCATTTGGGCATCGGACCTAGGATGTCGACAGGCTGCCTGAGCATAGGTTTGATCTCAATCATCCATGCCATTGCCACTTCACATGCTGCTCCTGAACCGAGCAAGAAGGTCAAGATGAGAAAGAAGGTGGAGAAGAAGATCTGTCTGGTCTGCCTTGGTGGTTCTTCCTCCTCGTCCAGATCTGCTCTGACATGACGTAGAAGACCGCATCATCTTAACCGAGCTACGACTACCTTCTGCATCATGCTCATGGTAGAACCTTCCCTCCCTCTCGTTCTTCTTGTTTCTCGCATCATGAGCGAGTAGTTCCTTTTTGCTAGGATGTGGGGACTAGCCCCACTGCCCATGCAAGCATGTTCTCTTGTTAAAAATTCCATGGCAATGTATATAAATTTTCATTTTTTTGTTAGTCGTTAATGTTTGTAGGTTGATTATCTGCTTGCTTCTATCTTGTTCTTCCTTATGTTGTGAGAACTTATATATGTAGGGTAGGATGTCGATTAACAAGGTTGATTCCCAAACTAGAAATAGAATCGGATTCCTTGAGGTAGTAAGTGTATGATCCATGAGGGGACAAGACATCTAGCCCGCGGTGACACTTCTGTGGCCTAAACATCCCACAGGGACGTCTACAACTTCAGTTGGATATTTGTATCTTCATTGTTAATCATCAATGTTTGCTTGTAGATTAATTGCCTGCTTGCTTACCGATCATCACTGTTAACTCCCTGACTAGAAATAGAAAGGGATTCCTTGAGGTTGTAAGTGAATGATCCGTGAGGGGATGAGCCATCTAGCCCACGGTGATGCTTCTGTGTGCCTAAACATCCCTCAGGGAGGGCCATGACTTCATTTGGAAATCTGCATCTTCAGAACCGTAAGTGCATGATCCGGATGGTGACGAGACATCTGATGCCTAAGGTGATGCTTATGCGAACCTAAACATCCCTCAGGGAGGGTTCACAACAGTTCTATTTGGATAGTTAGTTCTTGCCTGGATGTTTGATGTTTGGATGTGTTTGCATGTGTAGTGGTGGTGAAACCCAGGACCATCCCACTGATTCCATATTATTAATCTAGATCAACTTTAATTCTGCTCTTTACTTTCCTGCACTTAGTTTAATTAACCTCAAATCAACCAATCATTTTAAATATTAGCCTTACTTGAACTAGATTAGACTAGCAACGATTCTTAAAAATGTTGTTCTTTGGTATTTCATCCTTAACTATACTGCGATAAGATCCATCCGCTTGCAGGTGGTATTATTGCACAAGGTTTTGGTAAAAACTCTGGGATTTCAACCCCGAGTGAATTTGTTAGTGCGATAATAAACCACGTCAAATTCTGGTGCTGTTGCTGGGAACAATGGAATCAGTTAGTCAAATCTAGTTCTTTTAAGTCAAATCTATAATTTTGCTTTTTCATTTGAAACAATTGATCATCTACTTGAATTCGGTTCTACTATGTCAATCTCACTGCTGAAAAATCTTTCCATCCCAGGTACCAACAAAGACTAGTGCATGCACCACTCAAACAGTCCCGGTCTCACTGCTAGCTTTGATCCTAAGATAGACATAACTTTTCATCGTCAGAACAGAGCGAACCAAGTAAGGATGGCTCAAGAGGAGGAAATAGCCTGAAGGGTTTCTCAAGCCCTTGCTACACAAAGAGATAGGCTTATGCAAGAAGCCAGAGCTGCGGTTGAAATAGAGATCTGAGCAGCTCAAGCAACAACATAAGAAGCAGAACTACAAAAAGACCTTAGGGAGTTCTCGATCCCTAAAGCTGCTGATGTTCATCACCCAGTGCAAACTCCTCCCATCAACACTCCCAACTCTGAGATAAGGGCACATTGGATCACCTTTCTTCAAAACAACCCATTCTATGGTAAGCAAGGAGAAGATAGTCAGGAACATCTTCTGAGGTTTATCGATCTATGTGATATGTGACAAAGAAAAATGGAGTCTCAGATGATTCCATTCGACTCCATCTCTTTAAGTATTCTCTAGCTGATAGAGCTATAAGCTGGTGCAACTATTTGCAATGTGAACCCATCACTACTTGGGAACAACTCCAAAACATTTTCCTGGAAATTTTTTACCCTCCTCTCACCTATGAAATTAGGGGACGAATAACAATGTTTACTCAAGCCCCTGGGGGAATCCTTGCTGAAGCATGGGAAAGATATAAAGACCTTCTATGCAAGTGTCCACACCATGGAATCCCTAAGAATCAACTTATTGAAATCTTCTATAGGGGTGTGGATGATGATATCAAGAAGTTTTTAGACTCCTCATTTGGAGGAAACTTCATGCGTTAGAGTTATGACAACGCATGGAGGGTTGTCACCCTTGGAGCTGAAAATCAAGCTAATTGGGGTTGGTCTATAGGCAAAGGAGTGTTGAAGGTGGATATGGCTGAAATTATTCCTGAATACAAGTCCATCACTGAGACCCTCAAACTTTTAGTTGCCAAGCAAGACCATATTGAATCGTCCCTTGCTGCATTTGGAAGAGGACGTTCACCCCCTCAACAACAAGAATAGATCAAGTCATCTTCACTGTTCTGTGAAGCATGTAAAGTTACTGATCATTCCACTTTAGCATGCAATGTTATCTACGATGTTGTTCTAAGCAACACATGTGGCCAAGGAGATAATAGCCAAATGGAAAATCTTAATGCTGTCAACACCATCCTTGGTCAAAGATACTACAATCCGAATCAGAACAGGAACCATCCTGGTTTTCAATACAGAAACCCTTCAGGAGCAGAAAACTCGCGTCAACTTGGTTCAAATAATCAACAACGAGGCCCACCAGGATTCCAGTATAACCAACAACAAAATTTCGGGAATCAAGGATACTTTAGGGGTAACTTTCATAACAAGAACTACAACAATTATCAGAATAATTCTCAGTTCTAGAATCCAAACCAAGCCCCTTATCAACAACAAGGATAGAAAGCCAGTCCCATCTCACCTGATGACAAGCTATTAGCCATTGAGAAGATGTTACAGTTGCAACAGACTGTGATAGCTAACCAGCAAGCCCATCAGAAGGCCATTGAATCCCAACTAGCTCAACTTGCAGCTAGCATGAAGCCACCTGCTGGAGCCTTTACTGGCCAACCAGAGAACAATCCTAAGCACCCAAAGCAACTAAAGGCTGTCACCACCAGGTCCGAAAAAGATTATTCTGATCCTCTTGTCGAGAAACTTGTGGTTATTACTGACAAGGGTGACTCTATGGTTGTCTAAGACTCTACAACACCTGAGTCCCAACCAAAAAGGGCAGTAACTGCTGATAAAATGGACAAGGCGAGTTATGAAGAGCCTACCATTAAAGAAGTTGAAGAAACACCTGAGCCAAACGTGCCAGTATACAAGCCTCGTATACCTTTCCCATCTCGTTTGAGGCAGACAAAGCTTGGCACTCAATTCAACAAGTTCAAAGAAGCCATGAAGAAACTCCATGTTGATATACCCTTTCTTGATGCGCTGGCTGAAATACCAGCATGAACAAAGTACTTAAAGTCTCTCCTTACAAGGAAGTATATAACTGAAGAATATGAGACAGTTAAGTTAGCAATGACCACTTCTGACATTATTCAGAGCAAGATGCCAAAGAAGCAGAAAGATCCAGGATCCTTTGGGATTTCATGCCATATCGGCGATTCTTCATGTAAGAAAGGTTTGACAGATCTTGGTTCTAGCATCTCCATCACGCCACTCAACCTTTGTAAGAGGCTAGGGTTTGCTAAACTTCTCCCAACTAGCATGACCATACAACTTGCAGATAACACTATGACTCTTCCCCTAGGAATCATTGAAGATGTCCCTGTCAAAGTAGGAAAAGATTCATATGTTCCTTGTGACTTTGTCATCATGGACATAAAGGATGACACTAGATACCCTCTCATCTTTGGATGTCCGTTCCTCACCACTGTGAGAGCTCTAATTGATTTTGAAGCAGGAACCTTACTGCTCAGACTAAGTAAAGAAACTCTTGAGTTTAAAGTTTTTGAAAGTATGCGAAGAACAAGCATGCAAGAAGAAGTCTACTTGATTGAGTGCATTGAGCAGATGTCACTTCTCACGCAAGAAGATTATGAATAAGAAGATCCCTTAGGAATGGCCCTTACTAATCTGAATGCAGAAAGTTCAGTTGACGAATAAGTGAAAAATTGTGTTCTCCACCTCAATACTGTTGAAAAAGATCCTAAAGCCAAAATTGAGAAACTCAAAGCTGTGGATGTTCCTGAAGAAACATGTGAGAAACCACAAAATGAAGCCCCTACCTGAAGGATTGAAATACGTGTTTCTAGATGACCTCAAAGTCTACCCAGTCATCATAAATACTGATCTAACGGTAGAACAAGAAGATAAACTCTTGATGGAATTAAAGGAAAGAAAAAAAGCCATAGGCTACAAGATGAGTGATCTCACCAGAATCAGTCAAGCACTGTGCATGCACAAAATCCCGATGATGGAAGATCACAAGCCGACTGTTGAACACTAAAGGAAGCTTAATATGAATATGAAAGAAGTTGTTCGCCTTGAAGTTATAAAGTTGCTCAAGACAGAAATTATCTATCTGATCTCTGATTCACCATGGGTAATTCCCGTGCTTGTTGTCCCGAAGAAGGGTGGAACTAATGTGATACGAAATGAAGACAACGAACTTATCCCCACTCGAACAGTCACCGGGTGGAGGATGTGTATTTATTCCATGAAGTTGAACAAGGCATCATGAAAAGATCATTTCCCGATGCCTTTTCTTGACCAAGTCTTAGAATGACTGACTCACCAAGATTACTTCTGCTATCTCGATGGTTACTCTAGATTCTATCAAATTCCTATACATCCAGATGACCAAGAGAAAACTACTTTTACTTTCCCATTTGGAACATATGCCTTTAGAAGGATGTCGTTCGGTCTCTGCAATGTGCCTGCAACTTTCCAATGTTGCATGGCAGCTGTTTTTGCTGGCTTCACTGAAACTATAATGGAAGTTTGTATGGTTGATTTTTCCATATACGTAGATTCATACGACTCATGCTTGAAGAACCTCTCCCTTGTCCTTAAATGGTGTGAAGAAGCACATCTTGTGTTGAACTGGGAGAAGTGTCACTTTATGGTAAAGGAAGGCATTGTCCTTGGCCATAGAGTCAGCAGTAGAGGAATCGAAGTAGACAGAGCAAAAATCAAAGTAATTTCCAAACTCACTATCCTAACAAATGTAAGAGAAGTTCACTCTTTCCTTGGTCATGCCGGGTTTTATAGAAGGTTTATAAAGGATTTCTCCAAGATAACCAAGTCGATGATGAATTTGTTGCTAAAGGACGTTGATTTCCATTTTAACGAAGAATGTATCAAGAGTTTCAATAACCTAAAGCATGCCCTTACAACAACACCCATCATCAGAGCTCCTGATTGGGATCACCCATTTGAAATTATGTGTGATGCTAGTGATTACACTGTGGGTGCTATTTTAGGCCAATATAAAGAGAAGAAACATTATGTAATCTACTATGCATCTAAGACCCTCGATGAAGCTCAGAGGAACTACAAAACTACTGAAAAGGAACTCCTTGTATTCGTGTATGCCTTTGACAAGTTCAGATCCTATCTCATTGGTTCAAAAGTCATTGTCTATACGAATCATGCTGCTATCTGTTACCTCCTGGCAATGAAAGATGCTAAACCTAGGTTGATTAGATGGATTCTCCTCTGATAAGAATTTGATATGGAGATAAGAGATAAGAAGGGTACATAGAATGTTGTGGTAGATCATCTCAGTCGTATTCACACTCTAAAAACTGAGAAGATCCCGATTAACAATTCTCTTCTAGACGATCAACTAATGAAGGTTTCAGAAGCTACCCCTTGGTACTCAGATTATGTGAACTATCTCGCTACTGGTGTGTCATCCACCATGAATGCACCAGAAATGCACTAAAGAAATTCATGCATGATGTGAAGCAGTATGACTGGGATGAACCATATCTATTCAAGCTCTGTGTTGATGGTCTCTACAGATGTTGTATCACTGAGGAAGAAGCCCAACGCATTTTAGAACAATGCCACTCAGGCCCAGTTGGAGGCCATATGAGTGCTAAGAAAACTGCTTTGAAAGTTTTGCAAAGTGGTTTCTTTTGGCCAACCATATCTAAAGATTCCTACAACTTTGTTCTATCATGTAACAAATGTCAGAGAATGGGTAACATAACAAAAAGAGATGAGATGCCACTTAAGCTGTGGCAAGAAATCGAGATTTTTGATGTTTGGGGTGTGGACTACATGGGTCCATTCCCATCTTCACATGGATTTTCTTACATCCTAGTTGCAGTTGACTATGTCTCAAAATGGGTAGAGGCCATACCGACCATCACTAGTGATTCCAAACCTGTCATCAAGATGTTCAAAGATATTATTAACCCCCGATTCGGAGTCCCACACATGTGATATCTAACAGAGGTTATCATTTTCTGGAAAGAATCTTTGAAGCCTTGCTGAGGAAATATGGTGTAACACACAAGATAGCCTCACCTTACCATCCACAAACAAGTGGATAGGAAGAGGTTTCTAACCGTCAACTCAAGGATATCTTGGAAAAGATAGTAGGCCGCAACTGAAAAGATTAGTCAGTGAAAATCAATGACGCCTTGTGGGCCTACCGAAGTACTTTTAAAACTCCTCTTGGAACCACACCATTCCAGTTAATCTATGGAAAGTCATGCCATCTGCCTGTAGAACTCGAACACAAAGCATGGTGGGAAATTAAACAATTGAATTTTGATATGAAGAAAGCGGGCGACGCCAGGATTCTGCAACTTTAGGAGCTGGATGAACTCTGGATGACAACTTATGAGAATGCACGAATCTACAAAGAATGTACGAAACTTTGACACGATGATCATATGAAAAGAAAGGACATACAAGTGGGAGACCAAATTCTACTATTCAACTCAAGACTGAAGTTATTCCCAGGAAAACTCCGTTCTCACTGGTTTGGACCTTACATTGTCAAGAGCATCTCCCCACATGGTGCTTTCATTTTATGGAGTGAACAGTTAGGAGAATTTGTGGCTAACGACCAATGCTTGAAGAGATATTTCACCTCAGCTGACATAGGCACCAAAGCAATGATGGATTTTACCAATCCAATGTATCCTCCAAACAATTAAAGGACTCATGTTGAGCCATCGACGTAAAACAAAGGCGCTTATCGGGAGGCAACCCAATCAATAACTTCATTTTTAATTTTAGTTTTGATTTAGAAATTTTCCTTAATTTTGTTTTTAAATTGTAGACAATTTTGCACTAAATAAAAAATCACATCACGAGATGCTATCTTGAGTTCTGATTAATCCTCATTTTTGAGATTTTCAAATGGAGGATACACACTGATTGGAACACAACCACATCTGATGGTCCAACCGGCATGAATTTTCCCCTCTATCTCAGATTTAGAGTTTGCTCAGGATGAGCAAATTTCTAAGTTCAGATTGGAGGGTGGGTGATACGAATTTCACTTTCCACCTACACCCATCCATTTTAGACTTAAGATGTCATCGTTTGATCAAACTTTTCAAAGCTTTTAAGTTTTCAAAGAATTTGAACAGAAACTTGAGAAAGTTTTGATACTTTTCATTTCAATTTAAGCCTTTACCTAGCTAGATAGTTTTTTTCTCCATGCTTTTCTTTGCATCATTATACCCTCCTTATTCGAAGCAGATCCTAAAACGGGCCATTTTATGAAAACTAGCCTATTGATTGAAATCATCTTGTGAAGCTTATGAATCCTAACATCACGATCCTTTTGCAAAAATGACAAGTGTCTGTCGAACTGATAGAGATCAAACACGTCGTGCTTCCTAACTGACAAGTGGAACAATAATAGGGAATCTCCACTGAATCCTCATCAAGTTATTATTTGAGAAGAGTATGATAAAGAGAACCACCCAATGCACTGAATTGTAAATCAATTTGCATTCTAATCTGAACTCTCTTCGACACTTCTTCTATCATCTTCATACCCCTCCTTGCATAAGAAAGAAACAAAAATAGCAAAAATAGTGCCAAACCCTAAGTTCGGGGTGGCACACCACCTCCCTCTATGTCCGCTTCTTCCATACCCATCGCAAATTAATAGGGGCGTACCACTAAGAAAAGATGCCAATGTGCACACAAAAAGAAAATGCAATCTCGAGTCGAATAGAGGAGATATTCGCTAAAAAATGCAATCAATGAAATTGCAATCGTAAAATAAAAGTCTCGAGTTGAATATAGGAGAGATTTATTTGTTCCTTCCATACCACCATTCATTCCCTTTTCCACCTATAGGCACAATGGATGCCTCCACCATCCTAAAATACACCAGTGTCAGATCAAATGCACACTTGTTGTTATACGAGTATCTCTAGACTCTTACAAAACTCTTAGAACTGCTTGTTGTTGGAAAAAGTGAGGATGAAGTGATGTTGGGAAACAAACTCAGGAATGAAGATATTGTAAGATGTGTTCAGTGGTCTCAGGAAGTTGAGATGCTTAGTCATACTATGCAGAAAGGAAACAAATCGTGATGTGAAGATGAGGCAGTCACATGAATTGAATTCATTAATATGGCGACTGTTTCAGATTTTGTGTTACTCGAGGATGAGCAACATTTAAGTTTGGGGTATTCTGATGAATCCAAATTCATCACGATTTTTAGTCACCATTTTGGGCCCAATTTGACTAAATACATTCAATTTCATCTCCTTATATCTTACAATGTGCAATTTTGCTTGGTTGATCAGATTATCAAGTTATTAACTAGTTTTATATGTATTTCATGTAGATTATGCAGATCATGATGAGGTTCAATGATCAACTGGAACTCACTTAAGATCCTCTCAACCTTAGTCCTGACCAATCGGTCTTGACCAAATGGTTTTTCCTATTCGATCTTGATCAATCGTTCTGTACCAAATAGTTTGTCCTAGTGGTCTACCCATTTGGTTTTGACCTCTCAGTTTTAGCCATTCACCCACACGGTCCTCCTCTCATCGCTCTGCCTTAACGGTCTTGAGCCTTCCTGCCCCCTTTATACGGTCTCAAGACCGCATGAGGTCAAATAGTCTTAAGACCATGTGAAGCCTCACTATCTCAAGACCGTTTGAGCAGCCGCCTCCCCAAGACCGTTTGGAACCCATCAGTCTTCAAGACCATTTGCATCTCAAGACCGTTTGGACACAATCATGCAAGAACGTTTGGATGACAAGACTGGTTGGATGATCAAAACCATTCAAGATCGTTTGGAGCCACATACCGCAAGGATGCGTGAATGAAGATCGTGAAGATCTGATCAGTTTCCAAACTGAGAAGAACTAAACGGTATCAAGACCGTTTGGCGGCGCCCGATTCCAAGACCGATTAGGAGTGAAGACCATTTGGAGCCAAGACCATTTGAAGCTAAGGCCATTTTAGCCAAGTCCGTTTGGACGCTGAAGACCGTTTGGATGGAGGGATGCCAAAAATCGTTTGATGACAAATGATCCTCAAGACCATTTGGCGGCACACGACTGCGAGACTATTTGAAGGTGAAGAACGCTAGAGAATGAGTATCAACCCAAGACCATTTGATCAGTCTAATCAGTCTCTAAGACCGTTTCGAGGCCATCGGTCTCCAAGACCATTTGCATCTCAAGACCGTTTGGTGGCCATCGGTCCCTAAGACCATTTGCTCCAAATTGTGTGAAGCAGAATCACATCAAAAACATGAAGACGCCATCCAAGCCTATAAATAGGACCAGTAGGGTCCTCATTTGGGCATCAGACCCAGGACGCCGATAGGCTGCCTGAGCACATGTTTGATCCCGATCATCCATGCCATTGCCACTTCATCTGCTACTCTTGAACCGAGCAAGAAGGTTAAGAAAAGAAAGAAGGTGGAGAAAACGATCTGCTCGGTCTGCCTTGGTGGTTCTTCCTCATCATCCAGATCTTCTCTGACATGACGTACAAGACCACATCATCTTCACCACGCTGCGACTACCTTCTGCATCATGCT
Source organism: Alisma plantago-aquatica (assembly GCA_963693085.1). NCBI lineage: Eukaryota > Viridiplantae > Streptophyta > Magnoliopsida > Alismatales > Alismataceae > Alisma > Alisma plantago-aquatica. Next base: position 865,639,648 of record OY856409.1, read on the forward strand.
CATGGAGGAACCTTCCCTCTCTCTTGTTCTTCTTATTTCTCACATCATGAGCGAGTAGTTCCTTTTTGATGGGATGCGGGGACTAGCCCCTCTACCTATGCAAACATGTTCTCTTATTAAACATTCCATGACAATGTATATAACTTTTAATTTCATTGTTAATCGTTAATGTTTGTAGGTTGATTATCTGCTTGCTTCTATCTTGTTCTTCCCTATGTTGCGAGAACTTCTATATGTAGGGTAGGATGTCAATTAATGAGGTGGACTCCCAAACTAGAAATAGAATGGGATTCCTTGAGGTAGTAAGTATATGATCCGTGAGGGGACGAGCCATCTATCCTACGGTGATGCTTCTATGGCATAAACATCCCGTAGGGAGGGATGCAACTTTAGTTGGATATCTGTATCTTCGTTGTTAATCGTCAATGTTTGCTTGTAGATTAATCGCCTGCTTGTTTACCGATCAGCACATTTGACTCCTTGACTAGAAATAGAAAGGGATTCCTTGAGGTCGTAAGTGAATGATCCGTGAGGGGACGAGCCATCTAGCCCACTGTGACACTTCTGTGTGCCTAAACATCCCTCAGGGAGGGCCACAACTTCATTTGGAAATCTGTATCTTTAGAACTGTAAGTGCATGATCTGGATGGCAACGGGACATCTGATTCCTAAGTTGATGCTTACGCAAACCTAAACATCCCTCAGGGAGGGTTCACAACAGTTCTATTTGGATAGTTAGTTCTTGCCTGGATGTTTGATGTTTGGATGTGTTTGCATGTGTAGTAGTGATGAAACCCGGGTCCATCCCAGTGATTCCATATCATTAATCTAGATCAAGTTTAATTCTTCTCTTTACCTTCCTTTACTTAGTTTAATTAACCTCAAATCAACCAATCATTTTAAATATTAGCCTTACTTGAACTAGATTAGACTAGCAATGATTCTTAACAATGTTGTCCTTTGGGATTCGATCCTTAACTATATTGCGATAAGACCCGTCCGCTTGCGGGTGGTATTATTGCACAAGGTTTTGGTAAAAACTATGGGATTTCAACCCTGAGTGAATTTGTTAGTGCGATAATAAACCACGTCATAGATCTAGAAGGATTCTCAGCCTAAGACAAAGTACATACATTTAGAAAGTGATAAAGAGGTTTATAATGTAGAATTCTAAGAGACAAAACTTACCCATGTCTCATGGAATAAGACTCTCTAAAAATCAATGCCACAACTTTTTGGAAGAGATGGAACACATGAGTAAGATTCCATATGCCTAAAAAATTGGATCTATCATGTATGCAACTATATGTACACACCCATATGTCTTGTATACTTTAAGCATGGCAAGTAGGTATCAGTTGAATCTAGATGGTGGTCACTGGATAACTGTAAATATCATCCTTAAGTACTTAATAAGTACTGATGATCAATTTCTAATTTATGGTGGTGAGAAAGAGTTAGTTGTACAATGTTACACTTATGCAAGATTCCAAAATGACAAGGATGATTATGGAGCACAATCCAGATTCATGTTTTGCCTAAATGGTAGAGCTACAAGTTGAAATAGTTCCAAATAAGAGAGTGTGGATGATTCTACAATAGAGGCCAAATACATGGCTGCTTTCAGTGCAACACAGTAGTATGGTTCAAGAAGTTCATTAGTGAGCTTGGGATGGTTCCAAGCATTGAATACATTATAGAGCAATACCGTGACAACAATGGATCTATTACACAAGCTAAAGAACCCATATCACATCAGAATTCCAAGAATATGCTCAAGCACTATCATCTCATACACGAGATTATACAATAACAAGATATAATTCTTTGTAAAGTACCAATTGAAAGCAACATTGTTGATCCTCTAACTAAAGCACTATCATAGAAGAAACATGATGGCCACATTAAATCTATTGGGCTTAGGTTCATGAGTGATTGGCTCTAGTATAAGTAAGAGACTATTGTTTATATGTCTTGAGACCCATCATGTGATGATGGTAAAAGATATATTTGTACTTGATTTGATATTAATAAAATAAAAGTCCAACTATTATGTTTGTTTAATGTTGAGATAATGAATAAAATAATATCCTAAGAATGTTTTCACTGGATGACATATGGTTGGGTCTAGACCTGAACATGAGATCATATGTATAATTATATTTCCCATTCTTGTTATGTCCCTAGTCGGTTACTATTGTGGATAGTATAGGACACACATGACTAGTACGTATGGTGAGTGATGACTATGCCTCTTTAGTCATGATATTGGATATAAACTCAGATGCATGGGTACTTGTTAGGGAGCAAGTTAAATTGGATAGGCCCATCTTGATATTGACACATGAAAGTTGTGTAATGACATGTTAGAGTCATATCTGAATGAGATAGTGGTGACTGTGAACCTTGGACCTGAAGTCACTATAGTAACACATGTTGTTCTATGTACTTTAACACTATCCAAACATGCTTTGTAATATGAGTTGCCAAAAATGTGGTGATTGGGTACACTATGATACATGGGGCATGCTTTAGTGATGTAGATGGAATTTTTCACTCCTTAGGAGTGATATGTCCAACCACTTGATAAGCAAAACTATGAAATGCATGGACGTTGGTCTCACCCCAAGGATTTCCACATCTTTTAGTTGGTCATACACGATGAGGTCTTAATGTTAATCTACATTGGATAATGGTAGATGACATAATTATAATATAGAATGTAGTAAGTGGAAAGTGCAAATAATATAGTTTTTAATTGATTAAACTAGATTAGTTTCCCTATTTTCCTCATTGTACCAACATCTTTTTTTTTATTTTTCTTCTTATATAAACTTTTCTCTCTACAGTGGGATCTTTGATTGTATGGCATGTGATTGTATTTAAACATGATCAATGTCAAAAGTTTGTTTGGGAAATACCACCTTACTTTCTCCTCCTCAATCTCTTTATTATTATTAGTATGATTCATTGTTATTTTCCAAACCAATAGATCCATGTAATGACTTCAAATACCATTAGAGTAGTAGATCCCTTATTTTGTTATTTGATCTCTCTTCAACAAGAGTAATAGAGGATTATTCACCACATAGGAACCCTCCCCATATCTATTTTAGGACACATGGTCAACAATGATTTGTATACTTCATATTCTACCTATCATGTCAACAAACCATGGCTTCATTTTTGTACTAGGGTAGCCTATTCTCCCTAGTTGAACTTGTCTAGTACAATTACTCCCCATTGTACAAACCCTAAAATCCTATAGTGGAATTAGCACCCTCCATGGTGTGTATGCGAGTGTGAGACACCATCCCAAACCTTGCAATGGATACACTAGAGGGGGATGGTTTGGTTAAACCTATTCTACCCCGTTGAACTTATGCAGTACAATTACACCCCGTTGTACAAACCCTCAAACAAGCATACAAAGTAGAACCCTCCATGGCGTGTATGCTAGTGTAAGGCCCCATCCCCAACCTTTCACTAGAATTCACTAGAGGGGGAAGGTATCATGTGATGCTAAAAAAATCAACATCACACTTCACTGGCACTCATAATCTAGAGAGAATATGAAAACCTCCAGTGTAATTTACCCATCTAACATCTGATAACTCATATAATTCACAACCTCTTTGATCCCTTGAAACCACACATAATTTTGGTTAATTACTCCACAGTTCCTCTCCTTTGGTTCCCTGGAATTGAGAAGACCTACCAAAATTACTTTTATGTTTTGCACATGGTTTTCACATGGTTTGTGGCTTCCCATTGTATGGTTTCCCTCCTATTTATATTTATATGCTTGTGGTTATGTGATGTTGTGTTCCATACTTTATCATGTTTGGGATATGTACTTTTGACCTACTAATATTGTGTTTATGTCATGCATGCGAATTAAGATTTTTTGATTTTATAAAAAAAGAATTTTGGGTCGTGTGATCTATATCATTTAATAGTTTTTTTGTGGAATATATTCGAAATTTTTACTTGGGAAGTACAGTTTGCATTATCTTCAAAGATTACATTATTGTTTTGAATATTATGCATCAAAGTCTTAAAATTGAATAAATTGGTTAAGTGTACTTTGGAATATTAGTCCATTTAACTCACTTTCATGACAATCCAATACTCTTAGGTATCCCTCATAGGAGCTGGCCTTGTTACTTTACACAATTATCCTTAATGTTCCCCAACTAACTAATTAATATGTGGATACCAAATTTTATCGATTTTTCCTATTTTATTCTTCTTTTATGAGATTTTGTGTCCAACCCCTTAGGTGAAGGAAATTTTGGAAGTGTTGACACTTTTTCCCCATGACCTACAGAAGAGTAGATAATCATTTTGGGAAATTGACATAGCCATGTTTCCCTCAATGATAAGTCATGGACATTTTAGTTATATAGGTTGGTCTACTTATATAATTTGAGATGAGAAACTATAATGGTTATTTTATTTTATTACACTTACATTTGGTTTTTGAAAACATATTTCAAATATAGAATAATCATATACTAATACCCTTGCAAACATTTTCGTGGTGTTTGCATGTATCATTGTATATATACCAAATGGCAATGAGTAATTCCCTTTCAAGTCCCAATCATTACAACAATGCTAAAAAACAGTTCCAAAAATGAAAAAACCAATAAGAACATAATACATTTTCATTACTAATAAAATTTATAAAGCAAAATTAATTATCTGAATATTAACTCTAGTTTCCTCATTTATATGTATTTTATTCTTTGTGTTATCTAAGATATTAGGCCTTATCCAATTAAAGTGAAAATTAACACATGCCTAATTAAGATATGTAGAATCAAAATCTTGTATATCTTTCTACTTTTGGAAATTTTATTAGGTGGTTTAATGACTTGGAATTATTTAGCTACGATCCAAATAATGTTTTAACATTCAAATTTACTTTCCATATATGGCTTGTATGCTTATTATGGAATTATCAAACTAGGATGGGAGTTTCACATATTTATTTTATGCAAGATGCCTTATTTCACTCAAATTAGATGTTAAGATTATTTACATAATTTTAACCTAAATAACTACAACTCAAAGTATTAATAGTGTTACAATGCCTAATTAATACATATTCAAATATTTTAGTCATATTCCCAATAACAACACATGTTTAAGGATGTTTCTCAGATGTTGATACATTGTTTGTGTGATTAAGCATATCAATGAATTAGAGGGATGGATGTATAATTTTTATCAAATGGATTTAGAGATTTCATATATTATCATTGATTACCCTAAGGACCATTATGCATACATTCCATTACTTTTTTTTATTCCATTTCTCAAGTGAACCTTATATAGCAATGTCAAAATTTGTACCAGAGGTTTATATTAACTTTAAGTCTAGGATTCACACCCAAGTACATATGATATGTCGACCTAGGGTTATATTGATGGATTATGATGCATATTTAAAAGATATTAGGTTAACTACAAGCAACTAAACCTATACTCACCCAATTCATGGAATCAAGTTTCCTCAATACACATATCTAGATTTTGGTATGCTACATAATTCATGTAGGAGAAACTTGCATCAATTATAGAAATGGAGATATACATTACAAATCATAGGGTATGCTTCTTCATGGTACATCATCCATTCCTATATAATACAACTGGTTTCATAGGAGCCCCATTACCCACAACATATACAACGATATGTAACACAAAACCTTATCATAAGGAACAAAATATATAAGTTAAAACATCATACATAACAACCATTATAGACGAAACACATATTCATAACCACCCATAAAATTAGAGCAGACTAAAAAATCGACTAATTAGAATGGTAAGAACCACAGCCCTGATAGACCCACTCCAAACAAAGATTCATTTATCCCATATATATATATTCAACACATTTCTGAAAAGATAATTCTAGACCACTCTTCTAATCTCTAATGTAGTTATAAGTGGTGTTTCAGAAGAAATTCATTGTACTTAGAATACATGCATGTAAACCGATAATTTATTGATCCCACACCACTTTGAATTAAATACCCTTAAAATAATAAAATTTTGTACCTTCATGCAATAGAATTCACATGTTACCTTCCAAATCAATTGGTGAGCATGATAGTCCTCATCAAATATAATGGTGTTTCTACACCTTATCTAGTAAAAAAACACCCTAGGCATATATCAATAAAAATATTAGTGTTATAGGAATAATAACATGAATATAGAGAGAATATAATTATTTATAGAAGTCTTGATGTACTTGAACATGAGGGAAAATTTGAATGAAAATATTTCTATTATACTTTATTTATATGTAATTAAATTAGAAATATGTAGTTATGGAGGTCTTATAGGGTCCTTTTATTTTAATGGAGATCATTGAGAAATAGAAGTTAATGTATGAAGCAATAAAGAAAGACACATACACACTATGAGAGTACAACCCTTCTAGTTTAATATGAATTGTATCTATTTGCATAATCCTGGATGATGTTCCTCATAGAATGATATCATATCTTAGGTTTGATGAGTATATAAGGACAATGTGATTTAGTATTAAAAGATAGCCTCACTTTCAAAAAGAATTATAACAAGAAAAATATTTTTTGAACTCTCTATTTGAATACCCTAGCTAGGTATCCATGTATTTGGATAGGTTTGTATGTAACTACTTGGTTATAGTTTTTTTGGTTTCTCATCCAAGAAGCCAAAGAAAGACAACTTAGGACTTAATAAATGCAATACAAATGAAAAATCTTGAAATAAAGAGAGGAATTATAGAAAGAATATATCATTAGAGAAACAAAAAAGTTACAAAATCACATTTTGAGGCTTGGAATAAAGCATTGATGTGCAAAATTCTATTTCAGATCCAAAACTATAGGAAAATGCAAGACACAGAAGACATGACAACATGAAACAATATTCCCTGAATACTCATACCAATAAGGATTGAAGTATAACCCCAATACATGACAAAGTTTAACAAACTTGAAAATATATATTAGAAAAGTTGAAATCTCAAATTAGTGTCAACAAAATAGTATAAGGAATAACACATTTGATGTTTAAGTGAAAATGATAAATATTGAGAAATGAAATACCAATAAATATTTGTCAATCCAAAAGTAAGCCATGTTGGCTTTCTGGATATGATATTTGTCACCATAAAAAGGGGGAGATTGTTGGCTTTTTGAATATGCCACACTCATATATTGATGATACAAATATTTCCCATTTTATATTACTAACATGTGTATTAAGTATCTTAGGTGATCAAGGATCATAATCAAGATCCAACTACATAGACCTTGCAAATACATACGTTTAGATACATGCAAATCAAGTTGTTCCATGAATATATATGTACTTATATGTTTTCATACAACTTGATAGACATGATGTAAGGACAAGTGATGATCTTCCAAAACCTACCCAAAACCCTATCCCATACTCATATGAAGCCTTTAGGGTTATTAGGTTTCATTAGATATGATATTCCTTTTATTTGTGCATTAACTTGAGCTCTGGGTCACTTTCGTTCGAAGATATTCTCGACTGAGATATAGTCATTGCAAGATTTGAATGAGAGAGATCGACCAAAATAGATGTTGGAGAAAAATTCCAAACCAGAGAAAATATCAGTTGACAATATTGTGGACTGAGATGGTTTTCGATCGACAATATTGTGGACCAAGAATGTTCTGGATGCAATTCAGCAAATGGTCAAATTAGTCATTGTAATTCAATTTACTTAATCCTAAAAACTAGTTTTCATCCTAGAACACTCTAGACACTACCCACAATTGCCCTAACTATGTGTTAACATTTTCTATAAATAGGAGTGGTCCTAGGATACAAAAACATCAAGTTTGCATACAACAATTAAGATCATATGCTCAAACTTGCATACTACTGCTTGCTATCATTATTAAGAGTTTAGGATTATACTTTGAGTTCCCATCATTCTAGAATAAGCCAAATAGTATAATCCTTCTCCACCAAATATCAACTTTGCTTAAACCTTTTGTGAAGTGGATCATCATCACTTGTCATTAAGAACTTGATTGTATATCTTGTGAAAGAATATTGTAATCTCCTTCTTCCATTCTTATTTATGTTACTTGTGCTTGTGGTTGGTCTACTTCATGAAGTAGTGGTTCTCTTCCTTGGCCCTTGGTGCATTCGTAATATAAGAGGTGTGGTGGTTCTCTTCCTCAACCCTCGTTCCATCCATAAAAGAAGTGGTGTGGTCGTTCTCTGCCTCGGGTCTCAGTTCATCTGAAAAAAATAGGTGTGATGGTTCTCTTCCTCGGCCCTCGGTGCGTCCATAAAAGAAGAGGTTTGGTGGTGCTCTTCTGTGGCTGGTAAAGAAGAGGGTTTAGTTGCAGCAATCATTTTGTAATCTGTCCTCACTAATAAATTAATAAAAGTGCGTGTTGAAAATCCTAGTTGGCAACAACTAGGTAGTGGACTGACGTCGTAGACAGAACCACTCTAAATCCTATCTTTCTCTTGTGGTTGCCTCTTTTATTTTCCGTTGCACTTTAAATTTGTTTAAATATTTTACAAAGACTCTATTCACCCACCCTCTAGATCTTTCAAGCCCATATACCTGAAAATTGAGAGTTCAATAAACATAGATAAATCTGGACAATAATATAAGGAAAATGACATGATAGATGCACAATAAACATATTCTACTCTTTTATAGAATATTATGAAAATATCCTAAAATGATGGGAAACTTGTAATGCAATATTTTGTTCAACCAATTAATTACATTTACCTAACTAATTGTGTGATTGTCTTATTTTTTACTACATTGAAAAAAAATTCCTCGATGATATTATAAATAAAAGTATGGATCTTATTTATACTTATAGATATGCTTTCGTTGAAACCAGTAGGGTTTAGTGAGTCAAAACCTTAGTTTGGTTGAATTAGGGTTTTGGGTAGACTTTCTCATGATTTAATGAATGAATTATAGAAAAGGTTGAATCCCTTGAATTAAGTGATTATATTGATGTTAGATTTTATTTAGGACATAATGTAATGCTTTAATCATATTTTGATAAAAATTAGATTTGAGAACATGATACATACTCTATATTTATAGATATGGGGTTTGGTGGAAATTTGAGGGTGTTTTGATGCAGTTGAAGTGTGAATCATCAAGTTTTTTTAAATAAATAATATTTTATGTTTACTAGTAATGTTCTTAGAATATTTGAAGTTAAAAAACAAATATTTATATTGAACTTTGGGTTTATAGGGATTGAGTTGGCTGGTTTTGCTCCAAAACTCATTCAAAATAGTAAACTAAGTAATATGTCATTCAAAGAGTCTTAGTGGCTGGATAGAATCCTAGTATAGACACATAATATGCATAAGTAGGGACTTTGAAATATATGAAACTTAATAAACTAAAATATCTTGTTTTTCTATTTGATTAACTATCTCTAAAATGAAATTACTATACTGAAACAACAATATAAATAAAAAGAGAGTGACCTCTAAGAATATTTATTAGTCATAACATAAGATCATATCAATCTATATATATGAAAGTAATAAATATAAAGAATTGTTATTTTTACTACGAGATACGAGCTAAGGACAATATAAACAACACAATACTAATTTTAACTCTAAATATAATATTGTTGATATCATCATGTAATCCATCAGTCCAAAGTATATGATGTTATAGTGGAGCTGATGTGGGAAATTCCACATGAGACTCCTGGGAGCCATTGGCCTATGGTCCTAGTGGAGGGGCCAATCAAAACCACTTATACCTTACAGTTTGCGTTCTTTTTCTCACCTTTAAGGAATTTGTCTGCGCTAAGAGTTGTGTTCTAGTATCACATTCTCCTCTAGTTGGTGAGGAGACACATATTAAGTCTTGGGTGCCTTTATGATGTAGGATACCTTGTCACAATACTCTATGGTTTGTTGACTTTGCATGCTAAATCAACTGGTTGAGGGGTATGGTGGATATGGGGTGGGGATTTTGTGCCCATTCCTCTTTTTCTACCTCAAGCCCTTTTCACAACAAGCTAGAGTGTGAAGTTGTGATGTTTCATGGCATCATGATCAATGTCCTCTGCTTCTTTAATGGTTTGTGGGGTTGTTCATACTTTGGTGTGCTATTGGGTTTCTTTTTCTTTACTATTTGTTGTGTCTTCTATTTCCTTGTTTATTTTCTAGGCCTCATGGATTCCATGAAAATGATCTCCCCTCACAAATGGTATTTGGTACTCTTCTTGTGAGAGTGTTGTGACATATAGTTCCTCATATGATTCTAACTTTTAGTTTTTGTAGTTAGATTTTGTTAATTAACTTACATATATGTATGTGAAGGTAATATATTATCAGAATGCCTATCTTGTTACTTCCACATGCCATAAAACATGGTTATTTTGTAGGCTTCTCAAATAAAAATCTTCTATGCATATCTCTAACGTAGAGAGATCTTTGTTGAATCTTTCTTATCACCTCACAATCCTAGTTTTTGTGGTATTTTCACCACCTACATGGTTGGTGTGTTTCCTTCATTTATCACCCTCTTCATGTATTTCCAATGTGCATGGTGATTAATGAAAATGTTGCAATTTTTCTAAAAACACATAATTAGAAAAAATAAAGGTATGTCGACAACTAATCTTCTATGTAGTCTAGCAACTAATACACCCATTTAAGAAATATATTGATAAATAACATAATAATCAAGTAGTCTTAAATGGAATATAGAAAAATGTCATAATTTGTTTACATTTTGTTGACCTCTTATATTTATTTGCTCAAAATCTCTTATATGCTGGATTAAATACTACTTTCTTAGTACCTAACCAATATAAGTATCTACACATAATTATTGAGTTAGTGACTCACTATTTGTATATTAGATTTTATCCCACTTTCCTAAATAATCACCTTATTATCACATGATAACCTATTTTTGGATGTCTAATTTTCCCAAGAATGAATCAGCTAACCCAAAGTGTTGTTTGAAGTCAATTTTAGTCGGTTGAACTTGTATTGGAGTAAATCCCATTGACTCAAGTTCCCTAAATCACCAAATTCAAATTATTGTTTTTTCTTACTTTTAATATGTTAAAACATGTTATAAATGATTAAGTTTGATGAAGTTAAAATTAACTATTGTTTCAACCTTCAAATGTTTCAAAGCACTAACTAATAACTTTAAAATCCTAAGATATATGGTTTTGCATCATCTTCACAAATATGATTATCACAAAATATGTAGAAACACATAATGAAATTGTAGGTTAAATTTCACATTATTGGATTTAATTAGGAAAAGGTTTTATATGTATTTGTATTATTTTCACACTTAAGCATAGCTCACCTCAAATAAAGGATTGTACATCACAAAAACCTAACTAGTTTTGTTTAAAGCTTATAATTATTTCAAACCAAACTAGGATTGTACCTTCCCAAAACCTATCTAGTTTTTACTATATTTTATAATTATTTCAATACATAAAGCCAACTCATAATTTATAATTATGCTAATAAAAGTTTAAATAATTAATGAATACAATGAGACAACTAAACCCTTATTAGCTAAGTGTGAATCTTGACCTTATAAAGTCAACAATGGGGATATAACTCTTCAAGCCATTCAGTCAAACTAGAATAAACAGTCAAACGTATACACATATCCTACACCTTCCTAATAATAGGTGAGAATGAGTCCCTATTTGACCAAGTAGTGTGACCAACCACCACTTACGTTCTACCCATCAACATGAACAATGAAATTTGAATATCCTTAGACTAAGATTATATTTTATGGAGAAAGTTAGGAGGTTTTTTTTCATCTCTTCTCTTACTTGTAAATTCAAGGAAATTACAAATAAAAGTATGACAACATGCATTAAACATGGATTTACTACTACCTTTACATGATTCAGAACTTAGACCAATTAAGCTCTCATTTGGGAGGCTTTCATAACAATAAAACCCATTTTTATGGTACTATCCAGATTAGAAGCTACGTAATTGCAATATCTGTACTCAAAATTTTATAGTCCAACCTTCCTTCAATTCTTTTGAATGTCTATCACCCACCTAGAAAACCTGTGGTTATCTCTTAGGTCACCTTCAACAATATTCTTGGCCATAATGATTCCATCTTACTATCACATAACTATATCTTTTCTCTCTTGTAATTTCCCAAGCAAGGTCAATTGCCCTATTTTGGCTTCAGTTACACTATCAACATAAATGTTATTTGAAGAACCCAAAATCCTTTCACAAATGGAATTCCCAACTACATCAACAATGGAAACATTTCCCTCTTTGAAGGTAGTGTCGACATTAATCTTTAGAACTCCTTCTCACAATTTTTGCTAGACACATGTGTCTCTGGTCGTATGACCCTATACCCATTTCCTCCTAAATTCACATTGTATATATAAGGCTAACATTATATACAAGTACATGATATACACACATCTGAATGTATCAATGAAATGTGAATATCAATTGAAAATTATAGGTAAGAAAAACTAAAGGAGATGCATATTTTCAAAACATATAAGATCCAAATCAAATATGAAAGAATCGTACATGTCATAATACCTAACAATCTATTATATAGTCTAAAATATTCACTATTTCATACTCTCTATAAAATTTGAATATTCCCATCATCCCTACTTAAGGTCTCCTGCAATGGTTGGGATGTTTCTTCATTTTTGATGGTTGGTTGTGTTTCTAGATGATTCATGATATGTCTTAAATTTTGAGGTTGATGCCAAACTCCTAAAGTCATCTCGGTCCATTTTTAAGAGACATGGTGTTTCTAAAATTGGCATTAATGCAAGCATGTAATGTCCTCTAGAGATAGTACATTTCCCAATGGTTACAATAACGTGTTTTTCAAGTTATTGACATCCTCTTAAAGTCCTTTCGAAAGACCAGATTCTTGCTTGATCATCTACAATAATGCCTATGTATTTGATTTTTTTTCTCGATCCACTTCATGTCCTTCATATCCATTAATATGACATTGACACATGCCTTCCAGTCATTTATGAATGATAGACAACTTTAATGTCAGTTGCAAATGATGTATATGAGTTTGACATACACTATGACCCTTTGATGTTGTCCTGAAATTGTGTACAATCTAGTTAGTAGTAAAGCCTTAAAACGTGACATTAACTACCCATACATATATTTATGGGTATTTATTAATAACATTCTTATACACTTGTTATCTCATTCGCAATTTGTTGAGTAATGCCCCAAACCATTACCATGATCGTGACCACACTGAATTTGAACAACAACTTCTCAGAGAGAGAGGAATGAACCTGATTTAATTCAGTGTCTTATTCATTCCAATCCAATGGTATTCTCTTTTACCCACACCCCATTTCGGATCACCTTGATTACACTGACATGTGATGTACAACACTAATTAAATTCACTAGAAGAATAAAAAAGCCTCAAAAGATACTATGTAGGACAATAATACCAACACTTGTCCTGGTTACACAAAAATGCAACCTCACTCCACCCCAAATAAAATAAAGGAAATAAAAAGGATCATCTTTATCCTAATTGAATGTCTATGTAATTATTGTGTACCTAACTAATCTCCACTAAATTATATTAAAACATCAACAATTAACTTGAGCAAAACCACATAAATGTGACAATTCATGTGCCTATTTGACGAGTTGTTGTGTTGTTTGGACCCCAAAGTCATAGTTATCATAAAAAACCTTATTAACCTTAGCATTGTTAGAAAATTACAAGATTATTGGATATCATGAGCATGACATAGACATGGTCATATAAAAAATCCTTCCAAAATGTTGTCATAATATATGACAACCTATTGACTTTATCTAAATCTAAGCACAACATTGCTAGAGAAACATTTGTAGGGGATAACAACATACACATACCATTATAAACATTTCTTTGAAATAATATCATGTATCAACTTTGACTGCCTTTACAAAGGAAATAAAATATTGAAATGAACAGTGGGTCCCTAACGCATGTTTACCCACTATATTTGTGGCCATATTTGAGTTAAAAAACCTTTCAAGTAAAATTTGCTAACACAAATTCATAACCCATTATCATATGACCATTTAGTTAATAAATAGAATTATCCCAAACTCCAGATGTACTTTTGTCTACCTACCAATAGGTTAGAGATAAGGGACATCAAAACCTTAGTTTTGGAACCCTTAAGCAAGATTTCCACTAGGGGTAGCACAATGCACAAAAATCCTAAGAAATAGGTAATGAATCTATGTAACATACCAAATCCTATGTATACTTAGCCTTGAAACCCTAAAACCATGACCAAGCTGTGATTAATTTTATTGAAAAATAATTAGCCCAATCTATTGAAATTAGTACTAAAACCCATTAACGTATCCTTATATGTTCCATATATTCCACCTAGGTCTAGCATCAACCATAAGTCCAATATGTAACCCTCATATAAATACTATCACACATTCAATATTAAAAATGACTTATCTGATGAAATATGATAATAAAATGAGTATGAAATGAGATGTAATGGATTTTATAATAATGTGTCTTTGTATATGAAACCATAGATACAATGTAATAAATTTATATATCATCTATGCGTTCTACAAGTCATTGACGAGCTAAAATATAGAGAAATCACATATATGGACAAATATTCCTATATATCCTTTAATAGTTAAATTATGTATAATACATATAAATATACATTAATTTAGTACTCCACACAAGTTGGATACATATTTTCCCATTATCTAATTGAATTTATAATAACTATATTAGATGACTAATTAATGGGCACATTGTGTTTTATGTATATGCATTAAACCTCTCTCATGATAAAGATTATTTACCAAATTAGGTGATTTGAAATGGGTTTCAATAATCCAAACTGAGATAATAGCAATTAAATCTAGTATGATAAATAGCTTAATAAATGACACCAAAGTCAAATTAAGAAACAATTCCTCTTTATTTTATTTCTTAAAATAATGTAGGTGACATTATCACTACTATACTACCATAACTGAATTTAAATACAATCCATTTGGATGTGGATAAGCGTACTCAATAACATCAAATTAAAAACTATGTATCAAATAGGGAATTATAACCAACCTATTTATGTGCTTTATTTTGTAAATTTCCCTCTGTTATCATCAACTGTTAACACAAGAAATTTGGCCAGATAACTAATATCCTAACCTCTTGGTTTAAAACTTATGGAATGAGAATACTTATTTGTAGATAGCATAAGATATCATGCCATATATCCTTCACAAATAATTTTTATAAGATAATTTAACAATATACACAATTTCTTGATTTATAGTCAATCATGAAAACGAGACCCAATTTTGTATTATAAAATATATGACTTAGAAGTTGTATTTATGAAGTCATTCAGACTTAATTTGACCCCTCTAGAAAATTAAGAAATAAATAAACTATATTTATCTAATATAGTTACAAATACACACAAACAATATATATATATATATATATATATATGAAACATATTTTTGTTTTGTAATATGTAACATGCATCTCATATCTTTTATATTTTTTCTCACTAGAATCATGTTGATCTAATGGTCTCTAATTTATCATCTACTCCTATTAGAGCTAAAAAATGAACTAAATTTGTCACCACAATTGCTCACTACTCTTAACAAATCTTTACACAATTCTTTTTCCTTTTTTGATTTTAAGGACATCGATCCAATACATGACCCCTATCCCTAGTGAAAATAAAATGCCCTAAAGTTTTAGACCCTACATCTTCCTACCTATAATACCAGAGTACAACCGCATGATGAAAACTTAAATGCATTGCTTTTGCAAACATCTAGAGGCCCTACGAAGTGTTTTCCTCATGAGAATTCCTGTGAACTCTCCCCTTTCATCACATGAACCCAAGTTTCTTTGAATGGTATGCAAGAATGGTTTTAGCCATATAGGTCATGAGATTTTATTTCAATATGAGGGTATCTTCCTCACGCTGTCACAAAAACCCCATCACTTCCTTTTCCCTTTCATTTTGAACCTTTGATCTTCTCAACTTCATTAGTTATTGCTTACTGGAGCCATCTCAGTGTGCTACTCCAAACCTCCTCATGAAGTATAGAAGAAATGAAAAGCTCCAGTGAAAATTTACATGACCTTTACAATCATCATTTGGTACCATTGACTACTAAAGCTCGATATGAATTTCTTCCTTTTTGCTTAACATTTTTCGATTACAAAAAATGATTATACTTGTATTCATAATGTTTCAATTGTTTTTGTCTTTGTGATATAGCAAAGGCCTGAAGGTTTGGTCTGGTTGTGTTTTGGCTCACATATTGTTGCTTTTGAGAAGCTCATAACCCCCTTGTCACTACTTTCATGGTTGGGAAGACTGTTAACACTTATGAACTCCTAGGGAACCATGTGATGCGTAGTCATGATTGAAGGAACACCTAGAACATGGTTCTAATGATACTCCTATCGAGTTTTTAGTAGAATTAATGATTTGACTCATGGGATTCATATATAGATTCCAATTTTTTGTAAATGTAGATAAGAAGAAATAGAGTGACTGGCTTTCCATGTGTCTCCACACACATGTTCATCTTCCACTCAGTGAAGGACAAAATAGTCATTTTAGCACTTTTAATTCTCTTAGTTGTGCATGGTTTTGTTTCTTGAAAATGATGCTGAATGACATATCCATGACATATTAAACATAATGATTGAAGAAAATGATGTGGTATATATATACCATTTGTTGATTATTTGGTTTTTCATATTTCATTTTCTAAGAGTAGTAGATTATGGGATTTGAAGACAATTAACAGCCATACACAATTTTTCCTACTGGGGTTTTATTTCTCCTACGTGATAATGAGGCTTTGTTCATCCTACAATGTTATATATGTATATGGATATGGGGTTTTATTACTTCTATCAAAGACTCAAGTATAGTGCTAGTCTACCTTATAATCTTCATGTATTTACTTATTGTTTATTATTGTGGAATGTTTAAAGGTAAGAAATCCTACTCATTAATTATACTCATATTTAACAAAGTCCTCATTCTCTTAATAACTACCTAATGTGTTATTGTTTACCCACATTGTTATATATTCCTATTGAATAGGAATGGACTTTTCACTTGAATCCATAATAACCTACACACAATAATATTTTAGGCTAACACATACTTTCTATTATTTCATCCCTTTCTGGGTGTTGTTCTCAAAACACCCAACTAAAGGCTATATATAGAAGACACCCATGAGGAACCTATATCGAGAATCTAGACTACAAAGATAGATTGAGATGCCGAGGTTGCCCTCTAGAGATAGTCCTTTAGTACAAGTCAGTTTTTACCTTTTGCTTTATGTCGTACCACCTCTATGAGTGAGGAACAAAGATGTAATGATATAATATAATATTTTGACTAGTCTCTATTATAAAATGATTCGATTTGAAAACCCATTTTCATCATCCATGTTGGTTTATTTGGATTAGATATGGGTTAATTCCTCAATATTAATTAGTATACCCCACCTCGGGTCAGGCTAATTAAAAATATAATATCTAATATTTCATATTTCTCAGACTTGACTTAGTCAAGTGCCTATTTTGTTCTCATATCTATGCCTTATGTAGGACGTCATATGAACTTATCGTGTCTGTTGAGGGTTCTGCCTTGAGCCATGTGACAATTCCTTAGGTTTCAATTTGTTTATTAATGTGTTCCTCCTACTTCTTAGACCACTTCAATGGTTGAGACTCATCCTATAGTGGTGGTAACTTCCCTCATTGAAGGACTACTATTTAGAGCTTCTCTTAAGTATGGGCTGGTTATATTAGCAATAGATTCTATCTTATGCCCTGTGGGGATATTCATCCCAACCATTATATATAGTTTAGGCTGCATTTTAACTCTTATCTAGTTTAAACCCTAGTTCCAGCCTTAATCCTCTTCTTGGATGTCTTTCTAGTGTGATTACAACCATGCTCTTTTTGAGGCTAGGATTGCTTAGATATTAACCTATGAATTCCATCATACAATTTAGGTTTATGATACTCATTATAATAAAATATAACCTGAACTCACTCCATTTTGGTTAGCTAGGCATTGTCTTCAACTTGGAGTAGTTTCAATGTATTTACTCTAAAATCTTTTTCCTAAATGACTGGATTATCTTTTCCCTGAGTTTTTCATTCCTCATACATTAAGGTTCATTGATGAATGTTATAGTGTATCTAATGAAGACCCTTAGGAGTTTGTCCCTCTCATTCCACAATGTAATTTGGTTTTCTAGGTAGTAACCTATGTTATATGAAGATACTTTTACCTAGTTTGGATAATGTGATAATTGTGGATGCCCATACATTCCCTTTATGACATTTAGAGACACCATTATATAAACATATTAGGACTAGGAAACCCCCACCTATTGCCTTTCATAGATATTTAGAACCCTCACTGCCTTTGTGATGAGATAATGTCTATATTTAGACAAGGGATGAATATGATGTTGGTATGTATTCCCTGAGAGCCAATCATATGATGATTGGATTGGCATACATCATGATTGATTTGATAAATATCAAAGGCAAGATTCCAATTTATTCTAGTTCAATCAATTATGAGATAAATGATGGAGCAGAATGAATGTCTAAAATATGACAATACTCAATGACGTATGTCTTTAAGTATGTGACTTGAACAATGAGATCATACAAATGATAAGAGTATGCACATTCTTGTTATGTCCCTAGTCGAATGTCATTGTGGAAGGTTGATAGACAACAATGAAACATCAAGACTAGAGTGTGTGTTGGTTGATGACATTGTCTCATTAGTCATGATATATGATATCAAACCAAGCACATAGATACATGTTAGAGAATAGTGTATTTGAAATACCCACCATGAGAGTGACCCATGAAACCATGACATGGTAGTTAGAATCATCTCTTATAGTGATGGTGGTGATTGTGATTCTTAGACCTGAGATCACGACACTCATTGAATGTGATTGGGTATACTTTGACATCATCAAACACAGTCCTGAAACATGGGTTGTTATAAAAGTGATGGTTGGGTGGATTTGACACATGAGATAGACTGTGAGTGATACAAATGGGATTTGTCCCTCCAAAGGGAGTATGATGTCCATGCCACTTGATAAGCGAGACTGAGAATAACATGCACATGCACATGTGAATCAATATATGATATTGAGTTCACAAATATCTCAAACAGTCTTCTCTAGTTCAAGAAACATGAATGAATGTTGAAAGGATGACAACTCCATGCCTTGAGTTCATTCAAGATATTAGAGACAAAGGAATTACAGATTCACTAGAACACCAATCATAGACTATAGGTTGAAGGTTGTTCTCCAACTTTCCATTCACTTGGGTAGCATTGATGTGCGACTAGGAACCTATCTTGCTTGTGATGTCATAAGCTAGTTATGGACATTCACTTCCAACGTGATATGGGACCTATAGGGTCACACAGATAGGATTCACTTGGAATAGGAGTTAATCCATGAATGATGTTTGGATTGATTACTAAAGTGTTTAGGTACTTAATTAAACATTCAATCAATAGACTTGACTCAGAATCTTTAACTTCAAGTGTTTAACCAATTGATTAGAGTGTCAGATTGGTTGAAACTTAATTGACTAAGTTCCATACAATCTGGACCACAAATGACTGGTTCACTGGGTGAACTGATCGGCTCATGGTCAGTGAGACGACCGGTTCGCTTGGACCAAATGAACATGTGTTGGGTTTCCCAGTTTGTGAGAAAATGTTTCCCGTTTCACTTGTTCAAATCGATTGGGACAAGAATTAATCTTTGTGTTGATTATAAACGAATTAGGAAAGTTAATTGCAAGTAGGTCTAGCTTGTGAACTGCCCAGTTCACTAAGTGAAATGATCGGTTCACTATGCCAACCGACCGGTTCACTAGTGAACCGATTGGTTTGCCTACCGCAGTGCAAATTATTCATGGAAAATCCGGACCCTTCTACTCCTACACAGAATGGGAACCCTGACCTTGCCCTCTACTATAAATAGAGGGGTACATGGGACTTCTCCAGACACACAATAGAGACACAACTCAGAACATTAGTTGCTCTGCAAAGTTGTTATTCTCTATGGTTATGGTAACCAAGAGAGCCCAAGCAAGTTCTACTCGTCCAGGGAGGAACAATGAGGGGAAAAAACTATAGAAAAGCAACTGGTTGTGGGAGAGTGTGTTGGTGACTAGTACACAAATAGAAGGGGACAACTCCTTCTAGTCCGTTCTTCAGGACGACTAGAGTTCCCGGTAGTCCATGTGAACTATCTATAGAGACGGAAGACTTTTTCCGCTCAGGAGGATGACAATCAACCACAGTTCGGGTCAAGACCAGAAGCTGCATAGATGTTGTTGAAGGTTGGTGGTTGAAGACTACACTTGTTGTGAGGTATAGTTAGTGAGCAAGTCTCAGGACCAGGTATAACTTGCTAAAACCATCCTTGTGATTACATAGATGTTGATGCAATCTACTAGTTATGGGTTTATGGTTAAGTATTTTTTTTTATTTCCACTGCCTACTGCGACCACATAAAACCCAACAATGGTATCAGAGCCATGTCAATACTCTATGTTTTGGGATAATCGATATGATCCAATTTTAATTTTACCGTCTTTTCTTTATTGCATACGATGTGAATATTTAAATGACTAATGTGAATATGTGATGAATACCACATGATCCCAAACTAATATATAGATATGTGATATGGTATATATGCAATCGATATGTGTCACCCTAAAATAGTTTTTGATGGTGGATGTGTAGCATGGTTATGGCCTATAAACCGTATGTGCATGTGTGTGGTTGGTTATGGTTGTTTGCATCTCGGTCTGTGTACCGAGCCATCTTCTTCTATTCTAAATGTAACTTGATATAACTTTATGTTCTCTTCTACCTTTTCTCCCATTGAATGTAACTCAAGGTTTCATGAAGATTATGTAAAATAGGGTTAGCTTTATTTCTTGTTATGACAAAGACTGAAGTTGACCGCTTGATGGACTGAGATGACTGACTGAGGAGCAATTGGTGGACCAACGAGAAGCCCCGATGACCAGACGTGCTGACTATCTGGAGGAGCCAGACAGACGACCGGCTGGAAAAGACCAACCAATTGGCCAAGAGGTGAGTCAACCAATTTAAAGGTTGAACCAGTCAACCTGGATTGGCAAGGACAGATCTTCATCAATAACAGGTTGCATGTGATGTAGACCTTAGATGATAGTAGTTCCTTGTGGCTCCAAGGAACTATAATAGGATGGCCATAATCATTGCTTAATCATTATTGCATGTTTTCATTTGTGGGATATATCATGTATATGATACATACTATATACTTGGTGACTGGATACATATATGCATATATAAGCATATTAAAACCCCTCAACAAACATATTAAGTTGAAGATGCCTTCCAAAAGCGGCACACATGAAAAGCTTGATCCATTAAGTGTGGGCATGCCTTCACGTGGTGCACTGTCTATCTTGTGGAAGTGTGATGGTGAATATGTGGGTCTGCCTTTGTAGGGTGCATATTCATTGTGTTAGCTTTTGGGTTGGACTTAACAAGGTGACCTTGATTGGATCAAGCACCCCGAGGCATAAAGATGAACATGGGAAGGAGTTGCACATGACATCTCTTAAGAGTTGCATATGATGCAATTGGCAAAGGTTGCCTACCAGAAAGACTCTAGTTGTGGATGACAGCCCTAGCTGGTCCATGACTTTGATGAAATCATGATCTTGATCACTAGAAGGTTGTATGCTGCAATCTTTCGAATTGATGATGAGGGTTATCAATTTGAGATAAAATAGTGAGAAGCAAACATTAATTAAATAACTAATTAAACATCGTCAATTTTCAAATCAAATCAAATCAAATCAAAAGAGTTTTGGACTAAAATTGCAAATTTCCTTTTTTAGAATAAATGTCTATCAACAACAATCAATTTTCATTGCGATCGGTCCTTGAGAAGGACAAGCTAATGGGAACAACTTTCATGACTGGTTTAGGATGTTGAGAATTGTTCTCACTCAAGAGTAAAATCTCTATGTCCTAGATACACTAGAACCAGAACTACCCGCTCCCACCGCACCAAAGACTAAAAGGGATGCTTACAGGAAGCATACTGAGGATGTCATTGATGTGAAGTGCTTGATGTTGTGCTCAATGAACTATGAGTTGTAGAGACAACATGAGAACATAGACGTCATTGAGATGGTTCAACATCTCAAGAACATGCATCGAGACCAGGCACGACAAGAGAGATATGATGTCTCCAAGGCACTATTCAAGTGCGTCATGACAGAAGGAGATCCATTAGGCCCTCACACACTCAAGATGATTGGGTATGTGGAGAACCTAACTCGACTGGGATTCCCTCCGAGCCAAGATTTTGGCTACTGATGTGCTACTGCAATTGTTTCCAAAATACTACAATCAGTTTGTGATGAACTACAACATGAACAACTTTGACAGGTCACTGACAGAGTTGTTGGGCATGTTAAGGATAGCCGGGGCACAGATTTAGAAAGACAAACCCAAATCTATGATGATGATTAGTAGAAAGAAGGGAAAGTCTAAAGGCAAGGGCAAAGGCAAAGGCAAAGCAAAGAAAGGTTCTAATGCTATCCAACAACCCAAGTCATCTTCAACACTCAAAGCTAAGGGAGGGGTGAACAAGGGAGGAAAATGTCACCATTGTCATGAGCCAGGACATTGGAAGAGAAATTGCCCTCTCTACATAGATGAACTAAAGGAGGGGATGGAAGTCTCCACCTTAGGTATTATGAAATAAACTTAAAATACTTCTTTATCTGAGGTATATGATACTAAGATATAGATCTGACATATATGATGTGCAAGATCTGAACAGAAGTGATGGCCTTTATGAAAGGACCAAGAAGGAACACTCATCAAGAATGGAGAAAGTGTTGCTGCCATAGATAGTAGTACCGTTAGTTTATTTCAACCCAAATGGCATGTAATAGAGTTATGAACTGCTATTTCATTTTTCCAATAAATAGAAACTATTTTTTTTAATTTTTCATCTTGTAATGACAAGGATGTCTAATAAAATTCATGTTTCAATTTCAAAGATATGATATTTTATGGACATGCCTTATTTATCTTGTGGTAATTGGTATGCATGAGATAAAATAATAATAGCTAAAAGTTATTGATGACTCAAACAATAAACTAGCAATATCATCTAAATGAATGAATGAGAAATTCATCTCTAGGTTCCAGCTTGATGGATAAACTAGACTCTCTTGGTTAATGAACCATTAAGAGATATGAATGTATTGTTTATTGGGCATGATAACAAGTCAATCATCACTAGATGTAGTGGGAGAATGACTATTCTATTAGATATAATACATATTGATGTATATACATACCTATTGGAATAAATGCTAATACTTCAGATATGGTATTTAATGAAATACAAATATGAATATCTTGAAGTGTTCAAGAATATCATAAATGAAGAAAAATCTTGGTAAAAGTATTAATTATTTGATATGATCAATGTATGAGATACTTAAACCAAATGTTTGAGGACCTTGTGAGTACCTATTATAGTGTATCATAGAGAACTCATGATTAAGGCATAATAATGTCTAAATCAAAGAAGGAATCATACTCTAAATAGTAAGAGCATGATTATCAAATGAATAACTAATTTTCTAAAATTCTTTTAAAGAACATGCTTTACACTAAATAAATGTACCATTCAAAAGGTATAAAAGGCACCATATGTGATATGGTATTGGAAATGTTCCAATATGTCTTTTAGTTATTGAATACTCATATAAGAAAACTAGTTTCTTAGAAAGAGCTTCATTCACAAATCACATAATGTTAGTTGAATACTAATCTCAATCGAATAACAAAGTGTTTGTTATAAGGACATCTGAATTCCAAAAGAATCAGTGGGAGGGAAGTAGAACTCGAAATGTTTGAGATCAACATAACAACATTGAAACCAAATAGGGTACAAAAGGAGATTAAGAATCACAAGTGTTGTAGAATCTCAAATTCCTTATGTAACAGATACACCTCATATATATAGTAGAAAAAACCTTGAGCTTGATGGATAATGATATCCTATAAACTCAAAGGTGATGAATTGGTCATATGATGATGAGCCAATAATATATCTAGATGATGTTTAGGAACCCATTTTTGAGTTATGGCTTGAATCCATAAGATCTAAAATAACTTCCATGTTAACCAAATAAGGTATGACCTTAATGGTAGCACTTATAGGGATAAAACCCATAAGTATAGTTGGGTCTTAATAGTTAAGACTGACATGGATGACATTTGAAGAGCTGATTGGTTGAGATGAATTCAAGTGAGTTCAAGGTGTTGAACCTGATGAATTTAATTAACCAATTGCAGTGGCTATAGGCCATAAAGGATCATGCTTGCTATTGGAACTTGAAGACTATGAAATTTGGCATATGGATATTAAAACCACATTCCTAGAAGGAATAATATGAGGCTATGTATGTGACACAACTTGAAGGGTTTTATAATTCTATTAATGCAAATGCAGTCTATAAGCTACAAGAGATTAATGATAATGATTGATTCAATATAAGTACCTCAGAGCTGGAGTCTTTACTTTGATTATATGGTCAAAAGGTTTGATTGATATATCAAAATAAAGAAGGGATCTGTGATTACAAAGATTTAGTGGGAGCGTATTCATATTCCACATGATGATGAGGAATGAAACGTTCTAAGAATAGAAACTGGTGTGGAAATACCTTTTTTAAGGGAATAAAGAGAAATGTCCTATGTGATAGGAATAGATACCTATAGAGATAGTTCTCAAAAGACTCTTGACCTGATAAAAAGAGAACATACATTGGCAGTCTATGCTAAAGTATTCAGTCGGAAAAGATTCATTGGGAAAAAACTTATCCATATTACACGGAGTTACTCTCTCAGATGCCCAGTGTCCCAAATTCTTATGAAGAATAGGAACACATAGATGGATGCCTTATGCATTCGCAATTGGATCTATCATGTATGTAATCATCCCATTATCTTGTATGTATCAGACATGACAAGAAAATATATGCATTCATCATCTTGTATGTATTGGACATGAAAATATGATATGCTCATCCAGTTATCTCGTATGTAATGGACATGTCGAGTGGATTCATGTCTACTTCTAGTGAGAGTCACTAGAATTCCATAAAGAACTTATTTAAGTACTTGTGAAGTATTAAAGGATTAGTTCTATGGTAATAAAAGGAAGAGTTGAGTGTAAATTAGTTACACTAATGAAAGCTTCTGAAATGACAGAAATTGATCGCAAAATACAAAATATAAAATTGAATATATGTTGATAAATGGAAACATTCTGAGCAAAATTAAAATCCATTTAGTTCTCAAAGGAATGTCGAGTATCCTTGTGTTGAGAACACTAGAGGATACCATATGGATCTAGAAGCTCATGGTGATGAGCTTATATATATATATATATATATATATATATATATATATATATATATATATATATATATATATATATATATATATATATATATATATTCCAACCATTGATGACAAAGTAGAAATACTAAGTCAAACTATGGAGATAATTGTTAGGAAAGGAATATCAGATAGAATATTACGACAACTCCATCTCATACAAAATGTTGTACAATGAGGAGATGTGAAACATGTAATATACTGACTAAAGAAAAATGTTGCTAACTCACTGGATTAGCACTACTGTAGCAGAAACAAGTTGAACATGTTTAGAGATCACTAAGAATATGATTCAAAGGTGATTGGCTTTAAGTGCAAGTGGAAGTATGTTGGTATGTATGACCTGAAAGCCAATCATATGATGATTGGATTGGCATACATCATGATTGATTTGATAAATATCAAAGGAAGGCTTCCAATTTAGTCTAGTTCAATCAATTATGAGATAAATGATGGAGCAGAATGTCTAAAGAATGTCAATAGACGTATGTCTTCAAGTAGGTGACTTGATCAATGAGTTCATACAGATACTAAGAGTATGTACATTCTTGTTATGTCCCTAGTCGGATGTCATTATGGAAGTTTGATAGACAACAATGACACATCAAGACTAGAGTGTGTGTATGTTGATGACATTGTCTCATTAGTCATGATATATGATATCAAACCAAGCACATAGATACATGTTAGAGAACATTATCTGACAGACTCACCATGGGAGTGATACATGGAACCATGACATGATAGTCAGAATAATATCTCATAGTGATGGTGGTGATTGTGATTCTTAGACCTGAGATCACTGCACTCGTCGAATGTGATTGGGTACACTTTGACATCATCAAATGCAGTCCTGAAACAAGGGATGTTATAAAGGTGATGATTGGGTGGCTTTGACACATGAGATAGATTGTGAGTGATAGAAATGGGATTTGTCCCTCCAAAGGGAGTATGATGTCTAGGCCACTTGATAAGCGAGACTGAGAATAGCATGCGCATGCACATGTGAATCAATATATGATATTGAGTTCACATATATCTCAGACAGTCTGCTCCAGTTCAAGAAACATGAATGAACGTTGAAAAGATGACAACTCCATGCCTTGAGTTCATTCAGGATATTAGAGAAAAAGGAATTATACATTCACTGGAACACCAATCACAAACTGTAGGTTGAAGGTTGTTCTCCAACTTTCCATTCACTTGGGTTGCACTGACGTGGCACTAGGAACCTATCTTTTCTTGTGATGTCATAAGCTAGTTATGGACATTCACTACCAATGTGATATGGGACCTATAGGGTCACACACATAGGATTCACCTGGAATAGGAGTTTATCCATGAATGATGTTTGGATTGATTACTAAAGTGTTCAGGTACTCAATCAAATATTCAATCAATAAACTTGACTCAGAATCATTAAGTTCAAGTGTTGAACCAATTGATTAGAGTGTCAGATTGATTAAGAACTAAATTGACTGAGTTCTACACAATTTGGACCACCAACTGATTGGTTCACTGGGTGAACCGATCGGCTCATGGTTAATGAGATGACTGGTTCACTCTGGTGAACCGGTCGGTTCACTTGGACCAAACAAGCATGTGTTGGGTTTCCCAGTTCGTGAGAAAAAGTTTCCCATTTCACTTGTTCAAATCGTTTGGGATAAGAATTAATCTTTGCATTAATTAGAAACAAATTAGGAAAGTCAATTGCCCACATGTCTGGCTTGTGAACTGCCCAGTTCACTAAGTGAACCGACCGATTAACTATGCCAACTGACCGATTCATTAGTGAACTAATCGGTTCGCCTATCGTAGTACAAATTATTCATGGAAAATCTGGACCCTTCTACTCCCGCACAGACTGGGGACCTTGACCCTACCCTCTACTATAAATAGAGGGGTACAGGCGGATTCTCTAGACACACAATAGAGACACAACTCAAAATATAAGTTTCTCAACAAAGTTGTTTTTCTCTCTGGTTTTGGTAACCAAGAGAGCCCAAGAAAGTTCAACCTATCTAGGGAGTAACAACGAGGGAAAGACAATTGAAGAAAAGCAACTGGTTATGGGAGAGTGTGTTGGTGACTAGTACGCCAATAGAAGGGGACAACTCCTTGTAGTCCATTCTTTAGGATGACTAGAGTTCCCTATAGTTCGTGTGGACTATCTATAGAGGCAGGAGACTTCTTCCACTGAGGAGGATGATAGTGAACCACAGTCTGGGTCAAGACAAGGAGTTGTACAAATGCCATTTAAGATAGGTGGTTGAAGACCGCACTTGCTATGAGGTATAGTCACTGAGCAAGCTCAGGACCAGGTATAACTTGCTAAAACTATCCTTCCCATTACTTAGATGTTGATGTGATCTGCTGGTTATGGGTTTATGGTCAAGTAAATTTTTTTAAATTTCCACTTCCTACTCTGACCACGTAAACCCAACATATGATGTAGCTGTGTAATGTGTAGTGAATTAGGATTTTAGAGAATTTGATATCATGTAACATAAAATCCTATTCCTCTCTCCTCGATTTAAAGTTAGAGAAGAATATGATATTGTAGTCACTTGGAGGTTAGACATTGTTGGTTGATGAAGTAGTAATGAAGGGTTAGAAAAGGTGTTAAATTACTTCTTTTATTGATTCTAGTAACATTTCTTTAGTTTTATATCATAAATTTTTACTCAAAAACATTATTTTCCATAATTGTACTATATGTAAAAAATAAGTTTTTTGTATTTGATCAGTGATTTTAGGACTAAGTCACCAACTGCTTAAGTGTGATGTAGAGAATACCTTAGAGAGGAACCGCCAGACTTGTAGGCCAACCCTAAAACTCTAGACCTAAGTGCATAGAAATGACAAAGAAGAAAATTTTCATACATATGAAATTAGTAACTCACCCACTCTACCTAAGTAGGTGGTTTGTTGGGTTTTAGAGTTTATATTGATAATAATAATAGTAATTATAATGATTGTGGTGATGATGTATCAATAGTATATGTTCACTCCGTTATTTCAATTCATATCAAGTCACTTTTTCTAAAAAGGTAACATATCAAGTTCATTCCTTGACCTTAATGATTATGATATCATAATTCCACTTAATGAATTAAGAACAATTAGGAACTTCAACCATTACCTATTGCTGAATTTAAATGATTTTGTAGGAAACTATTTTTATAAGTCTTGTTATCTCATGATATGTAGTATAGAATAAGATATCTAAGTAAACCCTAGTAACCCCATGAATCATACTCCATACACATAACTTAATAATGAAAATAACATAGTGGAAATATGATACAAGAATACTATCATTGTTTGAGGTAACCCTTATAATCAAAATATAGTTAAGAACATCCTAGGCCTTGATGTAACTGTCCTAGCTTAACATCTAGTATGGATGGACTATTGGAGATATGAGGTTTGAGGTGACATCGTTTCACCCCAACACTGGACTATAGCATGGAATGATGTGGTATGAAATGATCCAAATGACATTAACCCCCTCAAGTGAACTAGTACCGTATGATTTGTTTAGGAGATGTAAGTAAATGTAATAAGAGATGGATTGATATATTTTGAGGACAAAATCCTCTTAAGGGTTGGAGTGTTTTAACATTTCGACCTTCTTAGACTTATCCTTTGAACCCTAAACTCTAAACCCATGATTGGTACTGGAATAAGTTCAATGTCAAGTAATCAAGTCATTTTGTTCAATTCAATATAACAACTCATTATAGTACCCTTATATGTCTAATATGTGCCACCAATGTGCTAACCTCAACTATAAGTTAAATATGTAAACCTCATATACGTAGCATGAAACCTTTAATATACAATATGATGTAACATAATAAAAAAATTAAGGATATGCAAATTAGGGTATGGAAGCGGAGAGGGGGGGGGTGCGGCGGCGGGCGATCCAGGGGAGACAGACGACACAATCCCTACGGCAATTGAGAGATCATCAAAAGGTAGGGATACAGAGGTTAGAAGCCTTCAGCACGAGTAGATCCATAGGAAACGTTCTAGGATCCCAGGAAGAGAGAACTCTGGTCACGTGGAAGCACAAAAAAGCATTGAAGCCACGAGTTCCGAGAAGATCTGCATCTCAAACATGGGATTGGAGTTCCATTATATCGACATGAGAGGATCGTCGAAAACAAAGAACCTGACCACAGACACACAAAAGGATAGGGTTGGCACCGGTAATGCATATGATCAGGGGGTAGGAGGAGCAACATCCCCATCAGAGCCTTTCCCGCCGCTCTCAGGCAATAACCAAGGTTCACAGGAGAGTTTGATACCTAATATTGAGAACGCTTGGGGTCCTAATAATTCCAATTCCAACACCAAATCGGCGGTGAATGAAGCATCATATCTATTCCTCAACAAGCTTTTCTAAGAACACTTGGATCCAAAGGTGGTGAATATATATATATCTGACGAACAACAAAAAATAACTATAGATCCGATGTATGAAGAATTCCTAGTCAGACCTTGGCAATACGCTATGGTTGTGAAAGCCATGGGTACTCAACTCAGATACATGACCTTAAGGGACCGTCTGCGAGCCATGTGGAGTTTAGTGGGCAAATACAACATCTATGAACTGGATCTGAATCACTTTGTCATTCAACTCTTGTGACGACGCGACTACGAGATGGCCATGATAGGAGGACCTTGGATAATCTTTGGCTGCAATCTAATCCTCTGGGACTGGCATCCCTCCTTTATTCCTTCACCTGACCTTCCGAGGAAGATTGTCAGCTGGGTTCGTATCCTCAACCTTCTGCTACACCTATACGTCCAAACCATCTTTGAATGCATCAGTAAAGCTTTAGGCTGATTGATCAAGATAGACAAACATACTGTCCAACGGACAAGGAGCAAGTTTGCTAGGCTCGCCATCGAGCTGGACACAACATCAGAACTGGTACCCTACATTGTTATCAATGATATAGAACATGAAATAGAATATGAAGGCTTCCCGTTTCAGTGCACAACCTACGATGAGGAGGGCCACACTTCGTTGCAGTGCACCGTAGGAGCCGAGCACTAGAAATGAACATGAATGAACCACCCTCAACCACGGAAACTGTCCACACTGAGGCTGAAATCCTTGGAAAACTCAACAACGTAGACAAGGCCGCCAGGGAAAAGAGCAAGTACCTGGTAAACCATTTGATACATCCACGAAAATGAGAAATAGGTTCAATGATCTAATCGAAGAAGATGAATCAATTGAAGCAACCATGAACACAAGCCAACAAGACAAACAGGCCACAGAACACTCAGTAGGACACAAGAACCCTAAGATTTGGAGGAAGAAGAAGACTGTTAGCACAATTGAGACCACTAAGCAGAAGGCAGAAATTTTCAGGGATATCTCAAAACAGATCAACCATTCCTCAGATGGATAGATGACAGACAAGCAAGCCAACCATACCTCAGACCATACAATGGTTAACCGGAGATAGATGAGGTAATCGAGGTCATCACGGAAGCTAAAGAACCTGTAAAATTACAAAATTAAGTGTACCAATATAGAAACCATAGTTCCCCCTAAAAAAGTCTATACATGTCCATGTGTCCCAAAAGTTATTAATATAATAATAAAAAAGATAATGAATGTATATTTAATATATGTTCTTAAATATAATATAATAATTGAATTATGTAAAAGAAAACTAAATATATATTCTTGAGCACTCAACACAAGATAGTTTATGTATCTTTCCATTGTCTAAGTGAATTTACAATAAGCAGATGTGACGATCAATTTAAGTGAACAATGTGATATGTGTGTAATAATTGTAAGAAACCTCTCTTATGATACAATAATTCTAAAATGAGCTCCATTTCAAAATGTAGTGATTGGATATGGATTTTAGTATTCTAGAGAGCATGTCAATTGAATCTAATGTCATATATGAATTAATAAATTATTTCAACAAGTAATGGATGAAGTGCCCTTCTCTTCTTTCAAGACTGTATGGCTCCATATGGTTTCAAGACCATATGGCTCCAAACGGTTTCAAGACCGTATGGCTCCATACGGTTTCATGACCATTTGGGTCAAAACTGCAAAGAAGATGAAATGGTAGGGACGACTAGCGGTGATAAAAAAGGTGAAAACAACGACGTCGATGAAGGATTTAATGGCAGTGGTAGCGGTGGTGGAAAATGGGAAGTTCATTCATGGTAGAAATGGCAGAAACGGTGCCGTCATCAGTGGGAATGGCGGAAACGGTGTTGGCATCAACGGGAATTGCAGTTGCGGTAGCAGCGTTCTACCTTACTGATTAGATGATGATGACAGAGATGAAGGGTGCGTCGCTGTGGTGGTATTGGCGGGGGAATGGATGGAGCAAGTTGAAATGAATTGGAGACGAGAGGGAGAGGACATCGATCGTGAGAGCAGGGAGTCGGAGTGAATAGAATAGGGTTTCACCTGTGAGCAAGATTTCAGGAAGTGAAGGAAAGAAAAAGGGAGGGGGTCGAGCGATATTTATATGAAAAGGAGGAACGACGTTATAAATTCTCAAAGGCAAACGATTTCGAGACCTTATGGAGTCCAAACGGTTTCGAGACCGTTTGGATCCAAATAGTTTTGAGACCGTATGGCTCCAAACGGTTTCAAGACCATAAGGAGTCCAAACGGTTTCGAGACCATATGGATCCAAACTATTTTGAGATCGTAAGGAGTCCAAATGGTTTCAAGACCGTAAGGATCCAAACAATTTTGAGACCGTTAGGATCCAAATGGTTTCGAGACCGTATGGAGCCCAAAACAATTTCGAGACCGTAAGGATCCGAATGGTTTCAAAACCCTTAGGATAGAAAAGGATGTTAAGTAAATTTTTATATTTTTTGGATAAAGGTGAAAGGCCTAAGAAAATTGCCAAAACTAAATGAAATAAAGGTGATACTCAGTTCTTGGGTTGCCTCCCAAGTAGCGCCTGGGTTTTATGTCACTGGCTCGACGAAGTTCTAACTTGGCTAGATTGATGTGGTGGGATCATGAATCTCAATGGTTTGTCTTGGAATTTTGTCAGCTGGGTTATACTATTTCTTTAATTTGTGGCCATTAACAATTCTCTCACCTCCATTGTTGTCAATAATGATGATTACTCCAGTCAGGTAGATGTGCTTGATGGTGAATGGCCCAGACCACTTCGTGCAAATTTTCCCAGGGAACATCTTAAGTCTAGAGTTGAAAAGAAGGACTTTATCTCCAATGATGATGTCTTTCCTTTTTAGATGTCCATCATGCCACATCTTGGTTTGTTCTTTGTAGATCCTAGCACTTTGGTAGGCGGTCATTCGTAGTTCTTCAAGTTATTATAATTGCAGTTGTCTATACTCGCCAATGCTTTTGAAATCAGAATTTAATTGTTTGATGGCCCACCAAGCTTTGTGTTCCAGTTCAACTGGAAGATGACATGATTTCCCATATACCAAACGAAATGGGGTCATTCCTATTGGTGTTTTATAAGCAGTGCGGTATGCCCATAGGGCATCAGGGAGCTTAGTGGACCAATATGTGCGATGTCTGTTGACCATTTTTTCTAGAATGGCCTTTAGTTGTCTATTTGAAACTTCAACTTGGCCACTTGTCTGTGGGTGGTAAGGTGTGGCAACCTTATGTTTGACTCCATATTTTCTTAGGAGGGCTTCGAAACTTCGTTCTAGAAAATGAGATCCTCCATCTGATATGATTGTTTGGGGGATTCCAAATCTAGGGAAGATGATATCCTTGAACATTTTGATAACTTGTTTGGAATCGCAAGAGACGGTGGGTATAGCTTCTACCCATTTTGAAACATAATCCACATCAACCAATTCATAAGAGAATCCATAAGATGAGGGGAAAGGGCCTATGTAGTCTATTCCCCATACATCAAAAAGCTCGATTTCTTGCCACAGGGTAAGAGGCATTTCATTTCTTTTTGATATACTCCTAGAAAGTTGACATTTATTGTAAGATCGGACGAAGTTATGGGCGTCCTTTGCTATCATCGGCCAAAAGAAACTAGATTGAAGAACTTTGAGGGTGGTTTTCTTTGAGCTCATGTGCCCCCCAGTAGGGCCAGAATGGCAATGTTCTAGGACAGGGATAATTTCTTCTTATGGTAGGCAATGACAAAAAAGTTTGTCCACACATAGATGGAAAATATATGGTTCATCCCAGAAGTATTTCTTAACATCATGAAGGAATTTCCTTTTATCATGGTGAGAGGCGGAAGGATGGATAATTCCTGTAGCTAGATAGTTCACTATATTGGCATACCAGGGAAATCCGGTGGTAACTTTCATAAGCTGGTCGTCGGGTAGGGAGTATCAGATAGGTATATTGTCATCCTCTTGAGACTTGATGCGACTTAGATGATCAGCGATGACATTTTCCACTCCGTTCTTGTCCTGTATTTCTAAGTCAAATTCCTAAAGCATCAATATCCAACAGATGAGTCTGGGCTTTGCATCTTGTTTTTGAATTATGTATCTGATGGCTGAGTGGTCCGTGTATACTATGACTTTTGATCCGATAAGATAGGAATGAAATTTCTCAAAGGTGTAGATGATAGCCAAGAATTCCTTTTTAGTAGTGGTATAATTCTTTTGCGCCTCATCTAGCGTTTTTAATGCATAGTATATCACATAGGGCTTTTTGTCTAATCTCTGCCCTAGCACCGCTCCTATGGCATAATCACTAGCGTCACACATTATCTTGAATGGTTGTGACCAGTCAGGTGCTCTTAGAATCAGTGTAGAGATTAGAGCATTCTTTAAGGTTGTGAAGCTATGTAGGCATTCATGGTCAAAATTGAATTTGACATCCTTGGTCAATAAGTAGGTCATGGGTTTTGCTATTTTCAAGAAGTCTTTAATAAATCTTTGATAGAATCCAGCATGACCCAAAAATGCTCGCACAACCCTTATGTCTTTTGGCAGTGACAACTTTGAGATGACATCGATCTTCACTTTGTCTACTTCAATTCCTCTTTCACTTACTCGATGTCCGAGGACAACACCTTCGGTTACCATGAAGTGACACTTTACCCAATTCAGGATAAGGTTTGTATCCTCGCATCTTTGTAAAACTTTTTTGAGGTTGAGTAGAAAATTGTCAAAAAAATCTCTGTAAACTAAAAAGTCATCCATAAATACTTCCATTATGGACTTGGTTAATCCCGCAAAAATTGCTGACATACACCTTTGGAAAGATGCGGGTGCGTTACACAGCCCAAAAGGCATCCTTCTGAAAGCATAGGTTCCAAAGGGGAAAGTAAAGTTTGTTTTTTCTTGGTCATCCGGGTGTATTGGAATTTGATAGAACCCGGAATAACCATCGAGGTAGTAGAAAAACTTTTGGTGGGCCAAGCGTTCAAGGACTTCGTCAAGGAAAGGTAGAGGGAAGTGGTCTTTTCTCATTGCTTTGTTTAGTTTTCTATAATCGATACACATCCTCCATCCTGTGACAGTCCTAGTGGGTACTAGCTCATTTTTATCATTTAGAACGACAGTGGTCCCTCACTTTTTGGGAACCACTTGGACCGGACTGACCCACTGAGAATCAGATAAATGATACCAGCTTTTAGGAGTTTAAGAACTTCAAGACGAACCACCTCTTTGAGATTTGGGTTTAATTTTCTCTAGTGTTCCCATGAAGGTTTAAACTCTTCTACCATGGGTAATCTATGCATGCACAGAGCTAGATTTATTCTTTTTAGGTCGGTCATGTTGTCCCCAATGACTTTCTTTTGCTTTCTTAATTCAATAAGCAGTCTTTCTTTTTGGTCGTCTATTAAAGTGGAACTGATAATGACCGGGCATAATTTTTCTTCATCAAGGTAGGCATGCTTGAGCCCAACTGGTAGGGCTTTCATCTCAGGTGTCTTGGGTTCTTCTACAGTTTCCAAAACGGTGATAGATTTCAACTCCTCAAAGGTAGCTTCAGGAGTTTCTTCGGCTTGTTCAAGGTATTGCAGACATTGCCGAACTAGTTTGTCAGTTGAGAATTTAGCTTCTGGATTTGTTAGAACATTTTCCAAATCATCATATGGTTAAGAGGGTTCTTTCTTTAACTGAGACATTTTTTCAATTGCTTCGAGAAGGAAAACTTCTTCGTGGATGCTAGTTCCTTTTAAACTGCCAAAGACCCTAAATTGAAAAGATTCCTTTCCTAGTCTTAAGGTAATGGTGCCTGCTTCAACATCAATTAGCGCTCTGGCTGTAGCAAGGAAGGGTCTACCAAATATTATTGGGTACCTCAGATCTTCTTTCATATCCATAATAACAAAGTCACATGGAACGTACGAGTCTTTCCCTACTCTTACTGGGATATCTTCAATGATTCCCAAAGGTGTGGTGATGGTAGAATCAGCTAATTGAATCGTCATTGCTGTGGGTAGCAAATCAGTAAAACCCAATCTTTTTCACATGGAAAATGTCATAATGGATATGCTTGCTCCCAAATCGGCTAATCCTTTCTTGCAAGAGGTATTCTTGATAGAACATTGGATGCCAAAAGAGCTGGGGTCTTTATGCTTCTTTGGCATCTTATTAAGAATGATGTCAGAAGTTGTTTGGGCTAATTTGACAGTCTCATGTTCTTCAGTCATATATTTCTTTGATAGTAAAGTCTTCAAGTATTTTGACCAAGATGGGATTTTAGAAAGAGCATCGAGAAATGGAATATCGACATATAGCTTCTTCATAGCTTTCTTGAATTTCTGGAATCTAGTGTCCTGTTTAGTTTCCCTCAATCTACCTGGGTAGGGTATCCTAGGTTTATATGGTGGGACTTCTAGTTCCTTGGTAGCTTGCTCTATTTCCTTTTCCTTCCCAGCCTCTACAGATTGGTTTGTGCTAGACATCGGGTTTACCTCAATTGTATCTTCATCTTCTTGAATGATTTTCGTGGCTTCAGTAAGGACACGACCCGACCTTATGGTGATGGCTTTCAATTGCTCTTGTCTGAATTGATCGTGTCTTGGGTTTATCTCTTGTTGACCAGCAAAAGTGCCTACCGGAGGTTTTAGTTGAGCTGCGATTTGTGCTAGCTGAGTTTCGATAGCTTTTTGTTATGCTTGCTGGTTGGCAAGCATGGTTTGTTGCGATTGCAACATTTGTCTTATTAATGACAGTTCATCTATCGATGGAGGTGGATTAATTTTTTGTGGGTTTTGTTGATACTGTTGTGGTTGCTGCTGCTGAGGCACGGTGGATAGTTGGGGTTGTTGAACTTGTGGTTGTTGCAGCTGAGGTTGCTGCAATTGCGGTGCAATGGTGGATGAGTATATTGATAATATGCAAAAGGATTTCTTGATTGTGTGAATCCTTGCAATCCTCCTCTAAAGTTTCCCTGGTTTTGATTATAATTGTTCTGGAAACCTGGTGGAGATCTATTAAACCCCCTCCTTGGGTCTGGTGCTGTGGGTTGGCAGTCCCCACATGATTCGCATATTGAAATCTAGGATGGTTTCTTGGTTGATTTGGGTTGTAATAAGCTTGTCCTGGTATAGTGTGGATGGAATTCACTTGTTTTGGTAACAGATCCTCAGGCTATTCGATGATAGGTTCATATTATGGTTGTGGCGTCTACATGTCCAACATCACATTATATAGGAGACCACATGATAATGTGGGATGATCGGATGCATGACATGCTTCGTAAGTCACGGTAGCAACCTTGACCTATTGGGGGCTCTTCTTTTCTCCAAGTTTCATTTCAAGAACTTGTTGCTTGTGAGCAATAGTTTTTAGGGCTTCAGTGATGGCTTTCATTTCCATCGATTCTTTAACCTTACAAACTTTTAGAATTCCCCCGGTGGATGACCTTCCCCAATTAGATTGGTTCTCTGCCCCAAGCATAACAATCCTACATGCATCTTCATAATTCTTTCGCATGAAATTCCCCCCATATGAGGAATCCAAAAATTTCTTAATATCATCACTTACTCCTCTATAGAGTGTCTCTATCAGCTGGTTTTGAGAGATTCCGTGGTGCGGACATTTCCTCAAAAGTTCCTTAAATCTCTCCTAGGATTCTGCCAGTGATTCCCCAGGGAGTTGAGAGAAGTGATTAATTTGTCCCCTAATCTCATAAGTCAAGGAAGGCAGAAAGAACTTTTCTAGAAACTTTTCTTTCAAAGGAGCCCAGGTGGTGATTGGCTCTCCATCTAATGCATTTTACCAGCTCAATGCCCTTCCGGATAGAGTGAAGTGAAATAGGTGTAGCATGATTGCGTTGAAAGGAACTCCGACATGTGGTACTAGCTGACAAAGAGACTTGAATCACTTTAGGTGGTCCATGCAGTCATCCCCAGCACCTCCAGAAAACGAAATACCTTGCATAATCTGGATCCATTCCGTGCAGATCTCAAAGTTAGGAACATTGATGAGCGGGGGTCTAACTGGATGATTTTCTTCGAAGTTCTGAGGAACGACATAATCCTGAAGTTGCTTGTTTCGCAACACCATCTGAGCAGTGGCTGTGGCTGCTTCATTCTCAGCTTAAATGTGGGTCTGTTCTTTAGCTCAGACCTCAACTTGAATATGAGCACATGTGTCAGCAATAAGTTGTGCTCTTTGAGATACTAAGGACACATTGACTCTTTCCATAACCAAAGTGGCTTGGCGCTGTTCGTCGGCCATTTGTCTGGCTCATTGGCAGTTGAGGCGGATGCGTCGGTGGAAGCTTCGTTCTACCTCAGAGTCGTACTCTGGTTCAGGGGAGAATCTGATGTTGTGCAAAGGTTGCATACACGCTTTCTACCTGAGTAGAAGAAGAAACGCACTTTAGGTAATGCAAAGAAATGATGAAATCAAGATGATAAGAATTATGACTAAAGAAAAGTGTAAATTCCTAATCAACTAGAAAGGTAACAAGTAAAATTAAAACATTTCGTTGTCCCCGACAACAACATCAATTTTTAATGGAGCTTCCACTTACATGGAGTTGCGTGCACCACTAAAAATCCTAGAGATAGTTAATCTCTAAGTTTAGCCTTGCATATGCTATAATAAGATCTCCACCCACATATGCTAAGATACGTGGAAGTCTTATCGTGGTATAGTTAAGGGTCGAATCCATGAGACAACGGTCTTGTTAAGAGTTTTAACAAGATGGAAAACGTAATAATCCTACTTATCCACTTAAAAGTTGATATTTAGATCAAAGAGTTGATTTGATGGTTAAGCTAATGTGCAGAAAAAGAAAATAATAAGAAAGTAAACTTAAAGTTGCAAACAATATTTGGAAACCACTAGGATGTGATCGGGTTTCACCATCACTACACATGGATCAAAACATACATTACGATAACTTGGCTTGCAAAGAAAAGAGTCTAAACAGTTAGTATCTTTGTAGACTTAGCTTCCTTTCAGATAACTAACTACAAGAAATG
The DNA here is from genome assembly GCA_963693085.1 of Alisma plantago-aquatica. Classification (NCBI taxonomy): domain Eukaryota; kingdom Viridiplantae; phylum Streptophyta; class Magnoliopsida; order Alismatales; family Alismataceae; genus Alisma; species Alisma plantago-aquatica. Next base: position 865,678,735 of record OY856409.1, read on the forward strand.
TGGATATGTTGCAATGCCAGCCATCCCCAGATGAATGGTCACTTACTTTGCATCACTCCCCTCACAAAGTGTGTTCCTTGACCTGTCAAGGTTGTACTTTCACACGTCAACTGATTCCATTTCATAGTATGAAAGTACAACAAAGGAGGTGAGTTTACTCCACTCCTTGAGAAACACTCCTAGATACTGAACCAAACATATGGTGACTACATACAATCTGGAACCAACAAACAATCGATATTTGAATCTAGAAGTACAAACATAGACAATTTGTACTAATAGATAATAGATAACACAAGTTGGTGATCAAGCAACTAGAATTCATTAAACGATTGATGTTAAATTGGAAAGATAGTGTTTTTCTATTGCAAACTCAAGAATTACAATGTATGAAATGAAAACATGGGTAGCGGGGCTACTCCCCGCACCCAAGTGTATGAAACTACTCGCTCTTGGAAAGAACAAAGAAGGAGGTGGGAAGAGAGAGGGAAATCATCATCTCCATGTAGGAGGGAGGAAGGTCGAACCCTTGGAGGAGAGAGCAACTATCTTCATGCCGTGTGGTTGTCTAGATGAAGAAGCCTCCACTTCCCACCTTCTTATGTTGATGAGAGAGAAAGTAGCTTGAAGATGGAGTATGGATCTTGAACCGGCAACCTTTGGGTGAAGGATGAAGGTGGAACAACTCTGGAGTGATTGGGGCAGCCTCTGGACGTCCAAGAAGTTCATGCCAAAATGAGGACCCCTTAGGTACTATTTATAGGCTTTCAAGGAATCCCAAACGGTCTTGGGATCGTTTTGGGTCTTTAACGGTTTGGAGACTGTTTGCCTTTATTCGGTCTCGGGACCGTTTGAGTTCATTCGGTCTTGGGACCATTTGGATCCATTCGGTCTTGGGACCATTTGGGTTCATTCAGTCTTGGAACCGTATGGACTTCATTCGATCACCAGACCATTTTCCTTTATTCGGTCTCGGGACTGTTTGAGTTCATTCGGTCTTGGGACCGTTTGGATCCATTCAGTTTATGGAACTTGTTGCAATATGTACATTGCGCTGGTGTCAAGTGAAAGCTCGACCTATAAGGTCCTACCACAGTTCTTGTACTTTGTGTCCCCTATGGTGCTGATCCCCAAGCTACAAAAGTAATAGTACCCCTGCCATATGGAATATGTGGTGGTGCACTAGTTGGCACGTTTGGCCTCCTGGAAGGATATGTAGGAAGCCTAGTTATCCTCGATTGTGCACTATGCCCTGGCTTGCTCAACTCACCACTTTCCCTCTTGCGGATCTCAAACTCCCGCCTCTACTTATTGACGTGCTCCATAGACCTGACTGCATCAACAAAAACATGAAAATTTGTCCTGGATTCTAGCATAGCTATCTTGCAGATCATAGTTCAAACCTTTCTCAAAATTCCCAATCTTATCCTCATCTATGACACATAGTTGAGGACGAAAACTAAGCAAATATAGAATTAGAAACTCATATTTAGTCCATGTCATATGTCCTTGCTTTAGAGTCTCAAACTGATAGATCTCGTCATGCATGTAAGTGGAAGGATAATAGCAGGACTCAAGCCTCTTTCTAAATTCAGCCCATGTCATACTTTTTTTAGCCACTTATGTCTCTTCCATGCTCCACCAATGACTTGCATTGCCTTTTAGAAGAAAATTAGCATGTTTTACCTTCTCCACATCAGATTCATGAGCTATTTTAAACACTTTTTTAGTTTCAAATATCTCAAATTATGCTTCTGCATGATCAACAATGCCATAGAAGTCATAGGTACCCATCTTTCTCAGCCTCTCATAAGACCTGCTAATATTACGCAATGGATCAGGAACACTTGGAGGTGATAGAGGGAGTACCCCTGTTGCAGCATGATCCATCTAACACTAATCTTTGTGTCATAGCATAGAGAGGATCAATGGTAGATAAGGTAGTCACTGAATGATTTTGATCCATTAATTCACTAGAAGGCTCTTCCTGCCCTGGTTTGTCCCTAGTACCACTGAATGGAGGTGCCACATTGTGACTCTCAACTTGTTCTTCACCTATACCAACCATGATCTAAAAGAACATAGAATATTTCATATATCATTAGATAGTATGAATGACCCAATAAGACTCGTAGACTAATCTATGTCCTTGTACATCATCACTAACAAAAACCTAGGCTTTGATACCACAATTTGTGGGACCCCAACTCTGAGACCCCGCAATGGTATCCAAATTACCCATACTAATCCTTAAAGTAGCACTTAAATATTGGAATCAACACATTCGATTATATGAAAAACACAAATGAATTTTTCCATTTTATTCGAGATCCGGAACAAGCAATGAAGGTAATATTTATTTTCATCGAATAATATATAAGAAAACCCTAGATGTAAGCCTTGTTCAAGTTTAAACACTAGTACATCATGAAGTAGGAAGTTATATTATTACATTCAATTAAGCGTCCTAGATGAAGATAAAGTACATCAATACAAGCACACCCTCCCAGAACTCCCTGGTATAGGGACAACCTATACATATAGACTACAACAAGAAGAGAATGCCTCACCTCATATGGTGAAGAAAAGTTCACTACATATGAGAAACTCCGGGGTGAACTATAGCTAAAGCAGTACATGTAAAATTTTAAACCATCAACACATTGAGTGAGTGGAACATGTTCAAGACAAATCTGGCATTGAACTAATCCTTTTTATAATGATAAAAAATAATTGAATTTCAGATAAGATCAAACAATTACATATATAATGCAGGTAATGGAAGATATAAGATACATAGAACAAACATGAAATAATAAATAGAACTAACATGTAATTGGAGATAGATAATCAAATCTTATTCTCGACTTGTCAAGATTTATTGTTAGGTTTGCCCAAAAATTACTTGATAAGTACCTAATCAAGTAAAAGTCATCACGCCAGGTTCTCATGTCAATGAATCACTATCTACATCTTAGGATTAATCAGAAATCTTAAGATAAATAGACCTTGGTCTGCCTTAGAGTTTCCAAACTAGCTAGGAAAGAGCATAAAGCCTCTCTACCTTACCGATGGCATCTCATGTACATGAGATAGGTTTAATAATGCACACATTAAAGATAGGACATCATGTATGAGATACTAAACAAAGTTATCCCTATTGATCCCTTTCACATCATGATCACAATTTCCATAGCAGTGTTCCAAATACAATTCATTTCATTTACTTAGCAGCATGGAATTTAGATTAGGTCTCATCTTGAAATCTTTCCTAGATCTAGCCTTCAAGGTTTATAATCACACTTCATCATTCATTTTCATAATCCAAGGACTATTAGAAGAAATCATGTTTTGTTTCCCCATTGCAAAACTCAGCGGGAAATCACCATGATTAGGGTTCCTATCTTGATGACTTAGGTTATAATGGACATTAAGTGCATTTAATCACTTTAAGGAAAATATGAACCAATTATAAGACATATGTGTGATTTCACATTCTAACCCTAGAATATGTAGATTAGGGTTTCAAAGATACATTGTGTTTGAATTCAGATTATTGATACCCTATATATCTATTTCCATCATATAAATTCAAATGAATCAATCACAATTCAAGAATTCACATATTATGCACAATACTCCATATTTAACCAATATGTTGCATTTGCAATGTATATATAATAAGAATGTAAATATGAATTTAAGAAATGTGTGTTACTCATGATTAAGAAAATTTAAAATCCATTTGCTTCATTTGCAAGGATTAAGACAAGAATCATATTTAGAACCGAGAAAACAAAATATTCCAATAAAATGTTGGAGTTGCTCAATTTCCACAAATTGTACTTCAATGACTAGATTTTATGTTATAGTTCAACAAGAGTTTTCAAATGAACCTATGCCACTCACCTCAAGTATGAAGTACCTGAAATTTGTAGACTGTCTACTACTAATTCTTGAATCAAGTTCTCACTTCAAGAAATCAGAATTTTACCCCTCCTATTTGCTTAAGAATCTAGAAGAACAAGAAATGAAGAAAAAGAATGAGAGAAGAGATTAATTTGGGTTCTTTTGATCCAAATTAGTTGAGTTATGGTTTCTATACATAGGAGAGAGTAAAATCAATTAAACCCAGCAAATATTAATGATCTATGTAGAATTTACCCATCCTAGAAAGAGAAAACCTTAAAATTTCAACTACAGATTCTCCATACCCTAGAATTCCCTCCTCTCTCATGAATTCCAAGTCTATGAAGTGTAGGATAGAAACAGGAGATTCTTGGGTCATAACATTGTCTTATATACTCATTAAGGTGCTTAGAATAATTAGTTATAAAAAAATTTCTATCCGTTTTTTACTTGTCCAAAAATCTGGTCGGCCGAGTTGTTCCTGGTAGAAACTTGTCCGACACAAGGTTCTGTTGTGGCACTAAATTACTTCAAAAATTACTAAAATTATTTTGTTATCTAAAATCAAGTATATAATCTATAGTTAAAATTTCATCTCAATTGGATAAGCCAATAAGTTACTAAAAATCAAACAGTACGTTGCTATACTTTAACATGTATAGCATGGTCAGTTGAGTTTGTCCTGGGGAAACTCGACCAACCAACAGGTGCAAGAAACTCTAAAAATTCTGAAAATTTTCAGAGTTCTCCATTACATATCCAAAAGTCAAGGTAATATGAGTCATACACAAAATAATAAAATCCATTCACTAGATTGTTATACTTAACACCAAATTTGTCATATTTTCTATTGAGGATTTCATGTGACTAGGGTTTTCAATTTGTAACCCTACAAGCCTAGTCATTCACAATAATAATCTAATAAATAAGGTATAGGATTAAAATTAATATTCAACCTAATTAGGATAAAATTAAATCAATAACTATTGATGCTTAGGAAGATTGAACTAGGATTTAACATAATTTAGGAATGGTCCTTACAATGCCCATGTGGGCCTCGCCTACTGGAGGGGTTATGACTCTAATGCCATTTTTTATATTTGGACCCACTACCCAAGGTGAGGTAGTAGGATATTAGGAATGATGAATGACCCCATGACCCCCACTGGACATAATTGCATGTTTCATCCTCACTCATGCACAATTCGAGATCAAATCCCAACTGGTCAAGCATCCTAGTACTACTCTGGGATGAGCACGATTAACTATATATTTCTTAGTGATGGACTCCCTAAAAATGAAGCACACCTTGGTGATATGTGTTAGTCCAATCATTCCTTTTAAGATCATTTTATTTGCGGCCTCAAATATTGAGATTTTACACACACCCAAATCTAAACCAACAGGTTGCTGGTCAGCCCACGAGCGTCTATATAAAATTTGTCAAATAAAAAATAATTCTCTAGTTGATTATATTAGTGTTAAAAATTACAATTCAAACAACCCCTAACTATGTTTTTGATGTCAAATATAGTATAAAAGAACCAACAAACTACTATGTTTAACGTTAAACTAATAAATAAGTTGTTGACTTATCTTTATAAGAAATTAAAAAGAAAAAAGTTGCTAGTTGTTGTATTTTGATGCCAACTGAGAGAAATTAATGTAATTTTATACATAAAATATCACAAAAAAATACATAATTTTATCATTTAACATTAGACATGCCTAATATTAGTAATATCTATTTACAGTATGAACTAAAGAGATAACAATTGTTGTAATCAAAGGCATATATTTATTTTTACTAAATTGGAACATCTCTTATATATAAATGTATACAAAACATATATTAATATATTGACATCAGTTAGTTAATTCACACTCAAATACCTACAAATTACCTATGAAACCTACTTCATATACATGTGGGTAAGAGTTTAAGTGATTTTCTACTGGTGACATACTTCACAACCCAAATTCAAATTAAAATGTTTGACTAAAAGGTCTCATAGATTTTTATCCAATTTGAAGTATCTAAATTAAGACATATTTAGCTGTTATACGACTTAACTAATTGATCACCACCCGTGATGGTGGTGAATCCGACCAAAGTTAACATTGAGAAGGAGCTTCTCGGCAATAAGAATGATAGGTTCAAATGAGACATATATGTATTGACACTCCCACTTAGTTCCACCATGGGATTGGCACTTAAGCAGACTATTAGATAAATCATCAAATCAAAATGAAGTGTAACGATCGTCTTTTATCAACCAAGTGCAACTAAAGTACCAAGTGTATATTATTTACCATCCTCGCAGTCATTCGGGCTCTGGAACACTCTTTGAGGGAGGGGGACTAAATGTCTCTTATAATTCAAAACAAAACACCAAGTGCAACATTTAGCCACTAGCTCACCGTTAAAGGTGATGCAGGCAGTACAACATGTCATCGACTCAACTTCTACAACATGTTAGGTCACTATAGAAGGGTAAAGAAAGTAATATTTTCTTTATGAACTATGATAGATTGGACCCCACCTAATTTTAAGAGAAGGGGTTCAAATCTCCAATATAGAACAACATGAATAAGGACATGCGTGACCAATTATGCAACCTCAACTCAAGACAAATAGTGACTACATGACTTAAATAATTAATCCACAAGTAAATAGGAGCCATGGTCACCGTTCAAATCAATAGGAGATTTTCTATAACATGGATGTTAAACAAGAGCGTGACATTTATCTTTTGTAAGTATATTAGGGTTTTCTAACCTTGATTGAGTAAATATAATTGATATGGATATACTAAGATAAGTTGCTTTTTTTCTAAGTATTTTTTTCTTTTCTAAGAATTTCCAAAAACCCTCTTTGTTTTTTCCAATTCTAACTAATCCCCTACCATTATCCTCAAGTTGAAACAACCCCTTGTACCCCCCTTTTGACATGTTCCGCTAATCTATTTGATTGAAACATTAGTTGGTGTTTTTTCATGGGAAAACCTTGGCCAAAAAACTAAAATAGAACATTGCTAATTTTATTATCAATATAGAATTGTTCATATTTTTATAAGGATCCATGTCATAGAAAGAGTGACAAAGTTTTTATGGCTGGCTGTCAACCTACCACCAACCCTCCTCCTTTACCCAGGCTTGGGACCGGCTACATTTACACAAAATATGAAAACATAGGCAGAGTTAAGAATATGACCCATGATAGAGCTGAATGGAAAAGAAGGATCCGTGTAGCTGACCCCAACATAGTTGAATTTGAGGCTTAGTTGTTGTTGTTGTTGATGATGATGATAATATAGAATTGTTCAGATTTAAATTTCTAAAATAACATGTTTTCTAGAAATGCATCTTGAATGGGGACACTTTGCCACCATCGAGGGTAATGTGTCTTAGTGGGTGATGTATTGTTCTCATTGGGAGCAATGTGCCCACAGTTAGGATGTGTTATCTCATTGTGGGATCAATACATCTAGGTTTGAGACACATTGCTCACAGAGAGAGAAATACATCATCTACTAGATGCATGGGCTTCACCACGGGACAATGTGTCCCAGATGACAATATATTGTCTATGGTGGGGCCATGCATCTAGTTAGAGGACACATTGTCTCCATCAAAAGAGCAATATGTCTCCTTCTAGGATGGATTGCCTCCACGCTACACCCGATCGTTGCCCCCAACAACCATATAGTCATTGGGGTAGTAGTTATGTGTCGTGTGGGGACACATTACTATCCTATATAATGTGGCTGAAATCAACCCCAATTATGACAATTCATAGGATAACAAATTGTCTTCTTCACATCCAAGTGATCTTGAGCTTCTCTAGAGTTTGGTGTTCTGTGGTCAGAGGTTCTAGCTAAATTTGAGGCAAATGTCTCTTCTACTCTTGAGCTGACAAGCTACTTCTTGTTGGTTTTTAGATATAGCACACACATATATATATGATGTAAATATTTCCCATTTCTGTCACTGGCATGTGCGTTTAGTATTTTAGATGATGAAGGAACTTAGACTAGATTGATCATAAAAGAATATACAGTTATATATATATATGCTTGTAGGTCAAGTTGTACCATGTATATTCTTTGTATAAATGCATTTTGTATAACTTGATAGGAATGATGTAATAACAAGTGATAATGACGTAATCCTATCTTAAACCATTTACAACAATTATATCAAGTATTTAGGATAGTTAGGTGTCATTTAAAAGATTATTTGATATGTTTTTAAAAAATAGAATAGTGACTCTACATGGAATATTTTGGTTGAACTTTAGTTTGACTGATATCCTTTTTAATCAAACTACTCCTCGACCTAGAAAGAGCCATTGTAGAGAAAGAGTCACTATAGAAAATAGTTGTTGCACATTTTGTAAAGAGACTACCTCTTCATCAAACTACACATTGACAAATATGGAGTCTGGTCAAAGTATAGTTTGACTAAGATTAGTCCGTAGTCAAAATTTCTATTCATTTTTTTAGCCGCTATAAATTTGTCTTTGGGTCTCTAAGGGCCACTTAACAATTTATCTTGGTCAAAACACTCCCAATGTCTATATTGATCATTCCTAAGTGTTTCCTATGCATAGGAGTGACTATGAAAACTTAGATAACACACTTGCACATTCTATTACATGTTATCTTTCTTCAAGTTTAGAATTCCACATTGCTATCTTTAAATTTAAGCCATAGCTTAATACTAGAGTCCTACTCCATGGAATATAGCCTTACCTATCCTTGTGGAGAGTTTATCATCAATTGTATAGAGAGATACAAATTTTATATCTTGTGAGAGTTGTAATTTCTTCTTCCTCTCTTATTATGGTTACTTATTCTCATAAATTTTAGATACTTCTTGAGAGAAGGTTGTCGGGAAGCTTCTTGGAGCTACTTCTTGGAACAAGGCAGCCACCAAGGTGGGAGGCTGACTGTGATCTACTCTACTGTGCAAGTTTTCCTTGATCTATAAAAAGAGGGTTGTCTTGATCCACAAAGGGAACCAATTATTTTGTGTATTTTGTATCGATTAAGAAAAAAGTAAAATACAGGTTGAAAATCTAGGTGGGGAACAACTAGGTTGTAGACTGATGTTGTTTGACCATACCACTCTACATCATGTACTCTTGTGTGGTTTCTTTCATTGTTCAATTACTAGATTTATATTTCCACTTCATTATCTTTTAAGCAACTTGTAATTATCCTTCCTTTGTGTTCTAAATTGAATACATCTTATTATTAGCTCTATTCACCCCCCTCTAGATCTATAAATTGGTATCAGAGTAGGTCTTCAAGGATCCTTTACAAGTCTTCAAGGAGGGGGAAAATGTACAACATATCAACCTCAAAGTATCATATGCAAGCTGACCGCCAGTCTTTGACGGGGAAAACTGAACATGTTAGAGGAGAAGGATGCAATTCCACTTCCAAGGCATCAACTTTGATCTTTGGAAGTTGATTACCTTACCATATGAACCTCCAACAATATATATGAAGAAATGGTATCTAGATACGATAAGAATGACAACTCTAAATGCCAGAGAAATAAGTGTATTATACTCTTATCTATCTCCTAGTGAAATTTAGAGAATATTTTCTTGTGATACCATATATGATATCTGGAGAAAACTATTGGTTACACATGAAGGAACTCAACAAGTTAAGAGTATGAAGATTAATATGTTAAAAAGTAATTTTGAATTATTTTGTAAGACTAAAACTAAAACTATTTATGAAATATATGCTAGATTTTCTACTCTAATGAATGATTTGAATGCCTTAGGAAAGAAAATAACTGAGGAAGCGAAAAGTCTCTAAGATACTTAGATCCTTACTTCCTAAGTTGAAAGATAATATAACTGCTATATAAGAATCTAGCGATCTTTCAAAATTATTAATGGAGCAACACATTAGAAATTTGGAGATACATGTTATAAAGCTTCAAGAAGAGGATAAAATAGAAGAAGAAGAAGAAGAAGAAAACTTTCTAGAAAAAAAAGACGTGGCATTCAAAGAAAGATCTTAAAACTCATCTTCTTCTAGTAGATCATCTAGTGGTGAAGAAGAAATACATCATAAAGAATTTTCTAGTAGAGGTCACATATGCAGAGAGAAAGGACATTGAAAGGATGAATTCTAGGACTCAAGAATAAGAAGAATAAAAACTCCAAGGACAAGAAAAAGAAATCATATCATGCTACTTGAGATGATTCCTAAAATTTATAGGCAAGTGATGAAGGAATATGTCATCATGTAGTTGAATGCTTCACTGTTGATCATGAAGATAATGATGAACAAGAAGAAGAAGATGCACTAGGTAATGATAATTAGGTATCTCTCTCAATTTCTCTAAAGAAGAAATTATTGATATTTTTGAACTTACTTCATATAAAGTTGAAAAGTATAATAAAAGGAAAATAAATTGACAAATATTTTCGATTCTTTAAATAAAGAACTTAATGAGCTACATGATCAGTATGCTAATGACAAGAAAAGAATATAGGAGCTTGTTTCTCAAAATACTTCCTTGGAAACTCAAATTCTACTCTTTTGGATAAGTTGAGTAATATGGAGAAACAAACTATTTGTTGTTCACATTTTGATTATGAACTTATCCTTAAAATAAATAACAAGTTAAATGACAAAATTGATATACTTGAAGAGAACATTGCTATTACTAGAAATTGTCTAATTTCTACTACTAAAGACTCTTTGATGCTTGACAAGGAAAATGAAAATATTAAGAGATCTTTTGATAACTTTTCTAACAACTGGAATGTGTTGAACAATATATTGAATTCTCACAATAATCATGTTGTCACTCATGTACTTGGTTATGATCTAAGAGATTATAAAAGGAAACAAAATGGTAAGGATCTATTTATGATAAACCAAAATTAAATTCATACATTCCTATTAATCATGTTACTTTCTATGGTTGTGGGATAAAAGGTCACTATTCTTTCTCATTCACTTGCAAGAGTAAAAGTGACAACAACATGGTTTTGGGTACTAAAAATCTGTATGTAGATGAAATACTATAAGATCATGGGCTCCATTGTATATTAATTTTTGTTCATGACATTATTTTAATTGGTACCTATATGTGTTGTTTAGTTTCTTTGTTTGCACTCTAATTTTATGAGTATGCGATTAAGGGGGATATCAAATCATGACATTTGTATTACCATCTTTGTTACATTATGTCCTTAATGGATTCTCTATATCAATTATGGGATTAAGATCCCTTATATATGGTCTAGAGATTAATTTTTGACCTCATTTTATGACAATCTCTATATCATGAAAGACTTCACATTCCTTTCATTTTTATTGAGATATCCTTTAGAAAATTGGTGTTATTCATGGCATCTCTATATCAACGGTGGACCTAAAATTCCTTACCATTGGCTTCAAGTATCTTTTTGATGTATTATGCTTAATGAGATCTTTTTATTATGAAGGACTTAACGTTGCTCTCATTGGTAATTAGACAATTATCTTTTTCCTTGATCAAATATGGCTTTTTCCTATGCAATGTATACATTTTCTTATGGTATATTGGTTTCTTGTTTCAAATGGTACATCCTTGTTTTTTGGTTGGGTATATATTCCCTCTCCTAAATGACTTTCTTGTTGAGAGGGAGTGCCTTATTGAAGGGGGATCGTTGGTAAGTATAACCCCTTTTTCTCTTCGACAAAGGGGGAGAAAAGCCCATAAAATTAAATTTACCTCTGTAGTAATTTAATGATTTTAAGGTATGGTTTATGATGATCTAAATTTTTTTCTTTCAAATTATCTTATGGATATATTTATCATTATCAAAAAGGGAGATATTGTTGATTTTTTGGATGTGCCACACTCATATTTTTGATGCTACAAATATTTCTAACTTGTATCACTGACATGTGCATCTAGTGTTTCAAATGATCAAAGAACTTTGACAAGATTCAACAATAAAGAACATGCAATTTTACTTGTGTTTTGGATGCTTGTAGGTCAAGTTGCAGCATGCATATACTTTGTATAAATATATCTTGTATAACTTGATAAGAATGATGTAAGAACAAGTGACGATCGGCCTAATCATATCCTAAACCCTTTTCCACACTTATATCAAGTCTTTAGTATTGTTAGGTGTCATTAAAAAAATCAATTTATGTGTTTTCTAAAAATAGAATAGTGCCTTTACAAGGAATATTTGGTCAAACTCTTCTTCGACCGAGATCCTCTTGGGTCAAACTACTCTACGATCGAGAAAGAGACATTATAGAGAAAGAGTTGTTGTAGAAAATAGCCATTGCAAAATTTATGAAGAGATTATCTCTTGGTTTAACTACACTTTGAATGAGATGAAGTGCAGTCAAGGTACAGTTTGACCGAGATCAATCCGTAGTAAAAATATGCATTCATTTTTCTAGGCCATTACAAACTTGTTTTTTGACCTTTAACAAATCATTTAGTATTTATCTTGGCCAAAACTCTCCAAATAGCTATATTGACCATTGCTAACTATTTCATATATATAGGAGTGCCTATGAACACTTATATGACTCACTTAAGCAATCTATTACATGCTATCTTTATCCAAGCTTAGAATTCTACATTGTTATCTTCAAATATAAGCCGTAGCTAGTGTCCTACTCCACCAAATATATCCTTGCCTATACTTGTAGAAAGTTGATCATCACTTATCCATAGAGAGATGAAAATTGTTTGTCTTGGGAGAGTTATAATTTCTTCTTCCTCTCTTATTATGGTTACTTATTCTTGTTGCTTCCAACTACTTCTTGAGACAAGGCTGCCCAAAAGCTTTTTGGAGCTACTTCTTGCAAGAAGGTTGTGGTAAAGGCAGGAGGATTATTGCGATCTACTTTATAGTGAAAGTTCTCCTTGATCTATAAAAGGAGGATTGTCTTGATCCACAAAATACATTGTTATTTTGTGTATTTTGTATCAGTTAAGAAAAGGAATAGAATACATGTTGAAAATCTTGGTTAGGAACAACTAGGTAGTTAATTGATGTCTTTTGATGAAACCACTCTACATCACATGTTATTTTGTGGTTGCTTTCATTATTCAATTACTTGCTTTATTTCAGCTACATTACCTTTTCAGAAAGTTGCAATTAATCATCCTTTGTGTTTAAAGTTGAATACATTTGATTAGTAGCTCTATTTAGCACCCCTCTAGATATGCCACTTCTATTCATTGTCTGGCCGGTCAGGTACTTATATTCTTTATATAGATTTTGATTGATGAGGGAGTCCTCTTTTGTTTAGGTCCCTTCTACTAAGGTGATGAACGTTGCCCACTTTGAAACACTGTAGAGTTCAACGCCTTCAGTGACCATGTTGTTCATTACTGCAAAAGACTTGGACATAAGTTTCAACATGACTTAGTTTTTGATACTTTTTTGACCTTGCCTCTCAAGCTGGATTAAAGGCCTTAAAAGAGGCTCCTATGACCTTTCTTGGCACACAACCTGATGATATCCACTCTCAATGTTCTACTGACATCTTGTTATTTGATTGGACAGATAGAAAACACACCTACGTTGACCTTATTGGAGTCTCTCCTATGTTAGGTACTCTTTCAAGTAATTTAAAGAAGGCCGGGTAGGTGGCAATGTTGCTGCACAAAAGGAAAAAAGTGTGATGCAACTTGCAAGATAAATCACAATCATTTTTTCCTTTTGCTTTTAATACCTTTTGAGTACTTGTTGATGATGCTACCTCTCATATGTGGCTCCTTCAACACGTCACCAATAGGGACATTATGTTAGCATCTTCATCATTTTATATTTTTTTGATCTATAGGCTTCACCATCCAGAAAGGACTGATAGCCCAATTTGTTGCTCATACTTTTGTGAAGGTATTTTTTAACATTTTGAAAATAAATTAATAAAGTAAGTATTTCTAAAATTATTCTAATTAATTTTTCAATATAATTATACAAAATATTAATATAAATAAACAAATTATTATTTAGCTTGCCAATTCTCAATGTAAATTACATACAAAACACATTATACTATTGCTTAGTGATTTGAACTTGAAGTTACCATTCATTTGTTAAAAACAAAACAATTACATTTTTAGAATGATGGATTTTAAATTATAGGACAATGCTAATATTGCTTTGAAATTTGAATTATCACACATTTAGGAAATATTGTGAATAAGAACATAAAATGAATAGAAGTAATCACTTCAAAATATGATTCATAAAATCTAAATGTGTTTTATAATCATAGGTACATGACATCCAGTTCAGTTACAAGAATTGTCCAGCTTTAATATAATGGTATATTTTGCTCTAGTGGGTCTTATTCTAGTCAATCTCTTAGATTCATAAATATTTCACTTATGAATACTCAGTCCCTATTCAACTCATATATCCATACAATACTTGACATCAATTCTAGTTACTTCTCTACCAATCTATCATATGTTTTCCCTGGAGAACAAAATATGTTACAAGTTGACAATTATGATGAATTTATAGCTCTGTTTTCAATTTAATCTGATGCATATATGTCTTTCCAGATAAAGTCCCTACCCACCAATATTCTAGTTCTAGTTACATAATACATCTAATCAAGTCAAATAATCAACAATAATGTAACTTCCATATCAAATTAACTACCTAAATTTTGTCAAAATCCTAGTCTTGAGAATGAAAATAGTGGTCGGGAGGTGGAGGAGGATGAAGAAAATATTGAACAGGTAGGTGTAACAATGACTAAAACTAATGATGGCCATGGCATGAATGTTCCATATGATGGCTATGAATATCCAAACCTATCACTATAGCGGCCTTGAGTTATGTCCTGAATGTATATGCGTGTGATTGGGTAAACCACAATATAATTGTTGACTATGCACCTTTCCAAGATGATAAATTTCTAGATGATTTTTACCATAAAGTTTGATAGAATCACACCCTTCTAAAAATGAAATTTGTGAGGATGATTTGTTTGCATCCAAAGTGATCATGATTGAAAGATTAGAAAATGGTTGATACAAAAAAATGACTAATACCAGACACAATGCCCAAATGGTCTGTTTACTAGATTTATTTATATCCAAGACCAACAATTCCTTGGAGTATGGATGCTTGTCAATCCAAACGAGCAGGTGGCATGTGGAAGATAAAGTGTTGTGGTCAAAACCACACTCATCAACTAACTATTCTAAATGATGACCAGTACCAATGCACATTGTCTTATATTGCTCATATAATCATGATAATCCTACTTTCATGATTGGATATATCCACACAAGATATTTGTAAAAAGGTGAATATTGAACTAAATATGCACATCTCATATACAAGGCATCGCTATCTAGGAGGACGACCTTATGTAAAATATTTGTAGACTTGGAAGCATCATATCACAAACTATTTCTATTCTTGATATGTTTAGCACAATATACCTACCTTGTAGATGATTATAATGTACAAACACAAGGCACTAATAGATTCATGTGAGTGTTTTGAGCATTCGACTGAACAGTTGCAAAATGGGTACATTATAGGCTTGTTATTGCTGTTGATGGCACATTTCTTACTGACAAATATATTGGTACACTTCTTGCTGAATTTGGCATGTATGTTGATAATGGTGCATTTCAACTCACTTTTGCTTTCGCACAGTCAGAAAACAAGGATTGGGTGGTTTTTTGGTTCTCTACAGAAAACAATTCCATCCATTCCACGCCAGATAGATCTGTGTATAATTTCTAATAAGATGAGTGGACTTTTTCTAGCTTTCAAAGCAAATTTTATTAAGCCCAACATTAATATTGTCTTTGACATCTTCGTGAGAACTTCCACCAAAATTTCAAATCACAAGAGTTAAATGATCTTACGTGCAATTTGGGATCTACATAGATATACTTGAGATTGATCATCTAATGGCTAATATAAAACCATCAATCCAATTTCTAAACACTATTTGATATCATAAAACCCTATTTGTAGTGTCTCACATTCAATAGAGGTCACATATATGGGTCACTAACTAGCAATCATGTAGAGCTAAAAATGGGGTCTTAAAAGGATCTAGAGGTTTACCAATACATGAACTAATTATTTCTACATACTATAATTATGTTACAATGTAGTTGATGAGGTATAGTTAAGTGAATGAATGAGAAAATAGGGGAAATAATTTCCTAAGAGCTTTTGTGATACACTATTTATGCTCAATTGGGTTGCAGACAAATTGAGAGTTACACTCCATGTGAACAATGATGAGTGGCTTGTTGATGAGATGGATGGACATAAATTTCAAGTCAAATTGTAACCATATGGTGCTAGTGAATGTAATTCTGATTATCTTCAATAGTGTAAGATAACATGTTGTCATGTTTGGGTAGTTGATTCTTTTGTCAACTTTCTCTATGATGAACTTGTAAGCTTATATTATAATGCTTTTTATAAC